>OY282559.1:362882007-363610757 GCA_958295665.1 Tipula vernalis | reverse complement strand
AACACAACACATGCGCCGCAATCAAAAAAATAAGTAAATCTCAAATAATAAAATTAAAATATAATATCGATACAAATAATAAAATAAAAAAAAAAAATTAAAATAAATAAAATTACTTTAAAAATTTCAACTTATTTCAGTCTCCAAAACGACTGCACGCTTTCTTCCATTTGCATTGAGTACACCATTGATCCCGTTTGTCCATACCATAAACTTTACGGCATTTTTTATTTTCGCCCCGTGTCCGACGATTTGGTGATAATGGTGATCGATGTGGTCCACCGGCTGTGGCCGTCATAATATTAGTTGTATTGGCAGCCGATTGTGGCACCACTGTCGCCATCATATTCGGATGATGATGATGATGATGTTGATGATGTTGTTGTTGTTGTTGTGGTGATGGTGGTGATGCGGTAACTACATTATTAGGCGTATGTTGTACAATTACTGGCGTTGGGGTCGATGATAGGAGCGATGCGGTTGAAACAATTACTGACGATGGTATCGATGATGCTTGTGTAGCTAATATATTATGTTGTTGTTGATGTTGATGATGATGATGATGTGTATTTGATAGATTTGATGGTGTTGCAGCAACCATATGAGTTGCCATTAATGTGGTTGTAAGATTTTGAGCCGCTGAGTATGTCGGTGATGGATATGGTGCATATGATGTTTGACGTGGTGACAATCGGACATGTTTTTGTGGTGATGCCTATAATTTAATATGGTTATTTCATGTTTAAACATTTAATATTAATTAAAACTTACCGGACTTTGTTGTGACCATGTATAATTGTGATGTACCAATGATTGATTTGAAATACTGACTGGACTTAGTGAAACTGGTATTTGGTGTTGTATTTTAACTGGCGATTGTAGTTGTTGCTGTTGTTGTTGTTGGTGTGTTTGATTTAGAGCTAATAGTCCTTGACGATAGTTACCCACAATTTGTCTTTGATATTCTGGATCTTCGTGTGGTGGCCGCGCCATATCACGATGACTGAGTGTTGGTGGTGATGGTGAGTGACTGTTGTCCGGTTCGTCTTCAATCTCTTCATAATAAAATTCTTCTTCATGATCACTATCACTAAATGAGCCATCATCATCTTCTACGGATTGTCGTGGCTTTTTAGGGCTGGAAATTATACAAAAAAATAGAAATTTAGTTAAAGCAAGAGTTTTAGAAAAATACGTTTTGAGTCAAAAGTGACAATTTTCTATAAGACACAATTAATAAATTTCAAAAAAGGATGGAATAAAAAGATCAACCGAAACCGTCAGTAGAAGTCTAATATTATTCACCACACATAAATATTCACCACGATGTCGACGATTAAAATTTCCGTTATGGTGCTAGTAGATAATTATAATAATTACATTTGTACTGGTTTACCTTAATCTAGATATTTTCCCCTCATGCTCAATTACTTTTGCGAAGCTTCTCATGCATGGTGCTTGTTTAAGAAATTACTTTAATTTCTGGGGCTCTGAGGTTTCGAATAGAATTTCGAAATATTTTTTCGAATCGGGAGTCTTGTTTTATTATGTTGTAATTCTGGCTTGAGTATATTTTAATAAAAGACAGCCTGGAAGTTTACGCTGTTTAAATTTTTTTCCTAATCCATCAATATTTTCGACCTCTTGAGGACACTGTATAAATTAAAAATTAAAAATGTTTTGCTTCTAAAAGCATGTCTCTAAATTAAAGCTTCCTTTTGCATGTCTCTAAATTAAAACATGCTTTTAGGCCTTTTAAAAGGTTAAAAATCTTGATTCGAAGCTTCCCTCTTTTTAGCTAATATGAAAGCTGATTTTTTTCGTCAAATCGACCAAATATTTCAGGTCTTTAGATATCCTTAACCTTCGCATGGGCAGCAATTTTTTTTTTACGCCTGTAAAGATAATTTTTCTGTGTCTGTTTTGTATGGACAATTTTTAAGATTATTTTGTGTTTCTATATAAAATGCATTTTTCAAAAACAAAACAAAGAATTACCAGATGAAGGAAAATCGTCGTAGTTATTCAAAAAGAAAAATTGAAATCTTTACATTTGTAAATCCTGCCCATGCGAAGGTTAAACAAATTAAAGGGTTTAATTGTTTGGTTCATAAAATCTTCTGAAAGCTTTAGTCACCAAAATAAAGTAACATAGTATGGAAGATTGCTAAATTCATCATCATTTCAGACATTTTGATTTCACCGAACGAAATAAAATTTAAAACTTTTTCTGTTCACAAATATTTTAGAAAGCTTCAGTCAAAATATTTTTTAAACTTTTTTTTACCAAAACCGTTAATAATTCAGAAAACTTTGATGGTGTAAGGAAAACTTACTTTTAAACTTAAGGAAAGCTTACTTTTAAACTTTTCATTTTACAAAATAAAGAGAAAATGTTTTATACATAAATATTTTCGAAAGCTTAGTTCACTAATTTAATATAAGATATGCGGCATGAAAGGTTCTTATTAACCTTTTTTTGTTAAAACTTACTTTTAAACTTTCACAAAATCTTTCAATATTTAAGAAAAAGCTTTTTGTAACTTTTAACAAATCCAACTTTTAATATTTTGAGTCTTTTCGTGTCACTAATTTATAGAAGTTGGTGTAAAAGCTTACTTTTAAAACTGTTGACTAATTTAATACTACTTTAACTGCAGAATATTTCGTTTTAGTATTTGGTAGTTCACCAAAGCCATCAAAATTGCTAAAGTTTCATGTTAGGACGGAAGCTTTTATGTTATGTAAGCTTCTTTTTTAACTTTTCACCGAATCCATCAATGTTTTCGACTGTCAGATAGCACTGTGTGTACACATATTTTGTTCATTATTACTCCGAAAGCTGTAGTCATCAAATTAACGTAAGATGGTTAAAAAGCTTAAATTTTAGAATTTCCATCAACTGAATCAATATTTAAGGCGTTTTAAAAGGTTCAAAATATTTTTTTGGATGAATGTTTCCGAAAGCTTTAATATCGCTAACTTAGTAGCGCTGTATAAATTAGAAATTAAAAATGTTTTGCTTCTAAAAGCCTGTGACTAAATTAAAGCATACTTTTTAAACTTCACAACACAAGCTTTTAGGCCTTTTGAAAGGTTAAAAATCTTGATAAATGTCGAAGCATGAGTCTTTTTAGCTTATATGAGAAAGCTTTTTTTTCGGCAAATCGACCAATATTTCATGTCTTTAGATATACTTAAACAAATTAAAGGTTTTAAATGTTTGGTTCATAAAATCTTCTGAAAGCTTAAGTAACAAGTTTACTATTTTTCATCAAATTCATCGCACTTTTCGGATATTTTGGTGTCACTTCACGAAATAACATTTGAAACTTTTCTGTTCACAAATATTTTAAAAAGCTTCAGCCAAATATTTTTTAAACTTTTTTTGCCAAAACCATTAATATTTCAGCACTTTACAAATTTTAACCGTAAAAATGGTTTGGTTCTGAAAAACTTCGATATTAGATTAATTTAAAGTTTTCCTGCACTTTTAAAAGCAAAAAATAATTTGTGACTTAAGAAAAGCTTACTTTTAAACTTTCCATTTTACAAAATAAAAGGGAAAATGTTTTGTACATAAATATGTTCGAAAGCTTAATTCATTAATTTAATAAAAAAGCTTTTAGCACCGAACCCATCAATTTTTCAGGTGTTTTGGTGTCACTTTTTCCAAAGTATATGAAAGCTTACTTAAAAAATGTCACAAAATTCTTCAATATTTTAGATAAAGTTTTTTTTTGTAGCTTTTAACAAATCCAACTTTTAATATTTTAGGTCCTCTTCAAGTCATTATACAATACAATATAAGGATTAAAAATATTGTTCATAATTTGTTAAAAGCTTACTTTTTAAACTGTTGACTAATTTAATATTAATTTTTGTGGTGTTTTTTGTTCAGCAGTGCTTCAGAAAGCTTCAGTCTCTAATGTAATATAAGATAGTAAGAATGAAGCAGACTTTAGAAATTTTTAAATGTGTATATGTGAGTACATTAAAGGTTACGCATATTTTATTCATTATTACTCCGAAAGCTTTAGTCATCAAATTAATGTAAGATGATAAGGAAGCTTAATTTTTAGAATTTCCATAAAGTACATCAATATTTATTAAGGCCTTTTAAAAGGTTCAAAATATTTTTTTTTTGGATTAATGTTTCCGAAAGCTTTAATATTTGGTTTACAAAAGTTCAAATAAATCTTAAAGATTCAAAGCTCTATTCAAGTTTAATAATTTATAAAAACAAACTAAAAAATAATTAATGTTAAACATAAGGTCTTATTTAAGTTCTATTAAGGCTTTGTGCCAAATTGCCGTTTGAAATTATTTATTACACAGAAAACTTAATAAAGTACCGATAAAATAAAGCTTTTGATGAACCAGTGTGAATTTGATAATAAAAGAATGTACTTTAAAGGCTTTCGCATGATAAACTTTAGACTTTTTATCAAGTCAGGCATTAAGCAATTTTCTAAAAAAAAATCTTAGCGCTTTCTTAAAAATGGCCCTAGTTAATGTGAGGTTTAGGGGCTGTCTTTCCATGAAAAAATATCCTGTGTGCTAATTAGCTTTGGGTTTCCTTCCAAGCCAAACAAAAATATTATAGGATTGGGGTATTTTAAGAACAGAAAAATGTCCCAAAATTTTGTACTACTTTTCATAGTGCATAAATACCCCGAAAAATAATTACGGTTATCCGTTTATTTTTGGAGATTGTTTTCATTTCTATTGGGGTAAAAAATTTCATAATGCAAAAACCCCTAAATTTTTGGGGCATTTTTTTCATTTTTTGAAGCATCCAATTTTTTGGCGACTATTCAAATTGGTGAGTTGTATGGAAGTTTTGGAAAACGTTTTTCCATCCGTTAAAAGCTAAGCAATTTGTATTGCTACCTCACGTCATATGCTGCTTGATCATTGATTCTCCTTGGGTGGAGTTTTTATGTTTGTTGATATTATCAAAAAATTGCATTTTCGGTCGATGATTGCCTTAAGCTTCCGTCCAGAAAGAACAAACAATTCTATCGTTTGTAATTTTGTTTCATCGATCAGCTGATAAATTATCTACTGCTTTCAAGCTTAATTGTGGCCGGAATAATCTCGGTTTCTGTAGATTTCGATGAGAACATTGGTAGTATCGGTGTAGTAATCTTCTGTTTTGATATTATTGATTATAAAAACCTAACACTTTTACCACCGCCCAACAGAAAATTGTCGCCTATATTGATCAATATTCAGAATTATACAAATGGCTATTTCTAGCGGTAGTTTACAATTCAAGATAATTGCCAAATCTCTGTTTGGGTGGCGCAACTGTACAAATCGGACATTCGGCTTATTTAATCAAAATTTTAATAATGTAGAATTTACAACTCAAAATTATTATTTTAAATTATTTAGTTAAAAATTAGGTGAAATTAAATTTTCTGTGTGAATTAGCTAAAATTTTGACAGCTGAAATTCAAACAAAATGAATCACATAATGCTAAACAAGAAACACGGCTGGGGAAAGGGTAAGGAGTAAGAATTAATTATATTTGTATACTGGATGTCTTCAGGATGTAGTTATCCAATTATCCGGATGAATTTAAAAGTGAGTTTAGAGAAATTAAAACATCAGATATAAAAATTTGTAGACTGATAATTGTTTCTGTGGTGAATAAAAAAAATTGAATTTTAACTGTGAAAATATTCAGTTTTAACAAGTTTTTAACACATTCACATTTGTATCGGGTTCTGAATTTAGAAATATGGTTTTAAGTCCAAAAAAAATTTAGCAAAAAAGTTTGTATTGTTTTAAAATTAAAATTTGAAATTGGAAATGTTAGACATAAAAAATTTAACTGTAGAATTAGAAATTCCGGATTTGCGTTAAATTTAACGTCAAAGGTTTATGTAAAAATTTAAAATCTCTAAACTCATCGTGAGCTTTTAGAAGAATTTACAAGAATTTGAGTCTCTAATTCTAAATTTACTAGAATTTTAATAGAACATTACAAATTACTGAGGTACATGTAATTTCATAAACCTTAAAAAATATTTTTTTTTAATAATTAAATTTAAAAATTTGGTATTTATAATAACAAATCTTTTACTCGGCGTTTCTGCCGTGATAAGAAAAAAAGTCACAAACGCCAAAAGTCGAAAAATGCGTTAAGGACATATTTGGAGCCTACAAGCAAATACCAATTTTTCTGCTTTTTTAAAAACCAAATATGAAGGCATTTAGCCGTAAAATCACGTTATTTAGTGTAGTCAAGTTTCATATTAAGACATGGCAAACAAAAACAGAAAAATTGAAAGTACTCAAAACTACAAAAAGGCACTTGTGACTTTTTTCTTAGCACGGCAGGTTTGTAGTATTCATTTTGGGAAATATATTTCAGCATAAATACAGAGATCTTTTCGAAGCAAAGCTTTCGGCACAACAAAAAATTGGGTAAATCGATTTCGAAACCCGTCACAGGAGGTTAACCTCCAATCAAAGCCTACATACGATATTTTAATTTTAATTTCAAAATTTAAAACAATTTTAAAATCAACTTGTCGAACCAAAAAGCCATGATTCATCTCGAATGTTGAAAACAAAAAAATCCAAGTGTATTTTAGTGTCCAACACAACGATAACAACTCACATTGTACATTTTATTATTAAACAAAATTATGACAAGAAAAACTGTGTGTTTTTTAACTAAAAACTGTCCCTGGAAATTATTTATTTCGGAGTGTCCTTCAAAACCCATTTAAAAATTTAATTTCCGTATACTATGACACAAATAATGCTAATTGGACGGACAGCAAGTTGGTATTTGTATGCAACAAAAAAAAAAATCTGAGATCAGTGCGATTTTTAAAATTTCTTCCGCATTCAAGTTTGTTTAGTGTTGTTTAAAGCTCGTTTAACTTTCTGTGTCACGTCACATAAGCAAATATTTTTTATTTTATTTTTGATATCACACACAAAAGAAATTTGATAAACATGTCACGTTTGAAACGTTTTTACTACTGTCTTATAGTAGAGCGTTTTGTTGTACGCATTTTAAATGAAGAAAAGCTTATTGTGAAAATATGCTTTAAATTTTAATTTCTTTAAATTTTATTATTTAAATTAGAAGATCATCATCATCATCATCAACATATTTATGAAATCTAACTGTACAAAGTGAAATCTTTGTATTACATTTCGATACGAATATACGAGTATAAGATAATCTCTCTACCTATATGGTTTTTACTCGTAAAATATTTAATTACGAAACTTGATTTAAAAATGTTTAAGTTTTTTTTTTTGCTTTTTAAATCGAAACTAAAATTATTCGATTTGATTTTAAAAATACAATCGCGAGTTACATACTCATGTAATGTGTGTATTAATATGACATTGGCGTGTTTGAGGTGTACGTAAGTATTTTCTTCCGGTTTATAAAAGAAAAAAAAAACATTTGGTGTTTTTTTTAAAATTTGACAACTTAACTATATAGGCATAGGCGGCCGAGGTGCGACGGAGGCTACCAGTTTTCCTTCAAAATCGTATATTTTAATTTTTTTTTTTTCGTTTCGGAATTCGTTTACTTAATTCAAGGTTGATTTTTATGACGGCATATAAAGCAACAAAACAAACAAAAAAATCAACAATTACAAAAAATTATTTTAAAACATTAAACATAATTTATGTTTTGTTTTATTTAAAGAATCTAATTTTTTTTTCTTTTATTTTGAGACGCAGGTTAATTGAAATTCAAAATTATTTTAACGCCAACAAAGTGGGAGTAATTAATGGAACTTTGGAAGAAATTACACTGTTACATTTATTATTTTTCCAATTGGGCACCTTGACCAGACGTGATCAACTACCTAGCACTTGAACCTTACAATATTTGACATAATTTATAAAAATTGACAACCGATGTAAAGTTTTTCACCAAAAGTGTAGCTACACAAATTGACAAAAAGTGTAAGCAAAAAAAGTGTAGTCGCACACAAAACAAATGTAGTCTCAAAACCCTTCGCATATCATAATCTCTGATATATAGTCAGTCTGCAGGTTGTCCACTGCGTACGATAAAAAACTGGGGTTAATCCATATATGTATAATGCCAATCATAGCATACAGATTAATTGAATTTTATCGCAAATAATGGACATCATGCAAATTTGATCCCAAAAGATCTTATTTCCGGCACTCATCAATATTCCTGAGACTACACTTTTTATTGTTTACACTTTTCCAGAATATGTGTACTACACTTTTTGTAAACCACTTAACACCAGTAAGCGCCATATCTCATTTTCGGATAGGTTGCGAGTTTTAAACTATTTTACTAATTTTAAGCGTAGTAAGCTGGGCCTAACACTAAGTATTATCTGTATAATGATTGAGAAAAAGGGCCTGAACAAATAAAAAAATTGAATTAAGAATTTTTTGTTAAGCATTTTTAATTTAGAAATTTCAAAATTTTCATTTTAATTTTATAGAATCATTAAAATCAACCAATTTTCAGCCACTGTACTTTAAATTACCAGAGCAAGGATTTTGGTCGTAAAATGAGACTTGGGAGTTACGATTTTCATCGACGTACGGACATATAAAAAATTATTTAAATTAAACAAATAACAACAAAATATACTGTTTGTTATACATATATATGTATATCCAGAAAGCACTTGAAAGTTTTAACTCTCAAGGTTTTCAAAATTTTTCGATTTTTTGAGATTATTCGAGATTTGCGATATTATTTCAGTTTAGGTTGGAAATAAAATTCTCGAAATTCGAGATTTTGAGATTTTTGAAGATTTCGGATTTGAGTAGCAGTAAGTTGCTTATTATTGATTGTTCGAGATTCTTAGTGATTTCTTGCTTTTTTCAAGATTATTTTTGAATTCTGTGAGTTTTTCTGAATATCGAGATTATCCAAGATTATTTTAGATTTCTAAGATTATCCCATATTATTCGAGTTTTTCGTGATTATTCGTATTTGTTCGAGTTTCTCGATATACATATATTCGAAATTTATCAAAAGATTTTTATCATTATTCTATATTTGTAAATTAATCCAGATTTCTCGATTTGCACAGTGTTATTGGGTTGCTTAACATCGAAGTTATTCAAAGTTATCAACATAATCCAATTCAGAGGGTGGTTTGGCGTCTATTGGAGGGGGGGATCAAAGTTGAGTAGATTAATCTACCAGCTCCGTAACCTTCCAGTAGGGTGCGCATCACGTGTGCTGTTCTGGTCTTGTCATTAGGCAGCTGCGTGATGGGTACAATTGTGTAAGGGGTAACCTGTTCACAATTCGCAAGTGTACGTACTGCCTCCTCGTGGCAACCACTGGTAACTAAGGCCACTTGGCACATCTTTGGCCATTTGGCAAAGGCTAAAGTACGGCGCTAAAGGAGAAAACCTTGACAAAAAAACCTAATCTAAGGTGGAACAGCATATGCCGAAAGATGAATGGCTGATAGGTTAATCAGCCCAAAATATGCGGACTCTGGATACCAAGCACCCTCCAGTTTTATTTAGCCTTCCTGTAGTAAAGCTGGGTGACCTACAGGTGATTTGCAATTCCGAGCAACTCGTAAGAGTAAAATCAAACGGAATACGGGGCAGGAGTAGGAATATACGGGAGTGGGACAACCCTCTCGAAGTCCTTGAGCTCCAATGCTACCGTCTTTCTAGCGGAACTACATGCTGTAGTAAACATCTAGGAGGGAGAGCAATAAGCCCAGATAGTATGTATCACGTACCGGGAGGCAGTATCGTCAGGTTCATTAAGAACCTGAATATTGACTGGACGGATAATTAAGCAGGGGCCAGCACAATAGATCTTTTAGGTCGCAGTGCGAAGTGGCTGATCGCCCGCATGGCCCCCCCAATAATAATAATAATAATCCAATTCAGAGACTCCAGTTTTGTTCGAGATTTCATTTCTTGATATTCCATGGTTGTTAGTAAAACCACAGAAGAAAGATTAACCAGAATATACATTGCGTGGATCAATTTTTTTTTCATCTTACCTTCTTTTTTGGACATTGAAGTATAATTATTTTCGAATATTATGAATTTTTTGGATATTTAGTACAAATTATGCTGTCAAAACAAAACTTGTCAAATAATTTCACTTACTATAGGTTTTGCACTCCGAATTCAACCGTTTACAAATCAGGTTCACCAATTTACAATTCAAATTCATCTTTATTCAAAACATATTCATCCTTTTCCAAATTTAATTCATTTTTATTCAAAAACAATTTATCCTTTTCCAAAGCAAATTCGCCTTTATCCAAAACAAATTCGTTATTTTCCAAATCGAATTCATCATTTATGAAAATAAATTTGATAATTCTTATTTAAACTTTTTGAGATTCTTTGTGACCAATATTTTTGAGATTATTTCGAAATTCAGTGATGAACCAGTAAAAACTTAATTGTTTGTACTGGTAAGCGGGAGAGAACCTAAACTTGCCTGGCATTCTAAATGTCTAATTCGTAATAAAAATTCTACATTTCAAAAATGTTGTAAAAATTCTCTAAATATCAGCATTCTTAAATTTGACGAATTTCTAAGTTTAAACTAACTTTAAAGATTTAGATCTTTAAACTCTCATTTTCCATATTTGCTTTCACGAATCCGCAATAATAAATATTCTAAACTCCAGAAATCTTATATTTCATAAAATCCTTATTTAAGCTTCTAAAACTTTTCGCTTTCTAAATTCCTGACACTTAGGGTGAATTTTAGAGTGAAGTTCAGCGTTAGTTTTAGAGAGGGTTTTCTAGTGAATTTTAGAGTGATTTCTTGGGTAGGTTGAATTAAAGGGTATATTTTAGGGTGAATTTTATAGTGACTTGTAGGTTGAATTGGTTAACTTGAGTGAATTTCAGAATTAATTTGTCGTAAAATTAGGAAGAATTTTAAAGTAAATTTATGATGAATTTGATAGAGCATTTGGATTGATTTTGGTTTGAATTTTAGGAAGAACTTTAAGGCTTTGTTGTACGATAAAGTTACAACGCACCATAGTTTTAAGGAAAATTTAAAGGTGAATTTTTAGTTAACAAGACATATATGGTAAATTTTGGAATGAATTTTAAGTTGAATTTAGATTAATTTGGGATCCATTCTACAGTGAATTTTGCGATGATATCTAAGGTGAAGTTTATAATCAATTATAGGCCGAATTTTAAGGTGAATTTTATTCCCATATAGTAAAAGTTTATTTATTATAACTTGTTATTTTGTACCTAAAGTTTAATTACAGTAAATTTATTAAATTAAATAAATTATGTTGGTTTTATATCGTCTACGGTTGAATTTGATTTGGAAAAGGATGAATATATTTTGGAGAAAGGTGAATTTGATTTGGATAAAGGTGAACTTGATTTTGAAAAGGATGATTGTGTTTTGTAAAAGGCTGAATTTGAAGTGCAAAACCTATATACTGTTAAGGATTCTCAATTTTTATTATTTCAAATATAAACCAGTAAACCAAAGAATACATAACCCAACTTTCTCTTACCTTCGGCAAATCAAGGTCAAAAAATGAGTCCAAATTTTTCCATACAAAAACAGCGTTATGTCTCTTCTGGTTGTATTCTGTGGTAAAACTCTAAATTTAGGGGATATATTCGAATTTTTTTGTGAATGTATTATGAGCGTTACAATGAGCATTGGGTTGAGTGGCATGGTTTCTCGAGATTTTTGAGGTGTGTACAGCATTGAGCTAAGTACAGTGAAGTTGAGTTTGGCGAGTGAATATTCGAGAATATTTGAGATTGCTTGGTATCAAGATGATTTTGATTGCTTGGTATCAAGATTATTTGATATTTTCAAGATTATTATTTAGATTATTCGAGATTTGACGAGATTTTCGGGAGTACATTTCAAGGATTTTTCGAAATTATTTACGATTTTCTAGTTAGAGTTGAGTTTGTGGTTTTTATTGATTTACATCAATAGTTAGGTAACAGGCTCTCGTCATTTTGGTTTAACCAATTCGGTTTTAACCCACCCACGATGACTATTCAAATTATTTACCTAATTAAGTTGCCCATAGAATTAGTATTTGGCCATGCTATCCGAAAAGGCGGGCTCTGTGAGCGTGTAAATCTCTAGGATCGGCGATATAATTTTTGTTTATATGGGGTAATATTTTTCGGATTCTTTGAAGTGTTTTATTTAGGTAGCCCTGAGAGAGACTTTTACCTATTATTGTCGAGAATATTATCCAGGCATGATTTTCTATGTTATTTAAGACGGGTATACATTCAAATGATTATATTTGGTCATTGTAGAACGGTAGTTTCCACGAGATTTGGGATTAAAAACCCGGTATCCGAATAGTTCTCAAGTTTAACTAGTAAAATTAATATTTTCCATTAGTAAAATATTGAGCTTATCGCAAAAAATATAATTTTTGAATATTTTCATTCAGAAAATGATGGAAAATGAAAATCAACTAAAACTCCTTAATTTTACAAAAAATCAAAATTTTTCTCGGATGACTAGCACTAATTTTTTCGAACGGTCTGAGAAATTTCATAAATTCGAAAGATACCCACAACAAATATTCCCTCTTTTATATGGTAAATTACCTTGTGGTATTCGAACCCGATACTTCCCGCTTGAGCTTGACTCTAGAAATACTATCGGGTTTGGTCTGGCAGATTAAATTCATTCAGACAAAAATCAGAGTTGGGGTTTTGTTCGTAAAATGAGATATGAGACTTGTGGTTTGAACATGTAGTACACATGAAAATCGAAACTCTCAAATCTCATTTTACGACCAAAATCCCCGTTCAGTTTTCACTTTTGCATTTTATACCGTCTTTCGGTGCAATTTGAAAATAACTTCCCCATTTTCTCGGTTCCTAGACTCACATTAATTTTCTCCAATGAGCACTAATTAGCACAAATTAGGTTTAACGGTGTGAGAAGTTTTATTTTTAAATTTGAAAGTTTCCATGCCGTTGGGATACGATGTATCTTAAACATTTTGTTAGCATCCCAATCTTATGGCCGAAAAATTCTTCACAATTAACAAACTCACTCACACAATCAACAATTTATAGGTTCTACAAAATATTTCTGACTGAAAAAGATAGCTGAATTAGATAAGTACGTAAAAATAAATTTGGCAAATATAATTTTTTGATTTATATCGACCAAAACATGTGTTCTGCAATATTTCATGAATTTGAGCCGTTGTTTAATTAAGAAATCCGACCACAGATGATATGGCCGAAGGAATTCATCAAAGCGTGAAAAATTTGGTTTTATATTAGGAACAATTTATAGAATCGGCTTAATAAGCCAAAAATAAAATTTCACTAAATTCATTGCCAGACATGCTTGCTCCAATTGGTGCTGGGAAAATAGTAAAGGCTTAATTGGTTATGTATGTAAAAAACTAATTTCTTTTTTACAAATCTAATTTTTTTTAAATTTATGGTTTGTATTTATGGACCAAATTATCGTTAGCAGGATTCCAAAATATTTGTTGAATTTTGGCAATGTTTTATTTAAGAAACTCCATCCCTGCCCCTCATGGAACTTCCGGGATTATGCACCAATTCTATTGAAATTTGGTATCTGATTTAACCAACATATTTGATAAGCAATGCATTAGTTGCAGCACATAAAAATGATGAATCAAGGTATTTGGTTTGAAGGTTTTCTAGAAGTGCTTTTACCACAAACTGTAAAAGTAACCTCCGATCCGAAACCAATTTTACACAGCATTGTTTTGTTAGGTTTAATCGTTCACAATTTTTAGTTTATTATTACTGCCAATAACATGTTCCGACACGATTCAACTTGTCTCTAATAAATAGCAATCCACCGTAAGATGAAACTCACAAGTCTCATTTTACGACCAAAATCCGTGCTCAGGATGTTCGGATTTGGTGGTTTGGTATTTTTTTTTGTTTTAAATAAAACAGAATTGTTGAGTTGCGTGATGCTACCAACTTAGAGGCACATCCGAGATCTTTAATATTCTACGGGATTTTTATTCGAGATTTGTTTGGCGCTGACCGTTTATGTAATAGATAGCATACGAAATTTTGTGATTTCTCGAGATTTATTCGAGTTTAGTTTGGAATTGAATTAAGTTTTGTATCGAGTTAAATGAGATTATTGAAATTCGAGATTTTGAGATTTTGAGATTTTTCAGCGATTTGTTCGAGAAAGCTTCTTTTTTCAAGATTTTTCTTAAATTCTAGTGTTTCTTCGAGATTTTCGCAAATATTTGAAATCAAGTTTATTGAGATTATTTTTAGATTACTCTTAATCGAGTATATTGATATTATTTTAGAATTCTAAAATTGTCCCTTATTATTCGAGCTTCTCATGATTATTCGTGTTTGTTCGAATTTCTCGATATTATTCGAAATTTTAAAGGCGAGTTGCATGATATTACGGAATTAGTGATATTTTATGTGATTTGCCGTGCTTATTCGAAATTTGTTTGGCGTTGAGTGAAAACGAAAAATATTATTGGCGATTATTCGAGATTTAGAACTGAGTGAAATGAGATTTTTGGATAAATATACGGATTTTAATAGCAGTAAGTTGCTTCTTTCTGGATATCTGAGATTCTTAGTGGTTTATTTCTTCTTTAAGATTATTCTTGCGTACAACAAGTTTCTTTGAGTTTATCGGGAACATTCGAAATTTTTTGAGAATATCGAGATTATTCGCGATTATTTTAAACTTCTAAAAATTTCCGATACTATTCGAACTTCTCGTGACTATTCGTGTTTGTTCGAGTTTCTCGATATTATTCGAAATTTACAAGGCAAGTTGCTTAATATTACAGAATTAGTGATATTTTATGGAATTTTTTGATATTTCCTCGAGATTTTTAAAATAATCTAGATCTGCGGATTTGCAAAGCATTAAGTTGCTTGGCATCGAAATTATCAATATTATTCAATATTTTCGAGATTATTTGAGGTTTTCCAGTTTTGTTCGAAATTTGTTTCTCGATATTTCATGATTTTTCCAAAAACTCTAAATTTATGGGAAAATATTCGAATTTTTTTATTAATGTATGATTATTCGGATATTACTCGCAAATCGTTGAGTCAAATGTCGTGGTTTTCCGAAGTTTTTAGCTAAGTTAAGCGAGTGTTAGGACACATGAAAAATAATGATAGTTTTCGAGAATATTTGAGACTTTTCGATATCATCTAATTATGGGATTATCCATATTGCCGTTTTCAATGGGTTTGATTTGCTTGGTAATGAGTTTATGTGATATTTTCGAGATATAACGTATGAGGAATAAAATATGTTCAAAATGTAAAATGCGTCTGTATTTGTATTGTAGAACCAAAAATAAAAATTTTCTTTTTTTTTTAAATAAGGTGATTCCCCTATATTTTATAAAATATACATAACAACTGCGTCATTCTACAATCAGTTACAAAAATGTCATTGCTAGAAGTAGAACGTCGCAAATTAATTTGTAAACTTTGTCAGGAAATACCGGACAAAACAAAGAACGGGATTTTTCACTACTTCAAGGATCTTGGATTCAAAAAATCGTTTATCTATGAAACAATTAAACTGTTTGAGAATAAAGAACCTGGGGAAAAAACCGACTCTGGTAAAAAATATCAACTACAAATAGCAAAGTTCAATGAAATTGAAAGGTGAAACGGTGGGTCGAACTGCAAAATTGTAGGGGCAGCTGGGTAAAAAATATTAAGTTGACCCGAAAACTGTCTAAAAATATTTACAAAGTAAGAATATACAACTGAAATTGAAAAAGCCGGCACCAGCAACTACAGCCAAACAATTAGCTACAATCAAGTCTAGATTAAGAGTGCTTTCCCAAACATATTTCGCCGCTCCTTCAGCTTAAAAATGTGTGATGGATGATGAAACTTATTTCACTGTAAAAGGTAATGAATCGTAGCCAAAATACTACTATGAGTCTCCCGAACACGAACTTCTAGAAAAGGAGAAGTTTATTCATCAGACCAAGTTTTTCAGGTAAAGTTATGTTGTGGTGGGCTTTTAGCGAACAGATCAGCGACCCAGTTTGTTTCAAATGTGGTCTAGCGGGTTAATGTGCAAACATACACAAAGAAATGTTACCAGTGCTTCAGAAATGTATAGACAAATATCATAATAATGATAAATCGATTTTTTGGTCTGATTTGGTATCCTCATATTACGGCAATGTTGTCTGATTTACGTCAGCGCAGAATCGAATTTATCACCAAACACTGCAATCCACCAAATGTTCCACAACTAAGGCCAATTGATACTTTTTCGGCAAATTTGAAAAGAAGGATGTACAGCAACGGATATCGTGCCAAAAATGTTGGTTCTTTGTTAAGAAAGGTAAAAAAAATTAAAGAAGATCGATACATCAGGGACGCAGGCGGCAATGAAAAAATTGCAAGAAAGAATCAGGAAAGCCAATCGATATGGGGCGGAAATTTTTCTGTAAATTTTATATAAGAATTAAAGTTTTAAATAAATTATGAAACAAAATTATTTTATTTGTAAATAATTTTTTTTTACTTTTTATTGTTTGTCCATATTTTATTCCTCATACGTTAGGTTCGAGGATTTTTCGAAATTATTTCAAATTTTTCAGATTATCCGAGATTATTGAAGATTTTTCAGAGTTATACTCTTATACTTTTAAATAATGTCACCATAGAGCTGATTGATTATAGATTGCTACTTAAATTTCCGGATATTTGTTTGAAATGTTTTATTTACGTAAGCCCTGAACGTGCCCATTTCTGTAAAAAAAATTAAGGTACATGCAAACATTATCGTGCCATGATTTTTTACGTTTTTTAAGACGGCCGATGATTAAAACGAGGTTTAGTTAATCACTATCCTAAAGATTTGTCATATACTAAATCGTTATGTTCTATGTTTACGTTTGCATTAGGAACAGGAAAAAATCCAAAAATTTTCAAAAATACATTCTGATTTACATATTTCGATTGAATACTTAGTTTAATGACTCAAAATGAAAACAATACTAAACTACAAGGTAAATAAAGTTCCAAAATTCCGAAATGGCAGAATTCGGGGTTTAGAAATTATCCACACGTTATGAAAATCAGTATTAAATATCGTACAGATGATAAAACCTGGGTTTATTGTTGTGAATCAGTAATTTAAATTGTACTCAGCGTCAGACTTAAATGTTTGCCAAATTCAGTTGTCATTTTTGTGTACACAAATTGTTTTTCCGGGTTTAAACCGATTTTAAAATTAATCGTTTTCCTGACCTACATTTTATAATAAAAATCTATTTAATTAGTTCAAAACTACTCAAATTTAATCACATTCAATTTTAATATCCGTTAAACAATTTTAAATTCAATTATAACGCAAGATAATGTTTATTTATAGTTTGAATTATAATTCCTTTATTAAATCATTTAACAATTCAACTGCGTACATCCGAATCTGACCTAGATTCAATTTTTTTACTTTCTTTTTACAAAACAAGTATAATCATCATAAAAATTATACAACTCGATAAAGTCTGTATGTATGTTCGTCGTATATGCGTCTGGATGTCTGTCAATTCCCCCACTCAAAGCCAACAAGAGGGCCACGATGTAAGAACTACCTTGAAAACGCCTAAAATACTAAACCTAGGAAACCGAATATGCTGATAAGATTTTTGTTTTGGCAACCACATATTTATGAAAAAAAAATTTTGTTTAATAAAGTCGGTATTGACATCAATAGCGTACCCTCTTCCTTCCCTATACTATTTTTTTCTATTTAGTATTAAGTTAGTGTTTTTTTTTATTTAGTATTTAGTACGTAAAAACATTTCGAAAAGCACACAAATTTTCATATAAACTTACCCCAGATGAGTTTTCCGCACATGATTAACGATTTGTTCCTTTTTGCCATACATAACGCCGCATCCTTTCCAAGTACATTTAAATATTTGATTATTTGTCTGAAAGAAAAACAAAAACAAAACATTAATTTTGATGTACCAAACAAAAAGCTTCATACACAAAATACAAAGCACAAAAAATATAAAATTATATAGGTCAAACTGGATGGTGGTTGGCTCCTTTGGGGTTCGACAAAAATTAAACTTTATATAGTTTTTGTTTTTTTTTGTATTAAACATTTAAAATTTATTACGTTTGTCCTAATTCGAAAAGCTTCAAAAAATTCACTCTATATAAACATCTAATTCACAATATACACTTCGTTAATATTTTCTTGTTGACCTACATTTTCATCATCCTATTTTCCCAGATTGTATATGAAATTATGTTTGTATATAAAAATAAATACACTCACACATATTTATACACAATCCACTATAGTAAATTTTAGCATGAAAATCTAATTTTGTGTAAAATTTCCCTCCAATTTTCTTGAAAATCAATACAATATAAATACATAAACAGAAATACTAATACATATACACACATATAAAAAAATGAAAATTGAACGAAAGAGAAAAACAGAACAATTTGTGTTAGGTACATAGGCATTACATATACATAATAACGAAAAGCTCTTTTCACAATGCAATAATAATGTTTAACCTACTTTTGGTAAATAAAATCTCAACAACAATGTAGAATTATTCTTCCGGATCTACATATGTAAGCGTTTGAAATTTTGCTTTTTAAATCAACAAAAAGCTTTATTTGATGTTTTTGTTGTTTTTAAAAATACATAAAGGTAAATTTAACACAAGAAGAGAAGAGCACAACATTTTTTTTGTTTGGCATTAGCTTTCGAGTTGATATGTATTTATACAAAGCTATTCTATATACTCGGTTGTATATAGACGATGATTTTTTTTTTATTGCTTGTATAACCTAAATAATATTCGTTATTTTATATAGTAACGAAGCAAACTAGGTTATCACTGTGCAAGTATGTGTATGTGTAAAGAAAATGAGAAAAACTTAGTTTTTCCTATATACATATGTACATTCCAAAAACCATAATAACTATTTATATAATATTTGGTACATTCTTCAAAAGTAGATCATGTTCTAATTTTAAAAATATTTTTTTTGTTTTTTTTTTTGTAGTTTTCTTCGCTCGATGTTAATTTAATATGAGCGGCGGTAAATTGTATTATCTTAACCTTATATGGACATATTAATTATGTATGGTTTATTCAAAATAAAACCTAAATGCCATTCAACAATTTGTTCACCTTGAAATAGACCCGCGTGGTCATAAAGAATTTGTATCAAACTGTTGATTAAAAAAAAATGGTTGAGGTGAAATTAAAGTCGGTCAATAATAATTGTTGAGCAAATTTTTGTTTTATAATTTAATTATGCTCAAATTAAATATGAATTCAATCATTTGTTTAGTCGTTCGCGATTTTTTCACCATTCGAGGAGATATAAACCAATTAAAGTGTTCTGAAGACTTAAAGCGGTTTTATCTATTAAAATTGTCATTATTCAAAAATTTGAAAAATTTAAACTTATCCACAACAAAAGGAAAATTCTTATATTAAGATTTTGACCGACCGTTAAAAATCTCAATCTGATTTGTTGTTTTTAGGCCAAATGGTGCACTTTAATCATGCCAATCCATTTAAAATACTGTTTCGGTAAACCGTAGACAGTTAAGGTACATACAATTGAAATCATAACCAATTTTGTGTTTTAAAATTTTCTTGAAATAATTTATTACCTTTCTCTAGTAAATTCGCCCAAATGTATGCATTTTTATGGCACTTACAAAAGTGGTTGTTGTTGTTGTTGTCTAATTTAGAATTAATTTAGTATATACTTCAAACGCTATTTTCAGAATTTGAATAATTTCAAGTAAAAAGAAATTCATCGAAATGTATACAAAATTCAGAATTGTGAAGTTCGGTCGTAAATATAAAACAAAATATTTTTAGATGGCAAACTTAATTTTTTAATTAGAATTGCAATTCTGTTTCTTTTAAACTCATTATGTACGAAAAACTGTAAAAACTTCAAATTTTTGAAACTTTGGGAAATTCTAATATCTCGTAGAGGAAATCTATTAACAAACAAATTTTCAAAATTCGACGGAGCGAAATAAAATTTTCAACTTGTCATAGTTCGGAGAGATAACTTAATTTACACATAATAGTACTGTGAAAATGTACAAAGGGATAAAAAGTTCCGTTGCCGTTTCCAGACTACTTTTGCATAATGTGTTTTGAGGCGTAAATTACGATAAAAGGAAATCTATCAACAAACAAATTTTCAAAATTCGACGGAGCGAAATAAAATTTTCAACTTTTCATAGTTCGGGGAGATAACTTAATTTACATAATAGTCCTGTGAAAATGTACAAAGGGGTCAAAAATTCCGTTGCCGTTTCCAGACTACTTTTGCATTATGTTAAAATAAATAACGTAAATAACATATGCCTTTTTGTTGCTATTTGTTAGAACAATCAGCACGCCATACATTAAAAATATAATAACATCCTTTATAATGTGAAAACCGCCCTCGGAAAAAGCTTAAACATTGTTTCTAATAATAAAAGTTCCTTTCATTATAAAACAAAATTTATTAATTAGGATGAAGTTTGAAATAATTGAAGGAAAAATAAATATACCCCTTGTGCTCCCCAGCACCCCAAAGGGGGTGGAATTTAATAAAAATTATAAATCGGAATTATTGCTCGTTAAACTTGTGATACTTTCGATAAATTTTAATTAGACAATTAATATCTATCATTTAGCTTAAGTTTACCAAAATTATCACAACTTTAGTGTGCAATGAAAAAATGTAAAAATTCCGATTTATAATTTTGTTTCTAAATTTCACCCTCTTGGAGAAGGGAAATTTATTTTCTTTCAGTGAGTAATTTTAACCCCTTTAATTAACTCTATGGATTTGTTTTTTGATTTGTTTGATAATATACTCAATTTTTGAATAAAAAGATTAAAAATTACATTTGGGTAAAGTACCCTCAAAAAGGGTGTTGTTTGCCTTTTTTTTGGGGTGAATCTCCCAACCGCTTTAATTATATTTAAGTAAAAGTAGTCTGGGAACGGCAACTGAATTTTCGACCTTTTTGTACATTTTGTCTGGACTATAAGAGGAATAAGTATTCCAATAACATATATTTCATACCCCAGGATTTTAATGGTAACTAGCTACCTTAGCAAATTTACATTTTTTGATGATTAGCTTGGTTTCCCTTCGAGTTTACTCTGTCAACTTTTGTATGAACTTTATTTGGTAGCCACCAAAGTCAAAAAAGGGGTTTGAACCAATCTAAGAAATGTATATTTTAAAAGAAATGTGCTCGCTTTAGTTGAAGAAAATGATAATATTGTCACAGCAATGAATTCATCTCGACTAGATGGCGCCACCGAAAACTCGCTGTTAGCTTTGTAAACTTATCTTGAATAAACCGGGATGTCTTTCCAGCTCAAAATTCGCCCTAAATTGCAATGTGCCTGAGAGGGCATATGGTAATTAGGACACAAAGCATTAATGGGTGTGTTTTTGCATTATGAAATTGTACCCGCATAAAAAGTGGAAAATGCCCCAAAATTATATGAACTAAAGTACCAATTATTTGGGGTATTTAAGCACGATGGAAAAATATACAAATAATTGGAGCAAATAAATAGTTACATTCTAATTTTATAACTAAGCCTCTTTATGTTGGCAGACATTTTTAAAATTAAACCTTTCTATTCCAGAAATTCCGGAAAAGGAAAAAATGGACAATTTCTGCTCCAATTTTAAAATTATCTCTCCAATCAGTAGCGGACTGGTAATAAAACCGTTCTGAGACAACTTTTTTAGACCGGCAACATCAGTGGTATAGTGCCCTACATTTCTTGAAACAGGTTATTTGATTTTTGTAAGAAATCAACCTGCTGCTCTTACACTGTGAAATTTAATGCACTACCTTGGCATCAAAATAGTATTGCAGAAATTGACGAAACTTCATAATCTAGAATTTGATTCTTATTGAAGCCAGAGAATGATAAACTTATCAAAAAATTTTGTAAACCTCAAATACATTGATGAAAATTAAAATTCGAAAACAAATTTATAAAATTTAAAATTTAAAATATTTCAAATGGAAAATTATTAAAATTTGATGAATCTGTGGAATTGGAAAAACCAGTAAGCAATAAACATGTTTATCAACTTTGACAGAATTAAAGTCTAATGTCTGAAGACTTAAAAGCATACATTTTACAAACTCCAATTTTTAAATATGGTATGTGCAGTACTAAGAAAAAGACAAAACCAAAAAAAAAATTTTTGATGAGCTAATATGAGATTTAGATGAGCTAATCATTCTTCCGATGCATTTATTATCTCATAAAATATTAATCATAGTTTACTGCAAAATTGCAGTCTTGAGCTTCCCTTTCGAATCGAAAATGGAAATATCTATGGAAGCACTAAAATCGCGAGATACGAGTTAACGAAGAAATTTTCAATTTCTATCTCATGTCAAACAATTTAAGTTTTCAATTTCATTTTTTTTTTTTTGGTTTCAATTGCAACCGTCACCTCGGGAATTTTTCCGATATTTCACTGGCCCTCCATTAAATAACGTAACCATAGCTTAGGAATTATTTGTGATATAGTCTAGACGTAGCCAATAACATAAAACGTGAGATAATAAATTTTTGTCGTTTTGTCATGACAATGCAAAAAACTTTATAACTTTCATTTAATTTAATGGATATTTCACATTTGTTCTTTAGACTGAGGTAATTTCGCTTTACCTACGTACATGATTTCATCTCAGGTCGCTACCAAAACTATTTGAGTGCCTTAACTAGAGGTTTATTTTGATTTTTTAAATAAATCAACGTGCAAACCAGCGGTTAAAAATTAAAGTAAAACCTCTTCTTGCCTTGTGATTTTCAGTTTAGACTAAAAAATACAATCGTGTTTCCCACCATTAATAATAATTATTCAAAGAATAATTGAAGTTTTTCAAGTCTAATTTTGAATTATTATATAAAATTATTTGAGAAAATTATCCATAAATAAACATGTAACAAACTGTATGTACGTACATACTATATACTTGTATGCACCTAAACAAAGGCAGTGTTCAAAAATTTGTACTTTGGCTTCGTTGAATGTGTCAACAATGGAGGTGACTTTAAGGAAATTAATTAAAACAAAAGAAAATCGAAATAAAATCTAAACTGTAGTCTAAATTTCACATTTCAAAAAATTTGGTATTGTTAGAATCGGTAAAATTTTTGCTTTCAATTAAAAATTTAAAATTTCAAAAATTCTGAATATTTAAAATTGTTAGTTCTTAAATCGTATTCTAATATTTATAAAGATTTAAATCGGCAGAACCTTGAATGGTTAGAACTTAGGAAGATTTTTGGATTTTTAGAAATTCGATGAATTATTTTGGGAATTTTTGGTCGTCGCATATGAAATGCAACTCGAATAACTCTGCTAAGTGATTGCCAATATTATACTCGCCAGAATCATAATACAGTGAGCGTAATTTTCTTAGGCGCATCCATAATTTTATAAAAAATACATCATTAGTTAAGAATTAAAAAAATTATTTTATCTTTATTATATTTTAATATTAATATTATATTTATTGTGATATACAGTTATTTAAAAACTTTTTATTTACTGTACTAAATTATAAAAAATTCAAATTTGGATGCGTAATTTATATAGACGCACAAGAAACTATTATTAAAAGTTTATTAAAAACAAAAAAAATATTAAACAAATATGTACATTCTTGACTTTTAATATTTAGTTTGGCCTCCTTTATTTTTGATTACAGCAAAAATTCGATTTGGAATAGAGTTTACTAAATTTTGAAGTAGTTCCTCTTCAATTCCTCGCCAGCAATCTAGTACCGATTGCCGAAGCTCCAAAACTGTTGCATATTGTCGACTATTTGAATAAACACGTCTGGCAAGTACACCCCACAGGTTTTCCATGGGGTTTAAATCTGGACTTCTCGCGAGCCATTCTAAAAGAAGGTACCAAACTAGATGAAAAAAACTGCTTGGTGTATTTCGATACATGGATACTGGCATTGTCTTGTTGAAAAATGAACTCCTTGTCGTCATTTTCATCTAAATATGTTATTAAAACGTCTTCTAACATCTCCACATATTTTTCCGATGTCATTTTGGTGTCTATATAACAAAGTTGTAGCTTGCCATAATATGAAAAGGCTGCCCATATCATTAACGAACCACCCCCAAAATTTCTACTCATTCTGGGAGGATCATTATGGCGGAGATCATGCCAATAAAAGCTTAACCCATCAGGGCCGTCTAAATTAAATTTCTTTTCGTCTGAAAAGATAATGTTTCGCCACTCATCTTGCCAATGCATGTGATCTCTGGCAAATTGTAGTCTGGCAACTTTATGTTGAGAAGATAACACCGGTCGTTTTTCTGGTTTCTTCCATTTCATATTTTTATCTGACCTTAAAATCTGCTGCACACGACTTTTCTTAATTGTCAAATCCAATTTCGAAATAATTTGGGTCGAGTTTAATTTATTTTTTGCGGCTTCGAATTTGATTTGATTACGCTGACGTAATGTAATTTTTGTATTTCTTTTATTTTTCTTCGGTGGTGCTCCATATCTGTCCCCAAGTTTAATGTAATTTCTAATTACATGTTCGGACCGCCCTATTTTAGAAGCAATTGCTCTATTGGAGAGGCCACATTCCTTGTAAACGGTTATTTTCGTTTTTTCTGAGTCACTTAAAAACTTTTCTCTCGCCATATTTATTACTTGTTTTAATATTCAATATTTTTGTTCATCAAAATGTTTAAAAATATACTAAATTATTAATTAAAATAAAAATAATCACAATTAGTCGATTATTATATCCAAACCGCTAAGTTCAAATTACTGCGCCTAAGTAAATTACACTATGAAATAAAGAATTGACGTAGAATATAATGTAATTAAATACCGTTAGTTTGCTTTACACGCTCATATTGTTTGTTTTTTAGTATATTCCAAAAATTGTATACACATTTTTAACGCAGGTGTTAATTGAATAATTTATTCACAAATTTAACCCTGCGCCTAAGTAAATTACGCTCGCTGTATTCACCGAAGAAATCAATTGTTTGATTAACAAAAGCAGTGAAAAGTTTATGACGACTGGGAGGAAGAAAGAAAAGACACAGGGAGGAGATAGAGGGAAAGGAAGATGGATGGATAAAGAGAGAAGAGAGAGAGAGAACGATAAAGGTCGAGGAGGAGAGAGAAGAGAAAAGCTCTCTACCATTTATGATTCAATTGCAAGTAAAGTTTTGTGAAACTGGCCTAAGAATACTTGTTTGGAACGCCGCGTTTTTAATATTAAGAAACTGTGAATCTCAAAATTTTAAATGCAAAACTCAATTTTAAATAGTGGTTTTCCGAAATTTTTGTAAAATTTTAAAAATTTCTTAAAATTTTTTGGTGGTTTTCTGAAATTTTTGTAAAATTTTAGAATTCAAATTAATTCAATTCCGAATAGTTTCGAAAATTCCTCTCAAACTCTAAATTTTGCTGAGAAATAAATTTCTGCTTTCTTCGTGAAGCACATTTTGAAAAAAATAAAAATAAGAAAGTTTAAGAAAAATCTTGAAAAGCTATGAAATTTGTTCAAATCTTTGTCATTTTGTTGTTAAATTTACTAAATTAAAAAAACTCATCAATTTCTGAAATTTTATAAAAAGTTTCAAAATATTTAAATTTTGAACTTTTAGAAATTTTGAAATAATAAAATGATGAACAACGAATACTCTGCGCAGTACTAACAAAACGATTAAAAAACATTGAGTTATCATTGAATTTAAAGGGTTGAGGTAATTTTTTTGGAAACTTAAAACTTTTTGTAAGCTTATAAAGCACCCATTAGAAAAACTCATCCAGCGAAGGCCAAAAGTGTTGAGAGCAGAAAAATTGTCACAACAGTGGAATTGCAAAAAATGATGTGCCAGGCTAATTTTATTGAAAATGAATGTCTAAATAGGGTGCTTTTCCGTTTGTGCTGTTAATTTATTCATATTACGCAAATATTTTAATATTAGTCGATATATGAAAGATGGAAACAATAAGAAACTAACGGTCCAATGAAAGCAATGTGGCGTATTACTACCGGACCAGTACTGGTGCTGATGTTCAGCTCTAAACCGATACACAGAAATAACAATAGTGGTGCGTGCAGGTATTGTACAGTTTTTTGCTTTGTTTTTATTTGTTCCCAATGATGTCAATATACATACGTCAAACAAAGTGAATCTTTTTAACCTTCTCTCTGTGTATTGGGGTCAAATTGACCCCAGTCGATTTTAAAATTAAAAAAAATACGTTTCTTATTATTTAAATGGCCATGACCCATATAAGATAGCCTCAACTAATATCTCATACACGCAATACAATGAAAATCAGGCCCAAATAACTTGTAAATTTTGTAATTACCATAGTCTGAAATAAACCAAGCGCATTTCTGTGTACTGGGGTCAAAATGACCCCAATTTACTTCCATGCATTATTTTCTATATAAATCAAAAAATTATTTACTTTTTATATCTTTGAATGTATTGTATCTATCTGTGATGTGTTGTGCAATTTTTCTGCTAATCAGTAAGTGAGACTGAGAGAGAAACTGCTTTGTTATTCACTTTTTGTATGTGTATTATACACATAAAAACGCTAAAAAATCTGAGTTTTCGAAAATTTTGTCAAAAATGGGTGAAGAACCTTAAATTATGACCAAAAACTCTCGAAAGATGTCAACAACTGTCAAAAACTGTCGGGAAGTGTCAAAAACTGTACGTGTGATATTCTAAAAGGAAAGGAAATATAATATTCTTATTCTTTCGTGAGTACAATATGAAATATACCGGTTAATTTAGAAACTGTTCTAACTGGTTGAAACAGTTCTGAATGTTAATGAAGCTAAAATTGTACATTTTTCAGTTTTTTTCGCTGTCAAAAAGTCCTGTCAAAAAATGTCGAAAACAAAGGTTTTAAAAGACTGTCCAGAACTCGTGTCAAAACGTAAAATAAACTGTGTTCCAAATACTAGTTTTCGACACTACCCGTCTCTGGCATACATATTTTATTTTTGTATTATTTTAAAGTTACCGATATTTGGAATGATCGTTGAACGATATTTCTGGTTTAGTTTTTGTTTGTAATTCAAGGTGCTTAGTAGTAAAAATAGCTTATCCTGGTTATAGATATTGTTATTATGGTGCGGAAAAGACAGAGCAGCCAAGAGCCCCTTGGACTTCTCGATAGAGTTTCTACTCCCAAGGTATCAGATGAAGCATAAATAGCAAACGACATTGTTGATGTGGAGTTTCCGATGGTGATGAGCGTGAATAAACTGCGCCGATAAACATTTGTAACTACGATGAGGATGAGCATGTTGAACCGATAAATTTTGATAACGATTAACATTTTCAATTTGTCGCTGACGATCGAGGAAATGAATAACAAAATGTTGAAAATGCGACTGTTGCGGATAAAGAAACACACACTGGTATGTGGTACTATGCCCAAAATAAAAAAAATATCGGAAAGTGGAGCTTGAAACCTCCGATTATAACCAAAACACGCAACTTCCTCCTACGGCGAGAAAGAGAAGGCTTGACGGTTTAAACAGAAATAAATCAAACCACTCAGTTACTATAGCTGTCTAAAACAGTAGCGGCTAAAAATCGATAGATTGGCAGCATTCCAATATATATGGAATATGTCATTGGCAAACATTCGAGGACCTCATGAACCATCATGAAATTTAATCATTGATCAAACAATTGGCTCTAGGTCGAGGGAGATATTCTTTCCGACAGTATATTGGTACATTCGAAGCCAGAGAAGTTTAGAATTAAAATATTCTGTCTATGCGACGCAAACAGTTCTTACCCATTGAACGCAGTAGTATATGTTGGTAGGCAACCAAGGGAGCATAAGAAATAATAATTACCATGGACAACTTTTTTACTAGTTGTTCTTTAGCCGATTAACTTTGGCAGACAAAATAAATACACTAATTGGTACAATTAGATGAAATAAAACCGATCTTCTCAAAGAGTTTAGTAGTAAGGTGGAATTAAAAACAAGAGAACTAAAACTTTCAAAATTCTGTTTTGATATCAACTAAACACTTGTGCATTTTTTTTCCTAAACCGCCCCTTTTTATGAAACTCGGAAAGCATCAGAAAGAAAATCATTTCTAAAAGAATTGGCTATGCAACTAGTGCAGACCAACGTGTTGGAGCGGCTCTATAACACTCGAAAATTAGATAAAAATAAGGACAGGAATCGACTTAATAGGTTATACAGCATTACCAATAAGGCGGGAATCAACAGGCGAAGAAGTGAAGACAGGTTAAGACAGTTAACAAATAACGACGACGATGTTACTAGAGTCATAAATCATGTGATATGAAAACCAGAACAAGATGTCAATTTTGTAATGAGCCATTTTGTCCCAACCACACCAAAATCATATATGGATAGAATGCATAAAAAAACGGGAGATGATTTCGGATGAAGAGGAAGTGGTATCAGATTACGCATCTGATTAAAACATAAATTGGACTAATTAAAATGTGATTTTCAGCGAATGCAACTGTTAATTTTTTTTTATATTTTTTTTGAATCTTGAATGTAATTATATTTATAGAAAATAAAGAATTTTTATTTACTTTCCCTATGAAATACATGAAGATATCTATGGGGTCATAATTGACCCATATACACAGACAACGTGGTAGTAAGCTATACACAGAGTGAAGGTTAAATATAATTGTTGAAGTCGTTTCAAGGCTGTATTGCCAGGCTATTCATCACCAGGTGGCTAATAAAAAATCGCCGGGCGAGATGACTTTTCAATTTGGTTGTCATTTCAAGTGCTAAAATTATTCATGTAATATTTCGCCGTGTTCAGACACAAATATCGGACAAACGGATGTGAGTTGTTTTTTTTTAATATAAATTGGTGTTTTTAAATACAAATACCGGGCATACACACACTTACGTCGATTTCATAGTTGGCAAGAAACATTGGTCAGGAATATGATTTGCTTAAAAAATCACTCAACTGCACTTGATAGTACAAAGCATTATCAATGGCTGTTGAGTTTCTGTAAATTACCAATGACTATAAATTCATATTTTATGAATGAGGAAGAAACACCGAAAAATTCCAAAAAAATTGAATTCAAACCCAAAGTATGTCGGTTACTTTGTAATTTTTAAAAATTATTTTTATTTAATTTAACCAATAACTTTTTGAGAAAGCTTAATAAATTCTAAATTAGCTAAATATTTTGAAGGTACATGATCTTGTTATAAATTATAATTCAACATCAAGCATCTGTACTGAAAATTAGTAAATTACGAAGTAATTTCGAACAATTTTCAATATCAAAAAATTTCCTCGAATCCGCAAAATTTCAAAAAAAAATTCGAACAATTACCGAGCATCTTCAAAAGTTTTGAATTAACTGTAACATTATTTGAGTAACATCAACGAGCAGGTAATCTCGAAAACCTCCAAAATTTCGAATTATCTTTAACGTTAATCTCGAAAGTATCGAATAATTTCGTTAACAAGCGGACCTAATGCCGCTCAAATTCGCATATCCGGATTAATCGAAAATTATTTCAAGGAACTCGGATAGTCTCAATATCCATCAAACTTAACTTTAAATAATTCGATGCTAAGCAGATCATTATTTCTGTACCTATCTCAAATTTCGAGGAATAATTGTAATAAAATAAGAATTCTAGAAAAATTTTGAAAATTGCCAAGAAAACTCGAATAAATTGAAAATTCTGGAATAATCTTAAAAAAATATCGTGAAGATATATCACACGAATAATCTCGAAAATATTGAACAATGTCGATATTTTCGGATAACTTTGGTCCCAAGCAACTTCCCGCTTATGCATAAAAAAATTATTTCGTTAAATATTTCGGTAAACAAAAAAAAACTTTTTAAATAACATTAAACTAAATGGAGGAGCGCAACGAAAGGAATAACGCGTAACGTTTTTTTTCGTTTGGCAACACTGATTAAATCGTCACTTCTGTTCGCTTACATAATTCAAATTTGGCTCTTATAATTTAAAGAAAGTTTCTTGGAGTTAAGGAACTTTTTAGCCAAGTTTTTTTTGCCTTTGTTGCATTTATTAATTTCATTAAAATACTTTTTTGAATTCCAATTGCACTTCACAAAAGCGGAATTTTATCCCATTTGAACAGTAATTGGAGGTTTCAGTTAGTGGAATAAATCGAATAAACTTTATTCTAAACAGTTGTACAGCCACAGTCCATATTGGTTTTAAATTGTCAGTTCCACCTATTAATGCATTGGTAAAACCAAATTAAAATGTTGCCCAAGTAATCAGATCGAATGGGGCAGAAATAGTTCTGCCTTACTTTTATATTGGTTTTAAATTGCCAGTTCTATACTGATGAGGGACAGTACGACCTAATATTCAGAAAGAATTGGACAACGAAAAAACTGCCATGAGTCCTTATTGCCTTTAAATTACCAGCACATCAATTGCATCTGTTTCATTCGCTCAACCTAATTAAAACGATGCCCAATTATTAAGAAGGCATTGGGCAGAAAAATATTTGCCAGTTTCACTCCTTGATGTCTGTATCATCGGTACAAAAGCAACCTAATTCAAATGATGACCAAGTATTCAGAAGGAATTGGGCAGAAAAAGTTCTGCCTTGCAACCACATTAGTGCGACCTAAGTACAGTGAAATTCACTTATAACGCCCTCGGATATAACGACCTTTCGCTTATAGCGTCGGAAATTTGAACTGATTTGTTATGTTACTCATATAATTAAAATCCGTATATTATGACATTCGGTTATAACGACGGATTCTCAATGTCGTTTTATAAGCGAATTTCACTGTATTCAGAAAGAATTGGAGAATTGGACAAAAAAAAAGGTTCTTGCCTATGTATTCAGAAGGAATTGGGCAGAAAGAGTTCTGAATTACGTCCATTTTGGTTTTAAATTGCCAATTTCACTCCTTTTGATGCATCTACCTTATCAGTATGACCTAATTAAAATGATGCCCAAGTATTCATTCTTTAAAATGTCAGTTTCATCTCTAGATGCATCGGTGTTATATGTTTGACCTAATTAAAATTTGCCCAAGTATTCGGAAGGAATTTAGATACAAATGCTAATTTTGTTTGAACCATCTGGCTATAAAAAAATTGAGAGTGCATCGAACCCCATTATTAAAAAATCTACAAAATAATCGAAGATTGAATTTTTTTAACAATTGAAATCGACACCACAATCAAAGAAAATGTACGATTACCCAGTGATAAATCTTCAACATTATATTTTGTAAAAAAAAAAAAAATAATTGCTGATACTTTTCCCAAGAGATGTTCCAAAAATAAAATCTTTGCTCCTTAATGTTCAATCATCCCCAAGAATAAACGTTAAGTATACGATTACATCTTTATAAAAACCAAACCGAAAATTTAACAAACATTTTTAATTATTTTAAGTATAAATGGTTTGTCACTGATTAAATCTTCTCCCTCTTTTCTCACTTTTTTTGTTAGCTTCTTAAACTAAACGACAAAAAATGGCATAATCGAAATTCCGTTTCGACTTCTGTGTATTCTACGTAATACGTATGTAGGTCAAACCCAGAAAAAAATATATAGGACAAGGTGAAATCAGGGTGACCTAATTTCATACACGTCTCTGGCACTGTTGTATATACTTTTCCCGAATTTATGATGTGCACAAATTTTGCTTTAATCGGGGTTACACGAGTATCTGGATCAAGAGATGACTCTATTTAATGTGTGCTAATTTTTAAAATCAATTATATGTATTTAACTGATAACGATAAGCTAACATAAAAACTTGTTTAAAATATGTTGTGTACACATACCTATACGAAGATAAGTATGATTTTATATTGTACAGAATGGGAAAACTCAATACGGAAAGATGAAACAGAAAATAGGTCATACATATTATGTACATATAAACAACTGGGGAAATGCGTAACCCAGTTTATATTTTATATAGTTTCTGGGTTATGTAATTTACTTTGTGTACATGTATGTATACTGCCATATATATAAAGCATTATTATGCTTTGAAAAAATATTGATTATAACATAAAAATAATTATGTGCGCGCGATTTGGCGATACAATTCACATATTTTTTTTTGTGCTGCCTGCCTAATTGGCGACCCATTTTCTTTTCTAGCAGTTATTTTTGGACTCGAATTCTATAAATAAGATTCGTAAATTCGCATCTTTAATACAATAACTGTTTACATATTTAATGTGCAAAGACCTACACAATTAGTCATCAAATTCAAGCGATTTTACCGGTATATCAACAAAATTGTATGGCGCAACTCAGAATTTATAGCATACAACAATCGCGTATATTGTACATACACACATATACAATTTAATAATAAACACGCATTTATGACCTAAATTTAATTACCTCATCAGTCAGCACAAACAAAAACAAAAAAAAAAAAAAATTCGAATTGAAACTATTTCAATGTGTCGGGGTCAAATTAATATCACACATGAATCAACTTCTTGAAAATTAAAAGTGTTTATCATCATCTTCATCTTCATATAAATATGAATCAAATTTTAGGTCATCGAAAAAAATATACAAAAATGGCGCGTTATTTTATATAGGTAGAGGAGAGTGTACGTCATCATTTCGATACGAAATTTCTACGAAATTTTTGTTTTGTGTTGACAAACAACATCATATCGCCTAAAAATTCACTCGTAGAAAAGTAAATAGGGGAGATAAATATTTAGTTGTCGTACAAAACGTAACGCAGGCGTGCATCGAGGTATTTAAATAACAAAAACAAAAAAAACAAAAAAAATGTACGCGTAAATTTTAAATCAATGTGATTCTTATCGTATTCACAAAATATTTGTGTACAAAAAGGCACGAGCATCTAATTTAATCTAACTGATTAGGCGGAATTTGTTTTTGTATTTTAAAATTTGACCTTGTGCAATTTTTATTTAGGTTTTTACTTACAACAAGCATCAGGGTTAATTCGGTATTTAGCATTGGCCCAAAAAAATATAAAAGCCTCCAAAAACCAAAAATGTATTTATCCACCACCACACAAACCTACTTTCCTATGCCATTCTTATAAAATTAGATTAAACAAAAAATTTGTATGGTAAGGTTATAGCATATCGAATTGTTGTTATTTGATATCATACTCTGTAACACGCAAGTCCTTAATGTAGTACACAAAACGTGGAGGTTTGTTTTTATTTATATACATATTATACTACGTTAAAGTCGCTTTCATCATGAGAAATTATGTAAAGCTTTATTTTTAGAATAATACTCTTATATTTTATAAATATGAACTTCACCCTTTTTGTATGTACATACACTTTCCAAATATAATAAAGTAAAAGCTTAATATACAATATGTATAAAGTGAAAGGTATATACGGGGCAGCGCGTTATTGTCTAATTTTTGTATTTAATACTCTCAATTACACTTTCTACGTAAAAAAACAAAAAAATATTCATTATCTATAAGTGAACGTCACAAAAGATTCTAAAAAAGCATTTCAAAATAACAAATAAATATTTGTTGCCTTGTTTACAAAAACAAACGTATCGCCAAAAGACGCAATTCGCAAATTATAACGTAATTATTTCAAGGAAACAACACAAAAAAAATTTCATTGAAGATTACAAAAACGTATAATAAAGTGGCGTAGTCAAGTTGCTAAAATTACTATACGACACCCCATATACACCCCGCGCACATCTACAATAGAATGTAAATATAACAAATAAATAAAGATGATTGTTCAAATATGGAGGCGGTTCGTATAAAAATACGAAACAAAAATGTTTTATGTGTAGGTAGGTGAAAAATTGGAAAATGTTTTTCTTATGTCTTAAAGACGTCATCATTTTATTGTAGTACTGTACGCTATTATATATTCGTCATATTAAATGTAATTAGACTTTTTAAAAAAAAATATTTTTAGTTATTTGATGAATGTGTCATACGGGTGGGATAGGAGAGGAGGGGGGGGGGGACACCTACTATACCATAAATCAATAATTATGCCATTAGGGTAGGTTGACTCTTTAACAACAAAAAATCTCGTTACATATTTTGTTGTGATGACGTTTTTTTGCGTTAGGATAAAAACGCTTTTCTTTGTAGAATTTTGTGTGGGGGGTTGTTCGATGGAAGAGAAAAAATCTATACATTTTTGGTGTGCGGGTTGAAATAAAATATTTTAAGGTTTTGGCATTTGCATTTTTTAAATCAGTTTAGTGAATGCGCGCAAGCCCGAGCCGACTGTTTAGTATTTTGAAATACTAGGTAGGCGGTGGCGCCCTACACATTTAATTAGCAAAGTTGTTGCAGCAAAATCATTGATATTAACGGCTTGTGGGTTTTAATCATGTTTAAGAATAGCAGAATGAAAGTGGGATACGTTTTTTTTTTTAGTATTTGCTGTTTTAGCTGCCTACACTCTGACAAATTTTTAGTTCTACTCTAAATTCATCTAAATCGATCAATGAATAATAAGAGACGTTGTTTAAAGATGTTACCGGTTGTGGCTCTATTTTAAGCTTATTACAATAAAAAAAATTCGGGGTGAGCTGTGTTATCTACAAGGCCGTAGGTGTTTTCCGTGATAACGTTTATATAAGCGGTGAAGGAAATGGGTCGCTATATGAGTTTGTTAAAATAAATAGATTTATTATTAGCATCATGAAATGAAAGTATTATTTTGTAGTTTTTAATTTTAATTAAAATTTGTGATGTTGAGATTAATTATTTTAATTTAAAATAAATTGTCTGCTACAGTTTTTTTAAACACAAATTTATATCAGAATTGATCCGATCAGATCTCGACCTCTCGCTACAGTGATCTCAGTCATTGTAAATTGCTATTTTGCAGTTTGTAATTTTTTAATTAAAATTAATGTGGAGATTACTTATTTTAATTTAAAATAAATTAACTGCTATAGTTTCCTGACACACAAATTGATATCAGAATCGACCAGATCAGATGAAATGTTCTCTCGCTATATAGTGAACTCAACCATTGTAAATTGCTATTTTGCAGTTTGTAATTTTAATTAAAATTAATGTGTAAATTAATTATTTTGATTTAAACTAAATTAACTGCCACACTTTCTTTACGCAAAAATTGACACCAGAATTGGTCTGATCGGATGAGCTATTCTCTCGCTACAGTGGTTTAAGCATTTAAGTCGCTCAAAACAAGAGGTTTGCGGGGCGGTTTCGCCCCCTGATGACGTCATAGCAATAGTATTATGCATAGCAATAGTATTAGGCATGAAACATAAGAACCACCCTAAGCAATTATTTATTTAAATTAAAGGTAATGCTTATTGTTGATGAGTAATTGCCCACGACCAAGGACAAAATTTCGTGTCATTCACGTAAAAGGTTATCACATCAAAAAGGGTTGGACTTACTCAATAAATCTTTAAAAATTGTGAAAATGACTAAACATTTGGAAAACTACTGCTACACTATGACCATTTCCCTTAATTTCAGAGAAATTATTAAAAAGATATTGAAGTTGTTGAAAGCTTGACCTGTCCACTTTATCAAAATACAGACCTACACGCGGTGACATCTTTAAACAAAGCGTTGTTAACTTTCTAAGTAAAATTCGCACTTCCCCATAATTACTATGGTAGGACTAGGTAGTCAAATTGTCATAGTTTATTTTTATTTGACCAGTCAGTAGTTCAGTAATAGTAAAAATACTAAAGTCAAAATCGACACTGGCGCAAGATGCAATGTAATGGCTGAAAATCAAGCAAAATCGTTAAAAATACAAATTAATTCCAGCGAAACTAAATATATTGTGTCTTTTACGGATCACAAAATGCAAGTGCTTGGTGAAATTACAACAATCTGCTCGAACGGGACAAATCAGCATCCAGTAACTTTCAAAATAGTTCATAAGCCAATGATTACTATAATTGGATATGACAGTGCTAAGAAACTAAATTTCATAAGTCAAATAAATGAAGTGAAATTACCCGACCTATATGAAGGTCTCGGATGCGTTAAAAACTTTGAGTACGACATAGATCTCATAGACAATCCATCATTCGACATTAAACCAGCACGGAAAGTTCCACTAGCAATTAAAGAGGAAGTAAAACAGGAACTGATAAAAATGGAAAAAATGGGTGTAATCAAAAAAATGACAGAGCCTACTCCAGTAGTCAGCCCAATGGTCGTGGTTAAAAAGAATAAAAAAATTCGAATATGTATTGATCCGACTGAGGTGAACAAATGTATAAAACGACGCCACTATCCTCTAAATATGTTAGAAGAAATCGTAGCAAAAATATATGGCGCAAAATTGTTTATCAAGCTAGATTGCAACAAAGGTTTTTGGCAAATAAAGGTAAGCAAAAAGACGGAGAAATACTTAACCTTTGCAACGCCATGGGGTAGATATTGCTGTACAAGATTGCCTTTTGGTCTTTCATCCGCACCTGAGGTCTTCCAAGAGATGATGTCATCGTTACTTCAAGATATCGAGACCTTCTCATTTACGCTACGTCGGAAGAAAAACTAGATGAGATAACGCTAAAAGTGTTTGAAAAATTTAAAACAGCTGGTATAGTATTAAATAAAGACAAATGCCAGTTTAAAAAAGAGTCCATCAAGTTTTTAGGCCATATTTTAACGGCTAATGGTATCGAAGCTGATCCGGATAAGGTCGAGGCCATAAATAGATTGAAACAACCAACAAATAAGGAAGAATTGCAAAGAATATTGGGAATGGTAACATACCTCCATAAATTTATTCCTAATTTGTTCATCAATAACTGATCCATTACGAAAACTACTAAGCAAAGACGTTGTTTGGAATTGGGAAGCACATCATACAAACGCTTTGGAAAAAATCAAAATACTATTGAAAACATCACCGGTACTGGCATATTACAATGTAAATAACGATGTCTTACTAACAGTGGATGCTAGTTCAAAAGCGGGGGCTGCTCTGATTCAAGATGCACGTCCTATAACATATGCAACAAAGGCTTTAACAAAATGTCAACAACTGTATCCACAAATTGAAAAAGAAGCGCTGGCGATCAAAATCGGGTGCAATAAATTTCATGAGTATGTGTATGGTAAACGGTTAACCATCGAAACAGACCATAAACCTTTGGAGTCGATCTTCAAGAAATCGATCCATAGTGCACCTCCAAGACTTCAACGGATTTTGTTAGAAGTTATTCAATACAATCCTAAGGTAACATAAGGTACTGAATTATATTTGGCAGATACGTTAAGCAGAGACTGCATCAATGAAACTTCAACAGATGACGATGAACGCAATCTCGAAGTTCAAATAATATTGCCTATGACACAGGAATGCTACACAGATATGGTGGAAGCAACACAACAAGGTAACGAGCTACAATCTCTAACAAAAACAATTACAACTGGTTGGCCGATTTTAGAACATCGAAACACAATTTTCCGATTGAGAGAACAGAATGAAGTACAGAAATATTGGAATTTCAGAGAAGAATTATCCACTTATAAAGGACTTATTTTCAAAGGTCACAAAGTAGTCGTGCCATACAGTCAAATTAACAGAATGTTAAGTTGTATCCACCAAGGTCATACAGGTATACAATCCTGTCAAAGCAAAGCCAGACAATCTCTGTACTGGTATGGCATGAACAATGATATCAAGAACTATGTTGAAAAGTGTTTAACATGTCAAAAAACACAAAAAAGAAATATTAGGGAGCCAATAATGTCAAAAGAGGTTCCACAATATCCATTTCAAATTGTTGCGAGTGATATATGTACTATACACGGAAATAATTATATTGTCTTGGCAGATATTTATTCCGGGTTCTTCGACGTAGAAAAACTGAATAATTCCACATCAGAAGAAGTGATAACATTTTTAAAACGTATTTTCTCAGTACATGGAGCACCAGAAATTGTTGAATCGGACAATGGACCGCAATATTCGTCAAAACTATTCAAAGATTTCGCTAGAAATTGGAAGTTCGAACATCGTACATCGAGTCCAGGGTTTCCTCGAGCAAATGGATTAGCAGAACGATATATCCAGACTGCGAAAAATATGATAAAAAAGTGTATCATGGATAACACTGATATATATATATATATATATATCGCACTATTGAATCATCGCAATACGCCTGGTTTGGGTAATATTTCGCCAAATCAAAAATTGCAAAGTCGAATTACTAACTCTCAGTTAATATATGACTAAGAGTTACCTAATGTGCATTAGGTACACACCTAATGTGCATATTAAAATACATAATTTTCACTTAATTTCAAATTATTAGGTTGAACGTCCGCGAAGTTAGAAAAAAAATTGTCTCCTGTAAAGTTGATGCTTTCAACTTGTCATAGTATTAATTTGGCGATGCGAATTACACTTTTCGTTAATTTGTGTAGCTAAGTTTTTCATAAAAAGTGTAGCTACACAAATTAACGGAAAGTGTAAGTGTATTGGAAAAGTGTTGTAAAACATAAAAAAGTGTTACTTTCCAAGTAAACTTAAGCTCTAGCCTTTCCAAACCTTTAAACATGTTGAAAAGTGCTTCTTCACTATGATCATTTTCTATAATCTCAAGATTATGAAGCTTATTGGAAAGAGCCAAATTACAGTAGAAGTTTTCAACATGTTTAGTCAGTTTTAAAACCCGGTTTTTCAACAGTAAAAAATATTTCGAAAAGATTGACCTGTTTACACTTTGTAATAAAAACTTCACATCGGTAGGGTAAATTGTAACGCAAATTAATGTAAATTGTATGTGTCCAGCAAAAATTGTAGTAATACATAAAAAAGTATCACTCCCCAAGAACATTGCACTTTTCGTTAAATTGTTTAGCTACACTTAGTGTGTTTCTCATATTTTCATACAAAGCGAAGCTACAGTAATTAACGAAAAGTATAATTGTGCTGGAAAAGTGAAGTTACACATTAAAAATGTTAGCTAACTGTAATGTAAATGATGATTACTGATGTTATACTATATATACATATGTATGTTAGGTTGGTAGCACTGAAATAAAGCATTTTTGATTCACTGATGTGCGTATCATTACACTAACTAGCTGAATACAATGATAAACAACGCGTTGTTCAAAGATGTGACACATCAAGCTTTTTGAAACTTAACTATTTTATTATGGTGATTATGGAAAATGGTCAAATTACAGCAGAAGTTGCAATTTTCACAATTTTAAAAAATTTGTCGAACATGTCAAACCCTTTTAGTCTTAATAATAACAATTATTTCGACAGCTTGACTTTGACCACTTTATCTTGAGCAGCTTTAAACAACGCCTTGTTAACCATTCTATTCTGCTAGTTCACACATTTTATGTAAAACTACACATTATAAGTATACTTACACTTTTCGTTAATTTGTGTAGCTACACCTCGTGTGAAAAATTTTGCATCGGTAACGTGAAGTTTTTCACACAGAGTGTAACTACACATATTAATGAAAAGTGTAAGTGTACTGGAAAAGTGTAGTTACACATTAAAAATTTTAACTAACTAGCTGAATAGAATAATTAAGGACGCGTTGTTAGAAAAAAGATATTAAAGTTATTGAGAACATAATCTGACCATTTTTCAACATGTTTAGTCATTTTTACAATTTTCAAAAATTTGTCGAACATGCCAAACACTTTTTTCTTAAAAAGAAAAAAAATATTTCGAAAAGTGTGACCTCTCCACTTTATCAAAATAAAGACCCACACCCAGTAACGTCTTTAAACAACGCGTTATTAATCATTGTATTTTGCTAGTTCACACAGTTTCATGTATAGCTACACTTTTCAAGTACATTTACAATTTTCGTTAATTTGTGTAGCTACATTTTGTGTGTAAACCTTCACTTTGAGTCAAGGTTGCTGCCATCAGAAAGATAAATAACACAACTTGAAAGCAACTCATTTGCCCATTATACAAACAAGCCAACCGATTCATAAATCTCTGCTTAAATCGTCCTAAAAAGTTATTTCCGAATAAATACTCTTCACATTCAAAGGAATTATCATTTAACACTTCTTTAATTTTCGCCACAACCGATCTACCATATTTAATAGTGTTTCAGCTTTAGGTAATTGCGGGAATATATTTCAGCATCTGTCAGCCCTAAGATATCTCTATAAAGTTTAAGTCGAGGGCAGACTATGTGATCTGAGTGATCAGATCGTCCCTTTTTCTAGACCGGAACATTAGGTGATTTGGTCTTAAAATTACCAACAGAAGAAAGACACACAGTGTATGGTCTAATCCGCTATACTTTCGATTGATAGGTGTTATACTTAATTAATTTAAAAGTTTTGTTTAAATTTGGCACATTCTACTACCAAATACTTTCGCCAACAAGCAGACCAAATCACTGAAGAGCAAAACTAGAAACTACCTACCATAAATCTTACCAGACAAAGACCACACAGAATCGCAAATTAAATTTGAAAACAAACCGCATACTGTCCATAAATCAAATCAAGTTAATATCTAAAAAATCACGGACCATAAATAACTTACAAAATTGCGAATTTAATGTTCAAAATTATTTCTGATCATAAAGCAAGCATGTGCTGATTAATAAGCGAGCGTGTCACATTAAAAAATAATTTTATTTAAAATAATAATAAATTATTTAATAAATATTAAAGATTAATATTTTCAGGGTAAGCTAAATTAAATTCAATTCAGTATGTTAAGCTAATTTTTTATAATGCCACCCCACATTGGGATTCACTTTGTTTTGGAGTCTCCCGAGTCAGAAAAATTGGGTTTCAATGTGGTTTAGCCAATCAAAGAAAAATTTGATATTTTATTTGTTTTTTTCCATAAATTGAGAGGTTCCAGTGAATATTAGTGAAAATCGGGAAAAGTGAAGTGACAGCTTACGTGGAGCAGAAAATTTATTGGCACATATCTCAAAACATGTAAGATTTACAAAACAAACGTAAGAAAGTTGCTTAATAGTTTCTCAAAATTGCCCGTTCGTAAAAGAAACTCGAGTGTGAGCTGCACCTCAATTTTTTCTTTAAATTTTACTTTTCGATTTGGTTAAATTTCTGCTACCATAAAATGAGAAGTTGTGCATACTTAGAAAATTAATCTTTGAAGCAATTTAGTTTTAAAGTTGGAATTGGGCATGTCACTATATTAAATACCTAACCAATATTAAATGCCTTTAATAGCTTACAGTCATGTCACATCCGTCTTTCGGTTTAAGATTTTTTCTTCCGCTTTCTCCCAAATATATGGCCAAAGACTGGCTAAGTAACGAATAGAGCAAAATAGTACAAACAATCACTATTACTATAAAATTCACACCGTCTGAAAAAACGTTGTACTATAAATTTGTGTAATAAATACGTAAATAACTGATGCCGGTACATCAAGTAGTCAGAGCTTGCTGCTTGTTATATTTTCCTAAATCTGTGTCCTCAATCTAATCATTTCTTTGTCGTAATTGCAAGGTGAAGTGAATGAAACGAAATTTTACATAATATATGACATAAGCGTAATTGAAAGTGATACTATAACCGCTAAATTTCACTTTCCAGTATGCCGTTTAGCTAGCAAAATTGGTGTTTTTCGTGTTAGAACACAGATGACACTAATTTATCCCTCTCCACATGTTTCATCAATTGAGATTCTTGTTCCTTTTCCAATCGCCTTCTAAATTCAATTTTAAAATATAAATTTAACAAAAATATCGTCGAAATATCGTTATCTCATTTTACATAAAGCTCTGGGCTGAAAAATGTCGCACATGATTTCGTTGATCGGTATGCTGCTCTGTGCGAGCAAAAAATCAAAATTTCACATACTGTGATCTAGTTGGCTCTACTATAAAAGGTACAATGATTTCACATTAAATTAAATGCACGGACCAATCTGTGCCATGATTTTTTATTTTTTATTGAGGTATGACGCAAAATATTTAGATGAGGATTACAATTATTCAAAAAAAAAAAAATCAAAATGACTAACAATATTGTCAAAATTTATCTCTACAAAAATTTTTTGCTTCGAGATTTATCTGTGAAATCGTGTAGCTCGAGCAGCATACGGAGCTTTAGGTAGATTTTCGATTTCACTGTCATTTTTATATGAAAATTTTCATTTCATGTCAAGTACATATTAGGCATAAATGCCCAAAACTACGTCAAGCAAATGTTTACTGCAGCCTGCCCTAGATTCCATACAAAGTGCATTCAACAAGCATCAGCATAATCAGCAACTAAACAGATATTGCAGACGTTATTACACGTCGACTTGCTGTTATATTGCTGCAGTAAGAGTTTGCTTGGAGGAGGATTTCAGATAACTTGAGAAAAATAAATCAATAAACGACGTACGGTTCTTCTCCGGGAAAGAATCAAATATTTTTTCAGCACGATGTTTAAAGTTCGACCCGAAATGAATATTTCGGTGAAATGAAATTAACGTTGAACCTCAGGATAACGTTTTCACACGTAAGGAATTGTGCATCAAAATACATTCTAGCCTCGATGATCAATCAATTACGGTCGAATTCGGCGTTTTATCGAACAGTCAAATAAAACAGCGAATTAACAAAAATAACACCTAGTTTCACTTCAAGCTGCAATGACTGGACTGCTACCTACCAAAAGCAGTAAAACCATAAGTTTGAAGACGAGCACCATATGAAATCGGGAAGAATCTATATATTTCATACTGTGGCTTTTAAAAGTTTATTTAATTCAGTTTGAAATTTCAATGCCAATTTGACAAATTTGGCTTAAATATTTGAATTTAGCCAAAGTTCTAACATTCTAAATTAAACTTAAAATTTTGAATATAAAATTAGTGTTACCTAGAAAATTTGTAGATGAAAAAATCCACAAAAAAATTGCTCTGAACTCTGAATTTTCTACGGAAAGTAATAGAGCCAACTTTTTTTTACACGGTTTTTAGAACCGCATTTCAAATAATCCGAAAAAAAAAATTAAATGAAGAAATACCGTGTAAAAAAGACTGTGTAAAAAGAGAGTTGAGTGTATACCAAAAATTTGATTCTTTAGTGGTTTTAAATATTTTCTAAGTTTCCATATTTGGAGAACACAGGATAAATGCAAAATTTAGTTTTAAAATAAGAAAAATTCGACAAATTAACTTGAGATTGAAATTTCAAATGAGGAATTGAAAAGTTTGAGGAATTTGAAAATTTATTAATTGTTACATAAAAGTACGATACATCGATACTTTTCCTCAATTTAAGAATTTTTCAACTCGATTATGCAATAGGTAGGAGTGGCTTATGCCATTTGAAGTGATTTGATTGGCAGTTCTTAAATAAATACTGTGGTAATTGTTCCCCATGTTATGCATCAAAATTGATGCACAAAACGTTTCAACTGTGAAGACATTTCTGGAAATATTCTCAACTGTATGGAAAATTATAATATTTAGCTAATTTCGTGCTTCGTGGTGAACATTTTTTTTACCAGAATTGCTTTTATTAAGGTAACCTTGAAGACTGAAAAATAATGATAAAACCGCCTATGCTAAGATCTAGTCAGCAGCAAAATCTCCCTCTGTGTTAAATCTACATCTAATTTTCTAGCACCACCTTATGACATACATAGGTATGACTCATGTTTCATTGTAAAATCAAAGTTTTAGAATTTTCCGAACCTTTGCTTAAATCTATTTATCCATCATTAAATTTTTAGTTCACAAGTTTTTTAACCCTCAAACCGGTTACAGCTAAGGAATATTTTGGGTTGTTGGAACATTTTTCAATATTGACACGGGACATTGATAAGTTATGCAGTTACGCAGTTTTGTATACGTTTCGTTGGAGAACAACTGTACCACGAAGAGTTGTTATATAATAGAAGAAATTAAAATAGGTTTTGTTTTAATGTGTAGGAGTTGTTTAACATAAATTAACATGTCCAATGGTTACTTTGGCGTTTAAAAAATAAAGGAAAAAAGTCTAAATATGTTTCCTTTGAGAAGTTAATTTACGAGTAAGAAAATAAAATTAAAATCTAAAACTTGGCTTTTAAAATCAATGAGTGAAAATGATATGCAAAATTAATTTTGAAAACTATTTGGTGAATTGAAAATTTTCGTTCATAGATGGCTGAATTTTTGAAAGCAACAGTTAGTCCAAGAGTGAATATGTTAAAAATATTTAGTTAAAAAATTTGTTCAAAACTAAATTATCGTGGTGAAATATTTGTGTTTATCGAATTAAATTTTGCTGTGTGAATTAGTTAAAAACTAGATAGTTAAAAATTAAAATGTTGAGAGTTAAAAAAAAATTTACTCAACACAAAAAATTTTACCACGTGGCAGTGGGCAAAAAATGACATTTTGTGGACAAAAATTTTCCTCCAATTCAATTTTTAAGGGATCTAAATATTTTTTTTTTTTTAAATCACTCTGGAAAGAGTAGGCTACCACAAGTCACTGCTACTTTTCCGTTAACCTATAACCTAACCTCCAAAAGCGCAAAGGATTACTGTATGAAAATTATTAGATTTTCATTCTTTATTATTTCAAAAATCTATTCGAAATATTTAAACATTACATCAAGAAAGATAACCTTGATCTTGTTCCAGAGGCTTCTAAAAGCCAAACAATTATTTTTATCGGTTTAAGGCATAACTCAGACTTGCAAGTTCTTTCTTTTTGATAGTGGTAAGTAATTTTCGACATACTTTTGTGTGTTGAATCCGCATCTAATGACAGAATGTCTCGTCAGGATTTTGAAATACCCTAACCCAAATGTGCAACAATTCCCAAATGAATTTAAAAATATACAGAATTAAATTTATCATAAAAAATTCACAAATTAGAGGAAGAAGAATGAGTCTTTTTCTCATGTAGGATTTTACATGTTTAAATATTTCGTTTTTGGAGGTTAGGTTACAGGTTAACGGAAAAGTAGCAGTGACGTGCTGTAGCCTATCTCTTAAAAAGATTCCTTAAAAATTGAAGTGGAGGAAGATTTTTATCCACTGTGCGACATGGAGCTTTTATACATTTTGACAAGTGAGCTAAAAAATATAACCTCGTTCTTTTGTTGTTTTAGTTGATGTACTCGTAAAAGCACAAAGGGCTTACCTTCTGTATTTTCTTAATACAAGCATTTGATAAATTTTATTTTTTTATCAAATATTAAACTAAATAACAAAATAGAAATTATATTAATGCTTCAAAAGTTTTTGTTTGATTGTCAAAATTGTATTTCTTTCACTAATTCACACAGCACTATTTAGTTTGACAGATAAAATTATTTCACCAAATTTTTAACTAAATATTTTTAACATATTCACACAAGGCCTTAAAAATTAAAATTTTGCACAACTAAGAAAAATCATTTTTCAATTTGTTGAGAGCGTATAATTTATCAAACGTGTGTATCCATTGATCCAATATTTAAAAAAAACGAGGTTGTTTTTTTAATTCACTTGTCAAAATTAATATACGGTGTGTGATTTTTTTATATTTTTGAGGTGGATAAATTTTTTTTTTTAGTTTATAGGCCGTGTGTGAATATGTTAAAATATTTAATTAAAAATTTAGTGAAAATCAAATTATCAAGGTGAAATATTTTTATCTACCAAATTAAATATTGCTGGGTGAATTAAAATTTTGACAACTAAACAAGAATATAAAGCGCATTTATAAAAATCATTTTCTAATTTGTTGATCTATTTTATTACTCTATAAAGAGCGTATAATTTATCAAACGTGTGCATCCGTTGGTTCAATATTTAAAAAAAAAACGAGGTTATAGATTTTCAATTCACTTGTCAAAATTTATATACGGTATGTGATATTTTTTTTTTAATATTTTTGTGGTGAATAAATTTTTTTTAAACTCTAATGTTAAAATTTTAATTATTGACTAATTTTTAAAGCCGTGTGTGAATGTGTTTAAAATTTGGTGAAAATCACATTTTCATGATGAAATATTTATATCTATCAAATTAAATATTTCTGTCTTTAATTAAAAATTTTATTTTTATTAATTAAAAATTTAAAATTTTAACAAGCTCTATTTAGAAGATAAAGAAAGAAAAACGTTGTGCTTATACAATTTATCAAATTAACCAATATTTAAAAAATAAATATTTGTGGTGAGTAAATTTTACACAACTAATAAAAATCATTTTTCAATTTGTTGAGAGCGTATAATTTATCAAATGTGTGTATACATTAATCCAATATTAAAAAAAACGGGGTTGTTTTTTAAATTCACTTGTCAAAAATTATATACGGTGTGTGATAATTTTGTTTATATTTTTGAGGTGGATAAATTTTTTTTTGTAGTTTTAAGGCCATGTGTGAATATGTTAAATGTTTGGTGAACATATCAAATATGTATATTAAATGAACAAATATTTTAAAAAAAAAACTTTCTTGTGGTGAGTAAATTTTTTTTTTTTTTAACTTTTATATCAAAATTTTAATTGTTAACTAGTTTTTAAGGCCGTGTCTGAATATGGTAAAATATTTAATAAAAATCAAATTATCATGGTGAAATATTTTTATCTACCAAATTAAATATTGCTGGGTTTAAAATTTTGACAACTAAACAAGAATATGAAGCGCATTTAGACAAATAATTGTCTAATTTGTTTATCAATTTTATTACTTTATAAAGAGCGTATAATTGTGCATCCGTTGGTTCACTAATAAAAAAACGAGGTTATAGATTTTTAATTCACTTGTCAAAATTTATATACGGTATGTTTTTTTTTGTTTTTTATTTTTTGTGGTGAATAAATTTTTCTTAAACTCTAATATCAAAATTGTAATTGTTGACTGGTTTTTAAGGCCGTGTATGAATGTATTTAAAATTTGGTGAAAATCACATTATCATGGTGAAATATTTTTATCTATCAAATTAAATGTTGCTGTGTTTCTGTGTGTGTTGAATTAATTAAAAATTAAAATTTTAACAACTATCATTATTTTTCAATTTTTTTATCTATTTAAATGAAGCTCTAATTAAGAAGAAATAGAAAGAAAAATTTTGTGCTTATACAATATATCAAATTAACCAATATTTAAAAAATAAATTTTTGTGGTGAGTAAATTTTTTTTTAAATTTTAATGTTTAACTAATTTACTGACTGCTATAGTCAGTGTGCGAAACGAAAAAATACAGCATAAAAAGTTAAATTTTTGACATTATATTCACCATTAACTACTTATTTTAATTAATCATGAATTATCGAAACTTTCACTTTTTTTGTATAACATTTAACTGTTTAACCAATTCGTAATTTCATTGTATAATTCTGGTTGATTATCAGAATTTTAAATATTTAATTGACTTATGAGAATTGTTTGGTTACGTATTAATTTTTTAATTATTTTTAACAAGTTATTCTGATTTGAAAGTACAAAGGATTAAGGAATAAATAATAGGAGTAATTAATAATTGATAAAAAGGATATGACACCAAAATTTAAACTTATAACCTCATTTTATGTATCACTTCGTGTCGTTAATTAATGTGGGACTAAAATAGCACGCGTACATAATCATACATAGAATGTAAACATTTATTCCATTTTCAATAAATTAAATTTTGCACATTGACATTTTTTTAAAAATTTTAATTATCTCTATATTATACTATAAAAAAAGTTATTTTCAACTTTTCTGTATTTTAATGTTTCCTCATAGTTTGGATTAATTATTGGTATAAATAAACCAAATGTACATACATATTCCATTGTCATAAATTGTACTGAACAATAATTACAACAAGTACCAAGTACTTATTGAAATATTAAAATTTATGTGTATATATGTAGATATTATGTAGAGTTGATTGATTATTGTATGTACTAACTTTTAAATGAACTCTCATTATAATTTATTATTATTACAAAGCCGCGCGATAATAATATTTATAAAGAAATAAATTCACGTGTTTTCAAGTCGCGTGTTGCTTTATTCGCTAACTTAAATACTGTGTACATATATTTGTATAGGTAGACATGTGTGTGAGCGGCAATATTTTTTTCGCTTTATCAATATCAATTTATATGGATGTATGTATGTGCAAACAACAAGTACATGTTCGTATTAATATCGTATAAATAATAAATTTTCCACGTTTAACGCTGTATTATTAAATGATTGTTAAATAATTTATATACTAGGAATTCACCATTTACAATGCATTTAATTTTTTTTTGCTTATAAATACGTAATGACTAAGCACCTAAAATCTTCAGGTAAAAATTAAAAAACTGAAATCGGCAATTGCATAAGCAAGGTCAATTTCGATTTAGTCTAGACCATAGAAATAATTTAATTATATCAAACCAAGGGTGAATTTTTGTAAAACCGTTTGTAATGTGTGAATCATTAATAAACTATTAACCCAAAAACCATTAAACAGTCGTCACAACAAATTGTGTCTGTTGTGTATTTCGGTAAAAAAAAAAATCACTTGTGTAAATCAAATAAGTTCAACTACCCCCCTAATATTAAACGTGAAGATACTTTTTGTTGATAATTATAGAAAATTAATTGTTTGCATATTAAATACAAAAAAAAAAAAAAAGTTCACAGTTCATTTAGTAATCTCGGTTAGAAATGTGCGCGAGCTTTGATAACATACGACTAGTATTATAAATTACAGCGCAATACACCGCTCCTAATATACGCAGACGTTTTAGAAAATGATGTTCATTTTTTTTTTACATATTTACACTCCTATAATAATATTTTACTGTAGTTAACCGCGTAATATATATACATACTGAGTACGATTTTATAGAATACACGTGATAGTTGTTGTTTTGCGATAAAACTAATTTCTAACGTAATTAAAATACATTTCTTTGTTGTTGTAATATTCTTCCGACTGGGTAATTGTGTAAAGTTTAGCACGTGTTTTAACGAATATCAATGTTTTAGAGGTTAATCGGAGTACATATTTATTTATTTTAACTGCATTTACATTTATATTATTTATTATACAGGGAAAACGTTTTAGTTGACAAACAAAAATTAAAAATTGTAACACAGCTGATATATATTATTATTGTACGTGACACTAAATCTAAATAAAACTTGTGTGAAAAATGATTTGAGTCTTAAATTTATTTCAAGGTTTTCACGTTCATCATTTCAATCGTGTAACTTTTTTAATTGAATTCCAGAAATAAAAACGTAATATGATAATAGCATATTATTATTTTATCAGTAATAATTGAACGATGATACACAATGATTTCCGGAAAATACCACTGAACAAAAAAAAACCAGAATACGAATAACAGTTCCTATTTGGCCGATGCTTTTGGTCAAATATTTCGTAAAGTTATACGAAAACTGAACTTTTTCAAGGTTCACACGTGTTTCATTTGTTATCTATCAAGATCACGCGGCATTAGAAAATTTAATTCGTTCGTTAGAGATACGACAAATGGAAACTTTTTTATTACAATTTACATTAAGTAATTTTATTAATTTCATAAAGTAAATAAATTAGTAAAACAAATTTTGTAGCAAAATTAAATTTTTAATTAACACGTTTACTTTTGTAATTATCAAAATTAAAATTTAATATTTGGGGCAAATTTACTATTCTGTGCTGTTTCTTACTATTTACTATTCTGTTACTAAAAACTAGTTCCTAAATATTATTTGTGTTACCAATTTATTTTGTTTGATGCTAATGTTTGCATAGTTGGGTATATTGTAAAAACTATATTTTACATTTTACAGGTAAAAAACGAAAAAACTACGTAAATTATATTGCAATGAAAATAACTGAATATTTAACAAATAACGATTTGATTGCAATGAAATGCAATAAAAGCCTAGACGTAGTTCTACGTCTAAAGGTCATATCTCACAACCTATCGCTTTTTTTTATTAATATACATTTTCGATTTTAAACAAAACAAATAATTTTACATAATCAAAAACAAAATCAAAATTGTTTTTTGTTTATTACCAAATCAACTCTATGAGTGGGCTATATTCAATCGGCAATCAGCCTACATACATTTTCCGTTCGCATCAAAAAACATTTTTCTTTCACATGTTCTTACATCATCCTACCCCAAGCAAAAACTTATATTAGCTTTTTAAATGGAGAAAAAGCAATTTGAATTGTGCATGCAAGCGAGAAAATTATATGAGAGTTGTTCGAAGAAAATCTCTTTAAGAAGATCAAGTGATCAAGAAACAAGGATTTTTATAAATTGATTTTAAATTATAGTTCTAACAAAAAGTTTACTTTTATAGCTGAGAAACATTTTTTTTTTTGGGAAATCTAGGGTTGATCAAGTCGATAGTTGATGATTAAATCAAAATTGTAATAGGTTCGGTACAATTTTTCAAAAATAGCTGAAAAATATCTAAACGATCCAAAATGCATAATATACAATAAATATCGATGAAACACTATTTCTATCTCATGACGCATCTCAATCTTGGCAAATTTCGACTATTATTGAAAAATACGATTATTTACCACACAACTTCGAATAATTTCGTAACGTTCTAACGTTTATTCCAAAAATCTCAAGCTCTCGAATTTTGGAAATCTCATCATCAAGCAAATGTGAAATAAGCATAAAATTTCGACGGGAAAGATCCTACAAAATATCGCGGTATCACTGCTACATATCACACCTATAGCACTTAACAAATTTAGAGTACTATCTTAGTCATCTTATAGGTATGATTATATAAATAGGGAGGGAGCTCCGGCAATATCGAGAAACTCTAATAGAATCAAAAGCAAAAACATACATGTATTTCTCCTAGAAATAGGTTAAAGTTAATAATTTTCCAGCAGCTGTATTCTGAAAAAACGTAACTTCGTCATTTACGTTTTTTATAACAGTTAAAAGCGTGAATCGCAAAATGAAACTCCACTGAACTACTGTACCTATGAACTACTCCACTGAGTAAAGTAAATAAATTCGATAAAAGATGGCGTTGCTAAAATGTTAAATTTGGAATTTTATACGGGCATAACGTATAAAATGGCCTTATGTAAATTAAACGAATTTTACGTGTAAAAAACTGTGTAAATTACACAGTGTAATTTACTCGACCACTCAACTATGATGAAATTCGACAGGTACAAAATAAAATTGAAGCATATACCTTTTCCTTTTTTTTCAAGACATTTTTTGTCTAATCCTAAAGAATTCAGGATGTAGTCGACCAGCAACAATTTTTTAATTTCAATATTCTGAATCAGATTGAATTGTTAATTTTGAGAACTTTACAAAATGTAAATTGTGGGAATTAGGCGTAAATAGAACGGACATATTTCTATTTTAAAAACTTAGATCGAACCTACTAATGAACTTTGTTCCTCACTAACAATAATTTGCATCACTGAGCATGGTATGATCTACGTAGATACAGTTTAATTTGACTAAATTGATTTAGTCAACAAATCACCCATTCCACACGAGTCGCGCTTACGCTGTTGCATTTCTTCGTCTCTTATACCTCTTTGCACTGTTTTTGTCTATAAACTAAATTTTGTTTATGGGTAAAAACAGTGCAAAGAGGTAAGAGACGAAGAAATGAAAAAGCGTAAGCGCGACTCGCGTGGAAATGGATGAATAGGAAACAAATCAAATTAATAATTTGAATTCAGAAGATTCTAGAAGAAAGAAGATTCACAAGATTTTAAATTTAATTCATCATACGAATTTTGTAGATAAAGTTCGATTCGTTAAAATTTTGCAATTCTTAATTTTGAAATTTGAAAAATGTTTTTTTTTTTTATCCGAAATTTTGAACTTTAGAAACCAAATTTCAATACTAATTCTCGAATTAATATTCAGTATTTTGAAATATTAAATTTCAATATAATAAGTTCAATAAAAGTTTATTTTTAACTTTGAAATGTTTCCCAAATATAAATCCGAATTTTTAAAATGATAAGTACGTAGATAATACTTAAATATTGATTATCTGACAAAATTTCATTGCGAATTAGGTTATATTTCCGTTTGTCAGTCTAATTCCGAAAGGAAATAGTGGCCCCAAAAAAAAACCGTGATTTTTCGCCCATTTCGTCTACCTTATTAACTGTCGCTGGACCTACCCACGCTATAATAAATCTGACATTCTCTGTGACCTTGTTCAATATTTTAAGTTTTTTTTTTTTTCAAAATCACTTTTTGATGTGAAATTTTGCGCTCTAGTCAGTTAATGGGATACACATATTCTCGGGATTTTAATAATATATGAGTTCAACTATATTCGAGCCGAGTGGCAACGTGCCATCACTGTTTATAAAGCCAAACTATGAATTTTTTAGTCATCGTTTAGATTTTACCGAAGAAAAGTTTGATAGGACGATCATATATCTTAACAATATAAATGATAAGTAGTAATATAAACAGGGTGCTCCATTTCAACCGACCCACTCAAATATTTCGTCAGTAAAGCTGCCAATCAAAAACATTACGTAAATAAAAGTTATAGGGATTTTACGGGGGCAATCTTAAGTTTGACTTTGTAATCTGTTTTGAAGGTTATTTGAAGGTCAACTCTTATTTTTTTATGGGAACCTTCATTTTTGACTCCGGATTCTCATGAACTTTCATGAACTAGCTGGTGACCTTGACCTTTGCCGTCAAGGACATTTGAAGGTCAACTAGACGTCGGTTATTTTTCGTTTCTTCTCCTGTATTTAGTTGTTTATAAATGAATTGTTGATACTACTAATTAAAAAAGAAATAAATCGATCGAGATTTTACTCTCTTTTAATAGAAGGTTTAATACTAGCCAAACCCCGACATATCCGTCCCCTTAAACTGCCTAAAATTCACTAAAACTTTATTTAAAAGCCGATCAGAGACGTTACGTTAGTTTTACATGCCTGCTCGTTTCACGATAGAAACGGCTTTTTTATTTAGTTTTCCCAGTAAAAAGCCACATTACTTCTAAAAAAAATCGGTTATAACTTATTTAAATCTTATTTAAAATGATTTTGGAAAAATTTAACATGATGGGACGAGGTCACCGAAAATGCATTATTTATTATAGCGTTGGTAAATCAAGCAACAGGTTTGACTCGTCATAACTCCAAACCAAATAACAAGCCCAACTTAAAACGTTGTGAGGTTTATTGTCTCATCTTAAACTGTCATTTTCATCACTTTTCAATAGTATTCACGAGGTCGACGAAATAGGTGAAATTTGGAGTCACTCTTTCTCCGTCAGAATTTCCGTTTTTAATTTTTTATTCGTAAAATTTTTGGAAATTAGGACGGAATTTTAAAACTTAGATCGAACATACAAACGAACATAAGAAACAGGATTTGATGCTTAGAAGTATGACCTAATAGCATTGAACCTAACTCTAAAAAAAGAAAAATTTGATCGCAGCAGCAAAAGTTTTTCGCTCCTATATTTATTCTCGCACTTCAATGATGCCTCGAAAATTATTAATGGTTCAGCAGATTCCACAATTTTTTTCAATCAAAAATCAGAAATTTCAGAATTTCGGACTTACAAATTTTAAATAGGCAATATCTGGATTTAAAATAATACACTACAAATGAACAGGCACCGACAAATTTCCAAACAGAAAAATTTTCACAAGGAAAATTGCGCAGACAGTAAAACACCCAGAAAAAGACGCACAAAAAAAACGCACAACAAAAAAACGCACAAGAAAAGACGCATAAGAAAAAAACGCACAGAAAACTCACAATCAAAAATATTTTAATTCGTCTTCAATTTGGTTTTGTGCATTTTTTTTTTTTGCGAAATAATTTTGACAGTTTGTTGAGATAAACGAGCCGCTTTTAAACGACAATCAATGCTCAATATACAATCGTGTTTTAGAACTTATAAGAACTGATGGCCTGTTATTTATTGATTTGCCTGGTGAAACGGGAAAAACATTCGTAATTAATGTACACAAGTACATTTTCGACAGACACTACATGTTGCTCTACGGTCTGCCGATTGTTCGAATTTAAACGATTGCAATTTCCTGGTAACTCCGTTGCCACTTGTGAAAAAATGATCCATGGTGATATTGAAACTTTATCGAGATAATGGTCACTGAGCCGAAGCACGAGGTCGAGAGCAATATTTCGAGCTCTCTGTTCTCCTGGCTGTGTGCCCAAATATATTTCTCCTGCTAATGGATAATTCGTAGTAGCTTCAAGAAGCCAAAAAATTTTGATCCCCTACTTCCTCGAAGCTACATCTTCCTCGGGTGGTCACCAACTGTTCATCAACAGTTATCTCTTTGGATGGGATAAAGTGTTCTGCAAGGTATTTTTGAAATAAACTCCACACATGGCGGAATGCAGCTAATTTATCTGACTCCAAGCGAGCTGGTCGTGGTAGTACGTGTATCATCGAACCTAATAAAGCGAGTTATTTGTTCAAATCTGGCTAGAGACATCACAGCTCTGTAGAAAGGCATGTGCGACTCATGGAAGAGATCCTTTGCCTGCACCGAACAAGATTTTTCAGCATATAGGCATATATTTCATCTTGGTTCACATCAGTTCAATATCGCATCTTCTTGGGATCATTCAAATGTCGATTACTTTCATAAGCTCGTTTAACTTTTTTATTTGTATCTAAGACAATAGCTTCGACAATTGATATTGGTATGAGCCATTTAAATATGTCTACTTTATTGTGAAATATTCCATTACACAATGCATTGTGATTTTTTCTGGCCGTTTTTGCGAGAGTCACTCTATTTTGCGAGAGTCACTCTATAGCGCATTCCTCGATTAGGTTCAACTGCCGGAACTTCGTTTTGTTGTGTTTCTGGTTGATATTCGGCAGAGCTTGTTTGATTATCAGCTTCACGTAAATCTTCAATAATTTGCTGAAATTGGAGGACGGGCAAAGGTGCAGTTTCTTCAGTTGAATCATCGCTGTCTGATACATCATTATTTTGATCAGTATTTACTGCGTCACCGTGATGTGGACCAGCTTTTACTACATGAGCTCTAGCAAGATAACTAGAGCTACCGATTTCAATATTACTGTAATTCTCCTCATCATCTGAATCAGACACGTGAACATTGTCGATTTCGGTCTCTAATTCTAATTGCTCGATTTTTATTTCATAATTCAATTTTAACCAAAAAATGTTTAATCTTTAAAATGGATCCGGATTACTCCCTACACATGTTCTGTCGGCTACTGCTTATTTTGTATCATATTGCTATTCCACTCATCCTAATAAATTCATACATTTCCTTATAAGCCAAAGAACCACCCTCATTCATTAAATCACTTAGATTTCTTGCATTCCGAAGGATGTTGAACTTAAATCTATATTGGCTATATCTGGGACAAGCCAATATGAGATGTTCAACATCCTCCACACTTCCACACAACTCACAATCTTTGTCCTCACTCAAATGACGTTTCCACAAGCATTCCTTCCAGTTTCCATGGTTCAGCCTGATTCTCTCAACAGTTCGCAACATTCGCATATCTCCTTTGAGCTCCTTAAAGAACGGAATTCTCAAAGGAGTGCCACGGAGCACCCTGTACTTCATTTATTTCGTTAGACTTCTCTCGTTAAATTCACTCTCCCATTTTCTCCACAGATTCATCTGAAACATTCGAAGTACGTCTCTTGCATCCTTCCTTTCGTACTCCTGAACCATGCCATTCAATGTACCCTTTTTTGCTAACATATCGACTCTTTCATTCCCTTCGATCTATCTATGTGATGGGATCCATTGTATGGTCACATCACGTTGACAGTCTCGAACGCTTTCAAAAATAAGATCAACATACACATTGCCTTCCCTTCCACCTCCACATTTTAGCAAACATAATCCACTCTGGAAATCGGAAAATATTACTATTTTCCTTTCCCCTTCATTCACAGCCAGTTTAATTCCTTCAAACATTCCAATCAGTTCAGCGTTCATTATACAGATGCTTTTGTCCACTTTAAAATACTTTTCAACATTCTTACCAGGCATAAAGACACCAACATCCACTCCATTCTCATTCACACTAGCATCTGTATAAACGATATCATTTTGCACATACCGCTGACTGATTTTCCCAAACATAATTTTGGCGATAACTTCATTCATTCTCTTATTAAATTCCTCCATATTCAAACATACAGTAAGATTATTAGGAACGGGTTGCGGACCAGCATTGCCTATACTCAGAAACATGTATAAATTTTTAAGTGCAATGCTAGTTCGATAAGTCGGTTTGTATACCGCCCTACTTTGTAATCTTACTATCATCTCATTCCAAAACTCATTTTTCTTAGTTATCATTCTCACCGACTTTCTCACTGTGATCCACTCTCTCTTGTAATCAAGAGGTGAATCACCCATTTCAGACCACAGAGTGTGTATTGGGGTTAAGTTAATCGCCCCTTTCGAACCATTTCCATACACACTAATACTATATCCAATTTTGGAGGATATAAGGGCCTTCCTTAACATATCAGTCACACTCGGATGAGCGCCCCATTTAGGTTTGCTCACCCGTTTAACCACATTTAAACGTTCCTTGCAATTATCTGCCAAAATTTTCATATGCTTCCCAAAATTCATACGTCTATCAATCCAAATACCCAAATACCTGTACGCACTTACTTGTTCAATTCTGTGACTAACAACACTTATATTAACATTTGCAAAGTTTGTTCTGAAACTCATAAAAGCACACTTATTAGGATTCACTCTCAGATTCAACATTTTAAGTTTTTGTATTAAATCATCTACCCTCTTTTGCGCTCTTTGAGCCGCCACATCAATACTTCTCCCTTTTCCAATTACTACAAAATCGTCTGCAAATTGCAGAACGATTTGGTTGTCTGCATTGATGTGGTGTATCTCGCTGGTATATATGTAGGTTGAACAGAGCTGGAGATATTCTACTTCCTTGCGGAAGTCCAACATTTGCAACTCCCTCCAACCTATAACCACTTCCATTCAGAATCATTTTCCTCTCAGTCATAAAATCTTTTATCCACATACATACTTTCCGTGTAAATCTAAAATTCGAGAGAATTTGTTGTAATTTCCACGGAACCACATAATCATAAGCTCGAGTATCGAACTAATTTTCATTATCACGAGCATAGCCTGGTGTGTATGAAATTTTATAGTGCATTTTATATGAAAATCGTAAATATTGACCCAATTTTATTGGCGACTACTGAAAAACTCAGTATGACAGGAAATTTCCATTACATTGATTTTTATATTTTCCCAAATACACAGCCAGGTGTGTCGTGTTGACAGAAAGGTTAAACAAAAAATAGATTTCGTTCTAAAATTAAATTAAAAAAATTCTTAATTTTAATTACTAAATTGTAGTGTAATTTTATTTTTATTTTTATAAGCTACGCATCTACTTTCTACGAAAGTTACGTTTCATATTATTGTGTTTGTTTGAACCGCGGTCAACAAGAGAGAAAACGTACACGATTAATCAACAAGTTTTTTTTTTTGTTACAAAATTCGGGTTTGTAAAATTCCTGCTTTTTACAGTACATACTCTACATAGATATCGCGCAGATTGGCTGTTTACCAAAAGAAATTTATGCAAATTAATTATAAACAAAATTTCTTTTTGGTTTTTTTTTTTATTTTTATTTTTTTGTTGTAAGACACAGAATTAAGGTTAAAATGTCAACGTTCGTACATAAGTATATATAGCTAGCTAGCATCCAATTTTCCAATTTCATTGAACCTTGTGTATTTATATTCGATTTTATTTAGAATTTAAATTTAAATTTTTTATTTTAGTTTTAAATGTTTGTACATGGTATAGATAAAATATTTAATTCATTGAATATTATTTAAAACGTTATGACATATTTAGTTAAATTGTATGACGATTCTGGTTTTTTATGTGTATGTGTGTGTGCGATAAGTACAAACGCAAAAATTTTTCCAAATAATTTTGTCGTTAAATCTCAGTAAAAATGTGTGATAACATTGACGTATGCCACTACATAAACAATTGCCTTACTCATTCATTTTCAGTGTAGAGTGTGTAATTAATTTATAGGGATCGGAAAAATTCGTCATCACATATTTTTATGGAATTTCATATCTCTATAAAATATTTAGTTTTTGGGATGAGTAATATGCCGGACCGGCATATACCCAATATATAAATTATGTATGTAGGTGCCGCACCCCGGTCTAAGCATAAAAAATATTTATGCACGATGACCGGGGTATACGCACTATTTACCGGTTTAAGCATAAAATATACAGTTTTGTTGAACTATGCCGCTTTTTTTTTTTTGTTTTTGTTTTGTTCAACATCTTAAAATACATATAACAAAATTGTTATTGTTTAGAGAGAGAATATTGTTATTAACTATGAGCGTGTAATAATGCACGTGTTGATTTAGATTTCTTTCTATTAGTATTTTTTGTTGTTGTTTTCATCGCATTTCTTAAATTGAACGCGCGCGCTAACTCTGGAGTGAGTAGTTTCTATACAGAGAGTTCATAGACCTTCCATACAAAAAAAAAAAAATCCGGCGACAATTATGTATCTATGTATGTATGTGATTTTATATAGTACATCAATAATATCCTCAGGAGGTCTTCACAATGTGATTTAGTTCCCTATTTTGTATAAAATTGATTTTGGTCGAATGTGAATATGCGCCATTACATTTAATTATGTGCACAAAATTGTGTGTGTGGGGATTCCCAGAACCCTGTATTAAATTTATAAATTGGTTTTGATTACGTAATAAAGAGGTCATTACACCGTACACATACACGCATACGTTACACAGCAGAGGGGTTGATCTTTTTTTTTTTCAAACTCTGTTTTAATCACCAATTTCTTTATCTTGATGGTTTGGTTCTTTGTTCCCAATGACTGTATTCTATATATACATATGTACATACATAAAATATGCGTAGTACAACATAATCTTTATCCAAAAATATTAAAATTAACAAAACAACACAAAACAACAACATACTATATACATCGATACAGGTATATTTTTAAATTCAATTTTATATCAGCTGTTTCATATTTCTAATTGGTTTTTTTTTTGTATTGAACTATAAAATGCATAATCAATCTTTTCTTGTATGCATTTACCAAAGCCCCAGCTTTATTTTGAAGCCGAAAGCGCAATGCAATTTTAAACAAAAACAAGTTTTTCACTTGCCCTGGCTATAAACATGTATTTGTGTGTATAAATTAACAATGGTTTAGGATAGGATCAGCATTTGTTGTTTGTTTTCGTTCCATCTCCTTCTATGTTTTGTTGTTTCTCTTCACACACTATGCACATAATATTATGTATGGATGTGTGGATATGAAATCGCATCATCGTCACCATCGTTGTGTCTTTATTCTTTAAAAAAATATGTAAACAAACTTTTCGTTTTGTTGTTGTTGTTGTTTTTATGTTGTTGTTGTGTGATTAAGAAAAAGAAAATTTTCAAAACAAATCCAAATCATGCGCATTTAAAAAACAAAAACATAAACATTAAACACAAAGCAACGTACAAAATGTTTTAGAATTCATTTGGTGTGATAAGAACATTACGTTTTTTGACAGTTTGACCAACGTTCGTTTCGTACGAAATTTAATCTTTATTATGGTACAGCGTTCGGTTAGCTTTAATCCAGCAGCATAAATGAGAGTCTGTGTTGTGACTCATATAACATTTTGACATTTTTTTTTTGGATTTATAATAACAACAATTTAATGTTTTATATAGTTAGTTTCGATTTTCTTTGTACAAACAAGTATATACAACATATACAATACATGCATATAAACAGAGAGACTGATATGTAGTTTTGTTTTTATTTTCATTATTTCGATTTGAATGCAACTAGTAAACGGAGTTTCTCTATATATAGTGTATGTACATATATATATATGTAAGTTCAACAGCCGTGAAGACATCGCCCTCTTTACTCGTGTGGTTGTTGTTTTGCTTCTAAAATAATGTAACAAAAAAACAAAAACAACAAACTGATATGAAATATTAAACGTAGTAAGTGAATATACACGAATTGTTTTTCTTCTTCATTTTTTTTGCGTGGAAAATTGATTTTGGTATCCTTTATTGTTTCGCACATGTACACACCTTACAGGACCAGGGGCCGCAAACTTTCTATACTATCTCGAAAACGATTAAAATTTAGTTTGATTAAGTTATTCAGCTTAATGTACATGACCTATGCTACTGTTTTGTTGTTTGTAAATTTTTTTTGTAAATTTGTTGTTTTTGTTGTTGTCAATGTACTTATTTCACACCGGATATATTTAAAACAAATACTTTATGATAAACAAACACAAAAATAATTTCGATAACAATTTAAAATGAAATACTTAAATGTGTCAAAACTAGTATTTTAACCTGTCTACTGTGCTACATAGTTCAATATAAATCAACGACCTTCGTTTAATACTCAATTTGGAATAGTATAAAAAAAAAAAAAACACGAATCTAAGATATGTTTTGAAACTGAACATAAAATGGATCATGATAATAAAGTTAAAGTTTTTAGTGAAATTCTTTCTAAATTTTTTTTTTTATAGAACTGTGATTTAAACTTGAGCTTGAGTAGAAAGCTTTAATATGTTAGACTAAAGCTTAAAGTCTCGTTTACCTAATTTTGTTAATGATGCACTAAATCTTTTCAAATTTTAATCTTAATCTCGTTTAATTATTTTAAGCAAAATTTGAGAAAAAATTTTCAGGCGCCGGTCAGAATTTTCATTCAACTTAATTTTCAGCTATTATATGATTTCAGTGCCGGCTCTAGACTGTATTCATTTTTATTAGCTCAATTTAAGTCGCTGTATGTCAACCTTAGTTTCGATTAATCGTGTTTTATTGCGTAGAATATGTAGCTGGTGCAGTTTAACTTATTTCTTTTTTTCTAATCCGCAGTGTTTCTAGTATATGTATCAGGATCTGACATTTGATTTGGAATATTTTTGAAACTAGATTCTGAATCTGGACATTTGTGTAAATATTTCAATTTCCTCTAGAAAATGGAACAATCGCCGAACTTAAGTGTACAAATTATCAGAAGAGGTGTTTACATTGAACTTAATAATTTCAGCAATATTTGTGTATCACTTTGCTGAACCGATATTAGACATTTTACCTCCCGACGTGTGTTGCAGGTTGCTGTCTGTTTGTTTCCAATAATTTGACGATCAGTTAATTTTAATATCGAGGATATTCTCTGATGGCTTTTTGACTTAAGAAATCGGTTTATTTTTGACATATTTTTTCTTAGCTAACTTTAGTTTATTAAAGTATCCCGATTTTTTTTGATGACATTTAAACGTGAAAAAGACATTTTTTATTGTTATCGATATTTTTTCGTTACAGAAATATTTTTCAAAATGGTTGCGGTTATCAAAACGTAAGCAGAAAAATTCGGAAAAAATCCAAAAGGAAAATGAATTAAAAATCGTAACATGAGTTCTTGCCAGTCTTTCAAAACCTGTATTTTCGACACTTTTTGACAGCGAAAAAAATTTAAAAATATACAATTCCATTTTCATTTACTTTTAGATCAGTTTCACAGTTTCAAAATTTACCGGTATATTTCAAAAACTTACTCTTTCTTTTGAAACAATAAAAATATTTTGGACTCGTCCGAATTCTGAAAGTAAAAATTCTTCTGTGATAAATATGGCGTTATACTGAATGCAACCAAATTTTCACAGCAGCAATATGTATTAATTCTGACATTTGTGTTGTAATTCTTGGACGTGTCCGATTACTGTGGGAAATACTTTTTTTGTGATAAATTTGACATTAGTTAAATAATTTTCTCTTCCATATTTGAAATAAGTTCATTTGCTGTCCGAATACTGAAATAATTTTGACATAATAAAATTGTCATTTGGAAATACAACAGTGGTTTTCCAATCGACCACCGCAAGTACTTTTAAGCACTTATGGTTTATGTCTTTGCCAAATCATCTACTCGCAACTGCTCTACCTATTTTTGCATGAGCAGCTACAAGCAGTTACGTCAACATTCTCCGCTAGGTGATATTTGATAATAATTTACAACAATAAAGCTAAAATTTATTTTTTAAATAATAATTTTAATATTTTATTATCATAAGTTTAAAAAATTAAACCAGAATCGCATTATTTTTTGGTATTATGTAAATTAAAAATTTAGAGGTTATGTTTTGCTCATTTCATAATTTTGTGTGTGTTCCAATTGACATTTAGCCGAGACATATTTTTCGCACTTACAAGTACTTGCGGTGGTCGATTGGAAAACCACTATTACGGACATGTCAAAATTATAACACACCGGTGCTGTGATAATTTGGTTGCGTACAGTTTAACATTAATTTATCACAAAAAAATTATTTCGCACAGAAATCGGACACGTCCCTTGTTTCGCTGCACTTTGTGTGATATAAATAATTAATTATACTGTGATAATTTAGTGATAGTTAATATATAAATTAATAAATTAGTGTTTATTAATAAGAAATATATATATAATAATAATAATTTACAAAAAGTGACTGATAAATATAAAAGAAGTAAGAAACACGTAATTATAGGTTATGTTATTTGTCTAACAAATTCCTTTTATTTTTATAGTGACTAGAGAAGAAATTAAAAGGCTGATAAAAGCACGAATTCATCATGACGGATTATTTGAAGGCAAATTCTACAGACGATTGGGCGTAAGTTTTTGACAGTTTATAATTAAAATTCAATTATTTTATAACGTTACAATTTCAGAATTATAAGAAACACAGCAGAATTACTCCAGTTTACTCCGGAGCAACTTCGAATTAAGTGGAATTATTTATTAAAGCAATACAAAGTCAGTAGTACGACCATAATCTTTTAGTTTGATCTATGTATATTCATTAAGGTTTTATTAATTTTAGGAACTGCAAAACCCACCCACTGGAGTTCAAACAGAAAATGGGGAACTCACCGCTGTCGACTGGTCGTATTTCGATCTCATGCATTCTTATGGGATGGGTTTACTCACGATAAACCCACCTCTTCTCATGAGCAGCCGCCGGGGTATATGTGCAAAACCCTGAAAACTCATTTATAGGGACTGAAACGTCTGACCGAAGAGACTTGTAACTGCAACCAAGTACATCAGGTACTGTTTCTAGCAGAAATACTGGCGATCGACAATTGGCTAGAAATGACACCAAAAATACCGCACCGAAACCAAAAAAAAGCAAAACTTCTAAAGATTTGTTGGCAAAATTCGAAAAAGAGTGCGAACGCAACAAAAAATATACAAAACGATTTTTTCAATTTTTGGAAGGTTTCGCCCAACATATCGGAATGCCATTCGACAAACCTACTGATTCTGAATCTTCGGATTTCGATTACAAAAAATATTAATTAAAACTGATTTCTTTTTTCAATATGTACATAAATATATAATTATTTATTATTTAAAAATGTTATGAAATATTCAAAATAAGGCTGAACTTTATTTGTAATAGTTTTTATTGAATTTTTTAATAAAAATATAAAAACGTATTGTAAAGTTACTCTCTGAACTGAATACCATTTGGTTGGTCACCATTTGAAGCACTAACGATTTCTTCTTCGAAAGGCTCATACAAATGTTATGAAACGTAAAACAACTTGCAATGGCGTTTATGATGTTCTCTGTTTTGAATTCTAATGGCCGTCTGAAAATAGATCGGCATCGGATCTTTAATTTGCCGAATGCGCATTCGACAATGTTGCGTGCACTGCTAAACACCGCATTAAACTTTTTTTTATTTTCATTTGTAATAGGTTCTTTGAACGGAGTAATAATGGCAATTGGTTCCATTCGACATGGATACCCACTATCTCCAAACAAAAAGAATCCATGTGGTGGGTATAATCGTTCTTTATAGACCGGGCTATTGTATAATACTCTAGAGTCATGTACAGATCCGGGATAACCAATAAATACATCTAAGAATTTATAGCTCAGTTTACGATTTAGGTATTGGTTATGTAGTTTGACTGGGCATACTATTTCTACATGTATAGTACCATCAATGGCATCGGCAGCATTTTCGAAAATAGTTGTTCTGGCTCTAATATTGAATTTAAGACCAATATCGCGAAGTTCACTTTGCGTAGGAAATTTGATCACACGTCGCATTATCTCATTTACGGAGAAATCCAATAATTTATGGATAATGTCGCATATCGTGGATCTCGAAATGTCCATTGCCGCACCGGTTATTCGATAGCTGGTGCTGCTTGCCAGCCATAATAAAAAGATCATGAGCTCCATTTCTGGTCCCCAGTCATGATTTTTATTTCGTAAAAATTTGGCAATTGAAATGAAAGTATTTGAGGAAATTCTTAAGTGCATCCTAGTGGTAGCATCATCATACGAAAGAATAGTGAATTTAGCATTTCCATTAATATTGACATGGTTCTGAAATTCCGCCGAATTAAATGCAAATAAGCCGGTATTAAGATTGAAACTATCATATTTGGATCAAATTCCTCCTATTCCATGATTACGTTACTTATCTTTTCCAAAAATTATCTTTTATAACACAAAAACAGTTTTGTTACAATTATCTTCTCAAAATAAAATCTTCAACACAAAAATTAAATCTAGCTTCTAACCAAAACAAATTTGTTGCAAAATGTATAACGTCAAAAATTCTTTCAGTATTCGGACAGTCAATGAACTTGCTTAAAATACGGAAGCGAAAATTATTCAGCAAATGTCACATTTATCACAGAAGAATTATTTCTCTCGGAATTCGGACACGACCTTTGTTTCCTCTTGTTTGCAATATCACAGCCACATTTTTTGACACTTTCCGACAGTTTTCTACGCTTTTCATTTTTAACAGTTTTCGACAGTTTTTGACACTTTTCGAGAGCTAATGACCACAATTTAAGGTTTTTGACCTATCTTGGAAAAAATTGCCGAAAGGTCAGATTGTTTAGTGTTTCGAACCATAGATGGGTAAAACGCTAAAAAATATGACTTTTCGACAATTGTGTCAATAATAGGTCAAAAACCATGTCAAAAAGTGTCAAAAACTGTCGAAAACTGTCAAAACAGTCGAAAAATGTCAAAAACTGCCAAGTATCAAAAACTGTGCCTGTGATATTTGAAAAAGGGGGAAACGAAAGTTTCCCATTATTTCATGAGCAAGTTTTTGAAATATACCGGAAAATTTTTAAAATATTCTAGCTGTTGAAACGTAAATGAAGCTAAAATTGTACATTCTTCAGTTTTTTTCGTTCTCAAAAAGTCCTGTCAAAAAGTGTCAAAAACACAGGTTTTAAAAGAATGTCAAAAACTTGTGTCAAAAAGTGTCGAAAACTGTGTCATAAATACTAGTTTTCGACACTAACCATCTCTGTTTCAAACATGCCTGTTAAAAATATACCATCTTTTGGATGCGCTCGTTTTGTAGCTCAAAAAGTATACGGATATTTTTTATCGCTTGTTCATCAGTCGTATGTAGCCTAGCCTTTACTGATTACTGACGGAAACGGATGCATTATGCTTTAAAAATGTTTCCTTAATATATTTGGATGTTGCTTAAAAACTGGGCTTTTGCTGTATATTTAAATTTTTATTCGCCCTACAATTATGTTAAAGATACTTTTATCAGCTGTCTTCCACATTCCAGCACTTTAAGCCGACGGTATAAAAACGTTGGCGCGAGACCGGGTTTAACTGCAGAGTCGTTTAACGCCATTTACAAAGTGGTTCAAAATTGTGTTTATTCAGTTATAGGTTCTTGGAAGATACCTATTGAACAAAAGGCAAATATTATTATTTGCCATACAAGAAACTAGTGCCAAATTAATTTAACAGTACAAATTTATTGTCAGCAAAGTTATTAGGGTGAATGTGAATTTTTCGGCGTTCAACCCTTTATTAAGCATTTCCGGCTTAAAAGATGAAAGATATGTAACTTGAGAGAGCACCTGTATGCGGTAATTTTCAGTTTACGTTGGCATTGATACCGTGCGGAACAATATTTTTCGCACATGAAAAACTGAAAGTGCCAATTTTAATTTTTATAAAATTTTAATTAAAAAAATGTAATTTTTGGTAAAAATTTATGTGCAAGATATTTTATGTAAATTTAACAAAATTTTGTGCACATTTATTTATTAAAAATACGATTAATAATATCGCTTATTTATTCTAAGATTTATTCTATTTTTCTGTACTTCCCTGAACAATAAATTATTTTGATGGTAAATGTATCGTTATGTTCAAAATTTAATAAGATTCGGAAAATTAGTTCCCAACTTGTGTAACTTTCGTCAAAATAAAAAAATTAATAAATTTAAAAATTTGAAGAATTTTAAAAATTACAAGAAAATTTATAAATTAAAAAGAAGTTCATGATTCCAAGAATTTTTTTAATTTAAGAAATTAGCAGATTTGTGTAAAGAATAGCTATCGAAGAATTTTAAGAAATTCAAAAAAAAATTTTAAAATTTATAAAGGAATTTCTAAAAATTACCCTCGGGTTCAAAAAATTTAAGAATTTAATTAATTTTAATATTCTAATTATTTTAATCATAGAATTATTAGCTCGAAACCGGTCAATCTCTTAAAATTTGTATAACTACTTATTAGATGATAATATTTACGTAACCTTGAGATGACCTTAAACGCCAGGTCAAGGTCAACTTTAAAATCTTACATGAAATTTTTTAAAAATGTTAAAAACTTCCTAGACCTAGATTTAAAGAAATTTTAATTATTTTAAAAATATTGGTTTCAAGAACTTCAAAGATTTTAAATAATTTAACAGTTTAATTATTTTAAGAGTTTAAGGACTTCCTTCAAATTTTAGGGAACACCAAACCAAAACAAAGGATGCTTTTCATAAACAATTATGAAAAGTATACTTTTATCATTGGGACAACGGCTCTGTGAAACAGCTTTAGATATTGGAATTAGAAAGATTATTTTGATTTATCCTAACTCCAGTTATAATATCGTATTTTACATTTGTCAATCTCGAAAGCTCGTAATTTACATTATGAACTTCTTAACGAATTTCGTAATCTTCTTTATAAACTGTGTTTTGTCAAATGAAATTCGAAATGAAAAAATAAATTAATTACTGGCCAGCTGGTAATAAATAATAAACTTGTCAACTACATCAACTTCTTAAAGACAAAAGAACATGTCTGCTAGTAATTTAAGAACCTTGAATTAAGAAATTTGTGGTTACATTTTGTGTAAATCTATTATCAACTCAAGGTTTATTGATCAAACATAATAAAATCGTATGGTTATCGTTTGTCATAACTCTGTCTCAATCATAATAAATGTAATCGACCTTCGTCAAACTTATAAAACAATGATGAACTATATTAGATAATAATAGATTATTCATGACACAATCATATCATGGAAAGTAAAGAGAAGTATGTTAGCAACTCTTATTAAAGTAAAAACTGGAATTGTTTTTATTTTCAATTGTAGGTAAAATTATTGGCCATTCGTTCGAAAATATTACAAACTGTAAATAACAAAATTTAAATAATTGCTGACTAACAAAGCGTATAACCTTCATATAGTGGGTCACCCCGCAAAATTTAGTAAAGATACGTTATAAGCGAAAGAAAAGATTGATTAAATCATCGAAGAATCTAACAATCATTGAAAACTTCGAAAGAAAACTAAAATCACACAATTCGATATCAAGTAATTCTTTAAAATTCTCTAAATCTCGAAAATTTCAATTACATTAGAATTATCAGTAAATAACTGAATTATAGAAAATTCTATTAAACACCTGCAACATCCTGGATATGAAGTCGTCACTGAAGTATTTTAGTGAAATTATTCAATCTTTGGACCCAGGAATTTAATAATTTGTGATTCGACTTCATCTGGTTTGACCCATGTATGATAGTTTTGTTAGATAGAAAAAAACAAAATTAAGTCAAAGTAATTCTGAACAAATGAAGAATGCAAGGGACGAAGGAAGGCATAGTCCGAATGCCTAAACCATTTCTCCTCCATAGGAATATGCCTGTGGGTATAGTCAGCTGTACCATTGTTTTTGTCTGAGAAAATGTAAATTACGGTAAAATTCCACCAACCATAGTATTGGATAGGTGTATGCTTTCAATAATATGCATTCATCGCAAGGAAAGTAATTTTCCAAAAATCAACATATTTTGATAGTCCTCATTTACCGGCTTCTTTTTATTAATGGTAAATTGGTAAATAAAATCGAGGTCTTTTCGGCTTCTTTCCATCGCGATTCCGAGCTCATGCGCCGTCATGCTTCAAAAAAAGGTCGTATAAAATTACTCGTTCTGGGCTGACCACCTACAACGTTCACCAATACACAATAAGTACAATTCGAAAGGCCTCGCAGAGATGTGGTAAGGGTCGATTTCGGTATGTAAAGCCAAGCATTATTTTTTTGGTTTATTTTAGTACTAAAGTACATCTAGTACACAGATGAAAATCACAACCCACAAGTCTCATCTTACGAGCAAAACCCTAGCTCTGATATCTGGAGCCAAATTTCGTGATCTGCTAGTTAGAATAAAATAACTTTCTATTTTATCATTGTCCTGTGTCACTCACCAACCTTAATACATGGTTGAAATGGGCAAAAAACAAGTGAGAGTGCATACTTAATATAATTGGCCCGTGGTGTGTGGTCCGATTTCGGGAATTAAGTTTTCAATAATATTTTATAATTTCTCGAGATTTTCGAAATTATTTTGGGGTTAGCATGGAGCTGATTTGCGTTATGTTAGAACATTAAATGGATCGGGGTGTTTCAGAACAGTCAGATTATTCGAGATTTTCGATATTATTTTAGTATTTTTGAGATTGTTGAATACATATATTCGATTGTCCTATATTTTAGAAACTATGCGAGACTATTTCCAAAAATTGTTTAGAAATTTTCTTAAATGTTCTAGATTTTTATCACAGACTTAGAGACAATTGTTCGAGATTCATTAAGAGATTATCCGTTTTTGAAGAGTTTCCAAGATTATTCAAAATTTTTAATATTCCGGGTTTTGCGATATTTTCTAGGTTATTGAAAATTATTCTGGTTTTGCGTGGGTGATGAATGATCCGTATGATTGAGTCTCTTTGGTTTGACAAATTCATGGACAAGTCGAAATTTTTTTTTGCGAAATTCTACAAAATTTCGAAATTATTGAGACTTTCCAAGTTATATCCTAAGATTCTAATATTTTATCAGACATTGCTTGATATCAGTTGATGTTCGATGTCTATTGTTGATTTAGTTTTAAATTGGAGGGTGACGAATGACATTCTCACCTCTGATCATAGGAGCATCTAATTTAACATTAATCTTAAAAGACCATGGCTTAAACCAGATCGTATAATCGGAAATTAACCGATTTGGAACTATTGTCTTCTAGGCGACTTTCAATTCTTGATCCTTAAACTAGTATTCGGTCGGATAAAAACATTAAATTGCAAGCATCGGCGTTGTGGAAAGCTATCTCTGCCGCTTTCGATAATTCTTCTCCACTTGCTACTAAGTAAAAGACTTGGAACAAAGCCTTTTGGTGCTGTGTCCTTAAACGATTAAAGAAACCAACTAGAAAGTTGAAGAATACAGCTAACACAACTAATTTTCAATCTGATTGGGATAGTTTCCTAAAATTCAAAAAAACTTATAAGAAAATGATAAATGATGATAATCATCAAATGATAATGATTACCCCCGATTGGGGGCTTAGCAAATCTAATCTGCTGTGGCTTCTGGTTAATGACGAGCTTCTTAACACTTAAATGTGCTATCCGGGCCAACCCATCTAAAACTGTTTTAGTTGTCTGTACTAAGCATAGATATATTGGCGATCTATCTGTTTCGTCTCTTTTTCTGACACAGATTATCAGATCAGACTACGTTTAACATTTAGGTGTTATCCTAGATAGTAAACTTTCATGGAAGAATCGCCTGGATTGCAAACTTCAAAAAACAACTGCCATCTTTTGGCAATGTAGAAGAGCCTAGGGGATTACTGGGGGCTTATCTCCCAAGATGTTGTGATTCATCAATAAATCGCTGGTCCTACTAATGCTATTATACACTTCTATGTGTAAAGCTGCATTCCTTCATTCTAGGCACAGCATGCTCTGCTGTATTTCGCTTGAAGTTTATTGGGACGTAGAACTTTTTCGGTAAAGTTTTCGGTCCTAGATTAATTCTTAATAAATATATCTTTCTGATATCAGAAATTGATATGGTTAATGAAAATTGATACCTCAATTCAATTATACTAAATCATTATCTGTGGTTCATCCATCGAGGGTTCAGTGGAGGTCGCAGGATTATAATAAATTACTCTCGGAGTCGGTAGTGCATCCAGTAATCTTGGTAAGTATTGCACAGTTTTTCAAGCTGAAACAATTGTACCAACGAGGCTGTGAATTACGATGTAAGAAATAAATCATTATTTTCTGTGTAGCAAATATGTGCTTGTCAGGGATTGTAAAAGCTCCATCAATTTTCTTTCTTCGAACAACAGTGTTTCGATTATGTGGACAATGAGATCGCCGATTCGTTAGCCAAAGCTGAAACTCGAACAAACTGTATCGGTCCTGAACCAGTTACTCTCATATCATTCAATATTGGTAAGAAAGCTCTGTGTGAGTTAAGCCAGAGTTTCATTTTAAGGTTCACCTACATCGCATGGGGTGAACTTAGAACGATTTATGCAAGAAGTGTCTCGAAGATGATGACGACTGCATTCATTTCGAGTGCAGTGGTTCAAGCTTATTAAGTTTATTAAGGCGGCAGGACGCATTTCCTAATTATGATAGAATCCCCGGTTTGCACCATAGGACCTTTGTGGAATTGTATGCGGAACCTTGTTGGGATCCAACCAATTTTAATAATAATAAAATATTAAATTTATCACATTTTGTTCGGCATTTGTTAATACTCGTCATCAAGGGTTGAGTACCGGTAAGAGGCTTTAAGCGCCTTAACAAAGAAATTAGACAACAAGAACACTGTGTATTGTGCTAAAAGGATCCTGAAAAATGATTAAAGGTTTAATTACTGGATTATTTTTGTTACCGGTAAACCATATTAAATGTACGGATGGAGGGTATTTGTGGAGGGTATCCAACAGCAATTAGGATCGCTTGATTAGTTCGACCAATTTTCCTACATGAGTTGAACACGTAATGTGAACCAAAATGCTTGCCCTATGAACCATTTTGGTTAGGTTGTTAAGCCTGTTTAAATTTTTGAGCAAGTTGAACATAATTCAACTCATTTAGCTAACTTTATGGTGTACATTAAACAGATGATTTTGAAGTATACGAGATTGTTCAATACTTACGAAATTATTCGACACTATTTATAATTTTCAAGTTCACATTTTTTCGAGATTTTTAGGTTACTTCGTAATTTTTCGAAATTTTGTTGGATTTTACAAAATTTTTTCAGGGCATTCAAAATTTCCCAGAAATTTTAAACATTTTTTTTTTTAAATTCCGTTAAATATTTTCAAAAGACCATTCGAGATTTTCGAAATTATTAGAATTTTATATGGCCATGGTTTGCGGTTAACTTTGAGTTGTAAGATGTTACGGACTTACGGATAATTTGTGCATTTTTAGACTTAGAAAATTTTCGAGATTATTCGAAAAATTTTACAAAATTTCTATTAAAATTTGTGGAAATTGTTTAATTTCTGAAGGCTTTAAATTTTAAATTTCCATACGTATTAGAAAATTTATAAATTCTGTTTGTTTTCGAAGTAATTCAAATTTAAACCAAAAATTATGCTAACGCCCCATAATTTAGAAATCTACTTAAGGCATACACAAATACAGACATATTCAACTTTACAATTAAATTTCAGCGAATAGCTTTGTATATACTAAAAAAACGATTTTTTATTATGTAGATGTTAATATAAAAAAAATTAAAAACATAAATTTAAGGTTTGTTGCCAAGTCATTACAATTTACAATATGTATACATACGCACACACATTTAATATAACTTTGAGGTTTACATAGAGAGATAATTCAATCATAATAAACGAATAGAATCGAAATAGAAAAGACCTTCAAAATATATTAATTAGAGCCCTTTTTATCGCATGATTTTGGCTAACAATATTGTTATGTATATAAAAAAAAAAAAAAAATTGTGTAAACACACAACAATATGACTTCAAAATTTATCTTCTCAAGCCACACAAAACCAAAAGATTAGGAGAGAATAAAATATTAAATGTAAACATATAAAGATTTTTAAATTCAACCCGTTAATTAATGACATAAACCACAAAACCAACAAAAAACTAAATTCTTAAATAAAATTAACCTTCAAACTCTACATATATGATTTGCATAATTATATAAACACACATTTTTGTTGCACAGCCAAAGCCTTAGAACACAACTAAATACTATAAAAAAAAAAAATTCCATTGAACTTTAAAAAAAAAAAAAATTGAATTGATTTTAGATGCTTAATGACGTTATTCAATTATATTGCTAAATATATATACTTGGTTAAGGTTAAACGTGTAATGTACATTGAAAATATGTATGACGCACATCGCCGCAATATTTCGTATTAAACAGGTACATTAATTACATATTATTGCGATTTGAATTGTTCGTAACCCACAGTGACTTCCGTTTCCGGTTAGAGAGATCATACCTTTAAAAACATTTTTTTTTTTGGTAATATAAAAAGGGTTTTCCGCTTCTTTGGTTAACCGCACACAACACACGCCCATACGTAATATATAATATAAATATTTTGACAATAAATTCTATATCGTGAAAATCCTTGAAATTTACTTGTTTAAATTAAAACATAGGGAAATTTGAACGTTTATTTATTTTTTAAGATACCGAGTAATCCGGTTCGAACTGGTTGTTATATAATGGGAAAAGGTTTAGAACAGAAGAATTTTTTTTTTTATCTATTTTTAAAATTAATGTAATATTTTCAATGTTATTTTGCCCACAAAATAATAACGATGACGACTAAATTTAGTAGTACAACAAAAAAATCTGACGTCAGGGTCATGAAATACGCGTGGCACACGTGATTTTAAAGTGATTTTACACACTAAATTGCTACGATATTCATGTTAAAGTGAAAGTATGTCGAAAAGCTGGATATTAAAAGCAAACAAAAGTTTGGGTAGACAAAAAGAAAAGTTGTGTATACATAGTATTTTACCATTTCTGCAATGTATTATAATATTTACTACGATACAGCAAAAAAAAAAATATAAATTTCAAAACAAGGAAATACACAATCTAAAGTTCGATATTACGATAGATAAATAAAATGTGAACAAACATAAACACACATTCCATTGAAGGTTAAAAAATACACACATGTGTGTATGCGCACGTGAGCGATCATTATAAACGATCGCGCGCGCATTTAATATTAATTTGGTATTGAAATTGTGTATTTCCTTATTTGTTTCTTTTTGTGTATCCTTTTGTGTGCAATTAATTGGTTTACCTCTAACTAAACATCATACAAATGAAAAGTTTTTACCTTTTACTTTTACTTTTTCTAATAACCCAGTTTAGATTTTAAAACGTATTTATGAATTCAATGTTATATATAACATTCTGGACTTACCCGTCGTTTTTTTGGTATATCATCATTGTAATCCATAACAATTCCTTCGTCCGATGTTGAAATTGATGATGTCCGAATACGTTCATCATTCGATGAAGATGATTTACCATCATCGCTCAACGGTGGCGATGATGATCCCGAACTCCATGTACTATTACTACCCGGGCTCGAACCAAATACAGTATTCCATTGGCCAGCAGCTTGCGGCGAATGTGGTGAACATGATAAACTCATTAATACTAAAGCAGCATTGCATTCGTCCATTTGTTCGTCATCATGAAAACCACATATATCATCCTGTGAATTTGATGGACGCCGCTTTCTCGATCTGTGAGAGGAGAAAAAAAAAAAAAAACTTAATCGTAATGATATAAATTATTGTGTATTTTTTGTATGCTTGGTTTTGTGTTTTGTTCGAAAAGTGAAAGCACAGCATAGTATTTTTGTGTGTGTATAGTTAACAAAATTAGCTGTATACATAATAAGTAGCACCTAGTAAACAAATCAACCGAAGCCAATTAATTAAAATATTTCTTTACTATGTTTATATATACAAGATACAGTTTGTTAATTTTTTAATTATACGAACAAGTATCTTGCATTATAATGATATTGTAAGACAAACACACACACACGCACAATAAATAATGTGTAGATAACACACAAATCGGGGAAAAAACTACATAATTAAAAATTGCAATATACTAGTTAATGTAATTTGTAGTTCATATTAGTAGTCGCTAGATAAATAATTGTATTATTTTTTTTTGTTTGTTTGGCTACGACTTGCGTTAGCTAACATACTAACCTAGAATACCAATGAAAGTGTTTTTTATTTTTTTATTTTTTATAAGTTGTAATTGAGTACAAGTAAATTATATTGAAATAGTTTTTATTTAGTCTGAATTTGGAACTTGGCCTTGTGTTCATAAACTATAGTATTTACAAAATAATCACCGGTTGACCAATATATTTAAAGTAAATCTCCACTATATACATACATATATCACTTTCACTACAAAAAACGTACAAATTTTAGCGTGTGCTAATTTGTTTCAATTTTTCGCAATCAACGCAAATATAATTTGACAGATCAAAATCATGTTTTTAAGAATGTCGTTTATACGTAGTAAGTAATTAATCAAACACCAAAATAAATGTCATTTTATTTTGATTTTTTTTTTTTAAATAATTTCGCGTTTAAGTTGTGCCCGATCGATATACATTGATAAATATTTAATAATAATGTTATAGTTGATTCATAACCATCGTATATGTAGTCTGTTGAATCGATTTTTTTTTTTTGCCAAATATAGAGATGTGATATATGATAATATATAGAATAGAACAAATTATAAAAAGAGCAATATATAAAATAGATGAAATTTTTTTGTTTACATATAAGGTATTTGTTTACAGTAGGATACAAATGCACTTTCTTGTAGACATCTACTTACAGTTGTCAATCAAAAACATATTTACAATTATAACATTGCAGAATATTTAGATTTGAATCAAATTACAATAGATAAAAACAAATGTTTATTAGAGAAAGTCGTGAAAAACCATAAACACTGGACAAAGACTCGTTTATGTTTAAATCATAAAGTTTTAATTTCCAAATTACAATTATTTCTGAAAAATACTTTTTTTACTTTAAATTCGAATTTCCTAAACTTTCAAGTTTTAAAATTTATAAAATTTTAATTCGATAAAATTAAAATTAAAATTTCAAAGTTCGATTTTTAATTCAAAATTAGTAAACGTTTAAGTATTTTTGGGAAACAGATTTAAAATTACAAATTTCAAAATTTTTCAATTTTTAAAATTTTAAAAACTTGAAAATTTGGATGTTAATCTAAACGTCAACTAAAATTTTGAAAAATTATAAATTATAAACGAAAATTTTTGAGAAACAAACTCCCAAATAATTATTTTTTACGAAGGGAGAAATTATTGAGAAATTTTGCCAGTTTCAGTTTCGATCTGAGTGAGAATAACGTTATTCTCACTCAGATCGAAACTGAAACTGGCAAAATTTCTCGATAATTTCTCCCTTAGTATATAAAGTTGTTATAAATTAGAATTTTGAAAAATCCAAAAATTTGGATTGATGCAAATTTTAAGTTTATCGTAACCTCGAATTTGCGTTCAACAATTTTTTAATAACAACAATTTTTAATCAAAATTTTTTAATTTTTAAAATTTGTAAATTTGCTGATATTCTAATAGCCACGCATACACATTTGTATCTTGAATTAAATGTTATTTATACTCAAAATTCCAAAAAATTAAAATTTGTGTAAAATTTTTTAGTACAGCTTCTACGATAAAAATACGAATTTCAAAATTAATTAATTTGAATTCCATGAAAACTTTAAACAGACTAATTTTAAAAAATCTGAAAATTTGGATTAATTTCAAGGATATTGTAAACTCCAATTTACGGATTTTAAGTCTTAGAATTTGAACTAAATTTCTAGAATTCGAAAGAAAAATGAAAAGTTTAGAGATAAAAATACGATTGAAATTCGTTTTATTAATTCAAAATTAATAAACGTTTAAGGATTTTTGGGAAACAGATTTAAAATTACAAATTTCAAAATTTTTCAATTTTTAAAATTTATATTCAAACAAGACAATTAAAATGTTCGTAATTTTCGTATAATTTTTGGAATGAGCAAATTAAAATTTTGAAAATCTGAAAATTTGGATGTTAATCTAAAGATCAAACTAAAATTTGGAAAAATTATAAATTTTTAGAATTAGAAAGGGAAACAAAAATATTTGAGAAACAAACTTCGGTAAATTAAAATTTGTGGAGCCCAAAGAAATAAAAGTCAGGTATAGTTATTATATCCAAATATAGAATTTTGAAAAATCCAAAAATTTGGATTGATGCAAATTTTAAGTTTATCGTAACCTCGAATCTGCGTTTAACAATTTTTTAATAATAAGTTTTATATTAAAAATACGAATTTCAAAATTTTTTAATTTTTAAAATATCTAAATTTTTAGTCCAATAAAAATTTGTAAATTTGTTGATATTCTAATACCACCGCGTACACATTTGTATCTTGAATTAAATTTTATTTATACTCAAAATTCCAAAAAATTTAAATTTGTGTAAAATTTGTTAGTACAACTTCTACGATAAAAATACGAATTTCAAAATTAATTAATTTGAATTCCATGAAAACTTTAAACAGACTAATTTTAAAAAATCTGAAAATTTGGATTAATTTCAAGGATATTATAAACTCCAATTTACGGATTTTAAGACTTAGAATTTGAACTAAATTTTTAGAATTCGAAAGAAAAATGAAAAGTTTAGAGATAAAAATACGATTGAAATTCGTTTTTTTAATTCAAAATTAGTAAACGTTTAAGGATTTTTGGGAAACAGATTTAAAATTACAAATTTCAACATTTTTCAATTTTTAAAATTTATATTCAAACAAGACAATTAAAATGTTCGTAATTTTCGTATAATTTTTGGAATGAGCAAATAACAATTTTGAAAATCTGAAAATTTGGATGTTAATCTAAAGATCAAACTAAAATTTTGAAAAATTATAAATTTTTAGAATCAGAAAGGGAAACAAAAATTTTTGAGAAACAAACTTCGGTAAATTAAAATTTGTGCAGCCCAAAGAAATAAAAGTATAGTTATTATACCCAGATATAGAATTTTGAAAAACCCAAAAATTTGGATTGATGCAAATTTTAAGTTTATCGTAACCTCGAATTTGCGTTTAACAATTTTTTAATAACAAGTTTTATATTAAAAATACGAATTTCAATATTTTTTAATTTTTAAAATTTGTAAATTTTTAGACCAATAAAAATTTGTAAATTTGCTGATATTCTAATAGCACGCTTAGACATTTGTATCTTGAATTAAATTTTATTTATACTCAAAATTCCAAAAAATTAAAATTTGTGTAAAATTTGTTAGTACAACTCTTAAAAAATCTGAAAATTTGGATTAATTTCAAGGATATTATAAACTCCAATTTACGGATTTTAAGACTTAGAACTTGAACTACATAAATTTCTAGAATTCGAAAGAAAAATGAAAAGTTTAGAGATAAAAATACGATTGAAATTCGTTTTTTTAATTCAAAATTAGTAAACGTTTAAGGATTTTTGGTGGGAAACAGATTTAAGATTACAAATGTCAAAATTTTTCAATTTTTAAAATTTATACACCTGTCCCTCGATTAACACGGTAATTACGTTTCGCCAAATTACCGTGTGACTCAAAACCGTGTTAACCGCGACACTTCTCCCTCGATTAACACGGTACTTGATTAACGCGGCGAAACTTCTGTGCGTGTTAATCAAGACTTTGTCTCAATTTGTTGACCGTGTTAAATCAAATCCGTGTTAATCAAGTACCGTGTTAATCGAGGGACAGGTGTATTCAAGCAAGACAATTGAAACGTTTGTAATTTTCGTATAATTTTTGGAATGAGCAAATTACAATTTTGAAAATCTGAAAATTTGGATGTTAATCTAAAGATCAAACTAAAATATTGAAAAATTATAAATTTTTAGAATTAGAAAGGGAAACGAAAATTTTTGAGAAACAAACTTCGGTAAATTAAAATTTGTGGAGCCCAAAGAAATAAAAGTCAGGTATAGTTATTATACCCAGATATAGAGTTTATCGTAACCTCGAATTTGCGTTTAACAATTTTTTAATAACAAGTTTTATATTAAAAATACGAATTTCAAAATTAATTAATTTGAATTCCATGAAAACTTTAAACAGACTAATTTTAAAAAATCTGAAAATTTGGATTAATTTCAAAGATATTGTAAACTCAAATTTACGGATTTTAAGACTTAGAACTTGAACTAAATTTCTAGAATTCGAAAGATAAATGAAAAGTTTAGAGATAAAAATACGAAGTCCTCATTTTTAAAATATCCTAATTTTACTTTAATAAAATTTTAAACATACAGAGAAATAAAAATCAAATTTGCGTTTTGTAAGATATTACAAAACTTCATAAATTGTGAATTTTTAGTACATATGTACACATTTGAAAGGAAAATGAAAAATTTTGAAAACAATTTTGTATTAAATTTCCAAAATCAAAATCAAATTACCCTAATTTTCTGATAATTTAGTGATTAGAAAAAGCAATAAATTTATTCAAAGCATTCAATTTTTCGTGGACTCAAAATTTCAGTAAATCAAAATTTGTAAATTCTTGGGAAATAACAGATTTAGTTATCTGATGTAACAATAAAATATTTATAAATTATAAAATTATGGAAATTCTCGAGTAAAACTTCTACGATAAAAACACGAATTTCAAAATTATTATTTTTTAAATTTACAAATTTTAAATCCATAAAACTTGTAAACAAAACCGCTTAGTATTGAAGAACTCCTCAGAGAAGCTTATCGTTGGAGTAGATCAAGAATTAGAAAATTTTAGAACTTATTCCGAATTTTTGGAAATTTGAATTTAATAATTTGGAATTTAATTTTTTTTATAATTGGTATTGAAGAAAATTCCTATGATAAAAATACGAATTTCAAAATTCCAGTAAATTAAAATTTGTGATTTTTAAGATAGCACTGAGATAGATTACAAATGTTTAAAATTTGAAAGGAAAATGAACTTTTTTTAAAACAAATTTTAGAAATAAAAATACGAATTTCAAAATTTCCCGAAATATAAATTTTATAAATTTTAATTCTCTAACAGACAAATCCCACTGCCATAATTTTCTAATAATTAAGAAATTAGAAATTTTATGCATTAAATTTGTACTTAGCTTAAATTTTCGTGTATTCACAATTTCAGCAAATTAAAATTTGTGGACTCTTATAGGAAATAAAAGTTACATTTAACGTAATAATCCATTTTCTATAATAGGGTTATAGTTAATTATTTATTTATAATTAATTTACGTTTGGAACTTCATAAATTATAAATTTTTAAAGGAAAACAAAAATTACAATTTTTTTAAAAAATTAAGAATTTCATTGTTTTTAAATACTAATTTTAAAATTTCTTACAATTTTAATTCCACAAAATTTTTAAACCGACCTTTAAAATGTTCACAATATACTGATAATTTAGAGAAATAAAAATCAAATTTCAAAGTAAAATGAAATTTGCATTTTCTTAAGAATTCCAGAATTCCAAAATTCCAGTAAATTTAAAAGGAAAATGAAAATTTTTGAGGAAAATTTTCGAGATAAAAATACGAATTTCAAAATTTTCTGATATTTAAATTTTATAAATTTTAATTCTCTAACAGACAAATCCAATTTCCATAATTTTTTTGAAAATTAAGACATTAGAACACGCATTAAATTTGTGCGAAACTTATATTTTTCGTGGATTCACAAATTCAGCAAATTAAAATTTGTGGACTTTTATAGGAAATAAAAATCAAATTGGCTATTTATGAATTCGATTCGAACAAATTCGATTCGCCGAAGTATTGGAATCTTATTTGAATTGAATCGTATTCGTTTGTTCGTTCGTTTCATATACTTCGAAGGGCCGAATACGTTCGAAACGAATTCACAAATAGCCCCCCGGATTTAACGTATTAATAAAATTTCCATAATAGGGTTATAATAAATTTGCGCTTTGAACTGCAAAAATTATAAATCTTTAAAAAATTAAGAATTTAATTTTTTTTTTTTTTAAATATTAATTTTAAAATTTCTTACATTTGAATTTCATAAAATTTTTAAACTGAGAATTAAAATGTTCAAAAATATTCTGAAAATTATGCGAAAATTTGGATTGTTACAAATTTCAAAGTAAACTGAAAAATATGGATTTTCTTAAGATATTTTATTAATTTTTTTAGAATTTGAAAATTCCCATGAGAAAAACACGAATTCCAAAAATTCCAGTAAATTTAAATTTGTGATTTTTAAGATAGCACTGAGCTTCATAAGTTACAAATATTTAGAATTTGAAAGGAAAATGAAAATTTTTGAGAAAAATACGAATTTATAAATTTTATAAATTTTAATTCCCTAACCGAAAATCCAATTTACATAATTTTCTGATAATTTAGACATTACATTTGTGCTAAGCTTAAATTTTTTGTAGATTCGACTCTTATAGGAAATAAAAATCAGAGTTAACTACTAAAACTTTTACGTTTTGAACTTCGAAAATTATAAACTTTTAAAGGAAAATAAAAAATTTTCAATTAAATTTATATGCACCTATATGTCAAAATTTATAAATTTTAATTTCGTAAAATTTTTAAATACACAATTAATATTCTCTTAATTTAAAGATTAACTAACGAACTAACGACACATTGATTGATAATAAAGCTTTTTAAAAAATCCGAAAATTTGGATTGATGTAAGGTTATCGCATATTGAATTAATTGCCACTTTTAAAATTGAGCTTTGCCTAATTAAAAATTTTAAATCTTGAAATCTGCTTCTAAGTTCGGCTTAGAAATTAGTTGTTTTTGAAAACTAACAATTTTAACAAATCTTTCATACAACGATATAGTTTAACAAACTACTTAGATTTTTGGATGTCGATGAATTGTGATAAACGTATAGGTAAACGAGCTTTCACTATACTTTACTAGCTATTTGTCTGTGATAAATGAACGCACAGGATTTTATAATAATTTTACGGTAAGCTTTAACGAAAATTGGGATCATTAGGGTTCCTGTATTAGTACAACATTTATAATTTCTTCAAAAACCAATAAAACTACCCCAATGATGCCGGTTTAAGTTCGATTTATAAGTTCAAATTAAAATTAATTCAATACAAAATACAATATTTGTAATCTTGCCTTCATTTTGTCTTAATAACGATAAAAAAAAAATATTACTTGTGTCGATAAGTTTTCAAAAAGGTTAAGCCCTCATTATGTATAACACACTAATTCACAAAATTTTAGTTCGAACAAACTTCTTCCGGATTTATGTAATCCCATAGTGGCGCGTGATTATTTTACCTTCACATTTAGATTAACGTAATTTACAACTTTTACTTCCTGGTTTATTTTTTATTTTTTTTTTTAATTTGAAATTACTTAAGTTTTTGGTTGATTTTTTTTTTATCAAGAGTGATAAGAGAATTTTAACAAAAAATGATCAAGCACAATTAAATATTTAGTAAAGCTTTTTTTGGTTTTCTTTTTATTGTAATGTGATAGTAGTTAATGTTACAATTTTATTTTATAGGTTTTATAACACATGATGTACATACATAAAGCGTTGTAATGTTATTTATCTAATCTTTGTTATACGAATGCGTATAATATATAGAGTGTGGCGGATAGATAAAGGTTTCCCCAATGCCAACCATAATCACGATAATTTTTTTACACAAATGTTTCGTGTTAGCTACATTAAAATTATATATTGTATCTGGCCTGTGGTAGGCAGGCTAATATTAACTTTCTTGCAATCAATCAACAGTTACATTATTAATATTATTTTTATTATTGAGCTAATTAAGCATCATATGATAAATTGCAATAAAAAATTTATATGATATCCAATTATTTTGTGTACACATTTTGCTTCAAATTCAAGTTGAATACCTATTTATTCTAAAAAAAGAGAAATACTAAGAAGTTTAATCAATTTTTGTTTTCAATTTGATTGTATTTATATATATATATATATATATATAATAAAGTGAAATGAAATTGTTATGATTTGTTTATAACAAAGAAAAATTGCATATGATCTCTTATTTATTATTCAATTACGTATTAATTAAATTTTACGTTGCTACAGTTTATTTTCTGCCATTTTATACATGAGAGTACGTACGGGGCTATACAAATGTAGATATGCATTTTAATATTCCTAGAAAACAATTTCCTGTATAATTATATAGTCATGTACACAATTTAGATTTTCATTTATTTGTTATAAGTAAAGTAAGTAATGAATTATTTTATATTATGCATTTTTGTTTTTATGTGCATATTTAGGGTGAATATTGTAGAATTTAGTTTGAGAAATATATACGTAAATATATAAATATATTGCATGTGTGTATTTTAATCAAATAGAACAAAACAGCGGCGTCAATGGGACGTATGGGTCAAACAATAAATCGTTTTGGTTTATTTCGTCGATCTGGTTTATATGTTTAAAATACTACAAGCAAAACATAAAAACTAGTACAAAATTGTATTCGAGTTATTTGAGGTCAATAGCCATATAGATAAAAAAAACCTAATGAACTCTGAAAGAAGCTGCTTAACGTTTTTATTTTTTGAGCTATGGTTGTGCGAACTAATCAAATCCTAAAAAAAAAAAAATCGAGTAAATCTTTTTTTTTTTCCTATAGAAGAAACACACTCGTACAGGTTAAAATTAAAACATTTTAATCAATCGTATATTTTCGAGAGTATGTACTTATAACAAACTACCAGTGGCTACAACTTTTGTATTTCGTTTCTTTTTTATTGCGCTATTACATTTCTTTGTGTATAATTTACAAGAGTATATAGTTTTTGCTGTCTTTTTGTTATTTTTTTTTTTTATATTTATAATCGCAACTGTAATTAGTATTAAAATTTATTGTACAGTTATAAAATAACAATATAATATGAATTAAGTACGCGGGAACTACGCATTCTTATAATTGTTACGATTCTTTATTTTATATAGTTTTTCAACTATTTATGTTTAGATTCTTTAGATTCCTTTGCGGTCATGTTTTACCATAATATGATCTTATTAGTTTGAAATACAACTCGTTTTCAAAAATTATGCTATTTAAAACACAGTTAGTTAATTTATTTGCCATCTAAGTTCAATTATTTTTTTATTTTGAGTAGAACTTTCAAATTAAATCGAATTTTGGAAATTAGTATTCTTAATACAAATGTGTTAAATTGCACTCTTTACTCAAATTCATTTTAGCTCCTTCAAATTAAACTAAAAAAATTGTTCCGAGTTTTATCTAACTCTCCTTTTATTTTTACCGCCGAGCTGCCCAATAACGATTCACTCCTTATTCAATGATTATCCACTCATAATTCACTCAATATTCACACATAATTCACTGATGAAAAATGAATTCAATCATTATTCCTCCATTATTCACGCAGCATTCTGTCATTATTCACTGGATATGCACTCATTATTCACTTAACGATGAATGATAAGTAATGTGAGAATAATAAGTTAACAAGTGAATAATGAGTTATTAATGAGTGAGGAATCAGTGGATAATGTGTGAAAAATGAATGGATGATGAATGAATAACGAGTGGATAATGAGAGAAAAATTGTTGAATAATAAAAGTTACGTTGCTGTTCGGAGCTTTACTAATTTATAATGAAAGTGAAACCAATTATTAATAAAAGTTTGAAAAACACTTTTTTCGTTCATCTACTTTACGTACAGTCAATGCCAAAATTTTCCTAATTTCTTTCCTTTTAATTTTCTATGATTCCCATGCAAATTGGATAAGCAACCGGTATTAAAACTAATAATATTTAAAACTAAATTCATTAAAAATTTTGTTTTCTTTATTAAATTAATTATCATTCATATCAAACTTGTCACGAAACCCGATCAAAATTTCTTTTTTTTCAAATAGCCGGACAATTTTTAGCGAGGTTTTAATAACTACCTACAGACACATATCGAATTTTATAATATTAATTTTGACTTAACTACAACCCTATATAAATCCTTTAAACAGATCCGAATTGTGACATACCTTACATATTTGGAATTAAAAATAATTGCAAATTCCGATTGTTTAGACTTATTTACATAAAATTCGAAAATTTTTAGAATTTAGATTTTGTAATTTAGAATTTAATTTATAATTTTGTTAATTTGATTTTACAGAACACTGGTTACGTACTCTATGAAATTTTGTATCGGAATTTGAAGAATTTGGAATTATGAAAGGCTTTTGAATGCGTAATTTTGTAAAAAAAAAATTGATTATTTTGAAAATTTTAAAATTTAGAGATTTGAAATCAAAAATTTGAAGGCCTTCAATCTGGAATTTTCAATTACTGATGCTGATGATACTGCTTGAAATTAACAATATTTACATGAAATTTTAGAATTCATTAAATTTAAAAAGCTGTTGAGAAGTCGAATCTTCTGAACTTAAGTACAAGACTAATCAAATTAAATGAGTTTTAGAAGATGAATTGCAATTCCAAATTTTACGATACCAATTATAAAATCAAATTCTAATTATTATTTATTTAAGTTATAAATCCAAAAATTTAATTTGTCATTAAGGCTGTTTTTATTAAAATTAAAAATAATCTAAACTTCTAAAATTTGGGATCTCTTTTGAAGATTTATTAATTTTGAAGATTTAAATTTTAAGTTAAAAAATTTTGAAAATCGTTCGTTTTCTAAAGTTTTTGAATTTTTTTCCAGAAAACGTATTCCTATAGAACTCAGTATTCCTGAAATTGAAATTTCTTGCCCAATTTTAAAAACAGAGATCAAATGATAACTTTCGGAATTTGAAGCATCTTGTTACATTTAAAAATGTTATGATTCCAAAGCAAACAACAAAAATAAATTTTTGATAAATTTGAATGCAGAAAATTTAAAATCTGTTGAGAATTTCAAAATATAAAAATTCACAAATTATATCGTAAAATTTTAGAGTTTCTGAATTTAAGTGACTACTTAAATTAAATTAATTTTAGACTGCCTCGATTTCAAATTTAACGATACTATAATCTAAAATTTTAAATTTAATTTTAAGTAAGTTCTAAGTCAAAATTATAATTCCTAATTAACTACGTTTCTGAAAGTTAAATAATAAATCATCTAAATTCCAAAACATTCAAATTTTTTTTGTATTATTGACATTTGTAGAATTCGAAATTGGGATAAGATGTTTGAATAAATTTGAATAGATTGAATCTGAAATTTTCAGTTAAGAAATTTAATTTCGAATTTTTTGCTAATAGTGTTTGACATTAAGAATATGTTAAATTTTAGAATTTGGGTTTTTACAGTAAATATAGAAATCTATTAAAAAACCGGATCTTCTGAAATTAAGTACAATTAAATAATTTTAAAGTATCTCGATCCCAAATTTTTCGATACTGTAATCTAAAATTCTAAACTTCAGTTATTAATTGCGTATTTGTAAAAATTATAATTTAAATAATTTAAATTTAAAAAATGTAGGACCGCTCTCGGAAATTTCTAAATTTTGAAAATGTAAATTTTTAAGCCAAACGTTTACAAAATCGTTTGTATTCTAAAATTTTTGAATTTTTCCCTGAAAATTATTACCAAATTTAAGTTACCCGTAGAGCTTAGGAACCCTGAAATTGATATTTATTGCCGAAATTTTGGAATTAGTGGTCAGATTATAACTTTCGGAATAAGATATATTTGATCATACTTTAATCTAAAATTCTAGATTTCATTTTATTTTAGTTCTAAAGTGAATATTTTAATTTCTAATTACGGTGTATTTCCAAAAATTAGGGACTTCGTTTGAAAATTTCTAAATTTTGAAAATTTCAATTTTTGATATCAAATTTATCAAAATCGTTTAAATTCTAAAATTGTTTAATTTTAGAATAACGATAGTAAAAAACATTCTAAATATTTTAGACTTACTTTAGAATATCTAATTTTAGATTTCCAGCAACAATTTGTTCAAATTCCAAATAAAATTTTGATGGATTGTCAATTTTGGTTTAATGTTCTAGCATTTCTGAATATTTTACAAAAAAGTAATATTAGATTTCCGTTCAATTAGAACCGGAAACCCAAATTTCTTCTACAAAGTCAAATAAAATTAAAAATGGATATAGGACACTATAGTATTCACGTAACGATTATATTATCTGGATTTCGTAAATAATAATTTTAATTTTAGACAAGATTAATTTTTAAAAGAAATTTCAAATTTTTGGAGTTTAGATTTTGTGATTTAAAATTTAATCTATAATTTTTTGAATTTGAAATTGTGATAGGAGTTTGATTCCAGAAGTTTGAATAATTTCGCTTTGGAATATTCCAGTAAGAAATTAGGTTCCAATTTTTTGCTGGTACTGTTTGAAATTAAGAATATGTTAGATTTTAGAATTTGGGCTTTTGCAGCAAATTTAGAAATTTTTTGAGAAATTGAATAATTTTAGAGCATCTCAATTCTAAATTTTCGATATTATAATCCAAAATTCGAAATTTCAAAAATTTAAATGTTAAAGTAAAAAAATTTCAAAATCGTTCGTATCTAAAATTTTTGAATTTTTTGCCAGATACTCGTACAATTATTAAATTTAGGTTTCTCGTAGTACTAAGAATTTCGAAATTAAGATTTCTTCGAAAATTTTGGAAATAGAGATCACATATGAGGAAATTTTAATATAGCAAATCTAAAATATATCGAGGAACTCAAAATTTAGAAATTTACAAGTTAATTCGTAAAGTATAAAGTTTTTAGAATTTCTGAACTTAAGTGCCTAATTAACCTAAATTAATCTTAGAGCATATCGATTCCAAATATGACGATACTTCAATCCAAAATTCTCAATTTCGTTTTACTTAAGTTCTAGAGTCAAAATTTGAATTCTTAATTAAGCTGTTTTTTTGGAAAATCATAAATTAAATAATTTTATTAATTCCAAAAATTTGGGGTTGGTTTGAAAAATTCTAAATTTTGAGAATTTTAATTTTTAAATAACTAAAGCTTAAATTTACCGTAGAAATTTCTCAAAATTGTACAGTTGCTGAGAATTTCTTGGCTTAACATTGCAAATAGATAGATCATAAATTTCAAAATCTGATCTTAAGAGTTGAAGTACAAGACTAATCAAATTTATTTAATTTTAGAGTATCTCGATTCCAAATTTTCGATATTTTAATCCAAAATTCTAAGTTTCATTTATTTTTCAGATTTATAACTTTAATTTCTAATTACTCTATATTTATAAAATTGGAAAATTTATGTGTTAAGTCTAAATTTCAAAAATTTAGGGCATCTTTTGGAAATTTCGAAATTTTGAAAATTTAAATGTTTAAGCCAAACATTTTCAAAATCGTTCGTATGCTAAAATTTTTTGAATATTTTAGCAGAAAAAATTATCAAATTTAGGTTTCTCATAGAACTCAGAATTTCTGAAATTGAGATTTCTTGGCAAAATGTTGGATCTCTAGATCAGATTTATTGTAAATTTGAATTTAGCAAATTTAAAATTTGTTGAGGAACTCAAAATTTAGAAATTTACAAGTTAGTTCATAAAGTAGAAAGTTTCTAGAAATTTGACCTTAAGTGTCTAAAACCAAATTAATTTTAGAGCATATCGATCATTAAATTATAACGAATCAATTTGTAATTTCTCAAAATTGTACAGTAACTGAGAATTTCTTGGCTTAACATTGCAAATAGATAGACCATAAACTTCAAAATCGGATCTTAAAAACTGAAGTACAAGACTAATCAAATTTATTTAATTTTAGAGTATCTGGATCCCAAATTTTTCGATACTGTAATCTAAAATTCTAAACTTCAGTTATTTAACGCGTATTTGTAAAAATTATAAGTTAAATAATTGAAACTTCAAAAATGTAGGACCGCTCTCGAAAATTTCTAAATTTTTAAAATGTAAATTTTTAAGCCAAAATTTTTCAAAATCGTTTGTATTCTAAAATTTTTGAATTTTTTCCTGAAAATTATTACCAAATTTAAGTTTCCCATAGAATTTAGGAACCCTAAAATTTATATTTCTTGCCCAAATTTTGGAAACAGAGGTCAGATAATAACTTTCGGAATACGACATATTTGATCATACTTTAATCTAAAATTCTAGATTTCGTTTTATTTTGGTTCTAAAGTGAATATTTTAATTTTTAAGTACGGTGTATTTGCAAAAATTGGGGACTTCGTTTGAAAATTTCTAAATTTTGAAAATTTCAATTTTTGGTATCAAAATCGTTAAAATTCTAAAATTTTTGAATTTTATAATAACGATAGTAAAAAACATTCTAAATATTTTAGACTTATTGAATATTTTAAATTTATGTTAATTTATCAATTAAAAAAAATAATTTCAAATTTCGATTGTTTAGACTTGATAATTATCTGGATTTCGTAAATAATAATTTTAATTTTAGAGTTTCAATGATAAGTAAAAATTTTCAAAACTTTACAATAAAATTCGAAATTTTTTTTTTACTAATTTTTACAAGAAATTTCAAATTTTTGGAGTTTAGACTTTGTGATTAAAAATTTAATCTATAATTTTTTCAATTTGAAATTGTGATAGGACGTTTGATTCCAGAAGTTTCAATAATTTGGCTTTGGAATATTCAATTAAGAAATTAGGTTCCAATTTTTTGCTGGTACTGTTTGAAATTAAGAATATGTCAAATTTTAGAACTTGGGCTTTTGTAGTAAATTTAGAAATTTTTTGAGAAATTGGATCTTCTGAATTTAGTACAAGCCTAATCAAATTAAATTAATTTTAGAGCATCTCAATTCTAAATTTTCTATATTATAATCCAAAATTCTAAATTTTAAAAATTTAAATGTTAAAGTAAAAAAAATTCAAAATCGTTCGTATCTAAGGTTTTGGAAATAGATATCACATATGTTGTACATTTTAATAAAGCAAATTTAAAATATGTCGAGGAACTCAAAATTTAGAAATTTACAAGTTAATTCGTAAAGTAGAAAATTTTTAGAATTTCTGAACTTAAGTGTCTAAATTAATTTCATCTTATTAATTCCAAAAATTTGGGGTTTGTTTGAAAAATTCTAAAGTTTGAGAATTTTAATTTTTAAATAACTAAAGTTTAAATTTGCCGTAAAATTCAGAATTTCATTAAAGTACAACGAATCAATTTGAAATTTCTCAAAATTGTACAGTAACTGAGAATTTCTTGGCTTAACATTGCAAATAGATAGATCATAAGTTTCAAAATCGGATCTTAAGAACTGAAGTACAAGACTAATCAAATTTATTTAATTTTACAGTATCTCGATTCCAAATTTTCGATATTTTAATCCAAAATTCTAAGTTTCATTTATTTTTTAGATTTATAACTTTAATTTCTAATTACTCTATATTTATGAAATTGAAAAATTTATATGTGAAGTCTAAATTTCCAAAATTTAGGGCTTCCTTTGGAAATTTCGAAATTTCGAAAATTTAAATGCTTAAGCCAAAAAATTTCAAAATCTTTCGTATGCTAAAATTTTTGAATATTTTACCAGAAAAAATTATCAAATTTAGGTTTCTCGTAGAACTCAGAATTTCTGAAATTTAGATTTCTTGGCAAAATGTTGGTAATAGAGATCAGATTTATTGTAAATTTGAATATAGCAAATTTAAAATTTGTTGAGGAACTCAAAATTTAGAAATTTACAAGTTAATTCATAATGTAGAAAGTTTCTAGAATTTCTGTCCTTAAGTGTCTAATAAACTAAATTAATTTTAGAACATATCGATCATTAAATTATAACGAATCAATTTGAAATTTCTCAAAATTGTACGCTAAGTGAGAATTTCTTGGCTTAACATTGCCAATAGACAAATTATAAATTTCAAAATGGTATCTTAAGAACTGAAGTCCAAGCCTAACCAAATTTAATTAATTTTAGAGTATTTTGATTCCAAATTTCACGATACTTTAATCTAAAATTTTAATTTTCATTTTATTTAAGTGGTGTCAAAATTTAAATTGCCAACTAAGCTGTATTTTTCAAAATCATAAATTAAATAATTTTTAAAGGAAGGAAAATTCTAAATTGAGAATTTAAGAATATAGAATTTCAAGAAAATTGTACAGTAACTGACAATTTCTTTGAAATTTACAGCACAAATTTTATAGTATTTAAAATTAAACAACAAAAATTAATCCATCCACAGTTCAATACAAGTTTTGTGTCATTGCACACAAATTAAATTTCAAACTTTTTCTACTGTAAAATAATGTATTTTTTGTCGTACATATATATTCGTGTACATCCAAGGTTATTTATTATTGCTTAATGTAATTTGATAATGACACAAAAGAAAAAAATTTAATTGAATTTAATGTCAAAAAACGATAACAAATTATTATCAGACGCGACTAATGACCAGCAGTAATAAATTTATAAATATGTATATATTTTGGTCTTGCGGCTAAAATAATTTAATTTTAGTTGCCCACAAAATAAAAAACAAAAACGTTTTCAAAAATCTAGTTTTTGTATACATATTTTGGTAAATTTATCTTTTTTAAACGATTCGTAAACGACCTTTAACTAAAAGAAATATATATATATATATATATATATATATATATATATATATATATATATATATATATATATATATATATATATATATATATGTATATATATATATATATATATATATATATATATATATATAATGTACTCAGTATATCCGTGTTCTCACCCACTAGTGTATTGTTTTATTTTATTATTTTTTAAATAATTATATTATTATCAAACCGTATAGAATATTTATTATAATAATTGAAAATTATTTCAAGTTCATTTGTGATTTTTAAAGTGTGATAAGATTACCACAATCGTCATATACTGTGCGGAGGAGATTGAGACTTTTTTTGTACAGTCGATCATAAAATTAGTTCCATCCATTTTTAAATATTATTTTTAGGTATCGAAAGACCTCGGCCCGTGAAGATCACAGTTTTTAATGAAAGGTTGACGATATGATGCGTATGTGGCGAAGGTTTTTATTTACATAAGCAAAACGAACAATTCACCGGAAAATAGTCGTCAAAATTGTTTTTTTTTTTTTTTTCTATTAAACTGGGTTCAATGTTAATATTAGTCAGAACATATATATGAGCGCGGAGATGAGTCAATCAAAAGATAAAAATAGACGGAACGAAATTTTAAAGAGCTTAATGTTTATTGAACCGCCTACCCTAGTATGCCAATACCAAACCATCGACATTATTTTTTTCTTTTTTTTTAAATCTCTCACACTTATTTAAATATATAGGAAGTAACAAGTAGAAACAATTTACAATTTGATTTCTTTTTTTTTAAATATGTAGATTAACGGCTTTTATTTAATTCATTTTATTTTATTGAACAGTTACATAATGCCGGAACCTCGTTTTTTAAGTGTCTTTCTTTTTATTTAGTTGTATAATATAATTAAGCGTAATGTGTGACAGAAATCAAATTATATAGCAAACAAGTGATAGGATTGCTACGTACATACATAAATGGCGTAACACCCAGCGAAAAACCTTTCGATATAGTTTCGATATCGTGTTACGTATTAACACATTCCAAAATTATTTAAATTTTAATGAAACTTTTACGGTTTAATTAATTTCTATTATATACAAATTGCAATCATCTGTTGCTTGCGCTCACTTAACTCTTGCTGCATTGTGCAAAAAAATTGCAATTAAATACATTCTTTTTTTCGTTCGTTTCAATAACCTTCATACGACCTTAAAATAATAATTTATTTTTTGTTTTGAAGTTTTTGTGTGTTTTCTGTTTCGTTTCTTTGTTGCAACAAAAAAAAAATATTTTACACGAATATATATACACAAAATGCACCTCCATCGCGCGCAACATAATCAAATCTTAAAGACGTTTTTTTTGCACAATTGTACAAAAAAAAATTAAAATTTTGCTCTTCTTTGTTATAAACACGGTTCATTCTTCATGTCACTGACCATACCCAAAAAAAAAAAAAATAAAAATAAAAAATATGTTGAATGTCTGATGTGTGTGTATGTTTTTGTTTATTTACCCACGTCCAATAACAATAATAATAAAAACTAATACATTTCTATGCGCTTCGTCTTTAGTACTTATGCGAGTGTAATAATCTAAAAATCAACTTACCCCGGTGTTGTTGTTGATGGGAATGGTACATCAATACTATGCGATGTTCGACGCCGATCACTACCCATGTCGGCTAAACGGGCAAAATCTGTATCACGATCCTGATCTGCTAAACGCGCTGAGCGACGAGACTCCAATAAACGCACTTCTTCTAAACGTTTTTTCAATTCCAATGGTGCCTGTAACAAATATAAAAAAATAAAAATCACATACATATATATGTAATCTATTTTAACCAACAAGGATCTAATAAATAAATAAATAAGAAATTTTGATTTTACTTAATTCAAATCGAGGTTGAAGTAACGACTTACGATAATTATTGTAAGAAATTTGCATTTTGTTATGCATGTGATTGGCTTTTGGTTTTGTGTTTTGTGCAAATAAAGGTGAGGTCAAATTGCACATTGTCTAGGAATTAGTGTAGACAAACAAATTTGTTATTTAAAGGAATTTGTTGTATGCTAATTTATTTTAGTTTAATAGGCAGGCGGATGTTGGAAATAATTATATACGAATGTTTTTAATTAGAGGCGAACATTACAGAAGGTATAATTTGGGGCACCAGAATCTATTTTGGATCTAATGGTTAAAGGTTCATCTATACAATCCTAATATTTAACCAATATGTATACGTTAGTTATATATGTTTAGTGAAAACATTTAATACAAAATACTATTTTAGGTTTAGTTTTTTATTTTTGTAGCATTTGAAAGTTTTATTGTGAATTGTAATTTATTAGTTCCACTAGACTACATTTCTAATTCAAATATTATTATACATTATAGATTTTAGTTTATTTATTTACGATGAAACACATAAAAATTCATGGTAATGTACCCACTCTATAACATAATTGTATTACGAGTATATACATAAATGTTTGTTTGGAGAAGTCACCCAACCTAAATTTGTTTCTAATATTTTATTTATTATTTTGCTGTTCTACTTTGATTAAAAATGTAAAACTACAAACTAATGTAATAAATTTATTTATTTATTTATTTAAAAATATATACATATAATTTACTTTGTTTTACTTACTAAATATTTTTGCAAATCAGTCTTTATGTACACCGGAAAATGAAAAAGAATAAAAATTTATTTTATTAATATTTTATTTTATTTTATTTAATTTGCTTAAGCAACAATATAAACGTAAAAAATATTTCTTCATCAATTAAAAAATGTTTGTGTATTTTATTTAATTTAAAAAACAAAAAATTGGTCAAGGTATTTTATTCGCGCAGCAAAAAAGGAACTAAATTTTTATGATAAGTTGTTATCCTAGAAATGACTAAAAAGTACCATAACGTATTTAAAGTTAATTAAATTAATTAATTTTAATTAAACAAAATTCTTGTTATAATAAATCAAACACGTGAAACAATTAAATATATTATGTTTAAATATTTTAAATAATTGTTGTGTACATTTTATTTTTAACGGTGAAAGTTTTTTTTTTTCCACAAATCTACCTCATTTTCCTTGTAAATACGACGCCGCGTATAACATTTCTTCCCCATATTACATACACTCAAAAATATTTTTTTTATTTTTTTTTTGTAAACATTTTTGTTCTTCTATTGCAAAATCCGTCAAGTATATCAAAAAGAAAAACAAAAAATTAAAAATTCCATGTCCATGGATTTGGTTAAAAACTTTCTCTCGAACGAAGCATTGTAGTTTTGTTTATTTGTTTGTACATCGTATATATGCCTACCTCAATATTTCGTAATAAATTCAAGATTGTTTAAAAATTAAAATTTTATTTCTCAAGGTAATCTAACAACTTTGTTTCGTAAATATGATAACTAACCTTTACAATCGATTGCATTATTAGAGTATTACTTTTCATTTTTTCTTGATGTTGTTGTTGTTGTGTATTTATTGTTTCTAATTAGGTTACGGAATGTTTTGTTGTACAGCAGGATAGAATTCGCAACAACACCTAAAGAGTTAGAACTTACGCAAAAAGTATTTAAAATTACAACAGAAAATGTTACACTCCATTTCTGATTGCAAGGTCTTAATGGAGTAAGTAGGTATAAATGGAACCAGTTTATATATGATAACAGCCTGTACATTGAATGCAAAAGATGAAAGGCATTTGGGCGCGTTTAAATTTATATGCTTATTGTATGCACATAATTAACAATAGAACCACTTTGTTTGACCTATGTATATTGACATTTTCAATCAAAAATACAAAATTTATTGTGTCCTTTTTTGACATTTGAGTCTTTTAAATTTAAACTTTCATATGATTGAATATCATTTAATTTTGCCGGCTACTTTAACAATAAATCGATATAATCTCATTAACAAATGTCCACCAATGTAAACTTTATAAATAACGAAATTTTTTTACTTAAATCTTATCAAATTACTTTGAGCTTTAAGAATTTTAAGAAAATTATTTACTGTTTTTATAATTTTGAATATTTACGAATTTTGTCATTTTTAGAACACTACATTTTTAGGCATAGTAAAAGAAATTAATTTAGAAATTCTAAAAATTTTAAAAGGTTTGACCCTTAAATCCAAAAAACTGTTAAATCTCAAATTTTAAATTTAAAACGCATTTATACGAAATTAAGGAATGGGTGAAATACAGAAAAGGCGAGAGTTACCTTTTAATGAAAAATTCATGAATAATGCAAGGAAGTTTCAATAAGGTTTCTAACCTTGTTAATCTTTAAAAATCATTAGCAATATTTTAAAAAATTATACCGGTTTATCGAGTTTCCATATTTTTAGAATTATAAAATTTAATATACATAAACATATGTTGTAATACAATTTTGAAATTTTTGAAAGTAATTTACATCAAAATTTTGAAACATCAAAACTAATTAACTTTATAAAATTTTTTATGTCTTTAAAGTTTAAATAATTGTCGAAATTCCGAAGAAAATCAATATTTAATAAATTACAGAATAGATTAACGAAATTTGAATTTTTGACCTTTTTTCATTTTATAACTTTAAAATCTGAATGCACTTTAAATTTCATTTTGCTTCGTATTTCAAAATATTTTGAAAATTCATGGTTCGAAATAATTAAAACAAATTTTAATTTTTCTATCTAAATTGCAAATTAAATTATTAAATTTTATGAGTTTCAAAATATTAAAATTTCAAAGAAATTTCAAAATTACGAAAATTTTCACATTTTAAAAATAATAATTTTGAAAGAAATTTTAAACGTACTTAGTGTAAAGTAAAGATATTTCAAAAGCTTCAGAGTTTACACGAAATTGAGGAAACTGAAATATAGAACTTCCCAAAAATTCGAACTTCTATTTATTCTTGCCGGGCTTTCTCTATCAAAAAAAAAAAAAAATCGATATAAAAAATACTAATAACCGACTAAGTAATTTAAGCATTACAAATTTAACCAAATTTGAAGCCTAAACTACAAGTTTAAATTTGCGTAAATGAATTTCGAGAATTTTGGAAATTTTGCACTTTGAAAATCATGTAAAAATTTCTCGATCCTACCTTACTGTCGTTATTGTTGTTGAACCCAAATTTTACGAATTTTTTAATTACATATTTAAAAAAAAAAATTCAATTCATAAAAACTTACATTTTTAAAACCAAATTTTAAGTTTGTGAATTAGAAATTTCCATTCGAACAAATATTGGTTCGTTAGGAGCTAAAAGTAGTGTTTTCTCAATTTTTCTAACCCAAATTTGTAAAATGAAAATTTCAATGCGGACCACTATCTTAAAAAAAATGTAGATATTTCGAAATTATTTACAACTTTATAAAATTCGGACATCAAACTTTCGTACTTATCATAAATTTTCATATTTTTAGAATTATAAATTTCGTTTGGAAATTCTGAATTTGGAAAAATCTTTAAATTACAATATTATAAAATAAAATATTTAAAAATATTTATTTTAATGTTAAATAATATTTCAAATACAATTTTAAAATATCGCTACGATAAATCTCGAAGTTGGTCTGAAAAATTGGAACTTTTACAATTAAACTGAATGTTGCTGAAAATAGCACGCACTGCTTGTAACTTTTATCGAAAAATCGAATAAAAATGCCAATAATCGATCCGAGTTTAATTTAAACGCCACTAATATAACAAAATTATGATTTTTGAAACCTAATACAAATTTTAATTTGCTTTTATGAATTTCGAGGATTTTGGCGATTTGGTCCAGTTTAAATATTTTGAAATTCATGTGGAAATTATCAAATTTTACCGTATTGCCCAAATTTGAGACATTCGAAATATTTGAAAATTTGAATTTTTCGAATTTTGGTTTTAAAATTTTTCTTTCAACATTTCAATACTAATCAAGCATAGAATTTAAATTTTTAAAACGAAATTTTAAATTTTCGAATCAATATAAAGAGAAGTTTACAATTACAATCATTTAGCTGTTTAGAAATTACTTAAAGCTCTTTAAAAATTCAAACATCACAAACTACATAAAAGGTTTATCGGAAGTAAAACAACTTTTGAATAGTTGAAATAATTCAGATTAGAAAATTAATCGATTCAATAGAACAAATGAAATTTCATTTCCATTAGTTTAACAAAATTTTCTCCATAAAAATTTTTATGCCACAACATTTTAATTTTACAGATAATTGAAATTTATATTTTGAAACTCTTGAAATTATCGAAAATTCTGGTTGAAATTGCTGATTTTGAACAAAAATTTGTCTTTTTAAATCAAAATTTTCCAACTTAATTGGATTAAATTTCGAGAAAATTTCTATTTTTATTTGTAAATTTTTCCGTCTCTTAATTTTTGAAGCATTTGGATTGATAAATTATGATTTTGTTGAAACCGAATTTTACAATTTTTAACACAAAATTTCAATCCTAACTAAATATCAATCTATTGAAATTGAATTTTTAAATTCAAATTTTAAGCTTAATTTCAATTTTAGAAACTTTTGGATTAATGAAAAAATTCATGTTGAAAATTTCAAAAACCTTTTTTCTTTGCATTTTTAACTGTCGTGTGCTAAGCCGCACCATGTGCGCGTAAATAAATAATTGATCGGGTGATGTGAGGTGGGGTCATGCGAAGGGTCGGCCTTTTTCCACCCTTTTCCGTGCGTGCCGTTCGTTCCTCCAGGACAGGCTGTGCTGGAGGGCGGCACGCCACATGAGTTGATCGCGTCGGGGTGACGGTCTCGTTCCGGGGGATTGTCATGCGGGCGTCCCTCCTTCATAAATGGCATCGGTGGCCGTCGCGACTGGGAAACAGCATCCCAGCAGGCGGGCCGATGAGGGGAGGCCCGTGTGGCAGTCACGGCGGTAGTCGCCTGGGATTGAGACGGTCACTCCGAAACGATCATTCCCGGCTTATTATTTCCTTTTGCCGCTGAGGCCGTGGCAGTGTAATTGTTAATTTCCATTTGCCCCTCTAATTTTGTTCATCATGCGGTTATTCAAGCATGAGAAATATGTCTGAGAATCCCCACGCCGCACCGTGAGCTCTAGCCAGCTACTATACCGCATCAGACCGCTATTCTCATGTCTGTTAACGAAATCCCTTTTGGGATTTCGTTACAAATTTCAATCCTAACTAAATATCAATCTATTGAAATTGAATTTTTAAATTCAAATTTTAAGTTTAATTTCAAGTTAAGAAACTCTTGGATTAATGAAAAAATTCATGTTGAAAATTTCAAAACTCATGATGATTCGGAAAACAGAATAAATTTAAAACCAAACAGTTTAATCGATTTTTAATTACCTTTGAATTATTGAAAATTTTAAAGATTATAGACAGCTAAAGTTTTTTATTAACTGAATTAAAATGGAAATTCGGAAATTTCTGAATTTTTCTAGTTAATAACGGCCATTTATACTACTCGAACTGAAAATTTCAATTGTCGAGTATATGTAAATGTTGGGCATTTTGAAAAACTTAAAATTTTCAAAATTGATATTCAACGATTTTAAAATTTACTTTATACATTATGATACTTCTAAAGGTTTTTTCCTTAATATCTGGGAGTTCCAGTTGAAACTTTCTATAATTTATTTTGAAATAGCTCATTTAAATTCAAAATTCAGCAGATATTTTTCGAATTTTTGACATTTTGTTAAATAAAAATTTTCAAAGTAAATTTTAATTTTGTTTTAATTTTTCAGCATTCGAAATTTTATTGTCTATTAATTTTATAAAACTATCTAATTTCGAAATATTGACTAGTTCAGATGTTTCAAACATTAATATTTATTTTAAGAATTTTATTCATATAATTTTGGAAACTTCAACTTAAAACAAACGGATAAAAAACAATGACGTCTAAAAATTACAAAATTGGACGCCCTTAACTAAATTATTATTTTTGAAACCTAAAACAAGGTTTAATTTGCTTTTATCAATTTCGAAAATTTTGGTAATTTTGTCAAATTGTCAAATTTTACCTTATTGCCCTGCCCAAATTAGAGACATTCAAAATATTTGAGAATTTGGATTTTTCGAATTTTCATTTTACAATTCTTCTTTCAACATTTCAATACTAATATTAATTTTACAGATAATTGAAATTTATATTTTTATCTTGTAATTTTTGAAAATTCTTGTTGAAATTGCTGATTTTGAACAAAAATTTATCTTTTTAAATCAAAATTGTCCAACTTAATTCCTTAGGGCGTTTACAAATATTAAATTTCGAGAAAATTTCTATTTTTATTTGAAAATTTTTCCGTCTCTTAATTTTTGAAGCATTTGGATTAATAAATTATGATTTTGTTGAAACCGAATTTTACAATGCTTAACACAAAATTTCAATCCTAACTAAATATCAATCTATTGAAATTGAATTTTTAAATTCAAATTTTAAGTTTAATTTCAAGTTAAGAAACTCTTGGATTAATGAAAAAATTCATGTTGAAAATTTCACAAACCCTAGATGATTCAGAAAACAGAATCAATTTAAAACCAAACAGTTTAATCGATTTTTAATTACCTATGAATTATTGAAAATTTTAAAGATTATAGACAGCTAAAGAGAACTTAAAAGTTTTTTTATTAACTGAATTAAAATGAAAATTCGAAAATTTCTGAATTTTTCTAGTTAATGATTGGCCATTTATAGTACTCGAACTGAAAATTTCAAATCGATTATATGTAAATTTTGGGCATTTTGAAAAATTTAAAATTTTCAAAATTGATAGTTCAACGATTTTAAAATTTACTTTATAGATGATGATACTTCTAAAGGTTTTTTCCTTAATATCTGGGAGTTCCAGTTGAAACTTTCTATAATTTATTTAGAAATAGCTCCTTTAAATTCAAATTTCAGCAGATTTTTTTCGAATTTTTGACATTTTTTTAAATAAAATTTTCAACAGCAATACAACAAGAGCTTCGATTTAGCCGGATATTTTTTTATTTTTACGAACAATTAGTATGCGTAGCAATTTAACGAGACAAAACTTGTACGGAAAAAACACGAGAGCGCAGCTCGAGTGTTTTTGCCTTGACAAAAGTTTTGTCGAGTTAAATTGCTACGCATACTAATTACGAGTGCAAAAATAAAAAAATCCCCGGCTAACTCAAAACTCGAGTTGTATTTGTTGAGATAATTCAACGAGAAAAGAGAAAAAAGTTAATAAATTAGACATTTTTTTGATTAAAAATTTTATTTTGGAACTTTATTATTGAGCAATATATAAGGAAAATTTATTTAAAATTTATTTATTTATATTTTCATTCGAGATTTTTCCAAAACGCGTTTTCGACGGCATATTTTTGGAAATTTTATTATTTTAAAGCAACCAAAATAATAAACTTTTCTTTAATAAGTGACAGAAATCTCATGGGTTTTTGATGTTATGTAGAAATTTATTATTTAAACTTATAAAATAATTGAAAAAGGTAAATAAAAAAATATCCGAAAAAAATATCCACTTGCATCACACCTTCCTTCCTTTTTCGAAAATATCCGCTAGCAAACAGCTACTTTGATACATTTTACTATGAATTTTTTTACACAAGTTGAATTATCAAAGAAAATTTTAATTTTGTTTTAATTTTTCAGCATTTGAAATTTTAATGTCTATTAATTTTATGAAACTATCTAATTTCGAAATATTGACTAGTTCAGATGTTTCAAACATTAATATTTATTTTAAGAATTTTATTCATATAATTTTGGAAACTTCAACTTAAAACAAACGGATAAAAAACAATGACGTCTAAAAATTACAAAATTGGACGCCTTGCTTGAAGCTTTTACCGAAAAATACAAGAAAATTGCAAATAATCGATCGTTCGGTTCAATTTAAACACCACCAATTTAATTTAATTTTGATTTTTGAAACCTAAAACATGTTTTAATTTGCTTTTATGAATTTCGAAAATTTTGGCGATTTTGTCAAATTTTACCTTATTGCCCAAATTTGAGACATTAGAAATATTTGAGAATTTGAATTTTTCAATTCTTCTTTCAACATTTCAATACTAACTATGCATAGAAATTAAATTTTTAAATCCAAATTTTAAATTTGTGAATCAATATAAAGAGAAGTTTACAATTATTAAAATTTACCTACGTAAAAGGTTTACCGGAAGTCAAATAACTTTTGAATAGTTGAAATAATTCAGATTAGAAAATTAATCGATTTAATTAAAAACCAAATGAAATTTCATTTCCATTAGTTTAACAAAATTTTCTCCATAAAAATATTTAAGCGACAACATTTCAATTTGAATTGAAATTTATATTTTTCAACTCTTGAAATTTTCGAAAATTGTTGTTGAAATTGCTGATTTTGAGTAAAATTCAGCAAAAATGTATCTTTTATCTCTCAATTTCGAGAAAATTTCTATTTTTATTTGTAAATTTTTCCGTCTCTTAATTTTTGAAGCACAGTAATCCCTCGAACTGCGCGGTTTCGGAGTTGCGCGATTTTGGTTTTACCACTAAAATTTCGCATTGCGCGGTAAAAGTTTCGCAGCAGCGCGTACATATTTATCTATTTCTCTTTTTTCGTACTATTTTTCATGCAATATACACATAAAATTTGGTGAATCCCCTTAAATTGTGTGATGTGACTTGTAATTTGTACATATGTACATACATAATTCACATTTTGTTTTCGAAACTCTTCATGTAAAGACGTGTTAAAGTGTGAATAATTTACTTAAATTTTTTAATAATTTTACGTAATACATTGTTGGAGTTAACCGTTGTTTTCTTATTGAAATTTTTTTTTTATTTTAGTGTAGATTTATATTAAAGTGAGTTTTACACCAACTTCTCCAGTTTTATTTCACTCTATAAAAGCTTTTATTTAAGGTAAAATTTTTTTGTTGTTAAAGATTTATTGTTAAAGCACATTTTTTTACAGTTTTATTAAATCCCGTAAAACGAACGAGGCTAGAAAAAGAAAAATTTTAACATTGGAGGTAAAACTTGCAATTGTTAAAGCAATAGAAAATGGCGAAAAATTATCTGTATTAGCTAGGAGACTTAATATAAATGAATCACGCATAAGAAGAATAAAATTAAATGCTGAGAAAATTAAAAGTTCAGTTGCCCGTTCTACACCATTATCTTCAAAAACCACAAAAAAAAATTGAATTTCTTGTAATAGAGAAGACTGAAAAATTGCTAAGCTTGTGGATAGAGGACCAAAATCAAAAATTTTTATCAAATAAATCAATTTTATCAAAAAAAAAGAAGAGCAGTCTTCATCCAATTCTGGGGAGCTTCAATTCTCAGCCAGTAAAGGTTGGTTTGAAAGGTTTAAAAGACGGCAAAACTTACACAATATAAAATTAACGGAGGAAGTGGCTAGTGCTGATACGGTAGCGGCTTCTGCATTTCCAAAATTTTTGAAAGATCTAATAGAAGGTGGTGAATATCTATCAAAGCAAGTTTTCAATGCCGACGAGACTGGCCAATTTTGGAAACGGATGCCGAGTAGAATGTTTATATAGAAAAAATCTGCCCCTGGTTTCAAAGTTGCAAAAGGCAGATTATAACTCTTGTGATGTGGAAATGCCGCTGGGAACAATAAGAACAAAGCACTGTTACTTTATAAATCTGAAAATCCCCGAGCTTTTAAAAGAATTTCAAAGAGTTCCCTACTAGTCTATTGGGAATCTAATAAGAAAGCTTGGATGACAAGTAAACTTTTCGAAGACTAGTTGCAAAAGAGAAAACATTGCCTTCAAGATATTGCTCATTCTTGACATTGCACCAAGTCATCCAGCACATTTGGCTGATTTACATCCAAATGTTAAGGTAATATTTCTTCCCCCCAAACACGACTTCGTTAATTCAACCCATGGACCAAGGTGTGATTGATGCATTTAAATTATATTATCTTTGAAGAACGTTTTTCCAACTAATTGAAGCTACAGATGGACCAGGTAAACTCTCAAGTCGTGATTATTGGCAACAATACAATATTTTAGACGCCGTACAAAATATTAAATTTGCTTGGGATGAGGTATAGAACACAACTGAATGAATGCCGCTTGGAAAAAAAGTTGTGGATATGCCAGCACTAGTTAAAATTGTGGAAATGGGTAAAAAAAATTGGTCGTGAGTTGTTATTGAATGCGCTCATGAAGACCTTTCTGTTGAAGAAATGGTAACGTATTTCGCAGATAATAATGTCGAAAAAGACGAAAGTGATGATGCAGAAATAGTCGAAGAAAAAAAATTAAGGAGCAAAGCACTGGCAGAATTTTTGAAAATTGGCAATCAACTTGGTGAAGAAGCCATTAACTTAGACCCTGATTTGGAGCGTGCTTTAATATTCCGCAGACGTTTGACCGAAGCTTTAGTGCCGTATAAGGAATTTTATAATTCAAGAGATAAAAAGCAATCACTATTAACAAGTTTTTTTTTACAAAACCCTTGGCGGAAATATCAAATTAATCAGAAGACAGCAGTGAAGATTGAATTTTTTGTTTATGTTTAACTTTTATTTGTATGTGTTGTAATATAACTGGTCACTGAATAAAGACTTTATTTGAACTATGTACTTAGTTAAAATTAAATTTTTAGGACTTGGAACGTATTCGCCAAATTTAATACAAAAGCGGGTTCACAATGCGCGGTTTCGGTTTGCGCGCGGTTTTTTCAGAACGTAGCTACCGCGCAGATCGAGGGGATTACTGCATTTGGATTACTAAATTACGATTTTGTTGAAACCGAATTTTACAATGCCAACACAAAATTTCAATCCTAACTAAATTTCAATCTTTTGAAATTGAATTTTTAAATTCAAATTTTAAATTTAATTTCAAGTTTAAAAACTTTTGGATTAATGAAATAATTCATGTTAAAAATTTCAAAAACTTAATTTCAAACTGCGGTCAATTATTAGTTATTGAAAATTTTAAAGATTATAGATAGCTAAAGTGAACTTAAAAGTTTTTTTATTAACTGAATTAAAATGGAAATTCGGACATTTCTGAATTTTTCTAGTTAATGAACGGCCATTTAAAATACTATTGGAATTTAAAGTTTCAATTCTACTTATGGATTTTTTTGTAAATGTTGGGCATTTTGAAAACATAAAATTTTCAAAATTGATAGTTGATTAATTCTAAATCCGTTAAAACTGTCTATAATTTATTTTAAAATAGCTGATTTAAATTCAAAATTCAGCAGATATTTTTCGAATTTATGGCATTTTTTAAACAAAAATATTGAAAGCTTTAATTTTTTTTTTTCAATTTGAAATGTTAATGTCTATTAATTGAATGGATCTTCAACTTATGTATAAGCAACAAAAGTTTAATTTTTAAAATCGCGTTCTATTTATCAAATTTTTAAGACGTTCTCGTTTCGAAATTTTACTTTTTTAATTAATTTATTATATTTAGAAAGACATGTGCTTCAAAATATTTTTTTGGAAATTTAAATTTCACAACTCAAGTTTTAACGAGCTACGAATAGTGCCGTTTAGTTTCAAAATTAGACAAAGGTAAAATGATTTCCTCCAAAGCCACAACTTGTTATTTCCCATGAATTACAGTTAAATCCGAGTTTGGAATATAAATTTGCTTTATATCTAAACAAAGAATTGAACCAATCAACTATTTTAAAGCCGCTAAGCAAATGACAACAACTATTAAGTTGTAACCAATTCCCACCTGCCTTCACCTCTTTCGCAAATCAACAATCTCACAAGAACTAAATTCAAATCTCAAAACCACAAAACTTAATTGTTATCTGTAGAGCGTGAAAATGACTTGTAGAGGTATGTTTATGCAAAAAAAAAAAAAAAATTAAATTAATCATAACTGTAATTGCTTTTATATAACACTATATATTTTAAATTTCAAAAACTACAAAAATAATAATATACATTGTCGAATTTACATTTTGCTTAACAATTTCTATTTTTTACAAAAAAATACAAGAAAATATGTCAAGGAAAACTGAAAATAGATAAATTTTATAGTTTAGTTTTTTTGTGAGTTGTGTATATAAGTTTGTAACTTTAAAAAACTTGCACGGCCCACATTTTGTTACAAACACACATACGAAAAAATGAATGTAAAAGACATTCCTAATTATTATTTAATGCTTGGTTGCATCAAGTGATTAGGATGCGGCTTACATAAATATTTACACTTTTGTGTAGCCTAAAAAAAAAATGTATGTGAGTTTGTGTCATATAAAAGCGCGCGCTTTATTTACTTTATATACATAAGGAACAAACTTTTAAATTTAACATATAAATTTTCCTTTCACTTTTCAAATGTCAAGAATTAATACTTGTTTTTATTTTTGTTGGTGTTGTACGGGTTTGATGCAATTATAATGTGCTACAACAGTGAGAGCGTTTTATAACGGTTAATTATAATTTATAAATTTTCCGCTAAAGAGAAAAACCCAAATTACCGATACACATACTTTCATATCATTTTTTGTTTTGTGAGGAGCCAGTAATTAAAAAAAAAAACAATTAATAACAAATTAATTAACGCTACATAATATCACAAAAATAGAGATTTATGGCGTTTCAATAATATGTGTGTATATAATAAATATGTCAAAATTACGTGATAAAACTTATAAATCGTACGCAAAAAAAGACAAGTTTTTTTGGTTTTTTTTTTTGGAAGTGTGATAAAATTGAGGTCGTGATTTATTTAATACACACAATATTTATGTGAAGAAGCAAAAAAAAAACGCAAAAACAAATGAAAGCGCGCACACGATTATGATTGACTGCGGAATGAAGAGAAGAAAAGCCAACCAACCATTGAACAAAAATATTTCATAACAACAATAAATAATTTCTCGCGATTTTTTTAAATTAGAAACTATACAAAACACTATGTTTTGTAGTGTGCGCGTATATGTGAATTGTTATGTTATTTCTTTTAATGCGTTCTGACCTAATTCGAAAATGTTACGACACAAAAAAAAAAATCACATTTCTTCAGCTGAAACATTTATTCGGAGTGACAAATTATACAATATTTTACTATAAAGTATAAATATACATTTATTTGTTCGTTATTTTGTTACCAGATTTCCAGGAGGTTACTTAAGTGTTTTGGTTGCGTGCAACTACATATTTCTTCAGGCATGTGTAATTTACGTTTTCATGATATCATGATCAAATCAATAAAAAAAAAATAAACCAGCACACACCGCTCAATGATGGGAATTTATGAAATGTGTATACGCATTTTAAATATTTGCCACCATTTTTTTGTGTGTGTGTGTGTGTATCATCATCGGTAAATAAAATAAAAAAAAAGCGACAATGGAATTCCATAAAATATGTCAACCGTGAAATGTATAACACAGTTTTACACACAAATTTTAACCAATCATTTTTATTTTTTTTTGAAATTTTTAAATATTTCGAAAAGAAAATTACAACATCCTCAAGGTTTTCTTGTACATATTTACGATTTTTCACTATAATACCAGTACATAATTGCAATTTTTATTTTTATTATTTAAGTAAAAATGAAAGTGAGAATACATGAAAAAAAAAAATAATAAAACTTTTGGTATGTGTGTATAAAATAAAAAGCGCTAAACTTTTACTTTCCATATTTTGTTTTTTCTTTATTTTAACTTAAAACAAAATTAAAAAAAAAAAAAAAAAAAGACGGAAATTTTCAATTGTTTAGTTATGTTTTTTTTTGTTTATTACGCGGAAATAATAAAAACAAACATAACTTTTTGTTATGGGTACATCTAAGAAGTGTTGTTTTTACTTTATTTTTCATTCGATTCAACAATAAAATTAAAAAACAAAAAAATATTGTTGAAACAAGTATGCTATTGATGATGATGATATTTGATGACAAACCAGTATACGTACGAGTACATGTAAACAGAGAATAATAAAAGAAAAAATGTACAGTTGTATTCACAGTTCATCGGCGACGACTTACATATGTCTTATACTTATATGAACATACATACTAGCTGAGATGATCGTCTTATGATGCCATAATTTTATGTCTGTATTTTTTAAATTTCTCAAATAACAGTAAATTAAAAGCGATAAGTATTTAAGTTTATAAGTTTACAGTTTTTAAATATAACGGGAAATATTTAAAATTTGAAAATACGCTTTTGCTTTGAGTGTAAAAAACACGCTTGATCATTATTATGCGGCCGGCGAATTTTTTTAAATTCACACATACAATTAAATATTTAATTAAAATTTTTACTTTCTACATATCAATTGAATAAAAAAATGAAAAAAAAAAAAAAATATTCATACAAATGAAATTTCTATTTTTATTAAACATCTTTAAATAAAATGCGTAATTTCTTATGTACTGTAAAATATTATTATCCGCGCTACATATCTTTAAAGAGAAAGGGTATGTTTAAATATCGCGCTCGTATAATATAATGTTGCGTGATTATTGATAGTAACATGATTGTTTCTTTTATTTTATTTTTGATAACTCTGCCGCACAAAACAAAAGTATACTGTTTAGCGTAAATATGTACCTACCAGTTATAGCGATGTAAAATGCGAACAAAATTTTTTTTAAGCTATGTCACTGAACGCTAAATGATTATAACAATACTTAAACAGAAATAACATATTTCGCGCACCACTACTTAAAAAATATCGCGAATTTTTTTTTTTTTTTTTTTTTTTGTTAAATTTTGTCTATCTCATATTAGTCTAAATGTCGACTGTTCATAAAAAAAAAATAATCTTTTGTTTTATTATTAAAAACGTATTATTTTACACATATATGAGTGATAAGACAAATTTATTTGGCTATCTTGAGTGTATTTTATAATACGCGGCGACAGCACAGTGAATAGCTAAATTATGGAAACAATGCAAGGATTGTAGACAAAAATACAAGAGAAAGTGACAATTTATTAAATATTTATAGGGGTTTTTGTGCAAGCACACATATAAAGAATTTCAATAACATGTGAAGGTTGTGCTCTTAAAAACAAAAATGTTTTAACAAAAAAAAAAAAAATTAATTGCAGTCAAGGCTGTTTACTAGGTCGCATTTTTAGATGAATGTTTTTAATGCGTACATCGCCTCGCGGTATAACAAAACATTTTGTTGTTCTCATTTCATACATCATACATATTATGGACATAAACTACATACATATATACAAACATAATACATCAATATCAATTTCGTCTAATTCTGATATGAAAACCGCACAGATATAAAATTTATTTATATAAAATGGATTTTATCGCGATGTTTTATTTTAAATTAGCTTTATTATGACAAATTATCAAAGCATAATAAAAAATTAAAAAAATATTCTCATAACTTGAATAGATTTATGAAAATACCACAAAACCCCGTATAATTCGCTAGATTTATTACACCATACACAAATTACACCTATTGTTTTGTAAACGTCCTTGCAAAGAATGTTTAATTTAATCACGCAAAATCAGATGATGATTTTTGCAATAACTTGTGTCATTTCGTAATGGTTTAACCAGAAAAAAAAATGAAAGTTTGCCGATCATATTTTGAAACAAACTTTACGCAATGTTGCCAAAAAAATTAAAAGCAGTTAGCAAAATTGAAAAAAAAAATTACCAAATTTCGAAAACCAAATTTATTTTCAACAATTTATAATTTAATTTAATTTTCCTAATTTTTTCAATGTGCAGAACTGCAGAGTCAGTTATTCAATTTGAGAATTACCATCCATCTACATATAGACATACATTTAAACAATTGAGGTTTTATAAAAGTTACAAATCTTCATTTACAAAATTCCAATTTTAAACAATCCAATTTAGAATTTGTATTCAGATTTTTAAAATTCTAATAAAATAATTTTATATCGAAATATTAGGAATTCTTAGCATGATGCCATTTCAAATAGTATTTAAAATTTATAAAAAATTTCTTGTAAAAAACGAATTTTGTAATTTCCAGGGGCCAGAGAAATTACTTAAATTTTCCTAAATATAATTTAGGAATTTCTAAAAAGTCTTTAAATTAACTATACATATTTAAAAACAATTCTAGAATAAACTTAAATTACCTTGTAATTTAAAATTTTTTTAGATATACATATATACATATTTGGTAAAAGCTTACGAATCAGGAGGATTTGACTTGACTTGGCCTAGAGCGCTCTGTTAGAGGAAATGGTAAAATAACCGAAATTCAAGAATCTACCTCTTAGGGTGAGTGTTTATTTAATTTACTTTACATTCTCATCCGGTTCGTAAAAGAAAGTCGCTTAGTGTACACACATCAAAATAATTGTTTTAAAATGAATTCTTAAATTTTGCTAAATTTTACAGCTAAATAATTTAATATGAAAACTATTTTTCAGTTTTTTTAAAGTTTAATTGAAAGAGAAAAATATTCTTAATTATTAATTATTTTTTTAAAACTAATTTAAAAAAAAAAAAAATTAGGTTTACTTCAAAACCGAAATTAATTTCATTAAATATGTTTTAAATTCAGAGTTAATTAATAATTTATTTTACGGTTTGAAATAATTAAATAATATTTTATTGGTATTTATAATTGGAAAGATTATAGCAGTTTTCAAAAAGAAACATGTTGGATTTTTTAATTAATTTTAAAAATTGATTAAAATAAAATAGGAGATTTTAAAAATAATTTTAAGCTTTTAAAAAAAGAAAATATTTTATTAAGTAATGTTTTGATTTAAAAGCTTATTTTAGAATTAGAACTATTTACCATAAATCTTAAAATATTCAATATTTTATTTAAATTATTAATAAAAAATTAAGTTAAATCGTTTAAATTATTATTATGTAAGGTATAATAATATAATATTATAATTTTCATCTTTAATTTTATTTCTTTATCAAATTATTAACAAAATAGTGTTTGCAAAAAATAACAAAATAAGTAAAAGTATTTCTAATTATGCAATTTAGAAATAAAACAATTAAATTAACTTTACGTTTATAAATTTCGATCTAACAAATTAATTATAAAAAATTGAAACAATTATTTAATTTTTAATGTTTAAAATTATAATTTTGGAACGCAGTACCCAGCCAAATTTATAAAATTTGATAAATTAATTGCTTTTGAAAAATATTATTTGTTAAATAAATATTTCAAATTTTCTTTTGGGAGTAATTTATATTTTTTTTTAATTTACTAACAATTTCGGAATAAATTCTAATTAAATAAAAAAATTAAATCAATCATTAATGTAACTTCACTATAACCATTTTAACGATTAATTAATTAAAATTTAAGTTTTGCAAAAATTAATAATAATAATAATTTTAAAAATTTCAATTAAGCTTTACAAAATATTACAGTAGTGATCAGGATAAAAAAAAAATTGATTTTCTATTGATCAGGGTCATTTTAAAAACATTAAAATTAAAATTAATTATAAAAATTGAAACTTGGTTTACAATTTTTTAATTTTTAATGCTTGAAATTATAATTTTGGAACGCAGTGCCCAGCAAAATTTATAAAATTTGATAAATTAATTGCTTTTGAAAATTTATTATTTGTTAAATAAATATATCAAATTTTCTATTGGGAGTAATTTATATTTTTTTTTTAATTTATTAACAATTTCGGAATAAATTCTAATTAAGTAAAAAAATTAAATCAATCATTAAAGTAACTTTAGTATAACCGATTAATTAATTAAAATTTAAGTTTGACCAAAATTAATAATAATAATAATTTTCAAAATTTTAATTAAGCTTTACAAAATATTACAGTAGTGATCCGGATAAAAAAAAAATAAATGATTCTCTTTTGATCAGGATCATTTTTAAAAACATTAAAATTAAAATTAATTATAAAAATTGAAACTTCGTTTACAATTATTTAATTTTTAATGTTTGAAATTATAATTTTGGAACGCAGTGCCCAGCAAAATTTATAAAATTTAATAAATTAATTGCTTTTGAAAACCTATTAGTTGTTAAATAAATATTTCAAATTTTCTTTTGGGAGTAATTTATATTTTTTTTTAATTTACTAACAATTTTGGAATAAATTCTAATTAAATAAAAAAATTAAATCAATCATTAAAGTAACTTTAGTATAACCATTTTAACGATTAATTAATTAAAATTTAAGTTTTGCCAAAATTAATAATCATAATAATTTTCAAAATTTCAATTAAGCTTTACAAAATATTACAGTAGTGATCCGGATCAAAAAAAAAATTGATTCTCTTTCGATCAGGATCATTTTTAAAAACATTAAAATTAAAATTAATTATAAAAATTGAAACTTGGTTTACAATTATGTATTTAATTTTAAATGTTTGAAATTATAATTTTGGAACGCAGTACCCAGCAAAATTTATAAAATTTGATAAATTAATTGCTTTTGAAAATTTATTATTTGTTAAATAAATATTTCAAATTTTCTTTTGGGAGTAATTTATATTTTTTTTTTAATTTACTAACAATTTCGGAATAAATTCTAATTAAATAAAAAAATTAAATCAATCATTAAAGTAACTTTAGTATAAACATTTTAACGATTAATTAATTTAAATTAAAGTTTTGCTAAAATTAATAATAATAATAATCCGGATCAAAAAAAAAAATAATTGATTCTCTTTTGATCAGGATCATTTTTAAAAACATTAAAATTAAAATTAATTATAAAAAATTGAAACAATTATTTAATTTTTAATGTTTGAAATTATAATTTTGGAACGCAGTACCCAGTAAAATTTATAAAATTTGATAAATTAATTGCTTTTGAAAATCTATTATTTGTTAAATAAATATATCAAATTTTCTTTTGGGAGTAATTTATATTTTTTTTTTAATTTACTAACAATTTCGGAATAAATTATAATTAAATAAAAAAATTAAATCAATCATTAATGTAACTTTAGTATAACCATTTTAACGATTAATTAATTAAAATTTAAGTTTTGCCAAAATTAATAATAATAATAATGTTCAAAATTTCAATTAAGCTTTACAAAATATTACAGTAGTGATCCGGATCAAAAAAAAAATAATTGATTCTTTTTTGATCAGGATCATTTTTAAAAACTCTCGTTTTTTTTGGTAGATTTGATTCGACTTTCAAAAACACAAAGAACGTCAAAATGAGATTTAAACTGAACGATGAAAGCCGCATTTTCGATGAGAACTGCACTAGAACTCGATAAACTTTAAATTACTTTTATTCTATGTAAATCGAAACAAAATAAATTCGTAAAGCGCGAAAATATGTAGTGTATTTGACATAAATATACATTTTAAGTTTAAAAATTTCCCCATTCAGCTGTTTCATCAATATTTTCCTTTTTCTTGCTGACGTCATTACACGCAACTACACCCGATAAATTCATGGGTTTATCAAGTGTAACTAAAAAATAAGCTATAATCGTAATTATTTATTGCTGTAACAACTTAAAATGTGTATTTATGTTAAATGCACTACACATCAGCACTTAATGAATTTTTTTTTTCTATTTACATATAATAAAAAGAATTTAAAATCTATCGAGTTCTAGTGCAGTTCTCATGGAAAAAACGACAAATATGAATAATTATGCTCGAATAATAAAACAAATTTTAAAATCGTAATTAATACTTTCCATCATTATACGGTGGTAACCTTAGATTTCAAGCTACGATATGTAAAATGAATAAAAGAATAACGTCGCATTTTTATTGATTATTTTTTCAATATTACAACTCATGTTCTTTGGCACATAAAAAAATGGATTTTTTTTCGGAAATCGAAAGACTACGACATTACTAACTAAAAATGTTCTAAATGAAATTTACGACGATAAATTTAATCGACGACAAGTTTAATTGATTTAATTGATTTCTCTTAATTTTTGAATTTTAAACCAAATGTTCTTTTATTAAATTTATTTTTCAAATTAATTGTGAATTTATTTAAAATTAATTCTTAAAATATTTAATGCTAAGGGTTGCAAAATGTTTATTACCAGCAAAAATTATTTAATTTCTTAATTCATGAAAATTTTTCTTAAAAAGTTTCTTCAAATTAGTTTTAAAATATTTAAATTAATATTTAATTTATAATATTTAAGGAATTTCTCAAAATCTAAAATTACTTAGAAAAACGTGTTGGGAAATTAAAATTAATTAAAAGGATTTTTTTTAACTACGACTATTTGTTACTACATATTTACAAAAAAATTAGGAATTTTTGTGTTAATTACTAAAAAGTTCGAAATAAATTCTAATTAAAAAAAAATAATATAATCAATAAAATTTAAAATTAACTTAAGTTTTTAATTCCAATTAATTTTAATAATTATTAAATTAAAAAATTTAGTATTAAATTAAATTTAAAAATTTATATTTAAGCTTACAAAATGCATTTGTCAGTTACGGAGTAATGAAGTTAAGTACAATTAATTAATTGAGTTTTATAATGCAATAAAAATTTAGATTTTTGTACAATTACATAAGTTATTGGTAAAATTTTAAAAGCAAACTCTTTTAATTTTTTTTTTTAAATTGGCATTTAGTATTCTGGTAAACTCTTTACAAATATCTTTACAAAGTTTGCAAATTTTTTAAATTATTAATTTATTAAATAGTTTAAACTTGAAAATTATTTGTTATAAATTTTAAATTAAATTTCAATAAATTATAAAATTACCTGAACGTAAAAACCCGAAATAGCGCGATGAAAGTTTCAATTTATAATTTTAATTTAATTTCATTTCCTCTCGGCAATATTTTAAAAACTTGCCAAATTTCAAAATTAAGACTTAAAGTGGGCTTGAAATATTTTTTAACTTAACAACAGTTCCAACATTTAAACTTTTTTTAAAAATAAAAAAATGTATGCTTTTCTTGAATTTATTAAAATTAAAATATTTTTAAAAATATTATAAGTAATTTAAATATTTTATGTGAAGTTCTATTGAGCAAAAAAAAATGATATAATACAAAAGAAAAATGATTTAAATCATTGTCCACGTTCGATCGAGCAGCAAATTATTTTTTTATTTAAATCAAAGCAGCAGGGGCCTATTCTCGAATTCCACATCCATTTTCCACACGCGGACATCTGTCAAAATTCATCAAAACGTTCGGAAATCGTAATTCGTATATAAAACACATGAGGCATGGACCTTTTCCTGTATGGGGAATTTCTTCCAACTGCTTATACCCATTCGGAAATATTCCGTATATTCCTTAGTACCGAGAAAATTCAATTTTTATGAATTTTGACAGATGTCCACATGTGGAAAATGGATGTGGGATTCGAGAATAGGGCACCAGATAATGAATTAGAAGCAGACCTTGCTCAAATAAACGAAAACTTGTCCAGGCACAAAAACGAAAAGACCTTTGAAAGCCCTTACGATTTGACTACAGAGAACAAGCTGTGGCGGTAATGAAACGATTCTCCGCATTTACTTATATAAATATCAAAACTTCAAAATGTACTTTCGACGTGAATTCACTTCACTCCACTTAAAAAAGATCGGTGTGTTACTTAAATATTTTATGCGAATTGAGATGTAACCGGACTAAAAGTACACCCAGCGCCTCTTTCGGAAGAAAAATTACTTAAATGGCTGTATGAAATTTTTTGGGCATTTTTGGTTGGTGCCTTGAATGCTTCTTCTCCTCTTACGCACGCCTTCATTTATGTAATCTCTCATTTTTTGGTATGCATTTCATCTCTATTTGAGTGCGGTCAAGAATTCAGCCGTTGCGCAGATTTTACTGTATAAAAAAAAAATGTAAAAGCAACCGGTAGTTGCTTGATTTTAAAATTAATATTTTTTTTAGGTTATAATTAGTGGAAATAAAAAAGAAAATTTTATAACACGAGATTAGATGAGCAGCCAATTTTTAATTTTTTCCGCTGCAAAACTTAATTTGTGAGCAACTTGCTGCATACCGAGCAGTGACTGAATTCTTGACCGCACTCAAAGGATTAATTTTACAACTTCTTTGCGCACTCTTGAGCTTTCTCTGCCTTTTTCGTATTTCGTAGCGATGTTTTGTGCTGGTTTGATTATTCTTGCAATTTTTTGCGGTTTAGCTTATGTCGGATTTTGCATTCTCTCAACTTTTAAATTTCAATCTATTTCAAAAGTTAACAAATTTGTGTCAGAGTTCACAATTGTCTACAACAATTATTCGATAAATATTAAAACAACTATTCGATAAATACCTCATACATATAAAATGGCCGCCGAAACGCTCTTTTCGAAGCATGTTTTACCCAACCCTACTCAACTACTTTGAGGATCCTACCAGTTTCATTAGGATATCTATAGTAATTGGACTCTTTTATATACCCGGTGATATATGTTACGTTTTTTCTAAGCCAATTAAAAGATGAAGAAAAATAAATGTCATCTTGTATTTGTGAGTATATAGTATTTAAAATTGTTTCTTCTGAAAAATGTAAAATGTCGAGAAAGTTTGCCGAATGAAAAGTTTTAACAAATCCATAGGAAATACTTATAAACACAAAAGTTGGTGTAGATTAAAGATTTCGCAAAAAAAAAATGCGTTGAGTAAACCTTTTTTATGCAATCATCCATCCATTAATTTGGTTAAGTCAAAATTAAGAGGTTTGTGTAGTGAAGAGGGTTAAAATGCCTCTATAAAAAAATTAAAAAAAAAACAAACTTATTTTCAGACCAAACACAGTTCCTGGAGCTTTAGTGAACCGTAAAATTTGGTGAGTTTTGGTTTTGTTTTTAAAATTTTTCTTTACTCTGTCAAAAAAATCTATCTTTGCGACTTTTATTGTACATAAAAATAAAGACGTGTTTTTTGTCTCTCTCTAAATTAAATGAATTATTAATAATTAAATAATAAAAGTTCGTGAGTGTTTATTTTGTCGCATAATAAGACGTTTCCCCTTGTGTTTGTGTATGTTTAAACAAATAAATAATACAACAAATAAAAAGTGATCTTAATGGGAATAGTGAAAATCGAAATAGTGAAAAATTTGTTTAAATCTCGCGTGTGATTTTACTTTATTTTATTTATTTTCGTGTGAAGTGAGTTTTTTTGAACAACAGGAAAAAACTTATTCAAAAAATAAATAACGGTACGGCTTAGGTACCGTTAGACAGGTATTATCACATGTTTTACAAGTGATGGTGAAATGAGTAAAAAATGTGTTTTTTTTTATTTTATTAAACATAGCATTGCATTGGTAGAACGAATTTTGGTTGTTTCGACTGGTTTAAAAGGGTCCAAGACAATAACAAGGAAGTTTTGTATGGTTGTTTCTTCGGCTTGCAAATACATTTTTGTTTTGTGGGATGAAATGCTTGCGGAAATAATTTATTTATATTAAATTATAAAATTTATAGTGGCGGTGATTTCTGTATTGAAACTGTGTTGTTTTACTTCCTTATGCTACATAGCCATAATACAAAACGTGTTTATTTTTCATTCACTCTCTTAAAGGAAAAACCGTTGTACAGTAGCACGAAAATAAGAAATTTGATATCACCAATTTTTTGCTAAGGCAGAATATGAAATCGGATATTCTGATAATTTATATAAAGGTTTTGGGTTTTTATAAGTTTTACAGTTTAAAATTTTGGACGGGCGTCTAAATCGTGAAACTACAATAACAAAATAATTTGTGTTTTTTGAAAATTGATTTTGTATTTATGCCAATTTTTATTTTTCATTATATCATGCGTTTTTGCGGGAGCTTAAGATGTACAGAGTATTCGAGGGAATCTTTACTTTAGTAATCTAACCTAGTTCCAGAGTTAATCATTCTTAAAGGGATTAAACTTAATCCTGATTTTTAGAAATAAATTTATAACCTGACTCAGCTTTGCAAGAACAACAAGCAGTTATTAATCATGTAGTGTAGAAATTGTGACATCTTGTGCTAATTCACATTTCTTTCCAATCCTTCGGTTTTGTTGTATATAAAAGGGTGCACGGGGGACCCGGCATATTCCGGGAACCTTGCTTAGGCTTGGTCATACCTTTTAAAATTGGAGAGATTTTTTTTAGATTGCTTTTCAAATTTTATAATTATTATTTTTTTGAAATTTCCAAATTAAGCCAAATATTATGTTGCCTTTAACATTTTTCTTAATGTTTGAAGGGTCGGATTTTTTATTAAAGAAATTTTAAATTAATTTTTGTTTTTTAAATTTTTTAAATCTTTAGGAATTGTTAATTTTTAACCTAGGTACTAATTTTGAATCGAATAAATAAATAAAAAAAAAAAATATCAGCCCGAATTTTTGGTTCGTTTCTCGGATAAAATGTAGCTATCCCGAAAAAGTGTAAATTTTTTGTAAAAAGTGTAGGCTCATCCCGAAAAAAATATTATAATTAAAATGTATCTAACACGAAAAACAAAACAAGTTTAATTCAAATGAAATTTAATAAATTCCTAAAAAATATTTGTAATAAAAAAAATTAATTTCTATAAGAGTAAAGCCATTCAACATATTCTACAAATTTTCATAGCTATACTAATGTATGTTCTGTTGGTAGTGTATTCCATTTACTATGAATAAACCTTAAGTTATATACTGTCAATACTAGATACAATGCTTAAAGATTTTGTATTTGGGAGGATATGCCATGATGATAGCTAAGAAGTAGTCAGCATCCCACGGTCAAATTATGGAAATAAATTCTCTAGAGATAAATACCACTAACGGTATATACCACCAGATAGATCTTGGATATGCTAAGGATCCATGAATAGGCCATATCCATATCATGGAGATAAGACATATAATTTTCTGTACACATAATACGCCTTTTCATCCACTGCATCATATTGAAACTTAAATTCTCTGTGGCGATACTAGAGATTAATACCACTAACGGTGTATACCACCAGATAGGTCTTGGATATTCTCAAAAACCATAAATAGGTCATATCCATATCATGGAGATAAGACATATAATTTTCTGTACACATAAAATACCTTTTTGTACACTGCATCTTGTTGAAAATTAAATTCTGTGTGGCGATACTAGAGATAATAACCACTAACGGTGTATACCCGCAGATAGGTCTTGGATATGCTGAGGAACCATAAATAGGGCATATTCATATTATCAGAACCACGAATATGCCATCCATATCAGCATATCCAACACCTATCAGGTCGTATATACCGTTAGTGGTATTTATCTCTAGTATCACCACAGAGAATTTAAGTTTCAATATGATGCAGCGTATGAAAAGGCGTTTTATGTGTACAGAAAATTATATGTCTTATCTCCATGATTTGGATATGGCCTATTCATGGTTCCTTAGCATATCCAAAACCTATCACGTGGTACATACCGTTAGTGGTATTTATCTCTAGTATCGCCACAGAGAATTTAAGTTTCAACTAGTATTGGCTGTTTATAATTTAAGGTTTCTCCATATCACATGCGCTATACTAACAACACAAATTTTTAAAATTCATATGTTTATTTCCATGATTTGACCGTGGGATGCTGACTACCTCTTAGCTATCATCATGGCCTATCCTTCCAAATACAAAATCTTTAAGCATTGTATCTAGTATTGACAGTATATAACTTAAGGTTTATTCATTAGTAAATGGAATACACTACCAACAGAACATACATTAGTATAGCTATGAAAATTTGTAGAATATGTTGAATGGCTTTACTCTTATAGAAATTAATTTTTTTTATTACAAATATTTTTTAGGAATTTATTAAATTTCATTTGAATTAAACTTGTTTTGTTTCTCGTGTTAGATACATTTTAATTATAATATTTTTTTCGGGATGAGCCTACACTGTTTACAAAAAATTTACATTTTTTCGGGATAGCTATATTTTATCCGAGAAACGAACCAAAAATTCGGGCTGATATTTCGGGCTAACTTCACCGACTTGAATAAATTACAAATACAAAGGTTTGATTGTGCACAGTTATAAAAATATTTATATATTAGTATATTGTAACAAAATGTATTTTAATTTTAAAATAAACATTATTTCTAATTTATTTAATTTTAAAAAATTTGCAACTTATCAAAATGTGAGACCTTCTCTTAAGGTTATTTTTAAAATTTATTGATCACTCAAATTAAAAATAAAAATAGAAAAATTAAAAAAAAAGAAGTTTCGTCTATCATTTCTTATTAATTAAAATTAAATTTGAATATTTTTTTATTTAACCTCTTTTTACATCTATGTCTAATAAAAATCATCAAACTTTTTGTTAACCAGAAACTAGATAAATGCCAAAATTTAAAATTGTGTAGGTAAAATAAAATCAAATTTTTATTAAAAATTAATGAAAACTAAATTATAGTTACACCTAATTAAAAAAAAAAATCGTACACTGTTCTATAATTCTACAAATTGATTAAATTTGACCTTCGTCATTAACTGGACTAGTTCAGAAAATTAAACAAAAAAAAAAAAAAAATCAATAAACATATTTCTAATGATTAGTAGCTTCATAATATTAGTGAAACGTTATAAAGTTGATGTATTTATAATTTTATTACATCGCTAAAAATTTAAATATTTATTTTTATAACTTTGGCAAAGAATTTGTCTACCGGAAATTGTATGAGTACACACATTAAAAATATTCGAGTAGCCAAAATTATAAAATTCTAATTTCATTGGATTTACTATCACTATATGCCACAGTCAAAAGATAAATTGTTACGCCGCTGCTTTACGCACATAATATAGGCGGGTTATTCACCTACTGAATATTAGAAGCAAACAAAAAAAAAACCAAAGTAATAATAATAGTAATCAAAATATACAGCAACAATATACGCCAAAATAAAAAAAAAAAAAAGGCAACCGCGAATTATTTTAAATCACAAAATTTTTTTTTTTTTGTTTTGTTTTGCAAAAAACAAACACATGATCTATAAATATTATAAGGCGATTATAAAAGTGTCATCTTAATAAAATAAAAAATACAAGTAAGTATGTATGTATATTAGACTTGCGTCTAACAAATAAATCTTGTAAACTACTTTTTGTACCTACTTGTCGTCATTATGTCATTATAATATCATTTTGTACATGTGTATATGTATAATTGTATAAGAACGTATACAGTTAAAATTTTAAGAGTCGTTGAAGGTTAATTGATTTAAATTAAGCAAGATACAAAATACAACAAAACATGTATTATTGTTGTATTCCGCGTGTGTGCTTATAATTGTAACTTTGATCATTTTTTTTTTTTTTTACTCCGACTTTTAGAATTTTTAAAAAGTTTTTAACAGTGTACACCGCGTATTTAGTTGATGATGTAAAACATTCGGCAAATATTTTATTTATTAAAAAAAAAAAAAAAAAAAATCTTAAAATTACGAAATGTATTCTCATATACACAAGACACAAATTTTTTTTTTTTTTTTTTTTTTTCAGTTTTGTTTGTATTATAATTTTTGCTTACGATTTTCAAGGTTCTCAATATGATGGAATTATAATATTCGTAGCTAGAAATAAAACTGCGCACGCCTATATACAAAAAAAAAAAAAAAAAAAAAAAAAATGTTCTAATATATTTGTGGTTTATAGTAGCGCGCTATATTCATCATCATATAAGTGTATATAATGCTAACTTTGTTGTACATAATACAATATGTTTAATTTTTTTGTCTATTAGATCAATTAGAACATAAAAATGTCCCTGATCTAATATTGATATATTTACTGTTCTAGTGATACTAAATATTTCACTTCATATATTTCATTCATAAAGCGCGTATTTTACGATAAGGCTTAGTAAAAAATAATAATTTGATTTTACACCGAATTTACCATCTACTATTTTTAAATCTAAAATACTACCGTCTTACATACAACTACTACAGTAAAACAAAATATTATTTGACCTTGGGAAAAAGCATCAAGGTAATTTAGAATTTTATAGAGACAACAAATATTAATTATCAATGCAACAACAAATGTTTTAATTCAAAGGTCTCAAAGAAAATACACATTTACATGGCTACTGTCATAGAAATGTGTATTTTGTATTATTTTAATTAATAATAAATGTAATCTTTATTCAATTCAATTAAAACTCATCAGCAAAGCTTTTTTCTTTTTTTAAATTTTTGTTTATATAAATTGCGCATGCGTGAAATTTACGTAAAAGCTTTTTTTTTTTTTTGTGTGTGGTGTATTATGAAAACACAAAATACACAAGTATAATATGTATATACATTTTATTTATATATTACCAAAAATGTATATAGTTATATATATAAATAAAATATGCAATTACTGTTAATTTATTTTATTTAAAAATTATTATTATTTAGGTCAGTTAGTTTATGTAATATATAAAATAAATATATATGGACGCTGCTATGTAGATAAAATAGGTCACCAGTGCAAAAAAAAAAAAAAAAAAAATGTACTGTAAATCTCGGAATTTTTTATTTTTACATGTATGTGATAATAATAATAATTTTGTACAGTCTTGTACAGAATATATTGATCTATAAAATAGTAAAATCAATAGGTTTATATAGAGGTATGCTAAGTGCAAAATTTCCGGTTTCATTACAATGAATATTAAAAAGCAAGCAAGTGTAAAAAAAATTGTGTAAATGCCAAAATTACCAAAAAAAAAAAAAAAAAAAGTTTTAAATGAGCGCAAGAAACCTAATTATAATTTCGATAGAAAGTATTATTAAAAAAAACAGAAACTTTCAGTTTACTAATTTAGAAACTTAAAGAAATGCGCAATCTTATATAATTTTAATGAGTATTAATAATACATCAAAGCTGTCGCTATGGTGTAATCAAACAATACACTCATTTAGTATTTATTAAACTACATAGTGATAATGGGCGAGAAAAGTTCGAAACATTCACCTGCCCCGGTAGATTTAAAAATTAAAAAAAAAAAAACTTTCGCTTTGAATTTTTTTTTATGTAAAATATAAAACTTTCAATTTTAACATTCCAAATTCATCAATATGGTGGTAAATACGCGGTATAATACGAGAGATAGCAAAATAGCAATGTATATATATTTAATATGGTATTTTAGATATTTCTTAATAAAATAGTTTACATATAAAAAAAAATTCGCGACCTCGACACACATAAGTATAAAACAAAATATCTAGTTAGAGTACAAACCTCGTATCCAATTGGTTTTAATGAAACGTTAACTTCATCGTTTGTCATATCGTGTTTTAACACTTCACCAGCACTTTCACGTCCATTATATGTAATAAATATTTTTTGACCAGGCCGTAATGATACTCCCATAATATTACGAAAACCTGGTCCAATAAGTTCACCTTCACGGAATTCTTTTTTTGGGCCGCGTCGAGCCATATCTTTTGTATCGAAACGCACTGTATATTTGGTGTTTGGCGTTATATTAATACAGTTATTATTTTCTCGTGAGCTTGATGGAGTATCTACGGTTTGTATGACACCAGCATACCAAAATCCGTCAATACCTTGGGCACAAACTCTTGTTCCAATAATTGATCGTTTTGCCAAACGTTTACCAGTGGACATTTTCTAATTGCTAGACACTTCACAAATAAAGAACACTTTAAAAAATAAAATGATTTTTTTTTTTTTTTTTTTTTTACAACTTGTTAAAGTTTACAAAATTTTATTCTTCACAACAATACAGTTTCTAATATCTAACTTTATTTTTTTAAATAACACACTTATTAAATCACAATTTTTGAACAAAAAAAAAAAATTTTTAAAACAAACAATAAAATTTAAAATAAGAAAAACTTAAAAAAAAATATTTCACGATATAACTTCGTCCATTAAAAATAATAAACTTTCAATATTTATTTGTTTTTGACAATTTGTTAAATTATTTAAATTATTATCGATGGTTGTTGTATTTAAAACGGTTTGTCTTTTTGTCACATAACATTTAAATAAATCATTTTTTAATAAAGTTGGTTTATTATTTAAACTTCTAAACAACATAATTTTTTTTTATTTGATATATTATCCAAGATTGTCCTTTTTTTAATTTTCACTTAATAAAAAATAATTAAATATTTCTTTTAAAATAAATGTTTTTTTTTTTTTTTTTTAACACGATACACACAATAATTTTTAAATTTATATTTTAAATCGAAAATATAATTTAAAAAAAAATAATATTAATTAAACCGAATATATTTTTTACAAAAAATTCACTAAATAATTATATTTTGATTATACATTAAATATTTTATAAATTTTATTATAAGAAACGACCTTAACGAAAGGAATAACTGTGAGTGACTAACACATGAAAACAAAAATAACATAAAAAATCCAACTGTTGTTTAAAAAAAGCAAAAAAACAAAAACAAAAAATCTATTTCAACGCGTCATACCCGGCCGGTGGGTACATTCATTTTTTTTTCTTTTTTTTTTTTTTTCATTTATTACAAAACAATCAAAATAAAAGCACAGAGAAAAACGGAAAACAATATGAGATAGAATGATGTTTGTTTTGTTTCTATTTCATTCATTCCGTTTAAAAAAAAAAATAAAAAAAATCGTTTTACATTTTGTTTCTCTTTTTTTTTCTTTTTATTTTTTGTAAACCGAATCAAAACACAGCTGATTGAACGGTTTTCTTTATTCAGCATTCGTTTGGTTTTGTTTATATACCAATACACGCACACACATACACCACTCGTGCAAACGGTATAAAATGCGAAAATTGAGAAGTAAAAAAAAAAAAAAATGTATGTCGCTCTCTCCTCACTAGAAATATACTATATGTGTGAAATAAAAATATGAATGAATGAAATTGAGAAGAAGACGGCAAGTTTAAAAATTTAGTTTTATTGCTTTGTAATTGTGTGAGTGTAGGAAAATTAATCTATAAAAAAAAAACAGTATTTAGTGTATGTATCTAGTTTAGAACAGGGAGGAATTTAAAATTATAAATTATGCAAATAATTATTTATTTATAATATTATTTTAATTGTGGCGGATTAAATCAAACAAATCGGCATTGTTCACTTAACAAAAAAAAACAAAAAAGAACGTAATTCGATTCGTTTCTTACCCAAATTGGTACACAGGTGATCAACCTGTAAATTTGTATAACGAATTTGATTTTACATTGTAGTAGTACAGGTATATTTTTTGTGCGCGCTGGTAAAACCGTTGTACAATAAGGAGGTTTAAAAAACAGTAATTTTGTGAGGCAATACGAATAGGTTTATAGCTATGTTTGTTATGAACAATTTGGAATTAACAAAGCTGTATGTTAACCCTTTACTGTATGACCTCTCAATTTTTTTGAATAAAAATTATTTTTCGATGTATTTTTAATCACTGATTACTAAAATGAAAACGAAAAGTTGGAAAAATTTTTATTTTCCACGGAAATCTGAGTTTTTCATGTATATCATATATGATACATCATGCATTATCCTTTACCCATGAGTTTTGCAACGTTTTTCAAATCCGTTTATTCAGTCGAAAATGTTTTAACATCTCCCAGTGACCAAGTCTTGGTCAATAATCATATTCACGTTATTTCTTCTTTTACGGGGGTACAAATCAAAATGGCTTTAGTTGGAATTAATAGTAAAATGTCTATGAGCCCTGATGGTATTCCCTCACTACTCTTAAATAATTGCGCCGAAGCCTTAAGGGACCATTTAACAAGGTATTATTCCCCAGTGCTGGAAACCATCGTATGTAATTCCAGTATTTAAATCGGGACCTAAAAATTCAGTTGAGAATTATAGAGAAATAGCTATGTTATCTGTTATCCCTAAACTTTTTGAAAAACTGGTAAAGGATTGTATTTATCTTAATATTAAAAACTTAATTGTTCCCCAACAGCACGGTTTTTTTTGCTGGTAGATCAACGACAAACAATCTTGCGGTATTTGTTATCTATACAGATTTCAGTAAGGCCTTTGACAAAATTAATCACAAATTATTAATTGATAAATTGATTAAAGTGAATTCTAATTTTATTCCTATAAAATGGTTATCATCTTATTTGTCGCAAAGGTCTCAACTAGTATGTATTGGTCAAAATTATTCTGAGAAGTTTACAGTCTCATCTGGTGTTCCTCAGGGTAGCCATTTAGGTCCATTATTATTTATTCTATTTGTTAATGATATTGTTACATGTTTTAAGTTTTGTAAATGTCTGTTATATGCAGATGACCTTAAAATTTACGCTACTATCCGAAATGGTGCAGACGTTTTATTGGTACAACAGGCAGGATCTTAATCGGTTTAGTGATTGGACTACCGAAAATCGTATAGCTCTCAATATCTCCAAATGTAAAACAATGTGATTTGCACGAATTAAGATATTAATTGTAGCTCCGTACAGTTTACAAAACGTGGAAATAGATAGAGTTACTCAGTTTATTGATATAGGTGTTTTGTTTACAGATAACCTAAGTTTTACTAAACATATAGAAATGATTGTAGCTAAAGCCGGCTCGATGCTCGGTTTCATAAAGAGACATGCTCGTCAATTTTCTGACCCATATACTCTCAAGACATTAGATACTGCTTTTGTTAGGTCTATTTTGGAATACGCTGTAGTTATCTGGAGTTCAGGTTATAAAATCTTTAGTGATCGTATTGAGCGGATTCAAAAAAAGTTTGCCCTCCGAAGACTTCCAAGGTCAACTTCAAAATTTAGTTTACCTTCTTATGCCGGTCGTTGTGCACTTTTGAACATTCGTAGTCTTGAATTCAGAAGAGCGTTGATTCAAGCAGTATTTGCTCGGGATGTAATTTGTGCTAAGATTGATTGCCCGGTATTGCTTGACTTATATTCATTTTACTTTCCTAAGAGAATTCTTCGTCCACGACATTTAAGACTGAGTATTGCTTTTCATCGTACGAATTATGGAATTGATGAACCGGTCACGCGTACGTCAAAATATTTTAACCAATATTCAGAACTTTTCGATTTTAACATTTTAAGGGATCTTTTTAAGAGTCGTATTCGAAATAATAATTTGTAACTCTTTTTTATATACAAAATTATTGGTATTGTAACCTATGCTATTTGTTAGTGCTGATAATAAATAAATAAAATAAATATATCCCTTAATAAATTTCCTTTATTTCAGAAATTATCACAAAAAATTTCAATATAGTATAATAAAATAATTAATTCAATTAAACAAAAAGCAGTTTTAAAATAAATTATTGATCACATATCTGTTTCTTTAAGTCTTAAATAGTTTTGGTTTTGTCTTATTATGAATGGAACTTTTCATAGCAATTTCTATCCTTGTTTAAACACAACTGGATATTGCATTTCGAGCAGCTAATAACACCAAGCTTGTTGCATCCCGGAAGCTTGCATGATAATTTTTTATTCGTCCAATGGGGTATATGTCCTATATTATCCAAACGAACCTCTTTTTTGGAGGTAACTGTGCAGCTGTTGCTTTTTTCCTTTTTAAATTTATGCGATCATTGATATCTCGGTATGGTCTCCCCACTCGTAAAGGTTCTGCGAACTTCATCAATGTTTCTAATATCTGATTCACAATTGAAGGACATTCTACGTTGATACTACCAGAATTTTTTTCTCTTCGTGATGATATATGTAACGGATTTTTACCCACGAACGTAGATACTAGAGTTACAAGTTTTGTGTCCTTCCATTGTACTGCTGTGATATCATTTCCATCGATATTAGCCACAATCTCGAAAGACGATCCTCGTTGCTGCTTTTTCCAGTAAACCTCGAATTTGGTAGCCGGTTTTTTCGGGCAGTTCCTAAACTATGGATTCCCCTTTTTGACAATTCGATAATCAATGGAATCGAAGTATAGTATAATAGTTATCAAAAAATAGTTTATAATTCATGTGTGATGGTACTGGTCTTGAGAGACGTATAACCACATTGGAAGCTGCTCCTAAATTTAGTTCAGTCCGTATATATTTTGATGTTGTCCGCAAAGCCCGAAGTTCCACAAAGCACAAATAATTTAAATCCCCATTTGTGGGGTTTAGCCGGCATATATTGTTTCATAAATGATCGGATCTTGGTGGAATACATTTGTTCATCAATGGATAAACATTCCTCCAGTGAAACTTTTTAAAAATTTTCAATGAGGCTGCTGAATAACGGTCTTAGTTTATGGAGCCGATCATGGTCTTGTTGGGTTTTTGGATGCATTGTCTCGTTATTATTAAAATGAAGATGTTGCCTTATTTTTTCAAATTTGTTTAAAGGCATCGTTTCTTTAACCATAGTATAGCCTAGTTTTTGATGCCAATATCACCGTGGGTTTGGAAGTTGGGCAGCAGAGGTAAATATGCATATTCCAATAAAATTTTTTATGTCCTTAGCGGTAAATGAAATATTATTGTTAGGATTTTTTTGAAATCCTGATTTCTTCCACATTCTTGGCGATGATATCATCGATGAAAAAATATTTAAAAATGCGTAAGGTGTACTCAAGTCCATTTGCTCCTTGATTAGCTCGGAGTTTCCGAGAAATTTGAGTTGTTCCGAGGAAATTTGGAAATCTTTATTTTTCCAAATGATTCTAGCACATTTTTCTTTAATTTGCTTTAATTCATTTAAAAGTGATAGAATCGCTAAATTTAGGTATATAGTATCATCGGCATAAATGATTTCCATATCTTTAATATTAAATCTTTCCTCTGTAGGTTCGGAGACAATGGAATATACAACGTCCGATTGCACATTTTCATCGAATGCCTCGGTGATTTTATTAACTTCTACTTCTTCGTAAACGTCATTTTCACGAACTTGATCTTCCTCGTCAAATTCATCTTCACTATCTGACCAGCTATTTACGATCTCCTCCACCTGCTCTAGAGTTAAATACCGTGGTCGCGAACCCATTTTTCCTAAAAACAAAATGCTTTACTTAGTGCATAATATATCATATTTCATACCATTTCATATTATGATAGACATTATATTTATTTGTTACCTGCATAAAATATCATAAATGATATGTTTTTAAAAATAATTGATTTTATAACATAAATTTGATATAATATGAAAACGAAACTAAATAAAGTAACTAAAACATTTAAAATATTTATTTTAATACTTACATTGCACAATTAATCCGTTAATCTTCAAAAAAATAAAGAAAACCTAGAGAACTTTCCACTAAACTGCTTACCGTAGTCGAAATAACGTATTATATGAAAAAAGTGTATCATTTGCAAATACAAATTTATGAAATAAACATATCTTATATGATCAACTATGCAATAAAGGGTTAACGTTTACTCGTAAAATGGTGTCAGTAAATATTTTTTATTAACTAGTGGCCCTATTCTGGCTATTCCCTGGGAATTGGGAATTGGGAAAAATATTGCTATATTTCCAAACTACAATAATTCCCAATTTTTTATTCCCCAATTCCCAAAAGTGTATTTTGGCGTAATTGGGAATCATCCAATGGGAAAAACCACTATTTCAAATTTTGCAGCCGCCATTATTTAAAAATTTTATTTTCTACATATAAAATAAAAACTTTACCGATACTACGTTGTAAATAAAATTTTGAAAATACATAAAACAAACAGTTTCTTCTAATTCCCAAAAAAAAAATTTGGGAAAAATAAACGTCAAAACTTACATAAAATGGAATTATTTTTTCCCTACAATAAAAATTCCCAATCGCCAGAATACACTTTTGGAAAAAATAATTCCAAACTGCTAGAATACTGTCAAAATAGTTCAATTCCCAATTCCCAGGGAATAGCCAGAATAGGGCCACAGAAACCTTTGCTCAAGATTTTGTTTTTTATAAGAAAGACCATGTTGTTCGCATAGTTTATCAGCTTAAGACCGGTCGTAAACAATTATTCGTTTTAAATATTCAAAAGTGTAATTTTAAAAGGAAAAAGTTTAACGATTCATCAAAATCTTGGATGAAGTAAAAGCAAACTTTAATAAACAACTACCTTCGTCACGCTGCCGCATGCGGTTCTCGAAATCGAGGATTCATACGGCCATAAAGTTGCTATATTATTATATTATATGAGCTAAATCAAATTACAAGTTAATTATATTTTATTTACCTCATCGGCTAACAATCCCATCTATCCGTTGGTTGCGTAAGTTATAAGAAATTTGGAACAATAATTCGCGTCACGCCGCGTCCCTTACAAGCACTAAGCGATTGAAGAGCTAATAACTGGCATCTCGCATTGTAACGTGTCAATATATAATCCGGACCATGGTCGTTACGAGGCAAGAAGCGAAGCGCATATTTTAGAAAACCCTTTTGAATGATTTCGACACTATCCGAATAGTTATGATAAAAGGGCGACCAAATGACTATCTAACAAATACCATAAATAAAATACGCAGTGTGTATGGATCTCTAAATTCTCAGCATTGTCTTTTCAGAAAGCCTAACATACTGTTAGCCTTTGCAATAGACGCTGTCAATATGAAGATTAAAAGACAAGTTATTTGTGTAAAGTACATACTCCTAAGCGTCGATTACGGTAACCCGCTTGACCACGTCTACGTCTTATAAATATCATAATTTTGCATTTGTAAATGTTAAACCATAAAGAGTTTATACTACACCATTCAGCGAAATTATTGATATTCCATTGACTGGCCCGGCCCCCTTTTTACAATCTAACTCTAAGTTGTGTTATTCTTAACTTAAACTTCTTCAAAAAAGTCAGCAAATAGATTACATGTCGCTTGGTTATCTTTTGAAACTATTCATTCGAGAATCGAGATACATTTGAACAGGATACGCACTAGATTTCACTAGAACCGCCTCGGGTCGTTTATTATGTCTTTTTCGATCTGTATGATATAGCAATTGTATAAAAACAATCAATATATTAAATTCCATTCGTAGATTGCTATATAACCGATAATTTAAATCAGATGGATTCTGTGACAATATGAACCACCCTATTCTATACTAACACATACTTATGTAAAACCACTCCAGTCATTAAAGATCATTCAATCGATACACACGTATTATCATTTTATATCACGGCTCTCTCAATATTAGATACTCATAAGTATTACATGGTGTCAGAAGTGGTTTTAATGCGTGAATTACACAATTAGTAAAATTGAAAAGTAGTAAATCGGAAATAAGAAAGAAATTAATAATATTTCTCGCCGAATAAACTCGTCAATATTACACATAACGAGGTAAAAGAAGTGCAACGGTAAAAGTGACGCGTCATCAACAGAACATTCGATACCGTATCATTATTGCGTCATTTTTGTTTATTGTGACAATGTCCGGAATTAAACCACCGAAGAATTTTGTGATAAATTCAGAGCTAGATATGTCTCAAGAGTGGACGGAATGGATCGAATTATTTACCCATTACAGTAATTCGATGGAATTATCAAAAAAGACATCCGAAATTCAAGCATCAACATTAATTTCGTGCCTTGGTCGCCCCGCATTGAAAGTATTAAATAATTTGGGCGCCACAGATGACGAAAAGAAGGATCCGAAGCAAATTATCGACAAATTAAAAAAATATTTTGCACCGTCGCGCAACAAAACGTACGAGCGGTACCAATTTCATCGTACTAAGCAAGAAGAATGTGAATCATTCGAACATTTTTTGCAACGATTGAAAACGCAAGATACGCGTTGTGGATATAGCACAAAAGAAGATGGATTCGTGATGGATCAAATCGTTGTAAGAATTCGCAACGAAAAAAAAACGTCAAAAAATGTGAATCGAAGATGATATGGAATTGGCCAAAGCGGTTGAATTTGATTGTAAGCGCTACGGCATACGATACGGTAAGAAACAATGTCCAGCATTCAGCAAAAAATGTGAACAGTGCGGTAATAAGGGTCATTTTAAAAAATGTGTCGCTCCAAAAAGAAATATAAAAAATCGGGGAAAGTGAACAAAATAGCCAGTGACTCTTCCGAAAGTGACTCAGATTCGAGTGCCGAGAGCGAGTATGATTACAATGTGAGCAGTATTAAATGTGAAAAGGAAGAAATAAAAGTGTGTTGAATCAAAAAAGACAAATGGATTGAAACATTGAAAGTCGGTGAGGGTTAGTTGATTTGGACACAGGAGCTCACTGCAACGTAATATCGCGGAAAGAAGCGTCCAGATTAAAATTAAAAGTAAACATTTCATCGACTAAACGTCTATCAACATATAATCTCGACACAGTCAAAGTAATAGGTGAAACCAATGTATGGTGTGTATCGCCGCAAAAATCAGGACAGGTGATTTTTAAAGTAATTAACGAGGACTTAATGTCAAAATTCTATGTGGACATTCATGTGAAGAGCCGGGATTAGTGAAACGCGTTCATAAAGTGGATAAACAGTTGGGTTGTTGCAACAATTACGAGTATGATATCGATTTTGTTGGCAATCCGAAGTTCAAAATAATTCCACCGCGTTGAGTTCCAGCTGCATTTAGAGATAAAACAAAAAAGGAATTGGACAGAATGGTTACAATGAAAGTTTTAGCGCCAGTTACTGAACCAAGCCCAGCCGTAAGCCCTATGCTGGTGGTAGATAAAAACGGAAAAATTCGAGTATGTATGGATCCAGTCGAATTAAATAAAAACATACAACAACGCCATTACCCGTTGAATACAGTAGAAACAATAGCCGCAAAAGTAGGAAAGGCCAAGTTTTTTACAAAATTGAATTGTCAACATGGTTTCTGGCAGATTAAAGTTACTGAACGAACGTCAAAATACTTGATCATCGGTACGCCCTGGGGACGTTAACGATATTTACGCATGCCGTTTGGTATAAATTCTGCACCTGAAGTATTTTCGCAGATTATGAACGAGACATTGCAAGGTATCGACAATTGCGAGGTTGCCATGGATGATATTCTTCTTTATGCGGAAAATATGGAAATGTTAAAGGGAATCACAAAAAAGGTAAAGCATCGATTGAAAGATGCTGGTTTCACATTAAATCAGAGTAAATGTGAATACAACAAGAATAGAGTAAAATTTCTTGGACATATTTTTACATCCAATGGTTGTGAGGTTGATCCGGATAAGGTATCAGCAGTTCATCGTTTGAATAATCCAACTAATTTCAAGGAATTGCAGAGATTGCTTGGTACAGTAAGATACCTTGCAAAATTTATTCCAAAATTTTCAGATTTGACAGAACCATTGAGAAGATTAATAGTGAAGGACACCGCATGTATATGGGATGTTGACCAACAAACAGCTTTTGAGAAGTTAAAAGAGATCATCACAACAACCCAGGTCTGGGTTATTATGACGTAAATCAAAGCGTTAAAATTTCCTGCAATGCAAGCTCCATAGCTCTTGGAGCTTGTCTGCTCCAAAATAATAAGCCCATCGCATATGCCAGCAGGGCATTGACGAAAGCCGAGAAAAATTATTCACCCAACAATTGCTACAATTGCTACGTACAGTTGTCGAAAGAGGATGGCCAACGGATGACAGCAAGTTGCCAGAAGCAGTCAAGCCGTACGCGAGCTTCAAGGAGGAAATTTGGTATGATTGTCAATTACTATTTAAAGCTACAAAGGTCATCCAGGTGTGTCGAAATCATTAGCAAGAGCGCGATGCAGCCTCTACCGGTCTAGACAAACAAAGGAAATCAAGGAATTTGTCGAAAAGTGCTCTATATGTCAACGCACTCAAAGATCAAAAACAAAGGAACCATTACTACAGAAGGTTTTGCCGGACTATCCATTTCAACTAATTTCTACAGACATGTTTACGTTCAAGGGCAAAGACTACATCATTATTGCCGATCATTATTCCAGTTTTATGGATTTTCAAGAAGTAAAGTCAACAACATCGGCAGCAGTCATTTTGCAATTTAAAAAATGGTTTGCTATTCACGGAATACCGGAAACGTTGGAATCAGATGGTGGTCCACAGTTCGCATCCAAATAATTCAAAATTTTCGCGTTGCGTTGGCAATTCAACCATCGCATCTCATCACCACATTACGCTCGGTCAAATGGATTCGCTGAACGCAATGTTCAGACTGCAAAAAATTTACTCCGCAAACATTGGCATGACGATTCAGACATCTATGAATCATTGTTATTGTTGCGAAATACACCACGCAATGATATTTTGGGTTCTCAATGCCAACGATTGTTTAGCCGTCGCACAATTCCTATCAGTCAAGACGATTTGAAAACGAAAATCATCAGCGGTGTCACCAAAGAATTGGCAAAATTACGCTTTCAACGAAAAACGTCCGCCGATCGTGTTTCATCACCATTCAAGCAGTTAGAATTGAACGAAAAAGTTCGATTACAAAAAAGCCACTGTGATTGGGTGTCAGCAAAAGTCGTGGAGAAGTCAGATAACCCATGGTCGGTGATTGTGGCGCTCATCAGCTAATAAACAAGATGTGCCGGAAGTTGATATCAATCAGGATATCAATGAGAATACAGACAATAATTTAACATTGACTCAGGTATCAAATGAATTGGAAATTGGTTCCGAAGCCATTCCACAACCGAAGATACCATTGGGTGCCAAATCCGAACAGGCACCTGACATTCATATCAGCAATCAACAGGACAATCAACAAAAAACAATTAGAAGTGGTCGTGTGATGAAAACACCAAAACGTTATAAATTATAATAAGCATATTTTCATATTTTGTATTAATTTATTTGATAATTTTCATTCAGTTGATATATAAAACTAGTAAATTCAATAGTTCAAAATTAACATTTTTGTTAAAAAAGGGGGGATGTGACAATATGAACCACCCAAATATTCAATTAATCTTAGGTAGATTAAAGTCACCGGTAAAGATTATCTGGTCATTAAGTTTAATTAAAAGAACTAACTAGTTTACAATTATACATTGGCAAGACCAGTAGGCAAGATTAGTATACATAATCAGTGGCGTTTCCTGGTTGTGCGCTTTGGGTGTTCTGCATGTTCTGATTCGGATTTTGATCACCAAAAATAATTAAATTAATAATAAATTTACACTACAAAATACATTTTTAATAATATTAATAAAAAAAACTTTTATATGCAAATAATAATAAAGTTTTTAGAAATACAATAAAGAGCAAAAATTGTTTAATCCTTTGGCGAACGACTAGAACATTACTGTAAAACGCCGCTGCGCTTAATAATAGTTATAAAACGCAGATTCACATCATAATTGACTTGAGACTCCAATTATTAATCCACCCCCCCCCCCCCAACCGATCAATGTTAGCATCTTCTTATCTGTCACGACGAAAAGCTTCATAAGAATTTGAAAAATACTCCTCCGTTTTAAAACACTGGTTCAGCTAAATCTCAGTTATGATGATAATATCATACTCCTGATCAGAAGCATTGAGGAATATGTCTCTCGATTTAAAAGACCTCTTGGCCATAACATAGGCGATAAAATTTGGCTAGATATTGTCAATACTTAGCTTAAATGAGACCAACGTTAATTTAGATTTATCCCAATCTCTTGGCAACAATAAGCAATACTCAATGGCTTCCACCCTCCCCTCCCCTCCAACTTTGATCGTACAAAGTCAACCAAAGCTTTAACTTCTTAAGTTGAATGGTAAAAAAGCTTTTTCACGGAGAATAAAACAGTCGCCGCAGAACGACCGCAAAATAAACCAACGGATTTCTACAACAAAAACTGAAACTTCCTTTGCTGTGCGGAAATACTGAAGCCAATACCAGGGCCTAATCAATACTGGGGATGGATAAACTTCGGAAATTCATTGCGTGTAACAAATAAATCAACATGTACTATTTACAACGTGTTTATATTTAAATAATTTTACATATAATATATTGCCTTGGAGCTAATTATTTATTGAAGTTCGCCATATTGCTTTTGCCATATGGAGATACATGTACCCACAACCTCAAAGAGGTATTCCCAGATGAAAAAAAATTTAACTTCCTGATCGTTACAAATTTTACTACCATGATTTGAGGAAGGATGAAGTTATTTTGTCGCATCATTATAGCAGAACAAATGCGGTTGTATTCTGGGAAACTGTAATGTAATATTGCAGGATTGAAATCAGAAATTCTGTCAACATATTAAGCCATCAAAGTTTAACATGATTGATGTCTGTAAATTCTCTTCCAAAATATTTAAAATTTATTCAGAATAGTAAGTTTAAATTTAAATTGCTATTCTACATCTAACATTGTTATCTTTGTTAAAACTAATCGAGCTGCGTATGTTGAAGTATGATAGGTCAGATAATCTCGCGTGCATAATCTTCACAAGCAGTTAAAGGATTATTATTTTATCGCGTCCATGATGAAAGCACTGTAATTTGCTTGGGAAAATATTCCGAAAAAAAATTGAAATTAAACTTGTCAAAAAATAGTTTCTGAGTTTAATTCCATTTTTTTTTTGCACAATTATCTCGGTAACTTATATTCTGGAAATTCTGGAAAAGGAAAAATTTAAAAACAATAAACCGCGAAACCTCAGAACCCGAATTTTCCAGTTTAATTTAATTTTTTGTGATATTAATATCATATTACCCCGTTTGATGGATCTGTGAAGGGACCCTCTAATTTCATTAGGGTATAATGAACGAAATGAAGAATTAACTTCTCATACCGTTTGAACCGAATTAGTGCTAATTGGTTGTAACGTTCGGTTTTGGTGGACTGCTCCATGTTGCACACGGTGTCTACCCCTGATTTTTTTTTATGAGCCACACACAGACGATTTAGTTATTATTATTATTTTTCTATGTAGGAGAAGCAACCTGCTTATCCCGTTGAGCTCGATTTTTTTTTATTTTGATCGAATGATCAACGGTACATAATTTTTGGTATAAATTGGTTTAGTTTAGAACGCACGGGAAAATTCTAATTTATTATTTTATTTATTTTTAGTGGGAAATAGTGAATTACGAAATTATTAATTTTTATTTTAAAATATTGAAAATATATCTTATTATGATGTATGTAATAGTGAATAATAATTTTATTATTATAAGTAGTTGTTAAAAACTGATTTTCATTAATATAACTTGCATAGCAATCGTTAAGGTTGTACCTTTGGTCGAACATTTGATAGTGCAAACCGTTGGCAGCATTTTTTACTGCAAAGTTTTGATACCGTGATTATTAGGTATAAGCTTACAAGTTGTGTGATAAAATTGATATAAAAACCGTTAAAAAACAAAAAAAAAACTATATAGTGATATAACGTGTAAATTAACAGTGCATTTATACGGAGTAAACAGCCATATTAATGTAAGATTGTTTTAAGATTGTTTTTTTTAAACTTAAATTTAAATTTGCTTATTTTTCTCTTCAATTATATTCATTAATTAAGTTCATTTCTTTCTTGCCATCTGTTTTGTTTTTCTATCTATTAGAATTCTTTAAGATTTTTAGGATATTCTGCATTATTTAGTTAATTAAGTATTCGATTATATTGGCGGTGATCAATCTTTTATAGTAAATTGACTATTTTGCTAACAAGCTAACAAGTTTTCATAGCTTAATTTTTTTTTCTATTTTTTCTGTAAATGGTTGGTTATGGCGAATATACTATACATGACGTCATTTAGGTTTAATTCATCTTTTCAATTTTTTTTTCTTCTGTTTATTGATTTACTGGTTCAATAATAATTTCATTTATCGGGTTAAAATACTAATTTGTGGGATACCATCATATTCTCGAACGAAAAAATCCCGAAAAATAGAAAGTAAACTGCCATATCGAAAAGGAAGACTCCATTAAATTTTTGTTAACTACAATATGAAAACAAAAGGAATCTATATTACCAATGCTAAGCGACTTTGGGGTGAGTTTTTTATTTTAGTAAGTGAATAATTATTAAAAAACATAAATTTTTCAAAAATGCTCAAATTTTTATGAATGTTAGGTTTTTGAAAAATCGTCAAAGCGGGGGTTTGGGGGCGGTATAAATCGAATTAAAATAATATTTCAAACATTTGATATATTTAAAAAATTTGATTTTTCGGGATTTTGTAATTCGGAATTTTGTCACAACCCCACAATTAAGTTAGTTTTTGCACTAATTTTCGAAATGTTGCCGCATTTTTTAATAGAAAATGAGAAATATAGAAATAATTTACAAACAAACTTCAGTTCGGAATTTGAAATTTTTGTCGATTAAGCTCTTAATGTCACACTTTTTTCGAGAAAAGGAGTTTTCGATTGATCGATTGTCACCAATTAATCGAACAATTTTAAACGGTCGATTAATCGATTAATCTAACCGTACTCTAATCGGGACTAGAAACCAAAATTACGATAGGTTCCATTACGGCTACCAATCTATCGTAATGTACATATCATCCGACATATTTTTTTTTTGGTTTCTAGAACATTTTATGTTGGAAATAGTTTAAATCAATTATTTATGTTGTTCAACTCTGAAGTTATTAAACGAATAATGTGTCTTGTTGATGGTCGATTTAGTATCATAGTATTTTCATTTTTCATCGTTTTATGAATGAAAATAGTGAAAATTTATATTTTTGTGGAAAGCACAAAAGGCCGGTACACATTGAGAACGAATAACGAGAACGATATTTACGTTTATACCAAATTATGTAAGAAAATTATTAAAACAGTTAAAACTGTACATTTTTAAGTAACGTTAGTTAAAATATCGTGCATTTACTAAAAGTAAAATTTAAAATGTTAACAGTTTTAATTCAAAATTTCAATTTATCGTCGATAATTTTTAATTTACGACGATAAATTGAAATTTTGTATTAAAACTGTTAAAATTTTAAATTTTACTTTTAGTAAATGCACGATATTTTAACTATCGTTCATTAAAATCGTAAGACTTTCATTTTTTTAATAATTTTCTTACATAATTTGGAAAAAAAGGGAATATCGTTCACGAGCGACGTGAAATTAGCAATCGATTATCATTTCATTCCCTGTGAAAATTCCTCTTTATATTAAAGAATTTGTTTTGCGGCGGCTATTGGGATGGAGACAAATAGAACTTCCAAAAAACACAACTTCATTTGTAATTTCGAAAAAATTCTCGAAACTCGTATGTATGATGCTTACAAAGTTGGCCAGTCGGGTCGATTTTCTGGAGAAAAACATTTTACACCGCGAACCAATACCGACGAAGAAGGCGCTTTTTCCAAGTTAAATAAAGCCTTCTTCACATTTGCTGAATTTTTAAAATATTAAATCGTTTGAAATTTCATGAAATCCTACCATCAGTCCTGCAATCCTATCTCTTGGCAATAATACCAAAGGGCTCGAAAACTATGATTTCTAAACTTTGAATTCTTATCTTGAACATTTTAGAAAACTTAGCAATATCAAATCTATCGCGCTAAAACGAATCTCGAATGAACTTCAAAATCTCTAAATTCACATACCTGTAAGATCCAGCAACTATAAAACCTCGAAAATCATGAATAATCACGAAAATGTCGAAAAATCTAGAAAATTTAGAATAAATTCGATTAATCACCATTACTCCAAACAAACTCGAATATTCTCTATGGAACTTGAATTTCTCTATGCAATTCGAATAACAGAACTCTCAAATAGTCTTAGATTTCCTAATAAATATCACAATTATTCTAAAACTTTAAGCTTATTTAAGCTTTTCGAAATTATTCAAGTCTATTCGTGTTTCTCGACATTTGCAAGACGTTTGAATTCCAAGATGTAATAGAATTAGTACTATATCAAGATTTTCGATATTATTCGAGTTCATATTAGAAGTGAATTACGAGTAAAGATCGTACTCAGCTAAATTATCTTCCACAGAAGAGATCCTCAAAAATTCAAGATTTTTAAATTCTTCTAAATTTCCAGATTTAAATAGCATTGAGTTGCTTACATCGCAGTTATTCAAAATTGTCGTCATTGTCATATTTTTCGAGATTATTCGAGAGTTTTTAAGTTTATCCTAGTTTTACTGGAATATTTGAATTTTTTGTGAATTTTCGAGATTAATCGTGTTTCTCGACATTTCAGATAAGTTTGGACGATGTTGTTTGGTCGGCGGCTACGTCGATAAGATGGACGTTATGGGATAAGTTATCAAAAATGGTTAGGCAACAGTTATACGTGGTGCTGCAACAGGTCGCCATCTGTGCCAAATGCTTTAATTTTTTCGTTGAACTCGTCTTGCATTTGCGGGCGACGTCCTAGAATTTGAAATGATAAAACCACAAAAGGGAAACCTCACCACCTGGTGATTCTCGAGTCTCCACCCGATACTTTCTCTTAAATTTGCAACCATATGACTGTGCTCCCGCCACAGCCGTTCGTGGTATTTGGTTGTTGTGCCATATTTGTGGTCCTGGGCACTGACGGTATGATGGTGGTCGAATAATCGTGATGCTCCTATTCACCCACTAACCACCTGATTATTCTTCAAAGCACTTAACTACACTAATTTCGTTTTTTTTTCATTTTTTTAAATGTAATAAAAATGCCGTTAAAATAAGGCCGCTAAATCAATTTTTTTTCCCCGAAACTAGTAAAAGTGTGAAATGCAGTGAAACTTGTTTGTTGTGACAAAAATTGTCATGAAAGAATTAGAATCCGCAAGCAAATTGACAGCCTACTACACTTCAATTACACGGCAAGTTGTATAGTTAATTGTAATCCATTCACATTTCATTTTCGTCGCTAGGGTGCCTCCCGATTAGGTACGAGTATCTCTCGTTTTTTTTAAATTTCAGTTTCAAAGGACTCACAAATTTGCAATTGCTAGGAATATGTAAGCATTACAAAAAATCGAAATGTACATAATCATCTGTTGTCACGTAAATTCGAAAAAATTCTCAAAACTCGTATATGATGCTTATAAAGTTGACCTCAAGGGTCGATTTTCGGATTTGGGTGGATTTACATTTTTTTTTTTTTTTAAATAAAGTTTAAATGTACCCCAAAAAATTGCTTTAACCGACTTAGGTAAATCGGTTTTTTCGAGATTTTTTGAGAATTTCAGAGGTTGAGCATAGTTGGGGTTGAATTATAAGTACATATATCTCCGATTCTTTACCGATAAAAACCTTTACCGTTTACCGGAATTCCCATTTAACGGTAAAAATAATTGTGTTTTACTGGCTACTTAAAATTCATCAAAATGAAAAGAGAAAAACATTTTACGCTGGGAACCGATACTGACGTAGAAGGCGCTTTATCTAAGTTAAATAAAGTCTTCTTAACATTTGCTGAATTTTTAAAATAATATCAAAGGGCTCGAAAACTACAAATAAAATGTGTTATATCTTGCAAACAACTCTTTGATAATTACTAAACATCTCGAAAAAATATGAAGAACTTCGAATAATTTGACAAGTTTTAATAATTTCGAAAAAATCTTAAACATTATCGGAATTTCAAATGTCTTGAAAAATTTGGAAAGCTTACAAATATCAAATCTATCGCACTTAAAACGAATCTCGAATTAATTTGAAAATCTACTATATTCACGTACCTCTAAGATCCAGCCTCAAAAATCACAATAAATTCGATTAATCGCCATTACTCCAGACAAACTCGAATATTCTTTATAAAGCTCGAATGATTTCAAAACATTTCAATATTCACTGAAAATCTTCTTAACAAAAATCTAGAAAATGAAAATCATCGAAATATGCAACTCGAATAACAGAACTCTCAAATGGTCTTGGAATTTCTGGAATTTTGAAAATATTGAACAATTACACATTCCGATTACTCTTTATGATTTTCAAGTAAAAATGAACAAATACCGAATTGAGCACCTGCCATTGTCAATATCAAATATACTGAATGATCTCAAAACCGAACAACCTAACTTTTTCCTACACATCAGTAAATCATCGGATCATCGGGCATGAAATATGGATGCATCAAAACTCTGTCGAAATAGAATAATCCCGCCGTATTAAAACAAGGAGTACATAGTTGAGTGAGATTCTCGAAATTCGAGATTTTGAAATGTTTGGGTTCGAATATCGTTAAAGGTTCTTGAACCTAATTTATTCGAAATTATCAACATTATTCAATATTTTCGAGAATCCAGAAAAAGTTTTTTTTTGCTTTGAAATTTCTCAAGATAAAGGTACAGTTTATTCAAGATTTTCGGGAATAATCCAATTTTTTATTTTTTTTTCTAAATCTCGAAGCTTATTTAAGCTTTTCGAAATTATAACGTTTGAAGTTATAAGATGTTATAGAATTAGTGCTATATCAAGATTTTCGATATTTTCTGCGATTTTTCAAGATTTATATTTATTATATTAGAGATATCTACTATTCAAGATTTTCGATATTATTAGAGTTTACCTTGGAGGTGAATTAGGAGTAAACATTGTGATCAGCTAAATTAAATTACAGAGAAGAGATCAAGATTTCCAGATTTAAATAGCATTAAGTTTGCTTACATCGCAGTTATTCGAAATTGTCGTCATTGTCATATTTTCGAGATTATTCGAGAGTTTTAAGTTTATCCAAGTTTTACTGTAATATTTGAATTTTTTTGTGAATTTCGAGATTAATCGTGTTTCTCGACATTCCAGATAAGTTTGGACGATGTTGTTTTGGATAAGATAAGCTTTTGAGGATGTTGAGTTATATAGATGACATTTTTCTAGATCATTTGAGGCATTTTCTGATTCTTGAAATAATTTTGGATTAATCCATATTGCGAATCTGAAACTTTCGAGATTATTCTTGAAATTTTTGTTGAAATTTACGTGATTAGGTACTCTTTTATTTTACCCGCGTGATGTTACAGATTATTAAACATTGTTAACGATGTTCGTAGATTCTTCGAGATTATTTCACTTAATAGAATTTCATTCACCTAATGGAATTTTCATTGACTTCATACAATTTTTCATGATTTAATACAATTATCCTTCACTTAACAAAAGACAGATTTTAAAATATGCAATTGTTTACCATATGTGATAGTGTACCGTATGCGGTACTGAAATATATCGTAGTGTAACATATGCCGTAGTGTATTAAATGCCATACTAAAGTATGCCGTAGAGTACCGTATACCATATTGAAATATATCATAAATAAATATGCTGAGTCTACCATATGCCGTACTGAACTGTAACATGCCATGCTGTCATATGCCACAATGAAATGTGGTGTAACGACTCAGACGCCCAAGTAACTGTCTCTAATTTATAATTTATTTTGTTTCTTTAAATAATGTGGCACACTTTTAAAACTGTGCTATTTTTTTCAAAAATTAAAAAAAAAATGTAATTACCCTATTGGCATAAAAGAGAACTTATAGCGCAAATATCGCTTCAACCACGTTTTGGTCGAAGAAGAAGAGACAAAAACAATTACAATTTCTCATTTGTTATATTCTCATTTGCATGCTTAATTCAAATTGCTTTTCCTCTATCTAAATAGCGAACTTTTGTTTTTACAAAAAAAAAAACGATAAATTGCCTAATGTCGACTTCGATTGGGCTGTCAAAAAAAAAAACAAGTTTTTGATGCCCAATCGTACGCACAAGCAGCATGTATGTGATTTCTTTTTGAGGTTATGCTAACCGTCATTAAATCTTTAGTTTGATTATGGAAAAAATTACACGGATTTGGTTACAAAAAATTATTTTAATAACACAACTTATATATTAATAAATAACGAACTCGTTAAAATTCCGGAGTCATTAAAAACGACGAATTTTTTGACTTATTGAATTGTCACAATTTTGATTGACATTTCTTTTTTGTTGGAATGGGTATATCTTCCAAAAAATCTCGATTTGTCAAAATTGATTTAAATCAAAAGTTAAATGATTTATTCTGCCCAATCGCACGCGTTTTTGACAGTAAAATGATTTATTTTGCCCAATCAAACTCCCCATAAGAGATGAAAATTTTGTACTAAGGGTGTGAAAGAGTAACACAACGCTGTTTGTTGATTATGCTTCGCTGAAAAAGCTAGTGAAACTAAGCAAAAATATTTTTGCTTTTCTCGTTTATTTGACAAAAAAAATCTGAAAACCTTACTTTACTACCTCTGCTTACAATCTTTCTCCATCTGTCAGGAAGCTTAAATAAACTGTTTTTGTAAAACTTTTCAGGGTTTGATTGACACGTTTAAGTTCATCAAATTTTTTAAATTTTTTACCAGTAAAATGAGTTTGTAGATTTCTAAACAAATAAAAATCCGATGATGCAATGTCAGGAGAATATGCGTTAAAAGTTCCCAACCGAACTCCTGCAATTTTTCTAAATTCTTATCTGTTTGTACGTCCATTGAGTGTTATCTCTTCCGGCCTATCGCCTTGCAATTATTGTGAAATTACACGATTTCCAATCTCTATCGACTTGATTACATTTTTTTAAATGCGTTCTGGCATATCATTTGATCCCCGGATTAACAAGTTGCGGATAAATTCATAAAGTAAAGAATAGTTTTTTATTGAGCGAATTTTTTTTCCTAATTATTCAGATTTGTTGTTTACGTATATGTTTATGTGCAACAAGGCTGTCACACTTAGTTTTGTATTTTAAGATATATGACACAAATGTCAACAATATGAGGTAAATATCACAATATTAATTCTCTACTTCCTATAATCTGCTTTTCCATCTTATATGTTATAATACAAACCATGACAATACGCGTTATTTACCTGTCAAGTGGATGTTAAATACGGTAGTTTGACATTCAACCGGTTGTTAAACAAAAAAAAAAACAAAAAATTAAAATAAACCAACACAACAACAAAAAAGTGTTTTCAAAACGTGTCCATGCAAGATCAACCTTGCTCTTTCTTAAATTTAAAACCGATTTATGTACGTTGTAAAAAAATTGTAGTTTTGTTAAATTTAACAGGTATTTTTTTTTTTTCTTTTGGAAACAACATGTTCTTATCTTGACGACGACACGATCTATCTTATACTATATAAAATAAAGTTATAGAGAAAATTAGAAAAAAAAATTCGGAAGCTAGTAACAATTATTTCCGGCCCCTATTACAAACGATGTAATGCGGTTATGTTTCTTAGAATATGGGACACTTGTTTCACCACAATCAAAACATTATCGAAATTATGATTAGCCACACAGTGTTGTATTATTAAATTACATCAATGATAATATTTATATATGAATTAACGTTGATATTGTAAGTGTCGGTTATCGATGTGTAAATTTAGTTGCGCGTTTTTTGTTTGCAAACGCGTCTTATCATCATAATATGACAAAATAAAATTGTCGCTGTTCGTCACAAATTTTTTTTATTGTGTAATGCTATCAACACAAATCACCAACCAAAACAAAAATGGATTTGGGGAATGGAATACAATTTAATGGATTTTTCATTCAGATAGCACATAAAAATACTATACGACGACTATATAAGGTCAGTTTGTTGTCGTAATGTGGCGTATGTTACGACGAGAGAAAACTTTTTTTTGTTTTTAATGCTATCTTTTGTTGTTTGTATGAAAAAAAATTATTCACGCATAAACGCGATTTCCATCTATCTTTGTCTATTACTTTGTTTGTTTGTTGTTTGTTTATATTAATGTACGTGTGTGTTCAGTAATTCTTTCTTTTAATTTCACACACAATACACAATATGTGTAATGTGAGTATTTGCGATGTGTATTATACTGTGTACAAGTTTTATACAGACAATTTTTGATGTTTGTTAAATCAAACCTTTTGTAATGTTGTTAGGTGTTTGATGAATGTCGACCCATATAAAAACTTGTGCGTATATATTGTATAATAGAATTGGAGTCACTAACACCTGCTCATATTGTGTTTATTTGAAGGTGTTTTTTTTAAATAGGATTTGGTTAATTTCAGGAAAATGGTATTTGAATAAAATTTTTGTTTGTACTACATTTAAATTAACTATTGCCACGCCAATTATAGGGGAAACATTTTCACACTGATTCTTACGTCACCTATATGTCTCACTTGAGTGGTTTTAAATTTATTGTCCCTATTTTATTGTCCGAAATAGGGATTAAAATGCCGTATATTTTAACTTTAATGGAAAACACAACAAAAATTCTCAACCACGGTGTAGGTTAAATTAAGGGGAATCAGCGAATCAGTAACAATTTAAAAGTAGATAATAAAATCGTTAACGACGGGAAATAATACTGAGTAGTGAGCAATCAGGGCCGGCCCTCTTGGAGCATTGTTTGCATCCAATATCTCCGATGTAAGTTATTATAAAGGAAGATGCAACATCAAAGTCTTCAGTATATTTATTACTAACTGCTTTGCCATAAACAGCAATTCAACAATTTAAAAGTTTTTACACAGGCACCCTAAATATTTTATTTTCGGAATAAAACGTTGCTTAGATCACTCCCTGCAAAGTCCTCCTCCCGCTGAACCGAGTTTGATGTAATTTGATATGGAAACAGCTTAAATCTTGGGAAAGGACATTTGATATTTTTTTTTTTTTAATTTTATTCTTATGAAGTCGCGGGTAAAAACTGTACCATTAATATAGTGTAAACCTTTAAGGTACAAGCTGCGTGCATAATACAATTCTGGTGATAAATACGTAACAAAATGGTTGCTAGGCAATGTCTGTGAGGTTAGCACGAAAAATTCATCCCGAAACAGTATATTATTCAACGAGCATATAATGATCAGAGATCAAATTTAAATACTATACAGAATGTATTAACAATCCTTACATTCAAAAATGAACGAATATTCGTATAACGAAATTGAAAAAACACAAAATACAAAAATTTTTGTATTATGAATATACATATTCGCAACGTGACGAATTTGGAATTTCATTATACTGAATGTTCTTATTTGAGCTTCGTGTTTTTATTTTTTTTTAAATACAGTATTTCGTTTTTTCTATTCTTGTATTTCGTTTTGCATTATACATGTATTATGAACAAAGACCAAAATTTAAATACTTTACAGAATGAATTAACAATTTACATATTCAAAAATTTTTGTATTATGATTTTACTTATTCGCCACGTGATGAATTTGGGATTTTTCGATTCATGAATTTCAAAATCGTAAATACAGTATTTCAAAGAACGAATATTCAGTATAATAAACGTATGAAGAATGCAATGAAGCTAAAATAAAAGTACGAACTACTCCATCGTTATCTTTGTTATTTATATTTTATATTTTTATAATATTTGGGTGCATAAGTACACCTTTTGGAGTAAAAATATAATTAAATGACTCAGTTCATTTATCTTCGCTCCCAAAACCATCTAATGTACAATATTAATTTGTTTTTACTGCCAAAACTTTATATAAGGCCGAGTATGATGAAACTGGTCTATTTCTCAACCGACTATGATGAAATTTGACACGTGCGTTGGAAATGGTATTCTTTAATGATTTTTACATGAAGTGATGATGGCCAATTAGGACGGAACTTATCTATTTCTCAACGGATTTCAGTGAAATTTGGCATATGCGATAGAAATGGGATTCTAAAATGATTTTTAGATGAAGTTCTGGAATATGGCAAAATATGATGGAACTTGCCTATTCCGTAACCGATTATGATGAAATGCGACATGTGCGTTGGAAATGGGATTCTAAAATGATTTTAGATGAAGTTTTGGAATATGACCAAATATGATGGAACTTCCCTATTCCTGAACCGATTTTGATGAAATGCTACATGTGCTTTGAAAATGGGATTCTAAAATGATTTTAGATGAAGTTCTGAAATATGGTCAGGTATGAACTTACATTTTTATCAAACGATTATGATGAAATTCGATTTTTACGCTGGAAGTGGGATTCTATGATTATCTTTAGATGAAGTTCTGGAATATGGCCAATTATGATGGAATTTTATCTATTTCTCAACGGATTTCAGTGGAATTTGGCAATGGGATTCTAAAATGATTTTTAGATGAAGTTCTGGAATATCGCCAAATATGTTGGTTATAAATAGGGTTGGAAATGGGGTTAAAAATCAGTTTTAGATGAAGTTCTGGAATATGTTCAAATAGGATTTAACATGGATATTTCTTATCCGATTTTAGTGAAATTTGACATCCGCCATGGAAATGGAATTCTAAAATGATTTTTGTATGAAGCTCTGGAATATTGTAGAAACGGTATTCTTAAATGATTTTAAGATGAAATTCTGGAATATGGTCAATTAAGATATAACTTAGCTACATTTAACCTATATTGATTAATTTGAACGTTTCCGAACACAAGGAAATGTCCCCCAAAAATTTATTTTGGATGAGGTTCTTATAAATAGGTCAAAATGACTTTTGTAATGTTGTCCATTGAGGTTTAGGTGAATGATGCAGCCGTTAAGGTTTCTTTGAGGCAGCCTAAGCGTACTATTTCAATTGCTAAACGATCGATATTATCAGCATTATAACATTGAAGTAAAGTTAGAAACTTTTTCGCCAATTTTTCGTGTAAACTTACGGTTATGTTTTCTGAGTATTGGCTGTCCGATGTATATTTTGCAATGTTTAAAAACATATTGTGTTGGAGCAGACGCGCAGCAGAATTGGAACTACTAACGATAGTGTAGAGCCTCGGATTAAAAATATCTCTTTAGAATCTCATTTCAATCGCAAATCTCGAATTTCATCAATATTCAAGTTCCACCCTAATTAGCCATATTCCAGAACTTTACATAAAAATCTTTTTAGAATCCCATTTCCATCGCAAATGTGAAATTCAACTAAATTCCGTTAAGATCTATAAGAAATAGATAAAGTTCCATCATAATTGGTCATATTCCAGAATTTCCTCTAAAGATAATCATAGAATCCCACTTCCAGCGTAAAAATCGAATTTCATCATAACCGCTTGATAAAAATGTAAGTTCATACCTGACCATATTTCAGAACTTCATCTAGAAATAATTTAAGAATACCATTTCCAACGCACGTGTCAAATTTCATCATAGTCGGTTGAGAAATAGACCAGTTTCATCATACTCGGCCTTATATAAAGTTTTGGCAGTAAAAACAAATTAATATTGTACATTAGATGGTTTTGGGAGCGAAGATAAATGAACTGAGTCATTTAATAATATTTTTACTCCCAAAAGTGTACTTATGCACCTAAATATTATAAAAATATAAAATATAAATAACAAAGATAACGATGGAGTAGTTCGTACTTTTATTTTAGCTTCATTGCATTCTTCATACGTTTATTATACTGAATATTCGTTCTTTGAAATACTGTATTTACGATTTTGAAATTCATGAATCGAAAAATCCCAAATTCATCACGTGGCGAATAAGTAAAATCATAATACAAAAATTTTTGAATATGTAAATTGTTAATTCATTCTCTAAAGTATTTAAATTTTGGTCTTTGTTCATAATACATGTATAATGCAAAACGAAATACAAGAATAGAAAAAGCGAAATACTGTATTTAAAAAAAAATTAAAACACGAAGCTCAAATAAGAACATTCAGTATAATGAAATTCAAAAATTGTTCCTGAGTATTTGTAATGTTTTTATAAAAAGTAGAATACAATACGCAAAGTTTTAAAGAGAAAAAAACGAAAATACATTCACGAAGTTGCAACGGAATGTATATTTTTTATCTCTGATAATGATAGCAGTTATTCACGAATATGAAGTTTACCGAAACGAGCCGATAGGCGAGTATCGTAAATCATCTGAGTAAATAACAGCCATTATATGCGACTAGAATATGATACTTTGTCCACGACCGATAAAAAATGTGTTTTATTATCAAATCCTTTAAAAAAACCTAAAATAATTTCCGTCAACATTTTGACGTCTCAATTTAATAATAATGAAAACACAATAGACTACACGGCTCGTCTGAACGCGGCTCAACCCAAAAGTGCTTACACTTCTGTTTTTTTTATGGCATCATATTCCCTAAGGTCTAACAAATAAGATAAAAGTTTTTTTGAAATCATCCACCGACCAGTTTACATTTTCGCGCCAAAATTCGAAAATTGGAACCAAAAAAACGGTTTTTTGGTCTGAAAAAGTGAAATATCTTATTTTGTATGCCCTTCCGGAGGATTCCAGCATATAGAGATCGGAAGAGGAAAGTCTCAGAATGAGAATGCAGAAAAGTACAGGTCAAAAGGTTGCTAATTTGCGAATTATTTCTCTGAATGAACTATGAAAGTCGAGAAGAACAAAAACCTTTATTTCAGTAACATTAATTCAAGGTTGTTTCAATTAATTATATGTGGTAACTATTATATTCAATTACAGCTCTCATTAATTTATCATTATAATCTGGGTGGTTTTCAGAAACTTGATATTTGTTCCACATTGTCTTAAAATCAGAATACACTGTCTCCATGGTCTGTTCACTATAAAACCCCTACCCTCTTCTACGCCCTTCACAAAAATCTTCTATATGATAAAATATTGCATGTAATTTTGGTGTGACTGATAGCCCTAGGGCCAAATAGCTAGTCTTGAATTGAGCGATAGATTCTTTGTAACAATCATTTAATTCGATTCCAAAACAATTGTGAACTACACACGATCAAAATCCTTCAGTGTTTCAGACTATCTTCAGTTTTGAGACTATCCACTTTTTTCAATAATATTCTACATGAATTGCCATTGAATTTGGTACCTCCTTGAGTAAATTCTCGTTGAACATTGCATAGGTTGATTCATTCTGTTGTTTCAGTAACAAATTCATCTTGCATATGGCTGACTATTTTATTAACCATACCAAGCATTAGATGTAGTTCTGGAGGAGGAATAATGTCAAGAATCTTTTTATCGTCATCAGCTGAAAAAATTGGAGGATTGATAAAGCTTTTGAAATTTACATTTCAAAATATGAGGTTGAGTTTCCCACAGTTCGCCGAGGTCCGACGTGCTCCAAATTTGTGCTTTCACAAAGGCACCATGTACAAGGGTACGTCAATGAATGAGACATAATCCCTGTTAGAATATTGGCTAATTTGAGATCAGTCGCCATCGTGCCAGAAAAATCCTCAATTTTCAATATTTTCCATATTGCTGACACGTTTTCATAATTCTCTTGAGCCGATTTCACAATAGCAAGAATAAAGATTTTCTTAATGCCTGAGTCAGCAAAAGCTTTAGCAAACACGCTGTTGACAAATTTAAGTTTAAACATCTTGAACAGACAGGCACACCTTCAAAAAACCACCGCCACCGTCAATTCCAAATTTTAAGTGCTGATTTCTAATATCCCGCTGTTTCTCGATATGAGAAAGAAAATCTTCAAGAGTATGGCAGTAAACTATGGGACATTGGATTGGTATGCTCATTCGAGCTTTGATGGTTACAAAATCTATTGTCTTAGCACAAAAGAAACTTTTTACCTCGCCATTCTTCTGTTCCAGGCTTTTTTTCAATCCTGGCTCAATTATCGCCCGCTTTTTGGTAGCAACTCTCAAAGCGGTCGCTATATCAAGAGTAGTCTTTGTACTAAGATTAAATTTTGTTTTGATTTTCAAGAAATCGGCTGTGGATATATTCGAAGCTGGTTCCCCTTCATTTTTCTCGTGGGGATTTATGAATATTTTCATGGAGTTTCCTCCACGTGCCTCAGTAAGGGAGACCGTCAAATCTTTTTTGTTTACTTTGTCATCAATGTCATGTTGTTGAATTGCAATTTTACTGATTAATATTGACGCCACTTGTTCCATTACTTTCTCCCCCATTGTATTTATATAATTGCATACATTATCATCATCCAATGAGTGGAATGAATATAGGCAAGCCCTAACCAGTTACAACACAGAACTAAGGCGTTCCAAACGCCTCACGTGGAGGAAAAACTGTGGAAATATCGAGGATATACCTACAGCTGCTCGACTCCATAAAGTTCTAGCTAAAGATCAGTCCAACGGGATTGGGCTTCTTCTGAAATCCGATGGTAGTTATACATCAGGTCGCAAAGAGTCGCTCGAAACCCTGCTTCAAGTGCACTTTCCGGGCTGCACTGTTTGCGACACAAATACAATCACTAACTCCATATCTGGTACACACATGGGTGTAAATATGGGTTGGGTTAATAGTTTATCCGGTAAGCTTTTTACTCCGGATAAAGTCAAATGGGCCATTAATTCTTTTCAGCCTTTCAAGGCTCCAGGAGGGGATGGAATCTTCCCAGCCCTCCTTCAAAGGGGCCTGGACTTGATTACCCCTGCTCTGGTGGCCTTGTTTAGAACTAGCTTCAATTGGGGTCACATACCACAGGCTTGGAGTCAAGTAAACGTGGTTTTTATCCCAAAGCCTGGCAATCGGCCATGTGAACTTCCTAAGTCCTTTCGACCTATCAGTCTTACATCGTTTATTCTTAAAACCATGGAACGACTTATAGATCTTCATATCAGAGACTGGTTAACGGCAACCAGACCTCTAAATCCAAATCAATTCGCCTATAGGAAAGGCAAATCCACAGAGGGTGCGCTGCATCTACTTGTCACCAAGATTGAAGCAGCCTATCGCTCGAAAGAAATTGCTCTGTGTGCATTTCTGGATATTGAGGGAGCTTTTGACAATACTGGATACGACTCAATTGCTAGGGCAATCAAGCGTAGAGGTATTGACGATCCGACTAACCACTGGATTAGTTCCATGTTGGTTAGTAGGAAGATTACATCTAAATTAGGTAATGAGTCAGTCACGATTACGGCAGCAAGAGGGTGTCCGCAGGGCGGTGTCCTGTCCCCTTTGCTGTGGTCACTCGTGATCGACGAGTTGCTTGATAATTTACATCTACTTGGGTACGATGCCATTGGTTATGCGGACGATTTGGTTATCATAGTCTCTGGAGGGCATGAACGTACGATGTCCGCCAGCATGCAACAGGCTTTGCTTGTTATTTCGAATTGGTGCACTGGGGAGGGCCTTTCGATTAACCCTAGCAAAACAGTCCTGGTGCCCTTCACCAAAAGACGTAATTTGAACCTTGGTTCAATTAGTCTTAATAATATAAATATCGGATACTCCAATGAAGTCAAATATCTGGGTGTTGTCCTAGATAAGAAACTAACTTGGAACTCTCATATTACTTCAACTACCGAACGCGCGGCCAGGGCCATGTGGGCCTGTCGGCGTATGTTCGGCAGGACCTGGGGCCTGAACTCAAAAATGATTTACTGGATGTACATCATGATAGTGAGGCCAATTGTAACATATGGGGCAATAGTTTGGTGGCCTAAGGTACAGCAAAAAGTTATTATGAACAAGCTGACCTCATTACAGAGACTAGCATGTCTCGGAATTACAGGTGCTATGCGCACCTGCCCTACGGCGGCAATGGAAGCTCTCATCGGGCTCACTCCACTTCATATCCACGTCAAAAAATCAGCTGCTACCTGTGCAGCTAGATTGAAGCTCGCGAATCAATACAGTCATGATGACCATATGGGTCACCTGGACATTTTGAATGAACTTCCAAACCTGAATATGTTCTTTAGTGTCCCGGACGTTATGCCGAAAGAACTCTGCTTTGGCAGGAATTTCGTGGTAACAATCCCCGATAGAACAGACTGGGATACTGGGTTACCGCAGATGGAACCTAACAGCCTAGTCTGGTACACTGATGGATCAAAAATGGATAGTGGAGTCGGCATTGGTGTCTTTGGACCCAATCACAAAATATCGAAATCACTGGGTACTTACCCCAGTGTTTTTCTAGCCGAAATTCACGCCATCGAAATCTGCGCCTCTATTATTATGACCAAAGGTCTTAAAGGCGCATCCATCCACATTTTGTCTGACAGCCAAGCAGCACTGAAAGCATTGGCTTCTAACTGCTTGGTTTCCAAGTCGGTTCAAAGTTGTTATAAACTGCTACAATCTCTCTCTTGTCAAAACAAAGTAAGGTTGTGGTGGGTGCCTGGTCACATGGGCATCACTGGAAATGAGATAGCCGACGAACTTGCACGGGCAGGCTCGTCGACTACACTCATTGGCCCTGAGCCTTTTTGTGGTATCCCGTGGGCTTCTGCAACCTACACAATCAGTAAATGGGAAAAAATACAGTGCTTGACTTATTGGAACTGTATTCCCGGCCTTAGACAAGCCAAATCTTTGATCAGACCATTTCACCACAAAAATTTGGCGATCAATTTCAGCAAAGGAAATATTAGGAAACTTGTGAGTTTTCTCTCAGGTCACTGTAACCTGAGATATCATTTGAACAAAATGAACCTGTCCACAGAGACGGAGTGCCGACTCTGTTTGGAAGAGACAGAAACCGCAGAACACATACTATGTGAGTGTGTTGCTCTGTGCACACGGAGGTGGATTCATTTTGAAGAGAGGTATCTGACCCCGGAGAAATGTAAATTGGCCTCTATAAACAGCATTCTCGCCTTTATTAGAGAGGTGGAGAAGCTCCTGGAGTAACAGTACCCAACAGCACAAAAGATCTTTTAGGTCGTAGTGCTAGCCGCTTTTGGGCAGGGACGGAAAAAAAAAAAAAAAAAAAAAAAAAATACATTATCAACTTGGGCAGTTTTGGTGCATTTGGTACAACGTTTGATGCATTTCCCATCAGCCGATTTTTTTTTTGTTAAGATGTTGCATGGATATCACATTACTTCGAGCAATCTGGCACAAATAGCACTGACAGAGATTTTGAGTCCTAGATCTCATAGTTAAACTTACACTCAAAAACTTAGAATAATCAGGTAGTTCGACAGTCTTGGAGGGAACGATTCCTGGATCGGCACTGGGAAGTTGTCGGTAGACGTTCCGTTTGCATCCGACACAAAGAACATTCAGCAGTCTTTCTTCACACAAGATATTGTCCACACGATGTTTCAGTAATTTTTCTAGATTCGATTGCAGCGAATTCAATGTGATTTCCAAAACGTAAAAATTTTATGCATTTGAAATGTATGGAACTGTTAGAGAATAACGGTCCGTTCACTAAGTGAACCCCGTGATCTTAATGAATTTTTTTCTATATAACAACTAAGGATGGAAAACCTTCGGCCATAGCCCTTTTGAGATAGACATCTCTGAGAACGGCGCTATATGATTTCCAAAACGTATAAATTTTATTCATTTGAAATGTGTGGAATTGTTAGAGAATAACGGTCCGTTCACTAAGTGAACCCCGTGATTTCTTAATAATCTTTTTCGAACGAACACCTTTAATTAAAACATGTTTTATAGCATTATTTGTATTGCAAAATATTAAGTGTTTCATTAAATAAAAATTAAAAGTTTTGGGATGAATTGCAATTTTCTTCTATATTTCTCTTGATTTTCGGGCCCATATCTAATTTAGCAAGGAAACAAACCAATAAATAAAAAAACCTATTCGGGATGAATTTTCCGTGCCAACTTCACAGACATTGCTAGGCATGTAATCCAGCGGGTTAAACGTGTGCCCTGTAAACCAAAATTGTTGCCCTGTGAACCATTTTGGTTATACGTTATGTTGGTAAACCTGGTCAATTTTTTTGTTCTATAGCTGGAAATATTTAACTCTTACAACTAACTTCGTGGAGTACATTTTTCCACCAGAGTTGTACCATGTACGCAGCTTTGTTCTCCTTTTTATCACACAAATAAAAAATACAAATCGTGCTCATGATTTTTTTTTTTTAAATCATTTTCTTTTAAAAAGTTCTGAATTCTTTTTCACTTGCCAGGATATTTTATTATTTTATTAACTGTGACAGCAATATTCAATTTTATTTATTTATAAATATGTATTATTATCTAAAGACGGTGGACAACCGACAATTTGGGGATGTGCTCCGCTTCCTTATTACCGGCAGAGTCTGTTTAAAATCACCGGCCAATAATAAGACCATTCCTTCTACGATACTTTGGTTGTTTTTAATATCTTGCATGGTTCGATTTAGTGCTTCGATTGCTCTATTCTAGAACATCGTATATACGTCCCAAATTTTTTCTTATGTTACAAATTGGTGTTTCTTCAATGAAAATAAGTTTTGTGATCGAATACCAACCCCTCCAAAAACAATACTTACTTCATTTTTTGAACTTTTTGCACGAGACGATTTTGTAAAAACTTTTCCATACGTTGAGGTACCGAAATATTATACCTGGAATACATTAGGAAAGAGTGGACACCTCTATTCACAATTGGCCTGGTATTGAATCCGGAGCAACCTGGAGTGTTTTTTTCTTGATAATGTTGTTAAATAATAACTGTAAACCATTTATTAGACCTTGGATTGAGTAGACCAATTGAGTAGAACTGGAGAAGTTAGTAGACATTTAAAACAACAACTCAATGAATAATGAATGTGGTTTGTCCTTTTTAGATGCTCCGGGAGGGACTAGAAAGATATTTCTTTTAAATCTGCTCTTACCACAAATTCGAAAATATAAAGGAGTTGCTATTGCCTTAGCTTCCTCTAGAATAGCTGCCACGTTACTCGATGGTAGTCGAACGGGTTGAACATACACCCTTTCACCATTTGCCAAGTGAACATCGAGGTGTGTTGTGTTGGGATATCTTTCATATAACAGAAAACCTAAAAGCTGCCGCATGGCTTCGTTGCTGATGATATAATGGCCGGACTTCATCTATGACCTTTGTGAGGTCTGTGTTTCTGAAGTTGAAAATTGTTTGGTCACTGCCTTTAGTAAGTAATATATTTACAGTTCGGGGAATAAGGGACCACCCAGCTATTATCGACACTAATGTAATCGCTGTTTCGGAGCTTTATCAATGTCGTCCGACCTGTGTAGTGTCTTATTATTGGTTGGATTAGGTATTTCTGTGCTGATAATGTTATCAATTTGATTGAGTCTCAATATATCTTTTAACCAAAGTAAAATATGGACATGTGGTAAGCCGCGCTTCTGCCATTTCCTTTATTTATAACCAGTGGCGAAATTACAAATTTCGCCCCCTCCCCCCACCCCCCGCAAAAGTTTTCTTGGACCCCTAAAAATGCTTCTTGTACCTATAACTTTTCCTATTATCCAGACTCGCATTAATTAAAAGTGTGTGATTTCGAGAGTACGAAACAGCACGTGATTCAGTTCAATCGGCTCAAACAAAACGAAATGTCTTGCAATCATCTCAAGGCTATGACATTTCTAAATATGTATATCGATAAAGCATCACAAATTTCGAGTATAATTTGAAAAATATCAAGAATTTCGAAATAATCTCAAAAATGTTGAATTTTCAATATCGAATATCGAATTATCCGTAAGTATGTAAAAAAAAAGGAAATGCTATTTGCGCTAATCACCGCCCCGTAAAATGTAAATAACCTGGACATTCTTAAATAATTTCGAATAACCTATAGGAAATTGGAAAAATATCGAAATCTCGAAAAATCAACTAAATATTACGATAAGATTTAATGTGTAACTCTTCAACTACCCACAGCTCAAAGCTAAGCGCGGAACATTGTCATACAAAACTCGAATAATTTTGAAAATCTTTAAAAATCGTCGAAAAATCTCGATTATCCCAGAAAAATTCGAAATATCTTTATATTATGTGAATCTCGATTGAGTTCGAACAAGTTCAATAATACCGAAGAATCTAGATATTGTTGAATAATTTCGGAAAGCCTGTAAAAATCTAGAAAACCCACAAAAATTGCGAAAAATTCCGAAAATTTGTGTAAATATTGAATTATTTGTCAAGTAATTTAATGTTACTACATGGGATAGTGCTAAAACCTCGCAAAATCAAAATAACGAATAAAATTTTTGATTCAGTTTCATAATATCGAATTTTAGAATATCGCTGAAAAATTTCGCGAATTTTTTTATCTCGAAACACAAAAAATTAAAATTAAAAATTTTAGTTCAATTTCAGTAGAAAATACATTTTGGGGATCTCATAAAAATCCAGAAATTTTAAAATCCAGAATAATTGAAAAGTGAAAATCCAGAAAAAAAATTAGAAATTAGCCGAAAACCAATCCAGAAAAAAATCCAGAAAAAATCTTTTGTTTAAAATAAACGAAAAAATTCAATTTTAGAGGCAGTTTTAGTGTTCATACACAGTTTTAGACCTTTTTCACAACTTGAAACATTTGTGGTACATTTGCTTTGATCTGTGTCTGCAAGGTTGACGAAGCATTAATCAATTTATCACGAATCCGCAATTCGCTCCAATACATTCTTCGATACCACACTAACCCAACGAATTAAGCCAACCACAAAATAACTTATTCGAGATTCGAGATAATTCGCAATTTTGATTTGGAGATTTTAAAATTTCGATATTTCGAAATTCGGGATTTTGAAATTCGAGATTTCGATTTCGAGATTGTGATTTCGATATTATACCCAACCCTACTACATAATATTACGAAACAAAATGCTACTAAGCAATAATAACCCGCGACAATTTCAAACATCGTCGAATAATCTGAAAGTTTCGAAACACCGAATTACCAATTAAGTCTCGCACCAATCACGCATCCCATTTCCATGTGATGGAAAAATGAAATCTGAGAGGGGATATGAAACAGGAGAATTTGCATTTTTCTTATTTAAAATAATTTTTCAAAATAAACCGGTTTTATTAAGTTTTTATTTATGGTTTACCGGTAATAAAAAGATTCGGTAAATCTTTTCCAAATCAAATTCAACCTTTTCTAATCAAAACCTGATTTGTAAAATGGTGAATTTGAAATGCAAAAGAGGTACATTTGGAGTGCAAAACATGTATTACAAATAAAACAACGTATTGTTTGATGTCAAAAGCTTTGATTTCAAACGAGTTTGGCAAATTTTCTTCTAAATCTAAATTTCTATCAGAACCTAAAGCCGCATTTTTATTACGTTTAATTACTCTGACATTCACCTTCAGCAACCGAGAAGAAATTGTTGGGCCTGTCTTAAGAAAATATTCAATAGCAACAGGAACGATTTTTTCTTTCTCTAAAATTTCCTAGAAATGTCCCGTTTTGTGAATTTGAAAGGTTTACTTTAAGTTAAGCTTAATCTGAGCTGTCATTTATCTGATCTTGACGTTGAACCATTATTCGAACGCTTGATAGCTCTCGTGGGCCCCATTAACCGCGGCCCTTCGCAGCTGCAGGTGTTGAGAATTGAGGGTTGAGCTAGAGTTAGCTTGAATGAGGTTTAAGCTTACACATAGTTCATGTAGCCTTTTAGACCTTATTGATTTTTTAGTTGAGTTAGGCGATGAGTTTGGGGTTGAGTTAAAGGCTAAGCCAGAGGTCGAGTTAGGATTGAGTTAGGGCTGAGTTTAGGCTGAGGTTTGGTTGTTGGTTGAGTTGGAAGTTACCTAGAATTGTTTTGAGTTTCGTTCTTGTAACCATGTTGTTTTTCAGCCCTTGATGATTTGATGATTGTGTTAGGGGTTGAGTTTGGGGTTAAGCTGAAGATTCAGCTGGGGATTGAATTGACTTTTGGGCCTTAGCTAAGGGTTGAGCTAGGAGTTGATTTGGGATTCAGTGAGGGTTTCAGTTGGAGTAGTTAAAGGTTAAATTGAAAATATCCTTGAATTGAGTTCGTGTTCGCATATATCTTTTGGACCATGTTAATTTTAGAGTTGAAGTAAGTTGGAGTTGAATGAGGGGTCGAGTTGAAAGTTTTGTTGGAGGTTTGGTTGAGTTGCTTTCATGTGTTGCAAATTGAGTTCTGAGTTGAGTAGAGGGTAGACGGTTAAGAATTGGCCCGAGCTGGAGTTACAGTTGAATTAGCTTAAGTAGGCGTTAATTGGGGAATTATTTGGGGGTTGAGCTGAAGGTTAGATTGAGTTGATTTTAATTGTTTATGAACGCATTTAGTTTTGGACTGTGTTGATTTGAGGTGTGACGGGCGTTGAGTTTAGCGTTGAGTTGGGCGTTAAGGATGGGGTTCAGCTGGGGATTTATTTTGGCATTGAAAATTGAGATGATTTGAGATGAGTTCAAATTTTCGGACTGTTCCGTTTTGGTATTAAGTTAGGGTCATATTTAGGGTTGAGTTCAGGTTGGGTCAACTCTAATTCTTCTAGTGAAGAGTTTAGTTAGGAATTTATTTTAAAGTTGAGTTGGAGTTTAATTCAGTTAAATTCATGCACAAATGTAGTTTTTCGGACCATGCTGATTTGAGGATTGAGTTAGTAGTTGAGTGAGTTTGAGTTGAGTGATTGCATTGGAGATTTAGTTGGAGGTTGCGTTGGGTTGAAATGAGTGTTTCGCACGGCGAAAATTTTGAGAATGCCAATACACAAAAGAATACAAAAAAATTTTAAATTTCAATATTAATTAACGAGAAAGAATTGTTTGTTAGCGGAAGAGTTATTTATCGTTGTAATTTCCATGAAGGATTATGTACACCCATGTAAATTGTGATTATGACTAACAAAGGTATTTAATTCCTTTTTTTTTGTAAACACAATGCTTGTAGGTGATTCATTTAAAATTTTAAAACAAGGTTTGTACACAGCCACAAAAATGGAAAATTCCGTTAGAACGGTAATGAACAATTTCCATTTGTGAGAAATTTTCAATGTTTTTATATGAAAATATTGAATGTCTTATTGCACAATACACTGTACACGCGAAATTGTGATTTATTGTAAAATAATACTCAGAATTCCGAATGAATAGTAGTAGTATGTTGTACTCGATAAACAATGTACACAAAAACGTTCTTACCCATTTACTAAGTACAGTGTTTATGTATAAAATGACAAAAAAAAAAAAAAAATTGTTTATGACAAAGGAATTGACGAACAATGAATTAAAGTTACTACACTTCATGTATATGTTGTTTATATGGAACGTTCGGTTATTGCTTTATTAAATTTATTTTTATATCAAGTATGTACTGCGTAATTGTAGAAAATTCTAACATTTGATTTCATTTAAACCATGCCAATACCATAATCATCATAAAACAAACACATACAAATTGCAATACTTTGTTGCCTATAACTAAGTAAATTAATTATTACATAAAAAAACAAAGTTTAATAATAAAAATTAATTGTGTAATAAATTTAATTTAAGTAACAATAGAGCAGATTCAATTTTCTTATAATTTTTTTTTTTTTTTGTTTTGTTTTATACTTACTCTTCAGCTTCGGTACCGTGCGAGAGCGCTTAGCAAAATAATAATAATGTAAGTGTAAGTATAAGAAGTAGAAAAAGAAGACAAATAAAGCGTGAATTTGAAAAATGCGGAAATAATTTTGAGATTTTTTTGAATTAAAAAAAAAAAATTTCTACAGCAGAAAATTGTTGATTGAATCTGATGATTTTTTAATGTACATTTCGTTAATAATTATATTTTTTGCTATTTAATGTACATATATTTCTGTTGTGTATACCTGCCTACCTAACTACCTACATACATAGCTATTTGTATATTTGTTGATATGATATTGATCTGAAAACCACCAGCAGTAATCATCGTATAGCTGCATTTAGGTAGAGATTTGTATAATATTTAGTGAAGAGAAAGCATGACTATTATAATATATTTATTGATTATAACATGGTCATAAAAATTATGTGTAATCAATGTCTTGTAAGAGAAAATTTATGTAGAGGATTAAGGAAGTTAGAAATGTTTTATAGGCTATACCATATATAAGTAAAAAATTAATTACATGGTTCAGGTTGTACATGAAGATATTATTAAAAGATATTTTAGTGGTACACGAAGGTGAATGGTATATGTTTCTATAATTAAACGCCAATGTAATGAGTTTTTCATTTAAGTAAATTACACAAAATCGTTATTACGTGTAATTTAAGAGTACAAGTGGTAATTGAAAATATTTCATAGTTTAAAAAAATAAAATGTTTGATAATTGGTTAATATTTTGTTTATTTGCCTATTTTATATCTATAATTTTAATGTTTTTACAGAATTGATTGATTGATTGATTTAAATGTATGATCTCTATCCTACACCCGTTTACAAATAATAAAACTGAAGTACTGGATACGTTAGTTAATAATGTCAAAATCGGTTCTGTCTCAGACCCCCAGGTACGGCCGATATAGGTTATAGTATAGTAATTTAAGGCAAAACAATGAGAACACAATTCAAATATATTAATTATTATTCAAAACTAGAATTGAACCAGCTTCCTATCTTTTGTCAATCTAAAATTAAGAATTTGAGTCAGCTTCAGCCGGTTCTTCTAAAATAGAAATTCATATAATCCATGCCACTATTCTGCCAATTACTACCTATTAAGCTTTAAAAAAAATTAAGGTGAACATTTTCGTAATTCTATTTTCGTAATTGACGATTGGAGGGGTCTCGATTTTTATGTATCTACTTCATTTTTTCTATTTTCCGCAAGAACACTGGATAGCACGTTTACTATGGTTGCGTCGCAATTTGTATGTATCCGTTTCAATTTTTCTATCTTCCGTAACAGGCGCTTTGCTTACTTTTACAATCGTCAATAGTAACGATAAAATCATAAATTAGTATTCTTGAAACCATTACGAACATAACGAAGAGAGGAAAGGATAATACCAAAAACTATAGTAGATTTCATAGAGACGTCTCATGTTGAATAAATAAACATTCAAAATAGTTGGGTGTAGAAAATACCTATTTGGGTGTAGAAATTATATTTCCAACAATACAGTGAGCCCCTACGCAATATACTTAAAAACACAAAAATATAATTCTCTCTTTGACCAAATTTACTCTTCAAGTAATACAAGATTGTTTTGAGCGAGGTCAAAACTATGTATTCAGAAAAATTTTCGTTTGTTAAACTAGTTAGTAATTAGTATGCGCTGGTACACCGGTGAGCATGATTCAAGCAAGGTTAACTCGATGTTTCGAGTCACGTGTCAGTTCACGTGACGTCACACAATTCTGCCACGTGTTTGTAGATAAATAGAGAAAAAGCGAATGAACCATTTTTGTGTTTGTTTTTATTTTTCCTTGTACAATTTTCCTTTTTATTTTTCGTTTTTTTACTTATTGTTGTAATTTAAAGGTCTCCTTTAATACTAGAATAGAGTGTCGTCATAAAACAGAAAATGATCATTTGTTTACATATTTAGAGCTAAACTGGTATTAATTGAATCACGACCGGTGAATAAAGGGAATATATGTTTATTTGTTTTTTTCTTTATTAACAAATTAACGATGGGTTTTCATTGTGTTATGGGTTATTTATTGTGGCCAACCAGCAATATACATTTGAATACGATACCGACTAAATGTGGGATTCTAAAATGATTTTTAGATAAGATTTTGGAATATGGCCAAGTAGTATGGAATTTGTCTATTTCTCAACAGATTATGATGAAACTCGACTTGTACGATGGAAATGGGACCTTCAAATGTGTTTAGATGAAGTTCTGGAATATGGCCAAGTAGGATGGAACTTGGATATTTCTTGAACGATTTTGATTAAATTCTACTTGTATGATGGAAATGGGACCTTCAAATGATTTTTAGATGAAGTTCTGGAATATGGCCAAGTAGAATGGAACTTGGATATTTCTTGAACGATTTTGATGAAATTCGACAAGTGCGATAGAAATGGGATTCTAAAATGATATTTAGAAAAAGTTCTGGAATATGGTCAATTAGGAAAGAACTCGGTTATTTCTCAATCGATTATGATGAAATTTTACTTGTGTGTTTACAGAGGAATACTATTTTGTGAACAACTAAAATTGTTGGTTTAGAAATTCGATATGAAGTTTTGCAAGTATGTCAAAGGTGTTAAAGATTTTTTCTATTAGATTGATTATTTACTAGAAAATATTTTTCCGCAAATAAAAGTAAATTATTTAAAAAACACTTTTGATTGAAATATAATGTGACTAAAGAAATAAAATAAACTTTGTTTAACTCTTAGCCCTATTATGGTTCTCACCTCACCGAAAAATTTCACACAAATCTAGTCACATTTGCATAGTATTTCTCGGTGAGGTGAGAACCATAATAGGAGCAATAGTTATTATTAAACATTTTGTTATTAATTATTAATAACATTTCATGTTATTCATGATGCTAGATGATGCAGGCCGAGTCTATACCCCATGATTGTCCTTATTCCGGAAGGACTTTGAATTTGGTATTATCAAAAGCCCGTGGAATATCAATGAATGAACATAATAGTACCTCTTTGTTTCCGAGTGTGTCATCAATTTATGATGTCAGGTCGCGTGAAGGCGTTGAATCTAATCTACTGAACCGGTATTTTATGCAAGGCTTGGTTTTCAGGATAAATAATGTGCGGCTAATGGATCTGTAAGGCCTAACATCCTCAGGGGATCTTTCCACTATTTCTGGAATAAAAATCACACGCACATCCCTCCTGGTATAGGTAAATCTAATTTTAAAGCAAAGTTCCCAAGTTTTCATGGATTTCCCTATTTAGAGAAAACGTCAAAAAATATTACTATAGCTTCTTGATCGACTGATCATTTTAAATTGTAGTCTAATTAACGAAACTGTAGTTAATATCCCTGTAAAGTGTAAAATGAACATAATTCTAAAATAAATTTATGAATCAAACAAGGGGTCTATTCGATCAAAAACTTTTCATTTTGCATATATCACTTATTATGATAATTAATATAATTATCACTTATATTTAATATTACTTTTACCTAATAATACATATATTTCATTAATTAATTTGCTTAAGTATGAGCGGTTTTTGTATAAAATACTTATTTAATTACAATTTCAATTGTACAATAACCGTGCTGCTTATGTGCTTTTATTTATCAGGTGTTAGATATGTTCCATGATTTTTGCTAAAGATAATTATCATCACGTCGTTCTTGACGTCAAAATTGATTCGATTTGAATTATTATTCAAACAGTATGAGATCGACGAATTTTTGATATGTTGGCTTTAAAAAATTAGGTGGAAAATTAAAGCATTGACTCCAACACAATCGCTTTTAGTAAGCTTTCAACGGCTTGGAAATGGGTGTCATTGGGCGCTTTCAGGTCCCGCAACATGTTGGCTTTCAAAATTTACTGATGGGCCAAATGACATTCGATACATAACATTGCCATGGAATTTTCGATAAATCGGGCCATTCAGAAAACAACAGGGTTATTTTAGTCAACATGTTGCCAACAGTTGGTAGAGCAGAAAGCGCCCAATACTATCTCATGTTATTCATGATGCTTGTGTAGTGTTACAAAAACAATTTCGAAAAGCTATGTTATGGCCGAAAAACATGACTCCATGAATAGGTGTAGTACATAATTGTCAATTTCGTCATATTTAGAACTCTTTCTGCTTTATTACTAGCGTTTTCTCGCTTTGCCTAAACTAATTTAAAATTGTATATTAAAAAAATTTTAAAAATAAGAAAGACCGGCTTTTCCGCAATTCAAATAGAGATTCTTTTCAGCCAATCTCCATTATGCTTCTCAATGCTAATTGTATAGAAAGTGATTCTAACCAGCTTTGCTAATTGAGTGACAGTGCGACAGGTAAAATTTATTCTAATGCCCCCTCATTTTACTTGTTATTACCTCAATTGTTAGTAAAATCCCCCAAACTAAGTTTACTTTATTTCTTTAGAGTCACATTATATTTCAATCAAAAGTGTTTTTTAAATTATTGCGGAAAAACATATTCTAGTAAATAATCAATCTAATAGAAAATATCTTTAACACCTTTGACATACTTGCAAAACTTCATATCGAATTTCTAAACCAACAATTTTAACTGTTCACAAAATGGTATTCCTCTGTAAACACACAAGTAAAAATTTATCATAATCGATTGAGAAATAACCGAGTTCCTTCCTAATTGACCATATTCCAGAACTTTTTCTAAATATCATTTTAGAATCCCATTTTTATCGCACTTGTCGAATTTCATCAAAATCGTTCAAGAAATAGCCAAGTTCCATCCTACTTGGCCATATTCCAGAACTTCATCAAAAAAATCATTTGAAGATCCCATTTCCATCATACAAGTAGAATTTCATCGTACTCGGTTAAGAAATACCCAAGTTCCATCCTACTTAGCCGTACTCAAGAACTTCATCTAAAAATGATTTGAAGATCTCATTTCCATCGTACAATTCGAATTTCATCATAATCAGTTGAGAAATAACCGAGTTCCTTCCTAACTGTCCATATTCCAGAACTTCATCTAAATATTATTTTAGAATCCCATTTCTATCGCACGTGTCAAGTTTCATCAAAATCGGTTAAGAAATAGACAAGTTACATCATATTTGGCTATATTCCAGAACTTCATCTAAAAATCATTTGAAGATCCCATTTCCATTGTACAAGTCGAATTTCATCATAATCGGTTAAAAAAAAGCCAAGTTCCATCCTACTTGCCATATTCCAGAACTTCTTCCAAAAATCATCAAAATCAAATTTCATCATAATTAGTTGAGAAATAGGCAAGTTCCATTATACTTGGCCATGTTTCAGAACTTCATCCAAAAATCATTTTAGAATCCCATTTCCAATGCACCTGTCAAATTTCATCATAATCGGTTGAGAAATTGGCAAGTGCCATCATTCTTGGTCATATGTCAGAACTTCTTCCAAAAATCGTTTTAAAATCCCATTTCAAACGCACATAAAAAATTTCATTATAAGCGGTTCAGAAATAGACAAGTTCCATTATACTTGGCCATATTCCAGAACTTCATGTAAAATTCAATTTAGAATGCCACATTTAGTAAGTATCATAATCAAGGCTGGGCAGTAACGAATTACATGTATTTGAATTACGTAATTAAAATACAAATTACAATTTGTATTTTAATTACTCATTCTCCAAGTAACAGTATCTTGTATTTTAATTACATAAATTCTAAGTAATTGTAATTTGTATTTTAATTACCCCAGTTTTTGAAATTTCTTATTTACATTTTTCAAGGCTTATTAAAATTTGGTTCCAGAGTCATCAGCATAAAACCTAATCTTAATAATCTTTTTCTAATGATACATTTTTTCACTAAATGAATTTTGTCAAATCAAATTTATCAATTTACAAATGTAAAGTATTTGTAATTTGTATTTTAATTACTGAGTTTGCTGTAACTAGGAAAAGTATTTTAATTACTCAGTGTAATGTAATTTGCCCAGCATTGTAATTAGGTAATTGTCATCATTGTTGGCAATGGGCGATATTGGCCCTTAATAGTTGAGTGCGATTTCAAAAATATAATTTTGTAGAACTTTTACTAAACGAACGATTCGTATGGATTAGGGTTTTTGACTAGGTAATAAAAGGGCCTATTCCATGTGCTAGCCAAACCTTTGTCGTTATTGTTGGCAATTGCGGATATTGGCTCTTGAGGGTTGAGTGGTATTTCAAAAATGTAATTTTGTTGAAATTTTACTAAACAAACGATTCGTATGGATTAAGGTTTTTTAATTAAGTAATTAAGGGTCTCATTCCATGTGCTAGCCAAACCTTTGGCATCATATTTGTAAATTGCCGATATTGACCCTTGAGGGTTGAGTGCGATTTCAAAAATATAATTTTGTAGTACTTTTACTAAACGAACGATTCATATGGATTAGGGTTTTTGACTAGGTAATTAAAGGGCGTATTCCAAATGCTGTGACTTGTAGTAATTAAAGGGCCTATTCCAAGTGTAAAACCTTTGTCATCAATGTTGGCAATGGCCGGTATTAGCCCTTGAGAGTTGAGTGCGATTTCAACAATATAATTTTGTAGAAATTTTACTGAACGAACGATTCTTATAAATTAGGGTTTTTTAATTAGGTAATTAAGGGTCCTATTCCAAGTGCTAGCCAAACCTTTGTCATCATTGTTGGCAATGGCCGATATTGGCCCTTAAGGGTTGAGTACGATTTCAATAATATAATTTTGTAGAACTTTTACTAAACGAACGATTCGTATGGATTAGGGTTTTTGACTAGGTAATTAAAGGGCCTATTCCAAGTGCTTTGACTTGTGGTAATTAAAGGGCATATTCCAAGTGCAAAACCTTTGTCATCATTGTTGGCAATGGCCGGTATTAGCCCTTGAGAATTGAGTGCGTTTTCAAAAATATAATTTTGTAGAACTTTTACTAAATGAACGATTCTTATAAATTAGTGTTTTTTAATTAGGTAATTAAAGGTCCTATTCAAGGTGCTAGCCAAACCTTTATCATCATTTTTGGCAATGGCCGATATTGGCCCTTAAGGGTTGAGTGCGATTTCAAAAAGATAATTTTGTAGAACTTTTACTAAACAAACGATTCGTATGGATTAGGGTTTTTGACTAGGTAATTAAAGGGCCTATTCAATATGCTAGCCAAACCTTTGTCATCATTGTTGGCAATGGCCGATATTGGTTCTTAAGGGTTGAGTGCGATTTCAAAAAGATAATTTTGTAGAACTTTTACTAAACGAACGATTCATATGGATTAGGGGTTTTGACTAGGTAATTAAAGGGCCTATTCCAAGTGATTTGACTTGTGGTAATTAAAGGGCCTATTCCAAGTGCAAACCCTTTGTCATCATTGTTGGCAATGGCCGATATTGGCCCTTAAGAGTTGAGTGCGATTTCATAAATATAATTTTGTAGAACTTTTACTAAACGAACGATTCGTATGGATTAGGATTTTTTAATTAGGCAAGGCTGGGCAGTAACGAATTACATGTAGTTGAATTACGTAATTAAAATAGAAATTACAATTTGTGATTTGTATTTTAATTACTCATTCTCCAAGTAACAGTATCTTGTATTTTAATTACTTAAATTCCCCAGTTTTTGAAATTTCTTATTTAAATTTTTACAAGGCTTATTAAAATTTGGTTCCAGAGTCATCAGCATAAAACTTATCATAATAATCTTTTTCTAATGATACGTTTTTTCACTAAATGAATTTTATCAAATCAAATTTATCAATTCGCAAATGTAAAGTAATTGTAATTTGTATTTTAGTTACTGAGCTTGCTGTAACTCGGAAAAGTATTTTAATTACTCAGTGTAATGTAATTTGCCCAGCCTTGATCATAATCAAATGTATATTCCCAGCTTGGTACAACAAATAGTTCATAACGCAATGTACACCCATGTTAGTAACATAAATTCGCTTCATTTTCATATACAAAATATGAACTCCAGCCGAAATTTGTAGTTTTTTTTATTCAGCCGGGAAAAGGTTAAATAAAGGTTAAAAAATCCAAAACCAATAACAAAAACTTATTAGGAAACTATATAGGTATACGAGGAGTTTTTATTTTCTATGCATCCAGCATAATGTTTTTTATTTATTTGTTGCAAACAGTCACAAATTTTGTATGAATTGATGTACATACTCACACATAAAAATTGTAAACACAAAAAATAAAGAAAAATAAAAGTAGTGAGAAATGCGAATTTTTGTTCGATTTGTTTTTTAAATTTTTATACTCGTAGAGCATACTCAATTCAAAGTCAAACGCAAATCAAGAAGAAGTAAGAGGTACGAGTAATAAGAAATTAACAGCAGAGAGTCTGATTTAAAGGGATTAAGAAGATAAAGTTATTACAGTTCTACTGTATTTTACATTTGTTGTTGTTGTTTTTTTATTTTTTGAAAATAAATGTTCACGAGACGTCTCGGTATTACATCGTTTTTGATAATACAATTTGGAGAGCGAGATGATGATAAATGTCGTACATAGACGTAATTACTATTATGTATAATAAAAAAAAAACAAAAATAATTTGGAAATGTTTACAGTCGCTCAGATACCTGTAACGATTGTTACATCGTGGGGACGACTCACCCCTGAGATACTCATGTCTCTGTTGAATGGGCAGCCGGGCATTATTTCTGACCTATTTGGTTAAACTATTCGCGTATGTCCTTGACATGATAAATCCCCATCCCTCGACCTTTCTCATCTGCAATTTCATAAGCTACCGATCCTACTAACCTGATTATTTTCCCTTTTGTGAATTTCGGCGCTAATTTTGCAGAAAAGTTGCGCGTATAATCATTTTGCACAAAGTTTCGGACAAAGACTTCTTGACCTACTTCCAGTTTTCGAACCTTACTGCGTAAATTGTAGGTATTGGCGCTGTGGAGATATGCCTTTTCCAAATGCGATAAAACAGAATTTTTAACTGCGCATAAATTATCGGGTTTGGAAGTTATAGAGAGAAAATTATCATCGATTGTGTGAAATCGACGTAGTAATTCGTATGTTGAACCATGTCCAACTTTATGTTCTCCGAATACCAGAAAATGTGGAGACCTACCAGTCGACTGATGCACAACATTCCGCAAGGCACTTCCAACTTCTTGCAAATGAGAATCCCATTCTTTATGATTATCCTTCACGTATGCTCGGATTGCAGCCAACAATGATCGATTGACCCTTTCCGAGGCGTTTGCCTGTGGCGAGTATTTCGGAGTAAATATGTGCTTTACGCCATATTTAACTTTCAATTCATCTAAAAGTTTTGATTCAAATTGTTTCCCGTTGTCTGAAAACAAGGATTCGGGAACACCAAACATGCAAAACACATGATTCTTTAAATAATCTACCACACCTTGAGCTGTTGCATTTCGGGCAGGTTTGAGCAGTACAAACTTTGAAAATTTATCTAAAACAATCAAAATATGAGTATTCCCTGATTTTGATCTTGGGTAGGGTCCGAGAAAATCGATGAATAAGTTTTGCCATGGTCGATGAGCCATTGAAAATTGTCCCATTGGAGGGCGTGTCAAGGAATTTGTAGCTTTACAAGTTTTGCATATCGTACAGCTTGATACGTACTCTTTAACTTGTGTGGCCATATTGGCCCAGTAAAAATGCCTTTGAAGAAGGTTTAGTGTCTTGGCCACTCCACGATGTGAAGCACTAGGGGGATTGTGGGCTTGCTTAATGAGTGTACTGGTTAAATTTTCTGGTACTACCAGCTTCCATTCAGATACATCAGAATCTACATACGATATTCCATGAGCCAAATTAATGAAAAGTTTTCCATCTCTCACTTCAAGATTTATGTCATCCTTCATTTGAGAATAATTATCAATAAGAGCCATATACTCGGGTTTTGAAAATTCAGGAGACTCCATATCAACGTGAAGAGGAACAATGTCAATATCTTCGGCACCGACAATATTAACTTCGCAAAGCTCGTTCGCATGCAGGCGCGACAAAGCATCCGGAACGGTATTATGTTTCCCTGGACAGTGTTAGATTTTAAAATCGAAACTTTGTAAATTTAAGCTCCATCGAGCTAATCTACCCGATAGTTCGCGCTGACTCATCAGCCATTTCAGACTGGCATGGTCAGTAATTATGGTGAATGGAAATTCCTCTATGTAAGGCCTAAATTTTCTCACGCTTAGCACGGCTGCTAAGCACTCCAACTCAGTCACACTATAATTTCTCTGTGCGGTAGTTAATTTTTTTGAGTAGAATGCTATTGGATGCTCTTCTCCAGAGTCGGATTTTTGAAATAAGACACTCTCTATGCCACTACTACTTGCATCGCATTGGAGGAAAAATGGCTTGTTAAAGTCAGGATTTGTAAGCACTGGCGCACATGTTAGAAGATCTTTGAGCTTATCGAAGGCTTCTTGTGCATTACTGTTCCAGACTAATTTGGAACCCTTCTTCAACAAGTCTGTTAGTGGTGCGGTTAGAGTAGCATAATTAGGTATGAACCTTCGATACCATCCTGTTATACCAATAAAGCTTCTAATTTGCCGCATAGTTTTTGGGACAGAATATGACTGGATCGCTTGGACTTTATCTGGGTTAACCTTTAGACAACCTTCCCCAATAACAAAACCCAGGTATTGTACTTGTTTTAGGCAAAATTTAGATTTTTCAACGTTAATTGTTAAGCCCACCGTTTTGAGTAATTGAGCCACTTTTGTCAATCTAATATGCTCCTCAAATGTAGAAGAGGTAATAAGAAGGTCGTCTAAATACACGAACACCCTGTCGTGCAGTTCATGCGGAATGACTCGGTGCATTAGACGGCACATCGTTTGCGGAGAATTACATAGCCCAAAGGGCATCACTGTAAAGTGATACAGCGGTCTTCCGGGTATGGTGAAAGCGGTGAATTCTCGAGAATCCGGATCTAAAGGTACCTGCCAAAAAGCATCCTTGAGATCCAGGCTTGATATAAATGATGTAGAAACGTGTTGTCGACTCAACAAGCCATAAATTAAAGGAAGTGGGTAAGCATCCTTTTTCGTCAATTCGTTTAATTTTCTGGCATCGAGGCATAGCCGTGCTTTGCCATTGGATTTCCGAATTAGAGCCATGTGAGAACACCAAGAGCTAGAACTCTCCTCTATGACCCCTAAAGCTAGCATTCTATCTATTTCGTCATATATCTCCTTTTGGACTGCTGGAGAAACAGCGTAATGGCGTTGTTTAACAGGAGTTGCGTTTCCAATGTCAATTTTATGGGTTATCAAACTTGTTCGACCAAGGCCTTATTCATTAAAACTGGGGAAAAGTTTTACAGTTTGATCCAACAGAATTTCTTCCTGGGGTGAAAGCTTCCAACGATTTGGATCCGTTTGTGAAATAGAACTTTGTTTAAGTTCATTAATCATCATAGGCGTGATGTTAAAAGTTCTCCAAAAATCTATCCCCAGATAGAGTTTTTGAGTCAGACTATAGGGACAACAAATAATTTAACAATGGCTTCTTTGCTTTTGTATTTGACAGGCACTTTAACATACCCCAATACACGCTGTTGCTGACCACTTGCAGTGGTTATGAAACAAGGGAGACTGTGCAAGAAAATATCCGAATCGGTTAAGAAAGTTTCGGAATCTGCACCTAAAACACTGATGTTCGCACCGCTATCCAGAAGACCTGAGATTAATTTACCAGCTATCTGAACTTCGGCGTATGGTCTGGTATCATCCTGTTCTGTAATAACAGTCTCGGATATTATCCTCCTCAAACTCCGATTGTTTTGAAAATACTTCAGCGAACGTACATTTCTAGCGTTGCAATTGTCGTCGCTGGCAAACGACTCTTGATCTTCATTACACGGTGTCCAATTGGGGTTATGATAATTATTAAGGATTAAATTTGGCTCATAATTAGGTTTTATATCACAGTTTTGATCCAGGCTGGAATCAAAATTCATCAAATTGCTTTTATCAATTAAATTTACTTCGTCCGTTTGTACAGCTCGGGATCTGTATTGGACGCCGCTTCTGATGTTGGATTGCTGGGATTGGTACCTTTCCGGGGGTGTAAATTCCCAGAATCTTTCACCTCCGGTCTGAAGTTTCCCGAATAGTTGGATTTTGATTTACACCGAACACAATTTGGTTTGAATACGCCTTCTAATCCACATCCAAAACAAAACACTGAACTTACTGGTAGCTCACAATTCTTAAAATAATGGTCTGGAGATGAACAGTTCCAGCATCCAGGAAAACTATCCCCTTTTATATTTTTACCAGTAGAATGTGGGTTAAATTTGAAATTAGTAGGGTTCGAGTAACGGTTAAGATGTCTTGGACCATTAACCGCACATACTTCATTCTGACTATGATTTGCAAAACTTTGATTGCTATTCGGATTAAACGAGTCACCATCATGATTAATTTCGTTGATAAAACGTCGAGATTGCGGAATTAACTCAGGTATGTGTCCAATACGATTCCATGAATCCTCAATGGAAACACATTTATTTACTAGTTGATCGGCTGTATCAAAAATTTGACCGGCGAGAAACATTTGAAGACCTACTCGCATATTACGCATAAGAATCATTAGCAATTCTTGATTTCCTAATGGGATTTTCAATGGGGTAGACATTGATAATATCTCAGCGTAAAAATCCATAAACGATTCACGCGGTTTTTGTTTTCGTGACTCGAGTGCTCGTCGAATATCAAAATCATTTCGACGATCTTGGAATCGATGTATTATTGCGTATTTTAACTGGGGCCAAGTAACTCTTCCCACGCGCTCAAGGTATGTCTAATACCACTCAAGAGCTTGACCTTTTAGCGCAAAGTTGAGCTCATCTATCAGCTGAGTTTCTGTAATTTCATAAGACGCTGCTAAATGTTCTAATCTAAATAAAAATCGTTCTATAGGAATTCCATTAGCAGAACCGCAAAAACTAAAATTTAATGTTTGGAGAAACGTCGGTTTTCTTATATGATGATCAGAAAATTTCTTGGAATAACTATTATGATCTCGTTGCGCAAACACTTCAGACTGTGAGACTAACCCTCCAGGGGGAGATATTGAAAAACCCTGAGGAACAGATGGAAATTGAACCCGGTTATGATTTTCAACGTGGCTCGGCGACGTAACGGACATTTGCGAATTCGACAAGTTGAAACGGCGCGCAATTTCATCGATAATAAAATTTATGTCATCTTGACCAGTCAAAACGTTTGACGATTTTAATTTAGGATCCTTACTGATTTTTGGATCATGGCTTACGTTTTTATTTGAACCTGAGTCCTGGTATCTTTGGGAATTCAGATTTGGAGTTAACGATATTTTACCATCCAAATGACTGCTGCTTGGGTTTTCCTGATTAAGAGAGGGCATACCTTCATCTTCCTTATTCGAGGCAATTTGATTTTCGATGGAATCTAGATTAATCGCGTTGGTAACAACTTGTAACTGTTTAATCGAAACATTAGCATCTTCCTTTTTAGTTAAATTTTTGTCAATAATATTGATCAATGTCAAACAATAATCTTTTAAACTACGTGCTTCAGTATTACCCGTTGGCGAATAGTTGCCTATTCTATCTACTAAGCCTACTTTGTATGTGTAAAATTCGAGATTTGAATATACTAATTAATTCAGTATTGGTTGATTTAACCGCCTCTGTTAATGGCGTATAAAAAGTTTTTAATGTTTTACTACACTTTACGATTTCTCGTTTCGGGTTTTTAGACGCGAGCGAATGTGGTCGAGTTGGGATTTCTTTTGCGCCTCCATCTTCTTGTATAAGTCTATCCCTTAACAGAGCTTTAGCTGTGACTATATCGTCTTTGTTAATTTCGCGAATATCTAACTCCACTTTCAATTCGTCGTCCGTTAAGTGATTTATATCCATTTTAAACTTAACACTTGGTTCTACCTCAAATAAAATAATAATAAATTACGAATGAACTAATATAAATTCGATACAACAAAAATACCTGTCAACGACAACTTTTTTTTTTTTATAAATAACTTAAATAGTTTTACTTATTATTTGTAATAAATGGTAATAAAATAGAAATTAAAAAAAAATCATCCAAAATCGTGTACTAAAAATACAAGTCTACACAGATTCTTGGCTTCTTAAGTTTACTTTCCTAAACTTAATTTAAATTGTATAACTATATTATAACGATTTACGAAAGAATAATTTGAATCTTTCCAAACCAACACAAAAAAAAATTACTTGCAATCAATAATTTATAAACATAAAAATTGTGAGAGGAGAAACGCACACTTCAGACAGTCGAAGCCGAGAACGTGCCGCCTTTCGTTTTGCTCTTGTTAGTGATCTATGATACGACAGCTTGGACAAGCTTAGACAATTTTTTAACTCACAACCCACTCAACGAAAACCTTCGGATAAGATCCGCGAAAATTGTCCAAACATGACTCCCTAACCCGATTTTAGTTTAACCTTTCCGTGATACCAAAAGTCCACGTTTTTCAAACGGAATCCAGTATCATTATTCAAACTCTCCGCTCAATCAAACGATGTCAGCAATCAAGCATCTAGTACGAAGACTGAATCGCGAAAACAAACGAAAAATCTGTTGTCGTATTAAACCAAGCCCAAATATCAAGAAAACATTCATAAAAAAAACTACGTTAATAGAACTTTAAATTGAAAAATTGTCAGATATGAATTCAAACCGAACTGAGAAAGCATTTTTTCGTCAATAAAATGACCAACACTAAATAGCATATCAAGAATGGTATTGACAAAGAAAAATAACAAATCAATCAATCAGGCCGTCCTCAATCTAACAAAATAAAAATAATAAAATGAAAATATTTTAAATGTTAATGTATTGGATTGACGACAATTAGCTGACTAACGCTCAAATCAAACCAACACCAACATCACAAAAACTGCAAATGATTAATTAATAAAGAAAATTGAAAATTGTGCGATTTCGATCCGTTTTGGGCGCCATCTGTGAGGGGACCGCCTTCTGCAACTCAGGCAAACTCAATTGCAAGACAAAGCGACCCGTCAACAGAAATATTTCAAAGAGTATCTGAGTCAGCACACATGCCTTGGCTAGGGTCTCGTCGGATTGGGGTGGATATTTACTCAGAACCCTCCTTGAAACTTTGTTAAGTGCTGATGTATAATAAAGATAATAAAAAAAAAATGAATTCACTAACTGACCATTACGAGATTGCTTTCTTGACACTTTCCACTAACAACACAGAATGGACAAAATCCTCCTCGATCTCAACTCTCCGAAAAGATTGTCTCACCTCTCACATTTTAATGCTTATTCAGACATATTATCAATGTAAAACAAAATACATATGAAATTTACAAAAATTTATTAAACGAATTGAATCATTTTAACTTAAAACAATTACGAAATAATTTTAATGGTTACGAGTTAATTATCATATTTAAAGAAGTTTAATTTAATTTAATGACATTATAACTAAAAATTTTATATAATAATGAAATACATTAAAGTGTTACCTCATGTTTCAGGATAGTGGTGGGAAGCGCTTCACACTGATCACTCGTGACACTACTGATTCTATACAAGAATGTTCTCGTGTTCACTTACTTAAATATTTTTTTTTTTTGTTTTTAACTTAAATTAACTATAAACTAATTTATATTTTGACAATTTTGCATGCACTTATATTTTGGTATTTAGACATACACAACACAGACATATTTATTAATTTATTTTGTTTTTCACTGCTCGATTATTTTGAGATTTTACAAATAATAACACTATTTGGTAAAACTAACGGTACACTTTATCACGCGAACTTTATTTGTGGTTTTGAATTGTAATAGGTGTGGCAAGGCCACGTAAATGATAATGATGACTGCTGACAAACACGAAACATTACATTACGTTTTGGTACAGTGCTTAAAATATGAAGGTGCCGCAATGATTGTTTATATAATTTATTTTTGTATCGTCTTGTATCGTATCCGTTCGATAATTAGGTGATTTCCGACAAAGTATAGATCCGCTAACATCCAATTTTGTTACCAAGTTCGGGATTATTTTTATTACAACCAATCGTTATTTGCACCCGCCATATAGTCCGATAATATATATACTATACCAAACGTACAGACTTTTAAATAATAATTATTCAGGAAATCTGTTTGTTTTTCGATCACGGCAGCCACCAAAAAGAATTATTATTCTTGATGGTTAGTGAGGATTATAAATCACCGACAGTAATTAGTTTATTATGCTCGTCCAACAGGTATATAACTCTAATTTTTTTGTTTTATTTGTTTATATATACAATAACCATGTACTCATCGTTGTACATAGACGTAATTACTATTATGTATAATAAAAAAAACAGAAATAATTTGGAAATGTTTACAGTCGCTCAGATACCTGTAACGATCGTTACAGTATGGCCGATATAGTTAATAGTATAGTAATTTAAGGCAAAACAATGAGAACACAATTCAAATATATTAATTATTATTCAAAACTAGAATTGAACCAGCTTCCTATCTTTTGTCAATCTAAAATTAAGAATTTGAGTCAGCTTCAGCCGGTTCTTCTAAAATAGAAATTCATATAATCCATGCCACTATTCTGCCAATTACTACCTATTAAGCTTTAAAAAAAATTAAGGTGAAAATTTTCGTAATTGACGATTGGAGGGGTCTCGATTTTTATGTATCTACTTCATTTTTTCTATTTTCCACAAGAGCACTGGATAGCACGTTTACTATTGTTACGTTTTTGCCTTGTCAAATAAGGTTCGTATCACTGGATTGTGAATAATACAAACTCAATTCAACTTATCACCAACGAATTTATTTATTTTCACAAAATTTATTACAACACAGTTTATCAATAAAAATTCACAAAATCACTTTATATAAATTATTCTTAAATTTTACTGATCACTTTTACTTTTTATTTTACACTCAAACACTTTTTAAATCACTTTTAAATTCCTTTTAATCTTTATACTATCGCTTACCAAATATTACTAATAATCTCACAAGTTTACACTATCGCGTTCCAAATACTAATAATCCAATTCGATCTTGTTCGCCTTTTTATATACACAAACCAAGCTTCTCGAAAGTTCACGACTTTTCCAGTTGGAATAGCGTAGAAACATTACGTAACAATTTTTATCATGGAAAATTCCATTTAGTACAGTAAAACATTGAGCTATTAGTTTTACTTATTCTATTACACACTAGGTGTCACCGTCACACTACCCCCCACCTAAGCCTGTTCGTCCCGAACAGGACCCAAATCACCTCCTCTGTATAGGGCCAGCCTCTCCAAATGCACCACCTTTGGTTTACCTCGATGTCCCTTCCGTATCCGATAAACCACGTCGTTCATCCTTGTGATGACAGTATAAGGCCCTTCCCATGCTGGTTGCAGCTTCGGTGATAATCCCTTTTTCCGTTGCGGGTTGTGAAGCCATACTAATTGGCCTTCCTGGAAGCCCTGGTTATTTGCTCGTATGTCATATCGAGCCTTCATCCGGTCACTTGACATCCGTATTTTCTCCCGTACAAATTGATGAATCTCATTAAGTTCCTCTTTCATTCGGTCTACGTAATCTTGTCCACATAAAGCCGATGATGGTACAGCCCCAAACTTTAGATCTCCAGGTAACCGTAGATTATCTCCAAATAACGTTTCAGCTGGTGTCATTCCGGTTGTGTCATGTATAGCTGATCGATAGGCCATCAGAAACATCGGTATATGTCGATCCCAGTTGCGTTGGTTTTTCTCAACGACCTTTGCTAGATATTCCTCCAATGTACCATTGAATCTTTCCACCATACCGTCAGACTGTGGATGCAAAGGCGTTGTTCTCGTTTTATTTATACCGAGCATCTGGCATATTTCTTGAAACACCACCGATTCAAAATTCCGTCCTTGATCGGTATGAATCTCCATCGGCACTCCAAATCTGCTAATCCAATTGTTTACCACGGCATCAGCTATTGTTGTCGTCTCCTGATTGGGAATGGGGTACACCTCCGGCCATTTGCTGAAATAATCCATGATTACTAGCACATATTTGTTGCCGCTCTCAGTGGTGGGAAATGGGCCCGCTACATCCATTGCAATTCTTTCGAATGGTGCTCCAACGTTATATTGCTTCATGGTTCCACGACTTTTGCGTGCGGGTCCCTTCACCGCCGCACATTGGTCACATTTTTGGCACCATTCTATCACAGACTGCCTACATCCTGCCCAGTAGAATCGTTGGCGTATCTTTGCTAGAGTTTTATTAATTCCAAGGTGGCCCCCACTTGCTCCTCCATGATACTCATTCAGAATTTCTACAATCCGGCACTTTGGTATCACCAGCAGCAATTGCTTCACTTTGCCATCCGTGCTTTCCCACAATCGTTTTAAACAGCCATTCTCAAGACGGAGGCTATCCCATTGAGCCCAATAAGCCTTGACAATGGGAGTTTTGTCCGCGATCTCGCTCCAAGTTGGCCGGTGTTCCTTTTCCTTCCATTCCATTATAACTGATAAATCCGTATCATCCAATTGCTCTTTCCTGATCATTTCGTCGGTCCACTCCTCATCAGGCAGCACTTGCGTAAGCCTAACGTCGATGATGCCTTCCTTTGCTTCAACATGGCCATAATGTTTACATTCTACTGGACATGGCCGTCTTGATAATGCGTCGGCATTTCTGTGTGCACTTCCCTTCCGATGTTCAATTTGGAAATCGTAGCTTTGAAGACGTTCGATCCAGCGTGCTACTTGTCCCTCTGGATTCTTAAATTGTAACAGCCACCGTAAAGCGCCGTGATCTGTCCGTAAATGGAATTTTTGGCCATAAAGATATTTATGGAAATGCTTGACACACTCCACTATAGCCAACAATTCTTTCCGTGTCACGCAGTAATTACGCTCCGGTTTTGATAATGTTTTGGAGAAGTACGCAATAACTCTTTCTTGACCATTAATTTTCTGTGATAACACACCTCCTATACCGTCATTACTTGCATCGGTGTCCAAAATAAATTTCACGTTGGGTATAGGGTACGCGAGGATTGGCGCGGCACACAACCGTCTCCTTAGTTCCACGAATGCTTCTTCCTGGTCATTCTTCCATTCGAATGCCTTGTTCTTCCTGGTCAACTCGTGTAAACTCTTGGCGATGTTGGCGAATCCTGGCACGAAGCGTCTATAATAGGTGCACAATCCGAGAAAGCTTCGTAATTCGTGTAAATTTTTAGGTCTTGGCCAGTTCTTAACCGCTGCGATCTTTTCTTCGTCGGTGTGAATTCCATTAATCGTTACGAGATGACCCAAATATTTGACTTCAGTTCTGAACAGCTTACACTTCTTTGGACTTAACTTCAATCCGGCAGCCTGTATCCGATCCAAAACTTCCGCCAAGTTCTTTAGATGCTCGTCAAAATCCTTCCCCATAACGATGATGTCGTCCAGATATATTAGGCAAGTCTTCCAATGTAATCCCTTTAACACGCGCTCCATTAATCGTTCAAAAGTCGCAGGGGCATTACATAATCCGAACGGCATAACATTAAATTGCCAAAGTCCGTTACCCACACTGAACGCTGTTTTCTCGCGATCTTCCTCATGGACTTCCACCTGCCAATAGCCGCTTTGTAGATCTAATGTCGAAAATATTTGAGCACCCGATAATGTGTCTAATGTGTCATCGATCCTTGGCAGTGGGTAGCTATCTTTTTTCGTCACAGCATTGAGTTTTCGGTAATCAACGCAAAATCTCATGCTACCGTCCTTCTTCTCGACCAATACTACCGGTGAACTCCATGGGCTATTAGATGGTTCAATTACTCCTGCTGCCTGCATATCTGTTACCATTCGATTGACTTCTTGTTGTTTTGCCAAAGGTAGTCTCCTGGGTGGCTGACGAATTGGCATCTCTGCTCCCGTATCAATGCGGTGCTTTACCATTGAGGTCCTTCCGTTATTATCCGATGTACTGCAGAATATGGACGTGTACCGTTTGAGTAGTTGATGTGCAGAATTTTTCTGTGCCTCGGTAAGATCTTCGGTCCATTTCTGCATAAGTTGTTCTACCATTTCTATCTGCCCTTGCATGTCGGCTTTTTCAACCGGACTTCTCTGTTCACACTTTACTATAGTTGAAACCTCGTTACATTTTCCGATGAATGTCCCTTTCTTGATGGTTTTCGTCTTATCCGAGAGATTTAGAGTCCTAATTGGTACTCTATAGTCGTTGTCTGGTTTAACTAGGGCTTTCTCGATTATAATTTCCTTGGCTCCGTTCTCCTCTTCGTTAGCTTCCACAACCCACAACCTGGGTGACCCAGAACCTCCCTCCAATTTTCCCCATAGGATCGTCTCCGAATTCGGTGGCAGCTTCTCCCGATGATCAATAATAATTCGCCTGATAGTTGCTCCGGCACTGCTAGATTGAAGTGGCAACTCGATGTTATCGTAACTTAAAACTCCTCGTCCAACATCCACCACGAAGCCATTTGCCCTCATGAAGTCCATCCCCATTATGACTTCATCCACAATATCTGCAATCAGTACTTCGTGTTGGAAAAGAGTTCTCCCGATTTTTATTTTCACGATCTTTTTGCCTTTTATTATTGAACTATCTCCAGTTGCTGTTTGTAACTTCAATCCATTAGCTGGTTGTACATCTCCATCGATCAGATCTTTACGGACAATCGTGCGATTTGCTCCCGTATCCAGAGTGATGATGCAATCCGTGCCATCAATGTCGCCTTTGATTGTTAAGCTGTCACCGCCTCTTGCTACTTTCGAAACGCGGATGGAGGTTATGGGGCAATCGGTTGTGGGAGTCAGCTTCTGCCCCTTTAAGCTGACTCGTTGTAGTTTAACGGCTCCGCCGTCATTTGGCCTTCTTGCCTAGCCAACGCCTGCTCCCCGCTTGGTCGTCGCTGCATAGGAGATGGTGATCTTCCCCTTTTTCTTCTTAATTCCCAGCAGTCGCGAGAGATGTGACCGACCTTATCACATGCCCAACATTTGATTTTGCCGCTTCCATCTCGGTATCTTGGTGTTGACCGCTCGTTGTTTATGCTTGTATCGATTTCTACTCGGCGTATTTTCATTGACGGTTTGGTGATGGCTTGTGCAGTTTCATTTGTTAACGCACAAGCGATGGTTTCCGCAAAGGTTGCTTTAGGTGACAACATCACCGCCCTGCGTGTCTCTGGATCTCGAATGCCGTCAATGAATGCGTCAATTTTTAGTCTTTCCATATAATCAGTCGATGTACTGGTATGTGCTAGATGTACTAGCCGCTCGATTGCCGATGAAAATTCCTGAAGTGATTCTCCTCCATTTTGGTAGCGGCTTTTCATTTCCATTCGATAGATTTCCCGCTTGTGGTCACTGCCGTACTTCCGATCCAGCGCCTTCATAATTTCGAGATAATTGTTGCGATCTTTTTCCGGAATTGTTTGTAAGGCCTGCGCTGCTTCACCTTTAAGGGCCACTATTAACGCTGCGACAAGATGTTCATCATTCCAACGGTTTTGATTAGCTGCCGTTTCAAATTGAAATTTGAAAATGCCGAAAGATGTTGTACCGTCGAAGTTTGGTGGTTTTAACTTAACTGATTGAATGGTTTGTACCACTTGTGTTGTTGTTCCACTTGCCTTGATATCAGTTAGCTCTTTCCCGAGACGTTGAACCTCCGCTTGTAATTTAGCTTGTAATTTATGTTCCACATCTTGAATCTCCATTTTAAATTCCGTTTTAGCGTGTTGAATTCCAGTTTGCAATTCCGTTTGCAATTTTTCTACTTCTTCACGTGGCGAAGTGGATAACTCGATAAATTTCTCGTCCATTCTCTTTTGCCCATCTGCAATTTCCTGGATTGGTTGTTCAATTTTCTCTATTTGTTGTTTCATCTCTTGGTTAGACTGGTTTATAGTCTCCAACTGCCTCACATTTTGTTGTTCCATTTCATTCTTAATTTCTTGGTTTGACTGCTCAATTTTCACCATTTGTCGTTCGTTTTGTTGTTTCATGAGACACATCTGTCCTGTCATTTGGTTCATAGCAGCTATTAACTGCGACAAATCGAAACTTCCAGAATGTTCTTGTGTCTTTTCGACCAACAATTGTTTATCTTCTGCTTTCTGCTCTATGGTTGCTGCATCCGTTACTTTCTCTCCAAAATCATAATGTTCCGCGTCCAGCCCTTCGTTCTGCATGGCCTCACGTAGTCGCGCTTGTAAAGCTGCTTTAGTACCATCAGTAGCTAAACCCCGTTTCTCTAGTTCTCTTTTTAATTCTGGAACTTTTAATTTGTTGAGAATCATTTTCTTTATCTTTTTATTCACAATCCCACCGCTGTCACCAAATTGTTACGTTTTTGCCTTGTCAAATAAGGTTCGTATCACTGGATTGTGAATAATACAAACTCAATTCAATTTATCACCAACGAATTTATTTATTTTCACAAAATTTATTACAACACAGTTTATCAATAAAAATTCACAAAATCACTTTATATAAATTATTCTTAAATTTTACTGATCACTTTTACTTTTTATTTTACACTCAAACACTTTTTAAATCACTTTTAAATTCCTTTTAATCTTTATACTATCGCTTACCAAATATTACTAATACTATTAATCTTACAAGTTTACACTATCGCGTTCCAAATACTAATAATCCAATTCGATCTTGTTCGCCTTTTTATATACACAAACCAAGCTTCTCGAAAGTTCACGACTTTTCCAGTTGGAATAGCGTAGAAACATTACGTAACAATTTTTATCATGGAAAATTCCATTTAGTACAGTAAAACATTGAGCTATTAGTTTTACTTATTCTATTACACACTAGGTGTCACCGTCACACTATGGTTGCGTCGCAATTTGTATGTATCCGCTTCAATTTTTCTATCTTCCGTAAGAGGCGCTTTGCTTACTTTTACAATCGTCAATAGTAACGATAAAATCATAAATTAGTATTCTTGAAACCATTACGAACATAACGAAGAGAGGAAAGGATAATACAATTTGGAGAGCGAGATGATGATAAATGTCTGTGGCTAAAATAGTATTCTTGAAATCGGGTTACGAAAATTTTCGCAACGGAACGTTACTAAAATTTTCGAATGGTTTTTTCGTTTCTTATTGCAGTTCTTAATGAAATCATTTAGATTTTTGTTTTAATTATATTCATATAATGACGTTCATAAAACTTAATAATTTCTGTTGATGGTTAAAAATAATATTGTGACGGTGACACCTAGTGTGTAATAGAATAAGTAAAACTAATAGCTCAATGTTTTACTGTACTAAATAGAATTTTCCATGATAAAAATTGTTACGTAATGTTTCTACGCTATTCCAACTGGAAAAGTCGTGAACTTTCGAGAAGCTTGGTTTGTGTATATAAAAAGGCGAACAAGATCGAATATGATCAGTAATATTTGGTAAGCGATAGTATAAAGATTAAAAGGAATTAAAAAGTGATTTAAAAAGTGTTGTAGTGCGATAAAAAAAAGTAAGAGTGATCAGTAAAATTTAAGAATAATTTATATAAAGTGATTTTGTGAATTTTTATTGATAAACTTGTTGTAATAAATTTTGTGAAATAAATAAATTCGTTGGTGATAAATTGAATTGAGTTTGTATTATTCACAATCCAGTGATACGAACCTTGATTGACAAGGCAAAAACGTAACAATATGTATTTACATTTCGCTAAATATTTATTATTTTGTTACCGAAAACAAAAGGGTACCAACTTTCTTTTACTTTCTTTTACTCTAGTAAAATAAAGTATGGTAATCATGAAAATTTTGGACCTTGAGATTTTTAGAGATTTATTTGTTTTGAGGTCCCCTGAGTCCGAAAAAGTGGGTTTCGAAATGGTGTCTATCTGTCTGTCAGTCTGTCAGTCTATCTGTATCCTCTCTACAGCCCAGATGGTTTAACCAATCGAACTGAAACTTCAAATTTAAGCTTTTTTGATAAATTGGGAGGTCCCAGTGAATTTTACTCTAAATCGGCTTACCGGAAGTGGCCATTCCCTTGGTCCAGAAAATTTATTTTGCAAATATCTTAAAAAGTATAAGGTTTACAAAAACCTACTTAATACAAATTGTTTCCAAAAATTAAAAACAAATAAACATCAAAAAAAAAAAAAAATTCTCAAAATTCTCAGTTCGTAAAAGAAAGTCGTGTGTTGGCCACACCTCAATTTTTTTGTTTATTATGATCTTAAAAATAAGGGCAATAATTACAATGCTAATTGATAATTTTGGGGTTATTTTTAAATGTCACGTATTGTAATTGGAATTTGTTTGATATAAGTACCTTCAACGGCGGATATTACTAATGCTTCGTACTCATCATACAATTATACTATCCTACCATCAGCATCATAACATAATAGCGTCGTACGACCATACCGTCTTATCTCTCCGAGAACACACATGGTTTTTGGACTGATTCCCACTAGCTATAGTTTTGGATACTAACTAAACGTTAAGATGTTCCCTTGGTAAAGCGCAATACGCAGTGGCCATCATTCGAAGTTTGTGCAGGGTCAATCTGGCATCACTCATCATATCATTGTGGTATTTTAAATAGAGGGTGATTCATTATCCGCAAAAATAAACCAGATATTCTTCACGAAATGAAAACTATGTCAACGGAAGAATAGCTACTTCAAAATTTGGCCATTTGTCATTAACTATTATCCATGTTGGCTAGTAACGAACTGATGGTATGTGATTCTATAAAGGATATTATTGAATAAAGCACAATGGAAATTCCATTACCAATTAACCAAGGAAAATGTATAAGGCGTTATTTAATGGAAAATTATGGATAATTAAGGATAATTGCTGAGGGGGTTAGAGCTAAGTTATTAAGGAACAAGATTCGTTAATGAAAGTATTGAAGTTTCGAATAAAGCAGTAACTAAACTTAATTTGATGATATGGCATTTATTTGATTTATGGTTGTAGTCGATTTTAATATAAAGGATAAAGTTTTTGCTAAGGAAAATTGGCTTGTTGATGTTCTTGCCTGCCCTTTCGATAATTCAGGTAATTTCGCTGGTCTAAATATCATCATTCGATATTTTCGATGTTTTCTTTAGTTGCTATGTCTCTGCCTTTTTCTTCTCGTAATGCTAGTGTCATTTGTATTTACTACCAGGGACCCTATGGACATCTACCAAAATCTATATAATTATATTGACGTTTTCGTATCTGGGGATTTTTTATCACCTGTTAATACCCATTCGGAAATAGTCCCTTAGTACCGAAAAAATTCCATAGCGAATTGAACCTAAATTTCCGAACATTTATATGAATTTTGACAGATGTCCGCATTTGGAAAATGGTTGTGGAATTCGAGAATAGGCCCCCAGAACACCTCTAGTATTTAAAATAAAGCCAAAAAAATCATTCGCGAACCGGGTCTCTCGATGTAACCGAATGAAGTCATAAAAATAATTTCCATCCGATTACATACATCGTAACTGGAAAGGACAAATACAACTTTGACACCAGCCTTAAATATGGAGGTACGTTAATTGCTATGAAGAATGCAGTTTCTAGCGAATTGATCACTCCGCCACCCTATTTTTCCCAGTTGTCAATTTTCAAAAAATCCCGTTGTGAGCTACTAGTCCGTACAAATGAACATATCATGATTGATGAAAGGCAATAGTTACATTGCATTACTGCGCTAGTCTTTCAACTTCTCAAGTGAATCGATTTAGTGACAGCCGTGGAAAGTTTGTGAATCTCTAATTCTCTAATTCTCTAATGAAGTTTCATATTCCGATATCTCATCTCTGTGTGGATTTCACCGAAGTGTGTTCGAGCATTTTACATATCCCAATTATAGTATATGAGAAATATTTGTTTTTATCGAAATTTCGACACTTTTCAATTTACTAATAACTATCATTTGGATTTCTATAAATGTCACACTACACCTCTTTAAACGAATTTCTGAGTAACTTCTTCTGATTGTGCATTTCTTTAACTTGATGAAAATTTGAATGAAGTTGTTTTTTCTAATCTATGAGTTGCTCAGGACTCGAATCCCTGGTTTTCGCCAGACACCATTCCATAGGGATCTGTTCAACCTCGAGAAGGGCCACATGCCAGCTCTTGATCGCGCTTGCAAAGAGTTCATAAACCTTAATTGGTTTTCAACTGGTGTTATAGTAAAGAGGTTTATGAATAATAAAAGAAAAGTATTTGATAACTCCCCCTCAGACATATGTGATCTGTTTGCTAACATTTCTGTTTATGAGCCCACCTCGCCATCGTTCGTTACTAAAGTCCTGCAGTGCTCAGAGTTCAACAATATAAAGAGGATCTTGATCTCTTATATACCAACTTGACACTAGTAAGGGCCATGATGGCTTACCATCCATCTTAATTGAAAACTATGAGGAAAGTTTTTTCGGCACTCTTGGAAGATCTCCCTTATCCTCCCGATTTTCAAGCTGGGTAAAAAAAGAACGAAATCGTTTCCTGCAACTCTACCTGTAACGCTTGTTGTTGAGGGGCAGCATGACTCGTTCTCTAAAATTTCTAATCTAAAGAGCGACAAATGTACTTGTAAAGTAAACAACTCATTCCCTGAGTTGGCGTGATTTGAAGGATTCCTTAATCATCTGTCAATAGCAAAGCCCAAACAGTACGATATCATATTTATATTTGTCTTATCTTCTAATCGAAAAAACTGGTACCGAAATTTCCATTTGGTTCGGAACAAATTTATAAAACTAATAACTTATTCCGAGATTAAGGGTCTTGCGAAAGTTTAATTGAAAATTTTGAAATATTTCTAAGTTACCCTATACGATTACCTGTTAACGGTCACCGAAATACCAAATATTACACGTAAAATGTGTGTTTTGCACCTAACAAGTGAACTTTTACTATCACGGTTTAGGATTAATTTTGTAGTATCGAGGACTATTTCCTAATTGTCATTAGTACTCTAAAAAGCATGAATAATATCAAAAATCTTTGGTGTTCTGTCTTTAGTATCTCCGAAAATTCTTCGAAAATTTCAAAACTCATAAATTATCACGAAAATCTCGAAAAATATTAAATATTTGGCTTAGGACCAAGAAATCTGAAAAAAAAACTCAAATTAAAGTAACGCCAGCAATAATTACGAAAGTCTCGAACGGTCTCGTCCCTATACTTCTGGAAAAAATAAAATACCAAACAATTTTGAAAATCTTTGATTATATTGAAATCGGAAAATTCGTTCCGAATCAGGAATGACGGGCCAGGCTAACTTAAAAGCATTTCTGTCATCATTTCTTAAAACGTTTGATCACGATCAAATTAAACGACTTCTAAAATGCAGTTAATTTAGCACTTATTTAGCACATTCAGTGTAAATCTTGTATTTCTCTTTTCTTCTATTATGCTATTATTTGGGAAACCCTCGAGCAGAAGGCCCCATTAGATTTTTATTAAATACGACCTACTACAATTTGATAACAAATGGATGCTACATAATTTCTTGTCATCTTTGCGTGGAGAGGACCAATGTAAAGCGGCTTTGAAGAGCTTTTTATTTTAGTATGTGCAACATAAATGTACATAAATATTAATATATCCAGATTTGTGAAGCAATTATCATGTTTCCTGTCATCCTTGCGCAAAGGCTCCAATGTTAAACGGCTTTGAGGAGTTCTTTATTTAGTATGTGAATAATTATTAAAAAGCATAAATTATTGAAAAACGTTCTAATTTTTTTTTAATATTGGAATTTTAATAAATTGTCAAAGCGGTGGTTTGGGGCGGCAGTCCTCATCCTCCAAGGTATACAACGAATTAAAATAATATTTCAAAAATTTGTTATAACTAAAAAACTTGATTTTTGAGTTTTTTTTTTTGTTCGAGATATCGAGGGTAATCCCTATTATTTCTATGAGAACTAGTTATGATTTTCAAACAATTCATAAGTTTATGTGGAAATCTTTTAAATTAAATCGAGTTTTCAAAGAAATAATAGCAGAATAGAAGAAAAGACAAGTAGAAGGTTTACAAACGAAAGGTGGTTCAAACGTTTTCGAATAGCTATGGCATGCTTACACCAAAGCTCGTGCTACAATGCGATGACTAATCCGATTCTTTTGGGAAATACTTGATCGAGCAAGTAAATGCAAGGAAATGTGTATACTTGCAATAATGTATGAAGCTGAAGCTGAAGAACATTTGTCTGCTATGGCTGCTATAAAGCAACTTGTCTTTCACCAACTTGCTCCATACTTGCAAGTAAGCAACTCTTAACTCAATATTCAGCTCAATCACTAAATCAACCTCAAATCGACTTTCAAATCAACCTTTAACTTAACCCCCAAATAATTCTCCAATCGAACCCCTTACATAGCCCCAACATGAAAAATTATAATTGTCAAATTTATTTTTACATACTTAGCTAATTCAGACTATCTTCTCAGTCTCCAGAATCAAATGGAACAAGCATCACATATGTGTACATATTTAATATCTGAAAAAAGTTTCGGCCTTGATAACATTTTTACAATCGCTTACTTTAAAACTCAATTTAGTTTTACTAGATTTCAACATTTTGTTTCTGTTATTCATCGTTCGACGCAAAGCTCTTTCCCTTTGGTAAATAGAAAGTAGTAGACGCTAGGTGTCAAATCTGGAGAATGCTGAGCGATGGGGAAGAAAGAAGGTTCATTTTGCCTGATTTAATCATTCAATTTGGCCAATAACACACTATAATAGTAACGTATTCACTTAGAATTCTAAGTAGTGTTACATAATTTTCTTGCCATTAATAAAATTCTTGTTTGATTTCCTGCTACCGCAGGAATATTATTTCTCGGTATTTTGGGATGCGCCGGATCCACCCGTCTCGCTAACCCTCATACCCTCTGTAGAGGACTTGTCAGTGCCGACCCGTCTGGCCTGGCTGCCGACAGCCTCCTCCATCGGTACACCAGCTCCTTCGCTTATGTGCCCCTCCTTATGCTTCAAGGGAGGCCTTGTCCGACCGAGGTCGCCGGCTTCACTCTCCCCCATACCTTCAGCTTCTCCCCCTATGCTGCTGGTACCCCCTTCAGGCCTGGGCGGGTTGCCACCATCCTCCGGTTGGCCTCCCGTACGCGCTTCCGCCCCATCCTTTTTATAAACGTTGAGAGTAATTGACCCGAAACCGAAGTCAATTACTCCCTTCGTTTTGTGCAGGAGGGCAAGGGACTCCTTATTTATTACCATAATTGATAATTTCGAGCCCCCCTTCGCCTCTTCCTGCTAGACGATCTTCCAATTTCCGGTCGGAAGACTCGGGTTACTGGCCTGAATGATTTCCAAAACCTCGTCAGGGCTAGCCGGTTCGGATGGCAGCCAGACACGTGCCCTCGGCCTGCTGGGAATTTCCTCCCGACTAACTGCCGCAAGCTTTGCGCCTGGCCACACCTCCCCTACTTTGGCTATAGCCTTTTTATATAGATCCACAGATCTAGAGTCCAAGCATGCAGTCATCTTCACACGCCCTTGATACCACCCCGCATCTCTGCAGGATGGGGGAGGTCCCGGATTTTCACCCAGGACCTTTAAAAAGACGAGGTTGAGTGCATTATACACCAACCTCCATTTTTCGGCCGTGATGCTCCTATCTTCTTGACTTTCGTGAATGACGGCTAGCATCAACACATGCTCCCTCAGGACATCGCTGAACAGCTTTGTTCCTGAGTTGGAGCTCGGCTTCCTTTCAGTCACCAACTTGGCCCGCTTGCTGTTGACTACTTCCACCTCGTCCTGGGACCGCTGTCTTTTCGACACATGTTCCCTTTTCGAGCCTCCGCAGCCCACAGTGCTCCTTGCCCAAGCTACTGATGTTCTTTGCTCTTCCGTAAGCTGCCCCTCGGGGGTCGCAGCCCACTTCTCGAGAATTCGGAATGCCGAGCGGCGATTCCTGTATCGCCTTTTCGCCGGAGGAATGTCTCTCGTCCCACTCTCCTGTGCTGCGTTGGTACCGCTAACTCCCGGGACTTTTGCCCTAGAGCCAATCCCCTTTGCAACTTTAGAGGCCCCACCCGTCTGGTTCGAGGTACCCCCATTCACTGATACCGGCTTTTAAGGAGAGCCGGTGCCCTTTGTTTTTTCGTTGGTCGATCTTTCCATCTGATTCCCACGAGTATCAGAGAAATAGAGGTCCGCCTGTGCAGAGATCCGAATACGCAGGTAAGGCTAAATACAACTGGAGGTCGCCAGATATCCAGAGGGCTCCGTTAGCGACTGGGCTTTGTTAAATGGGCCCCAGCCTAGTTGATCATGGTCGCTTAACACCTTAATCCAGCCCATAAGAACCGCTGTACGTTTTACATGATTTTCTGTTGTATTATTGTGATTTGACAAATGTGCCCTAATTATAACTAGATCATTACTTGTTGACGTGGATCTGTACATGAATCATAATTGGCCGTATCCTCAGGACGATTATTTTTTTCTTTGATACTAACATCCGTGTTTTTTAGATACTGAATAATTTGATCTACATGCCGTACGATACTCCTCCCATTTAACATTTTACAAAGATACGTTCTTTTGCCCAAAATTTTAGTAATGGAAGCCTGTACCCACCCTTTTTGGTTTGTGTTCGAATTATAATCGCGAATCATCACTGAATCATTTACCTCAAAGTTCACAACCCTGTTACCTTTGTAATTTTCTACTTGTTTTTCATTTTTTTTTATCAATATTTTTGCTAGATTCACCAAATAATCCTAATAACGGTTTGTGATCAGTTCTGATAACAAACTTGTATCCCACAAGATAGTGATAGAATTGTAAAACTGAGAAAATAATAGCTACGACTACAGAAAGATACTGGTCTTTCTACTCCATCTTGACATGAATGTGATATCACCCCCGCTATACCGTAACTCGAGGCGTCGGCGGTGAGAATTATAGGTAATGATGAATTGAAATGTGATAAAACTGTCTCTTCCCCTAAATCGCCTTTAATATTCTTAAAACTTGTGCGACAATCTGAATTCCAATCAAATTTTACCTCTTTTTGTAAAAGTCTTTAAATCGGATACATTTTTGTTGACAATCCGTCCTTGGTTACCGTATATTCCAAGTAACCAATGCTATCTTTAAAGAACGTACATTTTTATTTTCGCAATTTCAATCCGGCTTCTTGTAATCGACTCAGAACTTCAATTCTTCCCGGTGACCACAATGTCATCCAGAAAATTTACAATACATGGAATAACCCTGTAATAATTTTTCAATCTCATGCTGAACTATGCCTGTCGCTGGCTTAATACCAAATGGCATTCGATTTACTAAAAATGCACCCTTATGAGTACTCCAACTAACTAATTTATGGGATTCACCATCTAATTCGAACTGATTATAAGCAGCTTCCATAACTAATTTTGAAAATTTGTTTCCACACTGCAAAGCAGTAAACACTTCATCTGTACGTGGTAACGGATGCTTATAATCCTTTAAAAAATTATTTATTGTGACTTTATAGTCGGCACACAATCGCACTCCCCATCCGGCTTTTGAACTGGAACAAGTGGAGTTCCCCAATCATTAGTAACAATTGGGGTTATCACCCCCATTCATTCCAATCGTTCAATTTCCTGCTCCACCCTTTCTTTGAAAGCATGTGGAATTTGCCGTGGCTTAATAAACTTGCGTGTGGCTTCATCAACATTACTTTCTTTTACTCTAGTAAAATAAAGTATAGTAATCATGAAAATTTTGGACCTTGAGATTTTTAGAGATTTATTTGTTTTGAGGTCCCCTGAGTCCGAAAAAGTGGGTTTCGAAATGGTGTCTGTCTGTCTGTCTGTCAGTCTGTCAGTCTGTCAGTCTGTCAGTGTCTGTCAGTCTGTCGGTCTGTCAGTCTGTCAGTCTGTCAGTCTGTCAGTCTGTCAGTCTGTCAGTCTGTCAGTCTGTCAGTCTGTCAGTCTGTCAGTCTGTCAGTCTGTCAGTCTGTCAGTCTGTCAGTCTGTCAGTCTGTCAGTCTGTCAGTCTGTCAGTCTGTCAGTCTGTCAGTCTGTCTGTCTGTCAGTCTGTCAGTCTGTCAGTCTGTCAGTCTGTCAGTCTGTCAGTCTGTCAGTCTGTCTGTCTGTCAGTCTGTCAGTCTGTCAGTCTGTCAGTCTGTCAGTTTGTCAGTCTGTCAGTCTGTCAGTCTGTCAGTCTGTCAGTCTGTCAGTCTGTCAGTCTGTCAGTCTGTCAGTCTGTCAGTCTGTCAGTCTGTCAGTCTGTCAGTCTGTCAGTCTGTCAGTCTGTCAGTCTGCCAGTCTGCCAGTCTGTCAGTCTGTCAGTCTGTCAGTCTGTCAGTCTGTCAGTCTGTCAGTTTGTCAGTCTGTCAGTCTGTCAGTCTGTCAGTCTGTTAGTCTGTTAGTCTGTCTGTGTCCTCTCTACAGCCCAGATGCTTTAACCAATCGAGCTGAAACTTCAGATTTAAGCTTTTTTGATAAATTGGGAGGCCTCAGTGAATTTTACTCCAAATCGGCCAACCGGAAGTGGCCACTCCCTTGGTCCAGAAAATTTATTTTGCAAATATCTTAAAAAGTATAAGGTTTACAAAAAACTACTAAAGACAAAATGTTTCCAAAAATTAAAAACAAATAAAAATAAAAAAAAAAATTTAAAAAAAAAATTGAAAAATTGAAAAATTAAAAAAAAAAAATAAAAATTAAGAAAAAAATAAAATTTCTCAAAATTCTCTGTTGGTAAAAGAAAGTCGTGTGTTGGCCACACCTCCATTTTTTTTAATTGTTTTTGTTTGTACTTAAATTTGCCTAATTTACCATCAAATAGAATTTCGAACTTCGATAATACTTGACTCAGTGATGTTTGTGCACTAATCTTATTTATTTGTGCAAATGAAATCTTAAATGTTTCAATAAAATCCCGCCCGACAATTGGTACGTTATTTTTTGCATCGACTACGAAATTTTTAAATGGTGTAGAGTCTAGTTATCTTACCATATTTAACTGTAGGCGTGAATGTCCCGATTACTCTAATATTGTGCCCTGAATATATGTTCAATTTTACATCTGATTCCATGAGTTCTGTCTTTTTGAATTTTTCCGTGTATAAATCTTATGGAATTAAAGACACACTTGGTCCACTGTCAAATAAAAATTTAAAATTTTTCCCATTAATTCTAAAAATACTTAGTCCAACTGTGGATTTCGTTTCGCTACTTCCTTCGTTATTGATTTGAGGTTCACGGCAGTTCTCTTGCTTTTCGGCATCCTCTACAAAATTAATTTTTTTTTGTTTTGCATTGTAGGTGTTAAATGTTCAATTTTACCATATTTCCTGCAGGTCGCATGAATGTATTTGCTGTTTTTTGATTCGTGATTTTTATAACCACAATGAGAGCATCTGGGATTTTTTTGTTTAACTGATTCTTCTTACTTTCCCTCCTGATGTTTGGTAAAACTTTTATAGCTTTTGTTTCCAGCATTTCTGATTGCGTTGCCCTCTTTTTCTTGCGTTCTTTCATATTTTATTGCGATATTTATTGCCTTTTCCAACGTCAATTCATTTACATTCTAAATGACCTACATTCTTTCTCATTAATTTATCCAAAATATACGGTTCCAGTTGGTTTTTAAATTCACAATTTGCTACCAGTGTTTTTAGCTTGGCCATGTATTCCGTAGCTGTTTCACCATCCTCTTTTTCCTCTCATGTGTAACAGCTTTTTAACATTTTAGACAATTCCTCGTATGTCTATTTTTTTGGTTCTATATCGGTGTAGACAAATCTCGCACTAATTCGAATTTACTACTGTGAAGTGGTTACTCGTTCGCGTTTTTAATCGTTATTGCCCATGCAAGATATTTTCTATATATCGACGGTGACACCTAGTGTGTAATAGAATAAGTTAAATGAATAGCTCAATGTTTACTGTACTAAAATGGAATTTTCCATGATAAAATTGTTACGTAATGTTTCTACGCTATTCTAACTGGAAAAGTCGTGAACTTTCGAGAAGTTTGGTTTGTGTATACGAGTATAAAAAGGCGAAAAAGATCGAATTGGATTATTAGTATTTGGAACGCGATAGTGTAAACTTGTAAGATTATTAGTAATATTTGGTAGGCGATAGTGTAAAGATTAAAAAGGAATTAAAAAGCGATTTAAAAAGTGTTTTTGTGCGAAATAAAAAGTAAAAGTGATCAGTAAAATTTGAGAAGAATTTATATAAAGTGGTTTTGTGAATTTTTATTGATAAACTGTGTTGTAAAAATTTTTGTGGTAAATAAATAAATTCGTTGGAGTTAAATTAAATTGAGTTTGTTTTATTCACAATCCAGTGATACGAACCTTGATTGACAAGGCAAAAACGTAACAATATGCTCTTTTCAAATGTTTACGATGTCAACAATCTCACTCAACCTCATTTTAAGATCACTAATACAGTATCATGGATTTTTCAATCATTTCTTGTGTTGTCACCTTTTTTAGATTCCGTCCAAAACCGCATAGTTTCATAGTATGGTGTAGACTCGCTCAAAATTTGTATTTCCACTCCGACTAGTGCGAGTATTTTACTCGGCAGCCATATTTGTGCCTGTTTACACATATATTTTGGAATTGGCGCCTTAACAATAATAACATCAATTTTTTCAGGATTTACCTAAATACATCCGAAATAACATGACCTAAATAACTTGTTAAAAATGTCGACTTTTTAACATTAATTTTACTTTAACTTGAAATTCATTTAATCGAGAACCAAATTTCTTTCACGATCCCTTTTTGGTTTGCCAACAACAATAATGCCATCTAAATAGCAGAAAACATTATCTAAACTAAGTAATATTTGATTCATTACTGGCTGGAAATTCGAAGGGGCCATTTTTAAACCGAAAGGTAATTGAGTATACTTCAAGAGACCCTTATGTGAATTAAGGGTCAACAATTCACGAGATTTTTGTAAAACTTAACTTTTTTTTGAGAAACTAGTTAACCCGCATTTTTGTCGATTTCGACAATCCTATAAAGTTACTGCGACTTTTTATTTCAAATGCGCCTTCTGAATAATTTACTTTTTGCAGTTAACCAGTTTCTCAAAAAAAAAAAAAAAACTCTGTTACACAAAAATACGTAAAACTACAAATTTGCAAAATTATCGTCTAGTCTGGGAATTTAGCCTTGACAAATTTGTAGATTTGCAGCTTTTGACATCAACACAAATATGAAATGATTTATTTGGTGTTACTACCTCCTACTACTGTTAGACTTGTCCTAAAATATTTTTATTTATTAATCTTTCAAGTTCAATCTCCCCGTCTAATTTTATTTTAAATGGTACGATATTTGCCCAATGAAAAAATGGTTTTGTATCACTTCCTAATAAAATGTTCACTAGATCATTTCCAATTGGTGAATCTTAAACTGCATATTATGATTGGATAAATGCTCTTTCATGACGAAGCAAAGTAATGTTTCCAGCCTGGTTTCAATATATCCGTATGATGACCAACAAATTCGCATTTAAATTTCTCATTATTAATTTCAACGTTTACTTCAATTTCAGTTACAGATCAAAGGAATCGTTTCGCTTCTATCGATTATTGTACCACAAAGGTTTCAATTTGATTTTTTATTGGTTCAATCCATGGGGTAAGAATTGAACCAACGAATTTTAAAATTAAATCCTTTTTTCCCTTCTTTCGCCTTAGCAAAGTTGGGAATTATTTCTGTTCTTTATTTGAGAGTTATTAAGGGACTTATTTCATTGGGAGTTATTGAACTTGGAATTTATTTCATCAAACTGAGTGATTATTGAATTCTAATTACCTAGAAGTTAAGCTTTCGGTTGAAAGAACATTTATTTATTAAAATTGAGTGTAAATTGGATGCCTTGAGTGCTTACTCAACCAAAATGGTCCCGATAGTTTTATAATTCACATTATATAACGTAGGATGAAACATGATTCATTATTGGGACTCGTAAGAATAAGGATGAACCTGGACTAAAGCAATTTAAGACCTAAACGGTGGCAGAAAAGGTTCTGACAGCAACCTTTTGGAACGCTAAGTGAATTTTGTTGATTGATTGCGAGGTCCAAAAGAACACAGTGTTATTTAGAAATTAGAAAAAATATGTAAGGCGTCGAAAATTTTTAAATGACTACGAAGTTATGCCGGTTGTTTACGTGTATTTGAATGTGTAAGCTATTAAATTTGTAATTATGTTTAAAGGTACTGTTATATGTTACGAACATTATATTTCATAGTAATTAGTCAACAACCTTATTCGAGATGGTAATATTAAGAGTTTACCCCTTCTCAACCAATTTACGAAATACCAAGGAACCAATAAAAAGCTGCCCCTGTGGCACAGTTGTTAGCTTGCTTGTGTTAAAAAAATGATTACGAAACTACATCACGAAGCGGCCAAATCCCTCTATGGGATGTAGCGCCAATTTATGTTCATTATCGATATTCAACCAAAGCCTTAGCTGAAAACTTCAATTTTCTTGTATATACAAGCACCAATTATCGATAAATAACTTAACTGTCTGTATGGCATATTTCGCCAAGAACACTTTTGATTATTCTTGTGCAGTTAAAAGTACATTTTTTGTTACGATATAAAAGAAAAAAGCGAAAAAAGTACAATTAGGGTAAGATCAAATGGTTAAGATATTGAAGAGAATAAAAAATGTGATTTTACGAATTAACCAATCTACACCAAGAGAATGTTACAGCAATCGTTTAACTTTTTAAAACCGTCCAAATAAACGATTGGGAAGTTTTTCCTAAGTTTCCTAATAATAACAAATCAATTGAATTTATATGTAAAAACTTCGCAATAAAAAACTACTTATAAACGAAAAATTCATATTACAAATATATTTAAAAAAAATTCTTTTAACCAAACAAAAACTGAACAAAAATTATTAGGTAAAATAAGATATTTTAAAATTAGAACTGTTTCCGGCTTTACCTAATTTACAGCAACTATAATGGGAACCTATATTTAGTTAGGGAACAGATAGTTAGGATTGAACATTTCTGAATTCGGTTCTACAATGTTTGTATATCGATGTACCAAAATGTTCCTGCTGTTCGTGAAAAACCGCACATTCTATTGGAAACCAATTATAAGTTACTGTGGACCTACTCTAAAGGAAAACGATACATATTATCCGAAATCTAGGGAAACAGGTAGTTCGAACTGAACATTTATAAATTCGGTTCCTCTATGTTTATATATCGAGTTTCCGACATTTTCCTGACGTTCCTGAATGGCCCGCTTTCTACCAGATACCTACTATTAGTAACTGTGGACGTACTCTAAAGAAAAACCATACAGATTATCCGAAATCTAGGGGAATAGGTAGCTAGGATTGAACAAATTTGAATTCGCGTGTAGTTTGATTGAATACCGATTTTCCAAAATTTTCCTGCTGTTCCTGAAAAGTGCGCACTCTAACGGGAACCAATTATGAGTTACTGTAGAACTACTCTAAAGAAAAATCATACAGATTTTCCAAAATCTAGGGGAACAGGTAGTTAGGATTGAACATTTCTGAATTCACTTCCAGTATGGCTGTACATCGATTTTTCCAAAATTTTCCTGCTGTTCCTGAAAAGAGATACGTGTGCATTTGTTTAAAATTTTAAATATCACACATATATACTGTACATATATGTGTGATATTTAAACAAATGTGAAACCTCATTTCAACCGACACTCAATTTAGCGGAATCCTCACTTTAACGGACAAACTTTTAAATCCCATGCAACTGAAGTTTTCCAATGAAAACCTCCCTTAGATAAGCTGAGACTTTATTAGAGTGGACACGGGCAGATATTTCTGCGATGATACAGGTTTTAAGAGTACAATTCAAACTGAAACTCTAGCACTTTAATTTATTCCTTTTACACTTCAAATTGAACCTTTAGTAAATTATATGAATGGCCAATTTGGGTGGAACTTGGCAATTTTTTAGCCAGTTTTAGTGACATTTGATATCAATGATTGAAATGCGATTCCTTAATGATTTTTGGATAAAATTCTAGAATATGGCCAAAAAAATAAATAAATGAAATTTGAGATGCGCGTTGGAAATGGAATTCTAAATTGATTTTTAGATCTAAAACTAAGTTTAGAACCAAATTTCCATCGCACATGTCAAATTCCATGATAATCGGTTAAGAAATAACCAAGTTCCATCTTACTTTGCCATATTCCAGAACTATATCCAAAAATCACTTTAGAATCCCATTTCCATGGCAAATGTCAAATTTAACTCAAATCCGTTAAGAAATAGCCAAGTTCCGTCCTAATTGACCATATTCCAGAAATTCATTTAAAAATCATTTTAGAGTCGCATTTACAACGCACATGTCAAATTTCATCATAATCGGTTAAGAAATAGTCAAGTTCCATCCAGTGTTGCCAACAATTATTTTTACTGGGTGCCAGATTGAAGTCAAAATAGTGCAGACAGCATTGACAGTTAACTGCTAATTTTTGTTTTTAGTTTAAACAAGATCCAAACCAGAGATGGATAATGTCGAACAGTGGTACTTATGACACAGTTTTCAACACTTTTTGACACGTGTTCTTCGCAGTCTGTCAAAACATGTGTTTTCGACATATTTTGACATAGTTTTTTGACAGCGAAAAAATTTCAAAATGCACAATGTTAACTTCATTTACGTTCCGAACATTTTCAATGGTTAGAACTTACTCATGAAACAATAAGAATATTTTGTTTCCTCCGGTTTGTAATACGGGGCCAGAGATGGGTAAACCGTTAAAAAATCTGATTTTTCGACAATTTTGTCAAAAATAGGTCAACAATTTTAAATTATGGTCAAAAATTGTCGAAAAGTATCAAAAACTGTCGAAAGCTGCCAAAAAATGCCGGAAAGTGTTAAAAGCTGTGCGTGCGATATTACGAAAAAGAGGAAGCAGAATATTCTTATTGTTTCGTGACTAAGATTTTGAAATATGTATACTGGTAAATTTTGAAACTGTTCAAACTATTAAAACGTCCTTAACGTAAATCAAGCTAAAATTTTAAATTTTTAAATTTTTTTAGTTGTCGAAAAGTCCTATCAAAAAGCGTCGAAAACACAGGTTTTGAAAGTCTGTCATGAACTCGTGTCAAAAAGTGTAGAAAACTGTATCATAAATACTAGTTTTCGACACTACCCATTTTTGTAGACCACACACACACACACACACACACACACACACACACACACACACACACACACACACACACAGTTTTTGACACTGTTCGACAGTTTTTGACACTTCGCATGAAATGTTTCTTTTTTTTTTTTTTTTTAAGACGATAAAAGAAATAATTTTCAGTTATCAAAAAACTTCCAAAAAATCCAAAAAAAAAATGGAGCTAAAAATATACTGATCTTATGGAATCGGATCACTCGTTTTTTACCTGAAAAATATCCGGATATTTTTTTTTATCTTCTGGTCAATCATCTTCTCATCAATACTAGAATCGAAGAATTTAGGAGTAAGCGAAAATTTTGGAAAATTTAGTAAAGCTTATCTAGAGTATAGTCTTCATAAAATGTTTTCATATTTTAAAGTAAATTAATTTCTAATAAAATAAAATTAAACATTTAGCAAATGTTGGAAAATGATCAAATCCCTCATAGAACAAAGGCAGACTGGCAAATCTTATTTTATAGTTTATTGTTGGACTGTTTTGGGGAAATCAGAATAACATACATTTTGCAAAATTATATTTTTTACCAAAGCAACAAGCAATATAGTTTTTAAATCATGAAATGTCACTTTTCTTCGTCGTCGGAACAAAATTTTGAAATAATAAAATCCAAAAGACTGAAGCGTGAAACGCGGTAACTAAACACCAGAGTAGGTACATCTAACCAAATGACAAACTAAATTTAATGGAAATTATTAACGTCTTGAATAAACAAATTTAGTTCGCTCTAACATCGCATTATTTTAAGCGCTTCCGCTGTAATAATTTAATCGAGATTATAGGCAAAATTCATCAATTTTTGACGATTAGTCTATAATTTAAACTGGGTTAACTTAATCTACGTCGTTTACATTATAAGAAAATCTTGGTTTGCTAGTTTATCGCGATTGCCATTTCCATCGTACTTGTCGAATTTCATCATAATCGGTTAAGAAATAACCGAGTTCCTTCCTAATTCGTCATATTACAGAACTTCATCCAAATATCATTTTAGAATCCCATTTCCATCATACTTGTTGAATTTCATCATAATCGGTTAAGAAATAAGCGAGTTCAATGACTCCTGAAAAGTACAAAACGCGAATCTCGGGTAATTTCGTAAATTTAATGAAACTATGTTTCCGTCATAACGTTTGCCTTGCAAAAATAATCAAAGTCTATTAAAATGAAATACCAATCAGGATCTAAAAGAAAAAGGGTTGCTGAGGAGGTTTCTGCGAAAATCGAGAGCAGAAAAGTGAGTGTATTCGTACGTGCTTATTATTTATTATTAATTATTTTTGGTTTCGAGAAAATCAATTCCCAGATTTCACTAAAAGATGAAATATTAATTCATAAATGCCATTATTCTATCATAGAAAAATCATCGCCTGCAAAATGATCTGCTAAACCAAGCATCCCAAGCCGAGTATTTCAAATTATGAAATATGGGTTTCCCAGCTACGGTACTGTGCGATATGCTGACAATTATGTACTTTTGTATGATCTACGAAATAGAGTGGCACACTGGGTGTGTGTACACTTCACTACAAAAAATGTGAAACTTAATGTAACTCGTGCTAAATGTCGGTTTACAAGTGACGAACATATTCATCCATACTTTCGTCCCGCAAAGACGGATTTCGATCGTGGCCATATGGCCGCAGCTGCAAACCATCAAATTGAGCAAAACGACATGGACCAAACATTTTTATCGACTAATATGGCACCGCAAGTTGGGGAAGGTTTTAATCGTGGTACTTGGGAACGTCTAGAAAATTATGTCAGGAATTTACCAGAGCATTATCCAAATGTGTATTGCTGTACTGCTCCTGTATACCTCGCAAACATTGAAGCTGACGGGGAAAATAGGTTAAATAAAAAGTTATTGGAAAAAATTCGGTGGCGGTGCCAACACATTTTTTTTTAAATTGTAGTAATGGAAACATGCAATAATAAATTAGAAATGGAATGATATTTAATACCGAACAAAATAATTTCGAGAAACACTACATTCTTAGTCTGAACAAAGCACAAATTTAACTACAAATATATAATGCATTATTTGGACATAATGTAGGCACGATATAGCTATTTATATTTTAAAGAAAAGAGTTTACCCGACCCTAGAAATTAAAAAAAAAATTTACTCGAATCTGGCTCAGAAATTGGGAAAATGCTAAGCATCTGGCTTTTACGATTTTTTTACGATACAAATTCACCGAAATAGTGCCAAATTGCACTTAGGCGCAAAACTGGTTTTTAGGGTGCAAAAATAAAATGGATAGTGCCAAATCTGGCACCGAAAGTGCTAACTTGGCAACTCTGGTTCCATCGTACTTGGTCATATCCAGAACTTTATCCAAAAATCGTTTTAGAATCACATTTCCATCACCCACATCAAATTTCATCATAATCGGTTAAGAAATAGCCAAAATCATTTGAATATCCCATTTCCATTGGAAATGCTAAATTTCATCAAAATCGGATAAGATCCCAATAAAATTTTTATAAAAAAAATCACAAATCCTCAGATTAACGGATAACTTTTTTGGTTCCGCCGATTTCCGTTGTAGTGAGGTTTCCCTATTTATATATATGTATATGTATATATATATATATACAGTGAAACTCCTCAGAGCCGTAATCCCACGGGACCACGAACATTTTACGGCTTAGAAGACTTTTACGGCTTTGAGGAATTAAACAAAAAAAAAGCTTTACATGAAAAAAAAATACAAGAAAATTATATGTAGTAAAAACAAATTAAATTTTATTTAAGAAACAATACATGTTACATCAAACTAAAAATTAATAATTCAGGTACAATTCAGGTCACACATTTATAAGAAATTAAGAATGTAGTAAGTATCCTTATTCCTTTGTACATAATATGTACACAGTACATACTTAGATATGTAATTGGATACTACTCTTTAAGTTTCGTAAAGAAATTTGAAATTTTGGATTGGGATAGCGTCTTTGCGCTATTCTCAATTCGAAGAAATTCCATTTTTAACGAGCATACTTTGTCATACAAATCATTTGATCCAATTTCTCGAGCAAAGCTCTCGATCATATCTAAACCTTTAGCCGCTTCAGATTTAGAAACCGGTCGGTCGTGTACATCAGGTTCATCCAGATGTGCTTCTTCTTCATGATCATCGTTCGAAGACCGAACTTCATCGATTATCGATTTAATATCAATAGATGACGATTCGATTTCAGCATCGTCATCAACACTTACTAAATCAACGGCGCTGCAAATAGCGAAACCATATGCAGTTATGATAAGATTTTGTATTTCTGCCATTGTAGAACGTGTTTCGGGTATATCGATGGTTAAATCATTTTGAATCTGAAATCCGCAGTTGATGAAGCACTTTATTATTGTTTCCTTACGGATTTTGTCTCGAGCCATTTTAAGAAAATTAATTCCATCCAAAATTGAAATTTTCTTCGCCAAATCGGTTGCTGACTCGCAGACTTCCATCTCTAATAGCAAATGTTGCATTACGAATTTTCGGTAATGAGTTTTTACAGCAGCAATTACTCCGTTATCTAAAGGTTGTAGTCTTGAGGTGCAGTTTGGCGGAAAGAATTCAAGTTTCATATTCGACAATTCTGCATCTGTATGTGAAGATGCATTATCCAAAAATAACAGTATTTTTCTGTTTTCCCGTGCCATTTGCTGGTTCAATGCAGTTAAATACTTATGGAATAAACAGCTGGTCATCCAAGCGTTCTTGTTTGCATAGTAGTCCACTCCAAGTTTGGATACGTCCAGATTTTTAAAACAGCGCGGCCGTAAAGATTTCCCGATAATCAAAGGTTTTAATAAAGTGCCATCGCCAAAAGCAGTCAAAAGGACCGTTAATCGATCTTTGGCCAGTTTTCCTCCAGAACACTTCTCTCCTTTCAGAGTTAATGTTCGATTCGGTAATGTGCGAAAAAACAAAGCGGTCTCGTCGCAATTGGCAATGTCGCTCGGTTGGTAGCCATCACACATATCAGGCAATTTCGTTTTCCAAAGTGCAATGACATTTTGGTCCACATCATTTTCTTCGCCAGAAACTTGTTTAAATGATATGCCAAAATTCTTTTTGAAACTGCGTAGCCACCCGTTCGATGCCTTGAAACAGGTGTTATCCATTTCTTTGGCGATTTGTAAAGCTTTTGTCTGTAAAATGGTTCCAGAAATTGGAAAATTTTTTCCTCTAGCTTTGGAGAACCACTCAAAAACTACCTGATTCAGCTCATTATTTTCAGACGTGCGGTTTTTTTTTGATGACTGCAATGGTTTGGTTGCCGCTAAATATCGTTCCCTTATCATGTTGCGTTCCGTGATACACACATAAATTTGAGTGGTTCCGCACTGAAATTTATCTGCAATTTGTCTTACTGTATGTGACTTTGCTTCATGCATCAAAATTACGTTAAATTTCTGTTCGAGAGTCAAGTTGTTTAATTTTTTTATAGGTTTCTTTACGCCATTCATTTTGAGCTAAAATATGTACATATGTAATTAATCATCTACTAAACTGAATTTGAAATATCAAAGAGCACATAGGTACTTGCAGTATGTACATAACATAGTTCAAAAATTTTACCTTTGGTAGCATATTTTTTAAAAGCAATCACAGAAGTTGCACGGTCACACTTGAACGACTTTACACTTGCGCGTGTTACAATAAACTAAACAGACAAAGACCAAGAGAATTAAAATCTCTCATTTATAAATTTTTAAAGAGTCATGCTGTTTGTCTCTCAAAAAAGTTTACAAAATACAAATTAGAAAATTAAATAAAAATTGAAAAAAAAAAAGAGAATTAGAGAAAATAAAATATATATTTTTGTATGTACATATGTAATTAAAATACTTTTGCATTTTTTTACGGCTTTGAGGACCCAATTTGTATGGAAATTGATTAAAAAATATCGAAAAACTCTATTACGTACGGGTCTGAGGATTTACGTTACATAGGAGTTTTTTTTCATTGAAATCATGCAGTTGGGGATTTTTTTTACGGCTTTGGTAAGTTTACGGCATATAGGATTTACGGCTCTGAGGAGTTTCACTGTATATATATATATATATATATATATATATATAGATTGCTAACTGCTCACTACTAAACCCTAATCCAACCCCAACTAAACCCTAATTCAACTCGCAAACGGAACCCAATTTAACCCTCAACTAAACTGCAAACTTTACGCTAAACTCACTCCTCAAACCAGCATATATAAAAAATTGATCAACAACTCACTATATCCTATCCAGCCCCAACTCAACTCCAACTCAACCCGCAAATTGATCCCTAACTTAACTATCAAATCAACTCCAAATTCAATGAGCGATTCAATAATCAAACCAGGTATTTTGGGTTAATTCGTATGGGAGGTACCCGACCCTCTTAACGCACAGGTTCCAAAAGCTTTTCAAATCTCGGCCTTGACCATAGAAACAGATTGGCAGAAAAAAACTCTAAATCGAACAAGCCGTTCTCGAGATACCATCGGTACAGATATACAAACATCCAGACAGACGGACGGACATTTTTTTTTTTGCGTTTTTTAAACTCAGCGACTTTCAAAACGTCGAGAAAAGTGGTTTTGGATCAACCAAATTTTTGATCACTTTTGACAGAATTACAATACTTTGGTCTTTTTAGACCGAAGTAATTCAAGAAAACTGTCAAACTATTTTTACATCAAAAACTACTCAATTTTGAGGAAATTAGCTTAATTTACATAAAATGGTGTCCCCGACATGATGGTGACCCGACGTCATGTAAATTGGTTTCTGTGGGTTCTATAGTAAAACGTTCAATTTATAAACTCCAACACTCACAGTCGTGTCACATCAGGCGATCGGCACATGACTATAGTCATGTAGCATTTTTGTATTATGAATTACTCTTTTCGCATTTAATCCGCTCTTGTTGAATGATGCGCCGAACTATAGAAAAAGAAAGCAGATTCTTGCGACCACACTTATTACAATTTGACAGAAAATAAATTTCTAAAAAATATATCCTTAAGGGAAATGTGATATGCGAAAATGTTACGAAACCGATCGTGTAATAGTCCTCGTGGACACGACAGCAAAAAAAAATATATTTAAGCAGTAGTTTTTATACAATGTCGCAAGACCCTCAACGAAGAAAGACGTCTCACGAGTGATTTTCCATGGCATATTTTATGGATGGATTAATCCACATTAACGAGGCTTGGAATTATTAATCAACGTAACACCCATCTATGGCCATATGAAAAATTCAAGAGCTTTAAGGAATCATCATTCATTCATTTAAAAGTGTGGCTCCTCCTTGACGAACTCGTGAAATTATTTTACTCCGGAGACGAATGCTACGGCCTCACGATCGATTAGGGCATAATTTGGCTCTGCCTTCGAAAAAGTCCTCGAGTAGAACGAAATCGGGTTCTCCAATCTATTGTCGACTCGATGACATGAATCAGTACGCTTACAGAAGGCACAAGATATTTGCGGTTGCCAAACGTCTTCTGGTCCACTTCATTCCAATTCCACTTCGAATGTTTGTGAAGAAGGCGATGGAGCGATTCTACGACATAAAGTTGTTTTTTATCGATTGGTAGAGTGGAATTTCGGATGGCTTCAATTTTCTCGGTTGTGGGCCTAATGCCCAAACGAGCTTACACAAATGAAGACCGTATTTACCGAAACGCATCAAAACTTTATTGAAATGGGTTTCAAGCTTCTGCTCGTCCAGTCGAGTGATCACGATATCATCGAAATAGAGGGCGACTTGTGAAATTCCGCTCACTACATTTTCGATACAATTCTGGAAAATTCCAGGGCCGTATGAAATTCCGAATTGTAGCCTCTTGATTAGGAATGCTCCTTTGTAAGTTGCAATTATCTGGAGAAATTAAGATTGAAGGGTGCTACAATAGGGCGCTGATGGCCGGACTCTGAAAACAGTGAGGTTTCGAATCCGTATTTAGGGTTGACTTGTAGTCACTGTAGATCCGGATTTAACTATCACTCTTATTCACGGAAACAATTGTGTTGCCCAGTCAGAATACTCTACTGGCACTAGAATTTCCTGTTCTGTGAGTCGATAGAGCTCAGCTTCCACCATTCCCTTTGTGGCATGTGGAATGCAGCGTGGCGATAGTGGAACTGAATGAACCGTGTCGCCGACTTGGAGGAGTACTGCTTCACTTATTTGTTACTTTCAGACTTATTCCCAGCGATAGTTTCCAGTGGTCTAAACTAATTTGTACCAGTCACAGCCAAACATATTTGCGCTAGATGATCCACAATCACAAGAGGAAGAATATCGATTTCCGCACCATTAAAAATTATATTGACATCTACTAATACCTTGATTAGAATTTCGTTGCGCTCTAAATCGACCTATTGCAGATCATGATGATAATATATTTGAATCCAGAATCGATCTGGAACTCACAACGGTTGCGATTACTCTTAATCCTTATCTTCAGGTCGACTACTAATGAAACTGGTTTGGTAGATTATGATCGGCACCCTAGTTGTAAATGGCCTTTGACCTTGCTTGCAATTCCCCACATCCGTTACAATGCACTCATTGTTGGTTGGCATCACGCCGAATGTTGGTGGTTTTAGTATATCTGCGGTGTTCCTGTAATCCTCCATCATCGAGACCACAGAGAGATTGTCCATCATTGCAATCTATTAAAAAACGTGGTAGTTCCGAAAACATATCGAAAAGTGTCGCACTTTAAATCGTTAGTTAACCTGTTTGAGTGATGCCAACGAAATTTAAGAATTGCTGGAATAGCATAATTTGTTTTTGGTAAAGTGAAGTGCACACTTTCGTCACCCGAAATAGTTTCTAATTCTGTGTGCCTCAGAAGACTTTTCAAACTAAACATAAAGTTATATGTCCAGTTTGATGGAACTTTCTAGTTCAAGCGAAGATGGATGACGACATATATGTATTTGTATTTCATATAAATACATAATAATTAAACAAGGGATATGGTAAAATATAAATTATTGAATTTTGAAAGGCTGAACTATTTTAAGAATTACTTTTAAATAAAAAGTTTCATTATCTGCATCATTAAAATTATCAAAGTATTCATCTAAGACTACTTCAAACTGTTTCAACTCAAAACTCTTATTAATGCAGTTATTGTGCATTACACAACAGGCGGTTATCGCAGTTTTTAATTATCAATTCCAGTGAATGTAAAAATCGCCCACCATCGTGCTTTTTTTAGTCCAAATACACTTTCCATAATGCTTCGTGCTTTACAAAGCACAAAGTTAAATTTGTTATAATATTGCCACATAATAATAAAAAATTTATAATTTTACAATATTTTTAGTTGTTTAAAAAATTTGAATTACATTTGAAAAGTTTAGTTGAGTATTAAGTCACAATTGAATACTTTTAACCTAGTGACATCTATTGAAATATTGCATGAAATACTGGGTTGTACAAAAGTTCAGTTTGAAAAGTCTTCTGAGGCACACAGCATTAAACCTAAAATATGCTGTTTATTTATTAAGTGTTCGATTCGATTCATATGAAGGTTTTTTCGTTGAATATAGGATTGAGGCAACCAGTGAATCAGTAACATCTTTAGGTAAGAACGCGATATACAGAAAGTGTATGTTACTGACCAGCGAATCTTTAAGGACTTTAAAATTAACGTGAAAACTGAAGGATCTGTAAGAATAGATCAACATTTTCAAAGTACACTTTTCTTAAAAATAATAGATTTTCCTATTCACATTACAATTTGAATACTGTATTTGTTAGTTGTTATGGTTTCGGTGGCCGATATGTCAAATATTTTGTAAGGAAATAATTTCGTTAAATTCCGTCGTTCGTTAAATTTCGTTGCTCGTCGGAAACGTCATTACTTGAGTAGATAAAAAATTCAATTGTATCCATTCCATACTGATGTATGTGATACCTGGTGGTATTATTAACAACTAAAAAATAATACATTAGGTAACACTAATTAAATAGGTGGTAAAAGAAAAACTAGACTAACTTGAGTAAGATGGATACATGTATATTTGAATGAAATATATAACAAATATAATTTCTTAAACAAGGTAAATAAACAAATCTTTTAATTTAAAAATAAAAGATAGTTATATAACATGGCGCTGCCGACTAAAGACAAATAATGTAAAGTCAATTAAATAAATAACGTAAGTGAAAAGTAAAAAACAAAAACATGCGGAAACATAACCTAAAAATGGATTTCATGAAACCGCAACCCTTAAAATTCAAGGGAAATCTCAATGAGGAATGGTTACGATTCAAACAAAGTTTTGAAATATATTTGGAAGCCGCAGACCTCACAGACAGCTCAGATAAAAGAAAATGTTCTCTTTTATTAAATACTATGGGACCACAAGCAATCAAGTTCACTGGAAAAGGAAAGGAGACATATGAAGATACGTTAAAAAATTTCGAGGAATATTGTAACCCAAGGAAAAACATAATATTCTTGAGATTTACATTTTATACACGCAACCAGATGGAGGGAGAACCATTCGATGAATTTCTAACAGAAATTCAAAAACTTGTAAAGGATTGCGAAATTGGCAACCAAGCCGACTCAATACTTAGGGATCGCATTATGTTAGGGAGCAGAAATAACACGTAAACAAATCAGGTGTGTGCAAACAAATAATAGTAATAAAATAGTTTCAGAAGTTTGTAGTAATAGAAATATGTAGATTTCAAACCAACTCATTTACGCCACAAACAAATCGGCAACATAATATGCCCGACAGACGTCCTGTGGGTAATCAAAATACATTTGCAAACAGTTATGCACCCAACAAAAATAATACGGGTGATAGTAATAATAAATATCATTCAGTACCCAATCAACAATTAAGTACGATTTCGTGCAAAAAATGTAATAAAAATCATAAGTTGGGTGAATGTCATAGTAAGGGTAAAAAATGCATAAATTGTGGTAAATGGAATCATAGGCTGATGTTTGCTGGCACAAAAAAGTAAATGACATTAGTAAAACAGAAAATGAGAATTTAGATAGTTATGTTCTTTCAATAAAGTCGAATACAATTAATAGATGGTATAAAGAAATCTTATTAGAAAATAATGTAATTAATTTTAAAATAGATACAGGAAGTGATGTAAATATCTTACCACTGTATATATTTCGGAAGATTGGTGCGAATTTTTAGTTGAAAAATAGTACTGTAGTTTTAAAAGCATTTGGTGGTTTCGTAATCGAAACAATCGGGTCAGTGATTTTATCAGTAAAGTTAGATAAAAAGAGTTCAAAGAGCGATTTGTCATAGTAAAGAACGATTCGACACCGATAATGGGACTGTCTACTTCACGCGCGTTGGGAATAGTTAATAATATAAATGAAATAGAGTCTGAGAAGAAAAATATTATACAGACTAATATGGATATTTTTAATGGTTTAGGTTGTTTTCCGGATTTTTACAATATAAAATTAAAAAATAATTCAGTACCGATATCTGATCCGCCTTATAGAATTCCGCTAAAATTAGAAGAGAAAGTAAAAGAAAAATTAGGTCAAATGGAGTCTTTACAGATCATTTCCAAAGAAGAAAATCCAAATGAATGGGTCAGTAGAATGGTTATTGTCGAAAAAACAGACAAATCTTTAAGATTGTGCCTCGATCCCAAGCATCTGAATGCAAACATTATCAAAGACTATTATGTAATTTCTAGTTTAGTGTCTTAGATTTAAAAGACAGTTTTTGGCAGATACAGTTGGATGAGAAATCATCCAAAATTTGCACATTCAGTACTCCCTACGGCTGCTATAGGTTCAATAGGCTTCCGTTTGGTATAAATATTGCATCAGAAGTATTTCAAAAATATAACGTTAAAAGTTTCGGTGACATAAAAGGAGTATTTATATGTATATATATAGACGACCTGCTCATTTCGGCTAATTCTCATGAAGAACTTGATCAAATTTTGAGCCAAGTAGTGAACGAGCAAGACAACTAAAAATAAAATTTAATATAAATAAATTCCAATACAAACTAAATACGGTTAAGTATTTTGGTCATCTGTTTTCTGCAGATGGGATCGCTCCAGATCCAGACCGTATCAGAAGTATTATCAAATACGACATGCCAACAGATAAAAAAGACTTACAGCGGTATTTGGGTATGATAAATTATTTGAGAAACTTTATACCTAATTTCGCTGAACTATCAACCCCGTTAAGAGAGCTTTTAAAGAAAAACTAGGTAGTGGATGACTTCAAAAGAATCATTACCAACACACCGGTATTTGCCAATTTTGATCAAAGCAAGGAGATTACAACCCAGACCGATGCATCAAAAAATGGCATAGGCTGTTGCCTATTATAAGATAAAAAGCCCATTTGCTATGCATCACGAAGTCTAACTCCTGCGGAAATCAATTACGCGCAAATAGAGAAAGAGTTTTTGGCAGTACTTTTCTCCTGCAGAAAATTTCATAACTATATCTATGGACGAAAAATAAAGATAAATACAGATCATAAGCCATTAGTTAATATAATGAGTAAAGCAGTGAGCGAAATAAACTTGAATCGTCTTCGAAGAATTAAAATAAAACTAATGATCTATGAATTAGAAGTGGTGTATCTACCAGGCAAACATATGCACATTGCCGACGCTTTATCTAGAGCTAAGAGCATGCACCCAAGTAGTTGACGAAAATCTTGCAGATCAAGACTTAGCTGACATAGTTCTCACCATTAACATGTCAGACGAACGGAAAACTGAATTCCAGACTCAAACTTTGAAAGATTCAATTTTATTGGATTTAATTAACATATATCATATGGGTTGGAGCCATTCTAAGAAGAATATACTAAGTTCTCTTCGAATTTATTGGAACAAACAAAATGAAATTTATGTTGAGGACAATTTAGTTTACTACAAAGACAGAATAATAGTACCCTTGCCACTCCGTTTAAAAATGATCAAAACCGTTCACCAATCACATTTTGGAATATGTAAATCAATAGCTCGTACCAAGACTATATTTTACTGGCCAAATAACTGGAGGCAGACATTGAAAATGAAGTAAAAAGTTGTCAAATATGTGAAAAATACCAAAATTCCAACATTAAAGAAAAAATGATAGCTCATGAAGTGCCAAATCTACCATTCCAAAAGGTAGGAGCGGACATATTGGAATTAAGCAACAGAAGCTATATTTAGTTTTAGTTGACTATTTTTCTAAATACATAGAGTTAAAACCGATTGAAAATAAAACCGCTCTCGAGATAATTAAAAAATTAAAAGAGATATTCTTTACTCACGAAATCCCACAGACATGTATTAGTGAAAATGTCCCATTTAACAGTTACGAATTTAAAAATTTTTCCAATGAATGAAAATTCAACATTGTAACCTCAAGTCCACGGTACCCTCAATCAAACGGCCAATCAAAAAAAGCAGTAGGTATCTGCAAAACCATGCTGAAGAAATCAATAGAACCGAAAGCGATATTGAATTATTTCTCTTAGAATATCGTAACACGGCGATAACAGGTTTAAAAGCATCACCAAATGAGATGTTAATGAGTCGTTTAACACGTTCTCGTATTCCAATCTCAAATAATGTTTTAATATCAAAGATTGTTCCAAATGTACAAGATAGCTTAAGAGCTCGAAAGGTCCAAGTCGGGAAATACTATGACAGGTCTGCTAGAAACCGATTAGATTTAAAAGAAGGGGATAATATAGTATTCCAAAACGGTAAGGTTTGGGAACCGGGAGTTGTCATACAAAAACACGAAACACCACGTTCTTTTATCATTAAAGATGAAAACGGTCGTATTAAACGAAGAAACACCAGACATCTTCGTAAATCTGCAAATGTTCCAAATTTTAGGGACATGCATTGCGATTTTGAAAATTCATATAATGATAATGAACATTCGAATATTGATGATTAATGTAAATAGTAACAATAATGTAAATCAGAATTCAAATAATTATACTAATAGATTCGGTAGAGTAATTAAGCCTCCCGACAAATTGAATTTATAAATTTAAAATTAATAAAGTTATATACTATTATATAAAAATAATGTTTAGATATAAGATAAAATAATTTATGAATTAAACCTCTAAAGGGGGAAGATGATGTACATATGTGATATAAGGTGGTATTATTGACAACTAATAAATAATACATTAGGTAGCACTAATTATGTATATAGGTGGTAAAAGAAAAACTAGACTAACTTGAGTAAGATCTATTTGAATGAAATATATAACAAATATAATTTCTTAAACAAGTAAAATAAATAAATCTTTTAATAATATAACACATACCTTTATCACAAATTGTTTAACTTTAACACAAATTAAATTAATAAAATAATTTTTAAAAGACACAAATAAACATTTGATTCCACCTTCACTGTAAATACAAAATTGAGGTGTCAAATTCAATAGAATGAAGTTTGTCGCGTTGAATTTTTTTAAATAAAGTAACAACAACGATGAACTTCAATTCGATTGCATAATACGAATAATCGTGCGGGATCGTATTTTACGATTTCATATTTTACGAAATCGGGGAAAAATCATAATAGGTCCCCTGGTCTACACTTGGTCAGTAATTCTGGGATACCTTTATCCATATAAAGTGGTTTTTCGTTTCGACAGCAAATCAAATTCAAAATACTTTGAAAGATCACAAATTTGTAAGTCTACGTTTTAAAAGATGGGAGTCCAATTTAGCCGAGATCACAATTTTCTATCTTTATTTAGTTAGATCTTATAGCAGTCATCCAATCAATAACTGAAAAACCCGTATTGTTGAGATCTCGTGTAGCATTTCACATAAAATAGCCGCCGAAATGTTTTTATAGGCTTGTTTTATCCAACTGAACTTATGAGTTTGAGTTTGAATTGATTTGTATAAGGGGGAGATGTAGTCAAGGTAGTATTAATCTGAAATAAACTAAAGGAATACACCTTAAATACTAAATGAACACGCCCTACATATATATTAGTTTGAACGCAATCAATAGTCATAAGAAGACAAGTTGTATTTTTATGTAATGAACTAGCGTATATTAATAACCCAAAATTACTTAATATCTAATGTAATCATCTAACCTTCGGGGTTGACGAGTTATCCGCCCTGACCTAGTCACCTAGTCACTAGTACTTTGTTCCATATTCCGTTGTCCTATACCTAAATCAGGAATCTGACTGATCACTGTGTACACTCTTTCTTGTATCGTCCAGTTCATTTCTAAATTGAGGTCTTCTATTTGACTTTCTTAAATGAAAAGAATTCCTTGTAATAATTCGACCTTCTTCATTTTTTATTATATAAGATCGCGGACTATCATATTTGTTTATTATTTGGGCTGGCTCCCATATTTTGTTTTGCATTATACACTACTGACTGTCCCAATACGAAATCTGGTCTTTGTTTTGTTCTATCATCATAATATTTTTTTGCGTTTGACTGGTTCTCCTTGAGTTTGTTTACTACATTGTGCTCTACTCTAGGTATAAGTAGTTCTGTTTTTATTGGAATTTTCGTTCGAGTTCGACGACTAAGGAATAGTTTTGAGGGCGAAGCACCTAATTTAGCTACAGAATGATTTCGATACTCCAGTAAATTGTAATTTAAATCGTTATTATCCTCCATCGACTTTTTCACTAAATTCTTTGCAATTTGGACAGCTTTTTCTGCTTGACCATTAGATCTATGGTACGTGGGGCTCGATGTTTTAATTTTAAATTCCCAACTTTCACTAAATTCCTGCATTTCTTTAGATGGAAACGGCATATTGTCACAGATCATCGTTTTTGGAATTCCGTGAGTGGTAAATACATTTTTAATTTTCTCAATGATTTTGGTTGACCGTTTGTTTTTCAACGGAATAATTTCAAGCCACTTGCTGCAGTAATCTGTAACAATCAAGTATTCCCTAACTTCTACCTGCATAATATCACAGGCAATCTTTTCGAAAGGTAAATTTGGTATTTCATGCGGGATCAACGGCTCCTTTGTATTCGATATCTGAAATTTCTCACACGTTCTACATTCGCTTATATAATCCTCGATGTCCGAATCCATGCCCGTCCAGTATAATATTTCTCTTGCTCTCTGTTTAGTTTTTGTAATTCCCATATGTGCCTTGTGGAGTGACTCTAGCATTTCTCGTCTTAATTTAAAAGGCACCATTACTCCTTCTCTCAAATAAACCAGTCCTTCATTACAAAATATTTCTCCTTTATATTTCCAGAAAGCTTTAATTTGATTATCGAGCTGGCATTTAGAATTTGGCCATCCTTCTTTATTTATTTTTAATATCTTGAATATTTCCTTTTTATGATCTGACATGTTTATTGTATGTATCACATCTTCATACTCTTTAAATTCTTCGGTATTTTCGCCCAGTAAATAGCTCCTAGATAAGTGATCGGCTATGTGCATCTCTTTACCTGGTCTGTATATTACATTTATCTCATATTTTAATAATTTCATTTTCATTCTCTGTAAACGACAAGAATTGACCTTATGCATTTGGTTTTTCATTATGCTCATCAGTGCTTTGTGATCCGAATGAACTTCCACTGGTCTTCCAAAAATATAGTGGTGAAATTTCACGCATGAAAAAATGATTGCGACAAGCTCCTTCTCTATTTGTGCGTATTGCTTTTCAGGAACTGTTAGGCTTCTTGTTGCGTATGCCACTGGCTTTCACTTTTGCAATAACACACAACCTATTCCGTTTTGACTTGCATCCATTTGTATCATTATCTTTTCATTTATATTAAATGTCTGTAAAACAGGTGTATTTGTAATTATCTCTTTTAGTTTTTTGATACATTAAATGTGTTGTTCCATCCAGCTAAATTCTACGTTTTTTCTTAGTAGTTATCGTATAGGTTCCGTTAATTCTGCCATTTTAGGGACAAAACTTCGTAGATAGTTGACCATACCTAGGAATCGTTGTAATTCCTTTTTAGATGTTGGGTCATTCATTTTGGTTATGGCCTTTATGAGGCTCGGATCTACACTTATACCGTCCCGATTGAAAATATGTCCTAAGAAACTGACTTGCTGTATTCTGTACTGAACTTTATTTTGATTAAATTTTATATTTAATTTTTTAGCTCTCTCAATTACTTTATTTATCGTGTTCTTGTGTAAATCTATGTAAATGTGAATTCCCGAGATATCTCCGAAATTTTTTTCGTTTAATTTTTGAAACGTCTCTGGGGCTATATTTATTCCAAAGGGTAATCTCCTAAAGTTGTAGCAACCAAAAGGTGTACTAAAAGCGCAAAGAGTTTTCGAGTTGTTATCCAGTTCGATCTGGTAGAACCCATCCTTCAAGTCTAAAACTGTAAACACCTCGACACCTGCTAATTTAGTAGTTAGGTCTTCTAATTTTGGGATTTCATAATAATCTTTCTTTAATGCCTCGTTTAAAAATTTTGGGTCTAAGCAAAGTCTTAAGCTCCCGTTCGGTTTTTGTACTACTACGAGATTACTTATCCATTCTGTCGGTTCAGATAATTTTTCTATTATTCTTTTCCGTTCTAAATTGTTCAATGCTTCTTTTACCTTTTCACGTAGTGCTATTGGAATTCTTCTAGGAGGTCTTGTCACTGGATTTGAATTTTCCTTCAATACTAATTTTAACTTCCCCAGAAATCTACCTAGTCCTGTAAATATCGTTTCGTTTTCTTTTATAAATTGTTCTTTCCCTTTTTGAATTTCATTAACATTTTTAATCAACTCAAATTTTCCTATGGCCTTTAATCCCATTATAGGGGTAACATCTGAATCTATTACTATAAAATTCTCTAAACTGCCTAAATTAGCACGCCTTATTTCTAATTTAATCATACCATATGGCACAATTCTCGATCCCCCGAAAGCCCTCAAGATCACATTAGCTTTTTCTATTAGATAATTAACATTCAAATTATTCAAAATTTTTAAAGGTAAAACATTAACTTCAGAGCCTGTGTCTATTTTAAAATTTAATTCAAAACTCTTTATAAACAATTTTTTGAACCACCCTCTTTTATCGGCAATAGTATCAATTTCCACTTCAATTACTTCTATATAATGATTTTCATTTTCACAATCAAGGTTTTGACAATCAAGGTCCACAACATTTACATTTTTTGCTCGACAGCATTTTGTATAGTGATGCTTTGCATGACACCTAGCGCATGTAGCGTTATATGCAGGGCATTTCTCTTTTTCATGCTTTCTTGATTGTGCAAACCCGAATTTTTCACCATTGCTCTGATTTTGAACACCTTGCTTTATTCTTATTGCATTATTACTTTTATTGTTACTATAATTATGATTAAAATTACTTTTTAATTTACGATTACAATCATTTTGTCAGCTTGTGCTTTCGTGTTCTCTCTTCTATACGACATCTATCCACTACATCCTGTAGTGCAGGGTTGCCTTCTTTTATAAATTTTTCCTTTAAATTTGTCTCCCGGATACCAAACACCAATCTATCTCTGATTAGCGTGTCATTCTCCGCTTTAAACCCACATTGTTCCGCCATAGCCCTTAAATTTTGGTAAAAATCCTCAAATGGCTCGTATAATTTTTGATTTCTGTTGAAGAAATTGTATCTCTCATGCAACACGTTGATTTTTGGCTCACAATATTTGGCGACATCACGTCCCATTAAATTTTTGAACATTGCAATTTTAATTTCTTCGTTGGCATCCTCCTTTTCACTTGCAATGAGGAATACTTCGAACTCCGCTTTAAAGCGTTTCCAATTGTTGTATAAATCACCTTTTATTATCAAGGGACTCGGTTTTTTTAAACCTTCCATTTCTTATTTTTTTTTCTTTTTTCACTTTAGTTTTCACTAACCTTACTTTTTAATTTTTTACCGCGAGGTATTGTAATTTTTTTTTTTTTTTTAATATTTAATTTAATTTATTTATGTTATTAATTACCAACTGCGCCATGTATTGTTGTGTCCAGCGGTAATTTTAAAAACTCAACATGTTACTAAGTAACTTTATAATATTAATTTATTAACATAAAATATACGCTAGTTCATTACATAAAAATACAAAATGTCTTCTTATGACTATTGGTTGCGTTCATACTATATATATATGTAGGGTGTGTTCATTTAGTATTTAAGGTGTATTACTTTAGTTTATTTCAGATTAATACTAACTTCACTACAAATTGGAACAAATTATTCCATATATGTACCAAAGCTGGATGAGAAGACAAATTTTGTTTTCTCTAATATTGTAGTCGCCTAGTACTAAAATATTTATTCTCCTCGGTACAAATTAAATACGGCGCCTATGCGTTCAACTTGTACTAATAATATTTATTCCCCTAGATACAAACTAAAAACGGCGACTATGTAAACTGGTAATCATCGTGTGCATCGTACGCTTATTCTTATTGGTTCGTTTAAAATTGGTTATAGTACGTGTGATTTGATTGGTTGTTTTGCGTCAAACGTTTTAAAAAAAGAAAATGTAACAAAGAGACAAAGAAAAAGAGGGATACGAGTTAGTCGCGTCATGCTAAAAGGTTGTTTGTTATTCGGGATAAAATATTATTTTTTTGGAGTTCTTATGTTTTAAAAGTAATAAAATTAAGTGTCGAATTATTTATGTGTTTTATTCAAGTGTTATTCTAATAAAAAGCCCCTCAAATTTTCAGAAGTGGGATAGATACGAACAATAAAAGTACGGTCGTAAGACGCTAAGCGTGGAATTTTTTTTAGTCTTAAAAGTGTTATTGTAAGTTGGAAAAAAAACTCGGTCGAATAGAACATTTAAGTGAATTTGAATTTAAAAAAAAAACAAGTAAAATAAACTTAATAGTGAGGAAAAAAAGTGTAAATAATTTTATTCAACGAAAGTTTCGATTATGGCGGACTACGATCATATGCTTGTTTCTGCACTAGAAGCAGAGTGCAAAATGCGCGGTGTGGACCATCAAGGGAACCGTGAAGAATTAATAGAAAGGTTGATCCAAGTGGATCACAATAATGCGGAGAACAATAAAACGACGGGCGGAATGGTTGAGCACACAGTAACGGTGGCGAGTGAAAGTGTGGTGAATAACAACGTGGTGAATTATTCTAAGCGTTTAAGAGTTGCCGAAAAAATAAATTTGAAAATATGTATCGAGTCGCGGCATTTAAAGATCGAACAGCGGTAAAGCCAATCCAGCCGGACAGTCGGCAACCAACATCATCTAAAGCAGCAATTACTCGTTGCTATAATTGCAACAGGATGGGACATGGACTAAGCCAGTGTACAAAGCCCATTAGATCGAGAGGTACCTGTTATATTTGCGGGAAGAAAATATTATTTTCCAATATCGTAGTCAAATTCATAGTAAATGTGAATCATTCCAAAAATCGGAAATGAATATTAAATTAATAGGTTGCAATTCAGACGAAGAGTTATTCCGTTTTAGTCCCAGAAGATTGTCCTTTTACGAGAAGGAAAAATTACAAAATATTTTATTCTATGTTCCAATGGAAATGGAAGATAATGTTATTCGAACGTGTCACGACGATGTAGGTCATATAGGTGTAGACAAGGCTTATGAATTGGTTAGTCGAACTTATTGGTTCCCTAAGTTAAAGTCTAAAATAAAAGAATACATACAAAAATTTCTAAAATGTGTCACTTATTCCCCTAACAGTGGTAGAGTTGAAGGGTTTGTCAATGAGGGTAAGAAAGAAGAAATCCCTTTCGATACAATTTACATTGATCATTGCGGTCCAATTGATAATTCGACCAAATGGAGAAAGAAACATCTGTTCGTAATCATCGACGGATTTACGAAATTTGTGAGATTATTCGCTGTAGGGACTACAAGGACAAAGGAAGCAATAGATGCGCTGCAGATTTATTTTGAGACCTATAGTAGGCCACGTAGAATAGTGTCTGATAGAGGGAGTTGTTTTACATCAAAGGAATTTCAGGATTTTATTCAAGCAAATAATATTATTCATGTAAAGACAGCAACAGGTTCGCCTCAGGCCAATGGCCAAGTGGAGCGTGTCAATAGGACAGTTATTCCTATGCTGGCTAAATTATCAGATAATTTGGATAATCCTTGGTACAAAAAGTTAAGTCAAGTAGAATTCGCAATTAATAATACCATTAATCGGTCAATTGGCGAAACCCCGAGTAAACTTTTATTCGGAATTAATCAAAGGGGCAATTGTAATGATTTAATAACGGAATTTGTGGAAAAAGAGGTTATTCAAGATACGAGAAATTTAGAAAGCGATAGACTCAAAGCTGTACAGAAAAATAAAGCAGCACGCGCTTAAGAGTCAGGATTGCCGTGTTGTAGTCGCCTAGTACTAAAATATTTATTCTCCTCGGTACAAATTAAATACGGCGCCTATGCGTTCAACTTGTACTAATAATATTTATTCCCCTAGATATAAACTAAAAACGGCGACTATGTAAACTGGTAATCATCGTGTGAATCGTACGCTTATTCTTATTGGTTCGTTTAAAATTGGTTATAGTACGTGTGATTTGATTGGTTGTTTTGCGTCAAACGTTTTAAAAAAAGAAAATGTAACAAAGAGACAAAGAAAAAGAGGGATACGAGTTAGTCGCGTCATGCTAAAAGGTTGATTGTTATTCGGGATAAAATATTATTTTTTTGGAGTTCTTATGTTTTAAAAGTAATAAAATTAAGTGTCGAATTATTTATGTGTTTTATTCAAGTGTTATTCTAATAAAAAGCCCCTCAATATCAAATATCGTCAGGCTCTGAAGCGACCTGCACTCTGGCTCTCGGCCTATAGGAGCTCTCTTCTCTAGCAATGTCAGCAAACGGGCCAGCAGCAGAGATCTCTGATTTGCACAGGCAGTCAGTTTAACCTGATTCCTGTGCCAGCCTCCATCTCGACAAGTCGGAGCAGGTCTCGGGGTTTCTGAGAGGATTTTGAGGTTGATGGTGGCTAAGACGCCTTTCACCTTTCTCTAATTGGCGGGCGTGATACTGCAATTCTCTTGGGACTGGTCAATAACTGCTACAACCAGATGATCCTTGAGGACCTCATTGAAAGGCCTCATAACGGATGTTAGGACTTTCTTTCTGCGATTTGATTCTTTTTAGCAGTGAGCCAGCTGAAGAGCCTTCAGACACAACAGGGCGGCTTAAAGGTGCGATTTTAGTTTCGTATCCGGATCCATGGTTAGCAATTAGCTAGTTTTTAAACTGGACCCCGAGTATGGTCGATTATCGACATGGTACGAGTAAAACCTTAACCCAGTCCAACGATTTGTTTAAGATTGACCCCTTTAGTGCCTTGTTTTGGCATAGAAGCCAATAAATCAGCAATCTGATTACCAACGGTTACCACGCGGAGGTACCACGAGCACCCAATAAGCACATCGAATCTCTGCACGTCGAAGAATTATTTAAAATTCTCGTTGGCACATTTATTAAAGATTTTAGATTATTAGATTTTATACTGATCTGAGATGAAGGAAGTTCTAATATATTCTAGCATAATGCATTTAACAAAAAAAAATAACAATTTAAAACATACATTTTTTTTACATACATATTTTATAATTATTAATTGACAACCTTAGCAATGTACTTCATTTTAATTAATTTCCATGAAAAGATTAAAAATTTTAATGAAAATCTGAAGAAGAGAAAAAAATTCAATACGAATGCCGTAACTGATTAGTGATTTGATTTCAAAACATGAAAAATTTACCCATAATTCGTTTTGATTGTAAATTGTGTACCAGTTTTGAATGCATCTCCAAGGCTGTGACATACTTTTATACAAAATTATGTATTACTTTAATTTTTTTTTTTTTTTTTTCAATTTTCATTTTGTAATATTTCAAACATCATATGGTATTAGATATTATAAATACTCAACTCGTGTAACTTTAATAGTTTATAAATAAATATATATATAGAGTTAGATTTTATATAAACTGGTTATATTACCGTTGTCCATATGAACGTGCATGTGAAACTTATATGCTTTTGCTGTATATTATAACTCCTTCTTAAGAGATCTCCCGTTTGAAATTGATATATTTCTAGTTTACTGCTTTATATGTAAGTACATGTCATGGTTACTAATTGAATATTGTTTAGTTTCTTTTTGTATTATTTGTAGTGTATGTACTCGTATGTATGTATTTTTTGAATTACTTACACATACCCACACCCGTTCGCAATTTCATATTATAAATGCATCGATTACCCACAATAGTAACCTTGATAAACTATTTCCTTTCAATATTCATGATTTTTCTGGAAAATTTTGCAATACTTTTTAAATCAATTATCTAGTCAAGTTGTTGTTAATAATATATTTTTAACGTTCAGAAACAATGGATTGATTAGCAATTTTATATTCTCTCGCCAATTACTACATGGCTTAATGAACAACAACAACAACAAAAAACCAAATGCAATTTATCACTTTAATAACAATAATCCTAAAACATCGTTAAATAATATTTTTACCATTTACTTTCAAAGCAGCATAAAAATTAAAACAAAAAAAAAATCGAATTTAAAAGTTTAGAAAGCTAAACATTAATAAACAAGTATCCATTTTTACTTACCATGATTTACGAAACATAAAAATAAAAACAAATCAACGACGCAAAAACACAATGATTTCTTATAAACAAATACAAGTAACGGGATTTACAATTCATTTTAAATGTACGTACAAGTTTTTTTTTCTTTTAGCATCGTATTGGTGTAATTTCGTCATCTTTTTTTTTTTTTTTTTTTTCAAATATTGTTGTTGTTATGTACTTCCATTTTTTTAATATGTGCGGATCTTTCTACTACTAGGGGAAAAACCAAACTAGGTCATACACCATACATGACTATATTTTACTTTATTATTATACATAATTTTGTTTTTTATGTATTTTGAATTTTTTTTTGCTTTTTTTCAAAACAAAAAGAAAGAAAACGAAAGAAAACGTATACGTAATAAAAACCCCAACAGGCTATTATTATTATAAAGGTACTAATACACAGATATTTCTTTGTTCTCTTGGAAAATCGTATTACATTACATTACCCAATGTATATAAGTATGTATGAAAATTCCACTACCAGTATGCAATACAAGAAATAAAAAAAAAATCGAGCGTAGTAGAAAATTATTGAAACGAACCAATCCGAATCGTGTATATGTAATCACATGGTTTTGTTTTCAAATATCAGCTGTAAGCCGGGTACAAAAAATAATGTTACGTATGAAAATAAAGCGAACCGAATGAAATAAGCTACGACAAACGTTTGTTATTGTTCAACACAAAGAAATATTTTGTTTTGACTTTAAATGGGTTTTTTTTGTATAGAAAACTTGTTTATCACAAAGATGAAACAAAAACTAAATGTATTTACGTACTATTAGAACAGTAAATCCTTTTCGTTTTATTTTTGTTATTTCGATAAAATTTCATCGAATTAAAAACTTCATTTTTTTTTTTTTTTTTGAAGGGTTCTTTATCTTTTTTTTTTATATCAATATCATATTACGTTGCAGATTGATTAAATTTATTTGACATTTTTATGTATTAGTAAAATATTACGCACGCATAAATATGGTTTGTGGAATACGCAATCAAATCTAATACGTAGTGAATTTTTGTTACGTACACGCATTAATGATGTAATTGCATTCTATAATATAATGTTATAGGTATAAAAACTAATTGTATGCAAATGATTAGTCGAATAGTTCCATCTGAGATTTATTAGTCCAGCCAGATATAAGATTTCGATTTCAGTAGGACATTGAACTCTTTTCAGTGTAAACTGATTCCAAAATATTTGAACAGTCTTGAAAGCAAACCTCTTAAATCGACTAACAAATTCAATAATAACACAGCTTTGTTGGTTTTCTGTGATTCTGATTACTTATTCCTTTATATATGTACATACAAACATATTATATTCCTTGAATGGTGTACGTTCATGAAGTCAAAAACTAAATTTAGAGGACAATGCACCCCATACTGTTTTACATGTTTCCCAAATGAATTGGATTTCTTTGAAAATCGTTTTTTTTTTACTGCGTTTAGCAGTGCATCTTTATTGCTTTTGTCCACCATTAATTATGTTTTTAAATTATATAGAGTGTCTTAAAGCGAACTATTTATAAGATTATACTACTTTGATTTGAGGTGGCGTCATTTTGGTTCGATTGTTTTCTATCTTGATATTAAATAGTAGGCGCATAGTTAAGACGTAGTAAATTTAATATGAAGCCATGTATTGTAACGGACCAAGGTATATAGATTAATATGGTATGATCTTCCCATGTTTTATTTTCGTTTGCTTCGCGCATATGGTAAAATTTTTATTTGACTATTGGTTTTAAGAACGTAGAATTAACTGAATTTATAACCGAGCAAACGGCGCAGTGGTTAAAGCTGCGGCGGTTGGATCGGGGGAGGTACCGGGTTCGAATCCCTATAGAGGCGATGAGGCATATTCAAAGTAGTATATTGAAGAGCATAACTCTTTTATATTTATGAACATAATATAGTAAATGGCAGGAGCGCAGTTAATTTAATCAAAGTGTACATAATTACATTTATGAAAGTATACTAAGAGATGTCTAAAGAAGAGGAATAAAACAAAGACACAAGATGTCTGAAAGTTGAGGAATACGCTACTAAAATTATGATAATTGGTTAACAGTAAATGTATTTAAAAGTTGTAGTGTGTTTAATTCTATTTCTAATTTGTGTTGTAAATTGCTTTTCATATTCGTGCTATTTATTATTAGGTTAGAACATAATACCACATGGCGCAGCCAACGGGTCGATTCAATATACCCAAGCCACTTTGTCTTGATGGTAATCTACAGGAGAATTGGAAAAAATGTTATATGGATTTTTCTATATATGCAAAAGCCACCAAATTAACGGAAGAAAGTGAAGAGGTTCAAGTCGCACAATTGTTGCTTATCGCAGGTGAGAAGGCTATTGATGTATTCTTAACATTTAAAGTAACCGAGACAGATAAAAAAATACATATTGAAAAGTTGTAACTAAATTCGAAGAATATTGCAACCCTCGTAAAAATGTAGTCTACGAGCGGTATTTATTTTATACAAGGAAAATACAAAAATGGCTACTTTAATGGAAATTTTATCATATACAGTGGGCGGAGTTGCAAGATAAATTGCAACAAAGTAATTTGAATATTGAAGGTCCTAAAAAGGAATTACAACAGGAAATGCTGGAAACCATGATTGAACAGAATGTTGAACAGAAATTGGTGTTAGCTGTGTCAAAGCGGCAAAATACCAAGCGAAAAGAGGATAAACAATTATCTCGTCAACAATCATCGTATAATATGATACGAGAAAAAAATCGTGTGCGGGAGGATGATGAGGATAGTTTAGACGAATCAGAGATAACGAGATGGCGGGTATATGGTAGAATTAAGCTACGTAAAATGGTAGCACCATTTAAGGGAATTGAAGGTGAATCGTTCGAGCTATTTGCCGAATCAATTCGAACAATAAAGAACAAGTACGAGGTTTATGAAGATGAGATGCAATTGCTACTTGCAGATTGCTTAGAGGACCGTGCTAGTAATTGGTTTTTATGTGACCCAAACAATTTAAAATTGAGTGTCGACGAAATACTATCGGAGTTGAATGATTTATTCAACACCATAAAAAGTAAATCCAAACAACGCAAGTTATTCGAGGAAAGAGTTTGGAAACATTCAGAAGATTTTTACGCCTATTACACCGACAAAATGATTTTGGCGGTACCATTGAAGGGACGACGAATTGGTAGATGGTATTATCGATGGTATCCAAAATATTGGATTACAAAATCAAGCACGATTACAGTGCTACAAAAAGCCAAAACAGTTATTGTTGGCATTCATAAAAATTGTAAAACCGTCGAATACATCGATGAGAGGTAAATTTGAACATTCGATGATAAATTAAAGAGTGAAAAACAAGCCGGTAGTGGTTTCAAATCAGAACAACGTGAATGTGGTAGTGTTAAGCAGTCAACTAGTTGGGGAATACGATGTTATAATTGCGGTGAGCGAGGACTTCTTTCGAAAAAGTGTGAAAAACCGAAACGCGCGAACAATTCATGTTTTCGATGCGGAGAAATAGGACACAAATTAGGGGAATGTCAAAACGAAAAGAAAAAACAAGTGAATAACATGAATGAGGGTGAAGAATGTAACGCAAAACTGTTTCGGAAGCCCGGTAACTTTAGTTAAGGTGTGTAAAATAGTGAAACCTGAATTAATTAAACCAATCGGAGATAAAAAAGATTTAACGGGTATTAATAATAGTAAAGTCAAGTGTATTGGTATTATAAATGTCAATGTTCTAATATTTGGGAATTTATATAATATTGATTTTATTGTGGTTGAGAATAATACTATGATGGTAGAATTGTTGTTGGGAAGAGATTTTCTTCGAATCGCAAAAGCTGAATTAAAAATTGAGGATCACAAAATTAATTTTGAAACAGAATTTTGTCAAGAGCTAATATGCATATAGATTTAATTGAAAATTAATTAGAAAATCAAATAAAAATAAATGATTCCCTAGATATTGATACGAAATCTGAAATATATCAAATGATAAATGATAACTATTTCAGTACCAAGAAACCCAATGTTAGAAGTCAAATTAGAAATGAACATCGAATTAGCGCACGATAAGCTAATTACAGCAGCACCAAGGCGATTGTCATATGCGGAACGAGATATTGTTGCTAAAATGTTGGATGATTTATTGGAAAAGGAATTCATACGAGTCAGCGAATCTAAATATTGTTCGCCGATAGTGCTTATAAAAAAGAAAAATAAAGAAGAATATCGCTTATTTGTAGACTATCGAGCTCTCAAAAAAATAACGGTGAAGAGTAATTATCCTTTACCAATTATCGAGGATATCTTGGAATTTTTTCATAACAAAAGATTTTTTTACATCACTGGACCTGAAATCCGGATTCCATCACATAACAATTGCTCCAGATTCAATACCATACACATCATTTGTCACCCCTTTGGGCCGGTATGAATATTTACGATTACCATTTGGATTAAAAAATGGGCCTGCAGAGTTCCAGAAACATGTCAATAAAATTTTTGCTACATTGATTGCAGAACGCAAAGTGGTCATATATATCGATGACATTTTCATCGCAACGAAGGAGATTGGTGAACACTTGGAAATCTTGTACCAAGTATTAAAATTGCTTTCCGCAAATTTGTTGGAATTAAGATTAAATAAATGTGAGTTCCTGTATACACTAATTGATTACCTGGGATATTCTATTAATGAAAAGGGTATTCGTCCCAATGACCGTAACATCAGTGCTATTGAAGAGTATCCGGTGCCAAGAAACAACAAGGATATCCAGAGTTTTTTGGGTTTATGCTCGTACTTCCGGAAATTTATAGAAGGGTTTGCATTGATTGCCAAACCATTACAAGATTTGTTGCGCAGGAATGCGAAATATATATTTGGACAAGAAGAAAGCCCGATACTTGCGATATATTCACCTAATGACGACACAGAGCTGCATTGCGATGCCTGCCAGCAGTATAGGATTCGGTGCAATTCTACTACAAAAGAAAAAAGATGGAAAGTGGCATCCAATTAGCTATTTCTCCAGACGCACAACAGAGAATGAATCGAGGTTACACTCTTATGAATTGGAGTGCTTAGCAATCATATATGCATTCCGAAGATTTCGGATTTCTTTTGCATGGTCGAGAATTTAAGGTGTCCACAGATTGCGATGCAATTACTCTATCGGCTATTCGTCCAAAAATTGCTCGGTGGACCTTGGATATGCAAGAGTATAATTAGATGATTCATCATCGAAAGGGAGATCAGATGAAACACGCTGATGCATTGAGTCGAATTCAGAGTGTCTTAGTAATTCACGATAACCCTTTTGAGCAAACATTGGCCTTTTGCAAGACCAATTGCAATCACAAGATCCAAAGCTTGAAGAATTACGAAAGCAACTTAAGTTAGCTGAAAGTCCGCTTTATGAGCTACGAGATGGATTGATCTACAAAAAGATCAATAAAAATAAAATACGTTTTTTTGTGCCAGAGACGATGCAAAATCAAGTGATTAAAAACTCTCAAGATCTCATGGAGCATATTGGATTGAAGAAGACGATGAAGATAATAGGAAGGCATTATTAGTTTCCCAATATGTCCAGCATCGTAAAACAATACATCCAGAATTGCTTGAAATGTATTAAGTACAATTTACCAACGGGGAAGGTAGAAGGTGATTTCGTATCAATATCTAGGGAATCATTTATTTTTATTTGATTTTCTAATGGATTTTCAAATAAATATATATGCTTTAGCTCTTGACAAAATTCTGTTTCAAAATTAATTTTGTGATCCTCAATTTTTAATTCAGCTTTTGCGATTCGAAGAAAATCTCTTCCCAACAACAATTCTTCCATCATAGTATTATTCTCAACCACAATACAATCAATATTATATAAATTCCCAAATATTAGAACATTGACATTTATAATACCAATACACTTGACTTTACTATTATTAATACCCGTTAAATCTTTTTTATCTCCGATTGGTTTAATTAATTCAGGTTTCACTATTTTACACACCTTAACTAAAGTTACCGGGCTTCCAGAATCGATCAATGCCGTCATTTGAATTGGATGTTCATCCACAAATACGGAACAGTTTTTCGTTACCCCAATTTCTTCACCCTCATTCATGTTATTCACTTGTTTTTTCCTTTCGTTTTGACCTTCCCCTAATTTGTGTCCTATTTCTCCGCATCGAAAACATGAATTGTTCGCTCGTTTCGGTTTTTCACACTTTTTCGAAAGATGTTCTCGCTCACCGCAATTATAACATCGTATTCCCCAACTAGTTGACTGCTTAACACTACCACCTTCACGTTGTTCTGATTTAAAACCACTACCGGCTTATATTTCATTCTTTGATTTATCATCGAACTGTTCAAATTTACCTCTCACCGTTGTATTCGACGGTTTTAGAATTTTTATGAATGCCAACAATAACTGTTTTGGTTTTTGGTAGCACTGTAATCGTGCTTGATTTTGTAATCCAATATTTTGGATACCATCGATAATACCATCTACCAATTCATCGTCCTCGAACTGCATTGGTACCGCCAAAATCATCTTGTCGGTGTAACAGGCGTGAAAATCTTCTGAATGTTTCCAAACTCTTTCCTCGAATAACTTGCGTTGTTTGGATTTACTTTTTATGGTGTTGAATAAATCATTCAACTACATAAAAACCAATTACGAGCACGGTCCTCTAAACAATCTGCAAGTTGCAATCGCATGTCATCTTCATAAACCTCGTACTTGTTCTTTATTGTTCGAATTGATTCGGCAAATAGCTCGAACGATTCACCTTCAATTCCCTTAAATGGTGCTCCCATTTTACGTAGCTTAATTCTACCATACCCGCCGTCTCGTTATCTCTGATTCGTCTAAACTATCCTCATCATCCTCACGCACACGATTTTTTTCTCGTATCATATTATACGATGATTGTTGACGAGATAATTGTTCATCCTCTTTTCGCTTGGTATTTTACCGCCCCGACTCAGCTAACACCAATTTCTGTTCAACATTCTGTTCAATCATGGTTTCCAGCATTCGCTGTTGTAATTCCTTTTTAGAACCTTCACTATTCAAATTATTTTGTTGCAACTAATCTTGCAACTCCGCCACTGTATATGACAAAATTTCCATTAAATTCAATCACTAATAAAGCTTTAGCTCATCCCAATTCTGAACTATAACACTAGACACGTTTTTCAATTAAAACAATAAAACGTCTGTCTTATACTCGATATTATCAACGACTCCTTTTCCTTTATTATTATTTCTTTATATAACATAATACCAACATTCTGAGGTTGGTACACCTCATTATAAATCAAGGTTGTTTAACCTAACAAAGTCAAAAGCTGATGAGTCATTCGACCATTTCTTGACTGATATTACAAAATTAGTTAAAAGTTGTGACTTTGGTACCACAGAGGATGACAGTTTGCGGGACCGTATAGTGTTTGGTGTAGCAAATAATGACTTACAAGCCAAATTATTGCGAATAGATGATCTAACGCTTGATAAAGCAAAAGATATAAGTCGTATAGCCGAATTAACTAATGTCCAAGCAAAGGAAATCCAACAAGGTGCTAAGTTAGCAACACCATGTGACATTGATAAAATAACCTCAAAACCGGGTCCGTCCAAATTCAATGCGTATCAATGGTAGTAAAATGCAACCAAATCAATTCCAAAGAGATTCGAATACACCAAATTCATACTATCATTCTAAAAACAGTCAAACTGGTACTGCTAGTGCAAATAGAACAACGTTCAACTGCAAAAATTGTTCTTACAAGCACTTATATGGACAATGCCCAGCGTTTGGAAAGCGATGTAAGAAATGCAACAAATTTAACCACTTTGCTGATGCATGTCGTTCGGTGATGCAAATTCAAGCCAAAATGGATGACCTTGCAAATGAGGACTATAACGGTCATTCATTGGATACATGGATTCGGTTAGTGCGGTGAACTGCAAAGTAGATGTCATAAAAGACTTACATGATAAATCATGGTATGAAAATTTAAAAATTGGAAATATGATAATCAAATTCAAATTGGATAGTGGTGCGGATGTCAACATTTTACCTGAAAGCTTTTATGAAGCAATTTCACCTAAACCAATTATTCGAAATTCTTCATTGTCATTGGAAGCTTTTGGTGGTTTCAAGCTCAATTTAATTGGTGAAATTACTGTTAATATTCAGTATAAGGACAAAAAATATTTTACATAGTTTAAGATTCTGTCTAATTTGGAGGCAAAACCAATTCTTGGTCTTCAGTCATGCGTTGAAATGGGCTTGATTAAGCGAATTCACAATGTTAATTCGGTGCAACTGCAAGAAGTAAAATCTTTCATTTAAGTAAATAAAGATGTGTTTGAAGGTATGGGTTGTTTTCCTGACAAATACTCATTCAAAATAAAAGATGATACAACACCGATCTAATTGAGATGTGGTACTAATTGAGAAATCGGACAAATCCATTCGAATTTGTCTAGATCCACGAGAATTAAACAAATATTTTGAATTCGAACATTATTTAATACCATCTTTGGATGATCTCTTATGGCACCTGCAAGGCATGAAATATTTTACAGTCTTAGATTTACGTGAAGGATTTTGGCAAATAAGGTTAGACAACAAATCAAAAAATATACTACGTTCTCCACACCATTTGGTTGTTACCAACTTAATGTTCTTCCATTTGGCTTGAAAATAGCACCAGAGGTTTTTCAAAAAATAAATTCAAAACATTTCGGTAATTTGCCGTACAAATTTAATCCAAATACAATTCAGTATTATGTTGCAAGCGTAAAATATCTGGGACATATATGTATTTTCAGCAAATGGTATGCAAGCAGATCCTGAACGAATCCGGGCGGTTCAAAATATCAAGGAACCTAAAAATCGCAACGAATTAGAAACAATTTTAGGTACAATCAATTATCTTCGTAATTTTATTCCAAATTATTCACAATTAAATCTATCATTATGTCTCTTATTAAAAAAGGAGAATTTGTTCTTATGGATGGATAAAAAAAACTGAAGCACTCAACAAAATTAAAGACAAAATAGCTGAAAATACGCTGCTACAAATTTTTAATCCAAAGTTACCTATTACCTTACAAACTGATGCATCAAAAGATGGTCTAGGTAGTTGTTTTGCATCAAAAAGTTTAAACTCAGCTGAAATCAATTATGCACAAATTGAAAAAGAGATGCTTGCTATAGTGTTTGGATGTAAAAAATTCCACAATTTCATTTATGGGCGAATGGTCAAAATGAAAACAGATCATAAACCGTTAATATCGATTATGAGAAAGTTAATACATATCCAATAGAATACAGCGTATGCGAATAAAATTGATGATTTATGATTTAGATGTTCAGTACGTACCGGGTAAATATTTACATGTTGCTGATTTGTTATCTAGAAATTTTAATTTTGATTCAACGGATATTGAAACATCACTGAAAGACGTCGTACATACTATTAATATTAGCGAGGAAAAACAAAAAATTATCAAAGCAGAACTAATTCAAGACAACATTACGCATTCATTAATGAAGTACTACAAGGAAGGTTGGCCAAAACCAAAAGCCAAAGTTCCAGATGGATTAAAATTTTATTGGCCTATGAAAGACAAATTATATGTTGCGAAGACGAGTTGCTGTTTTATGAAAATCGAGTGTTTATTCCAATTAAATTACGAGAAGAAATCTTAAATACTTTGCACGAATTACATTTTGGAATGTCCAAAACAAAAGCAAGGGCCAAAGAAATTCTGTATTGGTCTAACATTAACGCCGGCATTGAAAAAATCATATCGAAGTGCCGCATTTGTGAAAAGTATCAATCATCTAATTATTCTCAACCACAATGATAAGCCACACAATCCCAAATATGCCTTTTGAAAAAGTAGGTTGTGATCTAATGGAGTGTTTTGGAACCAATTATTTTGTTATGATGGATTATTATTCCAAATGGTTAGAAATCCATATGATACCTGATAAAACGGCTAACAGTATAATTATGGCGATGAATTTGTTTTTTTGTAATCAAGATGAATGATTTTGCAAAATCGTGGAATTTCAAGTTTATATTTTCAAGTCCTCGGTATCCACGATCGAACGGCCTAGCTGAGAAGGCGGTGCATATTGCAAAAAGTATGATGAAAAAAGTGACAGAAAGTCAAGGTGATGTATCAAATGCCTTACTTGAATATCGAACAACTCCAGTTGCAAATACAGGGTTATCACCCTCACAAATGTTGATGAATAGACTATTAAGAACTAAAATTCCAGTTCATGATAATCTATTACAGCCTACACTGGTTAATCCTACTGAACGATTGAGACAAAATCAAATAAATAACAAAATACAATTTGATAAGTTGGCCAGAAGGAAGGAAGTTGAACTAAATCCAGGTAATAATGTAGTGTATAAATCAAATAATAAATGGGAACCAGCTATTGTAGTATCAAATACTGATCATCCTCGATCATTTTGTATACGTAACGAAAATAATAATATTATTCGTCGAAATTCTATGCATCTTCGCGGAAGTCAATGAATGCACCAAATATTCGCCAAACTGTAAACGATGATGATATAAATGTTTCAAATTGTGATAATCACGAAAATTTGATACGTCAGCCAGATTCAAACAATGCATCAGCAGCAGGATCGAGTGGTTAAATCACTAAGTTTGGTCGTATCACTAAAGCACCAGGTTTTTATAAAGCATAAGCTTTTGAACTAACAGGGGAGATGAGGCATATTGAAAGTAGTAACGCCAAAAAACATTTCCAGAGGATCCTGATTTAACCAATATGTCAGTATATAGTATAACTAATTTAATATTCCTCTTTGAGGTCTATGAATAGCATTCTTAATGCATAGATGTTTATGAGTATGCCTTTTTGAAATGGCAAAAGTCTTGTATTATTACCTACCCGCATTTGTTTAATAACATTTTCCATGTCATTTAATATCTCTTCCTATTCTGGCATGGCCAAACCATACGCGGCCATTCTTGCGCGAGCGTCAATTTTGGGAACCCTGGAGTTAAATGTATCAAATCATATATAAAAGCCATAATTAATAAAATTAAATAAATAAAGTATTTAATAAATTGAATTTACCTGTTTAAGCAAATTTGCCAGTTCATGCCAGTGTTTGGATGTTATAATACCCAAACTACCCATTCTAATTAGAGCACAAGAATTAGTGTGCGAAAATAACTGGATTGCAAATTCGGTTACAACAGCCACAACATCATATTTAATTTTATTTAACTTTACAATTATCGTTTCTAGTATGGTTTCAGTAAGTTTTGCATCATAATTGTAAAACACCGGTTGTTTCCAATTTTCAAACATACCTCTTACCATTACAACTTGAACATAATTAGTCGTACGAAGTAATATATCTGATTTCTGGTCATATTCAAAAGATTTTTGAATTTTCATCTCATCCGCCATCAAAACGCAAACCTTTTACTGAGGTGAAAGATCCACATTTTCCATTAGTTTGAATTGAACGTTTAGGTATCCAGGATTTATATCAATTTTTGAGGCCCAACGTCTCAATGTTGATACAGCAGGAAACGGATATTTCTTTTTTAATAACAATCGATAAGCTTTTGGTCCGCTAGCGTAAATAGCAATAGCTCGAGAAATATCATCGACTCTCCATCGAATTATTTTACCCTTATTTTTAATTTTATTTTGTTGATTGGCCGTAAATATTTGTTTCACGCAATTCATTTGTTGGTTCAGTTTATAACATTCGGCCATGAGCCTCTTATTTTCGTTTAACAATTGACTTTTTAAAACAAAACTACAATACATTACCATACACGTGACGTAAAAATTTGAGAAAGAGATATCATTATATTTACATGCGCAATATCATATTAATCTATATACCTTGGTAACGGACAGTGCAGCTCTGACTTGTATGAGTGGACTGGTGTTAACAGAAAGTCCGTTGTATTTTCTCTTTAAAGCTTCCATTGACCTGGGCACTATTACACGCATAACTACATAATATAAAAGCTTTATATATCCAAATAAATTAGTATTTGATGCATTGTCCCTCATACTACGCAAATTAAGACCAATTATTAGGTTGAAGCGCGTTTCGTTTCATTCGTGGGAAACCTTCCCCTGTGATGTCTCATGCCGGGCGAAGGTTAGGTTAGGTTAGAGTGGCTGCTATCGCACACTTAAGCCAATAGTGGCCCATTGTGATACCACAGGATCTTATCTCCCCTTTACCCCTGAAACCATCCAGTGCTACTTATGTAGCGTAAAATATCTCGTACTCCACAGTTCGCGAGTTCCGAAAGGCTGTCCATACCGTACACAACCAAGTATTTATGATAGCATAGGAAGTGATCTATAGTCTCTTCCTCTTCCTCGTCCATGCAACTTCTACAAAAGTCAATTGTCTGTAGACCCAGCCTTCTCGGGTGTTCCCCAAAAGTGTTCCTTGGAGCGCCGCAAGTCCAGTTTTGGCCAAACCTGTTTTGCTACCCTGCAAAGTCTGCATCTGGAGAGTCGTACCGTATCTAGCTAGTTCGTCCGCCCCGCAGTTCCCCGTGATGTCCGAGTGACTAGGGACCCAAATTATCTGAATACTGAAATACTCGCTCATCTCATTAAGAGATGATCGGCAATCCAGCGCCACCCGTGACCTCAGACAAACTGCCTCTAGTGACCTGACCGCCGCCTGACTGCCCACATAAATTGCGATATCCCTTACTGATACTACATTATGCTTCAACCATGTCACGACTTCCCCGATCGCCACCACTTCAGCTTGGTACACGCTGCAGTAGTCAGGAAGACGAACAGAAATATTAACATTAAGCTTCTCACAGAAGACTCCGGCTCCTACCTTACCATCTAGCTTAGAGCCGTGCGTGAAAAATTGCACTGCCTCGTTTTATAGTATTGATCCGTCCCTCCAGGATTCCCTTGAAGGACAGACGGTCCGGAACCCTTTATCGAAGCACAAGGTTGGTATAACATAACCTAGATTCACCAGTTCATCCCTTAGTGATCCAACTACCACTGAGAGACAGCCGTAAGTCGCATAGCACCTCGGCTGCCTTCTGCTTACCAAAAACCTCTACTGGAATAAGGTGGAACATAACCTCCAAAGCGCGAGTAGGTGTCGTCTTAAGCGACCCGCATATAAGCATGCAGGCCGTTCTTTGCACCCTTTCCATTCTACTCCTGCATGTTACCTTGTCCAGAGCTGGCCAACACACGCCCACTCCGTACATAAGTACAGGTCTCACTACGGCAGTGTACAGCCAGTGTACCAGCTCCGGTTTCAAACCCCATCTCTTACCTATGGCGTTCCTGCACGAGTAAATGGCTACAGTGGCCTTATTTACCCTCTCTAACGTGTTAGGCATCCAGCTGAGTTTACTGCCCAAGATTATGCCCAAGAATCTCGCTCTATCAGAAAAAGTCAGTCTAGTGCCGTTTATCGTAGGCGGGCAAACTACCGGAATTTTATACTTCCTGGTAAAAACTACCAGCTCTGTCTTGGACGGGTTGATCCCTAATCCACATTTGCTGGCCCATTTGGTAACGCATTCTGCACAACATCTCATTGACTTCTCAATTGTGCGTACCAAAGCGTGCAAGGCTGTGTCCACCGACCATCCTTTACATTACGCATGCTGTGACATTGCCCAACTGATGGGTTTAATTTTTTGATCGTATAAATACATCTACCATCCTTTCCAATGTTTTCAGCAGAAAGGATGATATAATTAAGCCTGATTTCCATTATGAAATATTTACTGACAGTATAAACAAAACGGGATAAAAATATATATTCGCGTGCTGTGTGAGAGAAAAAAAACCTTTTTCAGTTTTATAGTACTGACATTTTTTATAGTATACTGACAAAATTTCCTGAAAAAATATGTAAAGCGAAGTATATTTTTCCGTACTGAAAAAATATTTCAATTTTTCAATGCAATTTTTCAAAAAAAATTAAAAACAAAGAATGATCTGTGTCAATTCGATGAAATTTTCGATGTTTATGTTTTTATTCAGTAAAAAGTACTGTCAGTAAAAGTTTTATAATGGAAACCAGGCTTTACAGGCCTCAGGTCCTTCGGATAAGCATGCGAGCTTTTCCCCGCTTTCGGAATGAAGACCACCTTGACCTCCGTCCATTTCCAATTGCTTTTTCTGTCAATTGTTTTTTCTGTTAGTTGTTTTTCTGTCAATTGTTTTTTCTGTCAATCGTTTTTCTGTCAATTGATTTTTCTGTCAATTGCTTTTTCTATCAATTGTCTTTTCTTTTACAATTGGTTTTACTCTTTCTGTCAATTGCTTTTTCTTGAAAAAGCAATTGTTAGAAAGAACAATTGACAGACAAAGCAATTGACAGAAAAAACAATTGACAGAAAAAACCAATAACATAAAAGACAATTGACAGAAAAGATACCTTACAGAAAAAACAATTGACATTAAAAGCAATTGAAAGAAAAATCAATTGACAGTGAAAGCAATTGACAGAAAAAGCAATTGACAGAAAAAGCAATTGACAGAAAAACGATTGACAGAAAAAACAATTGACAGAAAAACAACTAACAGAAAAAACAATTGACAGAAAAAGCACTTGTTAGAAAAAACAATTGACAGAAAAAACTATTTACAGAAAAGACAATTATCAATTGCTTTTTCTGTCAACTGTCTTTTCTGTCAATTGATTTTTTTGTCAATTGCTTTTTCTGTCAACTGCTTTCTCTGTCAATTGCATTTTCTGGGAATTGCTTTTTCTGGAAATTTTTTTTCTGGGAATTACTTTTCTGTCAATTGTTTTTCCAAGGTTTTTGTTCAAAGGTTTTTGAAAAGCTACACAACTTTTTATTACTCAGATCAATCAGATTACCAAGAACTCGGAAAGCTTCTAGTCTGTGCATGTTCTAATATGGTCTATAATGAAAAAGCACTACTTACTGTACCCTTCATTATGCTTCGTTTTGAATACCCTGTAGGTCCAATAACTTCTTTGAAAATGGTATTTATTGATCTCCTTCCTGGAGTCGATCCAGTTTTTATTTTATTCCAGGTAGTTACATCAGCAGCAGTTTCAGTTTGCTGATGGTCAATCTCATCCGAATCTGACGACAATCTCGCAATTCTTCTTGGTCTATGTACATTGAGGAGGTTCTCTTCTTCACTATCGCTGTCTGGGGATACATATACTTCTTCTCTTTCTCAATGATCCTCTGAATTGTCTGCTAGTCCATTCTCATAATCAATTTCATCGAAATCGGAAAGGTCTTCGTTTATAATTGTTAAGTCTTCCAAAAGTCTAGGTATTTTTGAACGTCTCGGCATTTTTAGGGTAAAGTTTTATAACTAGATACAAATATACTAAATATATTTTCCCTTATAATAATAAAACTATTTATTCACAATTTACTTACAATGTGAGCAACAATAATGTAATAAATTTCTCCGAGCCGATTTTTTTTATTGCTATTCTTACTCTCTATTTTCTCATATACGTTGAATAAATGAAAACAAATGTTTTCAAATTGGAAACGTTAAATATATCGACCGGTCATTTTGACCGGTCGGTATATTTAGGTATACCACATAGGTATCTCTCAAAAATGGGAGTGGGGGAACAAAATAATTTGTAATATTATTAAATACATAGATTTAGAAATAGTCATAACATTATAATAAAATATCAAAAGAAATTTAACGAGAAAATCTTGTCAACAATTAATGCAACCGGTCATTTTGACAGGTTGGTACTTCTAGTGTTAAATTTAGAATTTGACGTTTGATTAATAATGTCCTTTATTAATACGTTTACATTTCTTTTTGAAGCGCCTATTAACTGTACAATAATCCTAAAATCTTGAATATTTGCTAGTCGCAAATTTAATGTTTGCCCACTTCCAGATCTCAAAAATACTTAGGGTGGATGCTGTTAGAAAGCGTTTGTTTTCAGAGGCCCAATGTAAATTCCAATCAAAATTACTAAAATTTTGATAGATGCCTGATAACTTTTGTAAATTTTATTCTCGGGAAGCTGCGCTCAATTTGTTTTTTTAAGCGAGGAACAGAAAAAAAAATGTAGAATATTTCATGTTCGCGCATTTTTATTTTCCTCTTCTCAATAGATCATGTTTTCCGGAAAGTAGTATAGTGGTAAGTACAATTGCCGCTAGTTGTCACTACTAGAGTAGAACCAAACTATTTCACGCTTTACAAAAGGTAGCAGCACTATATGACGTGGTGACATCTGTATGGTCATGTTTTCTAACAGATGGCACCGTTGGCGAAAGTAGTATGATCTTAACAGTTTGACATGATCGATTAAAATAAAATAGAAAAAAAGGAGTTCGCATTCATGCGCGAAATCTCCATTTTCCAGATATTTATTTTGTTTAATTTTCCAGGAAAATACTGAATTTGAGCATTGTCCAAAATAAGCGCTTAAACTGGATTCTTATAAAATGACATTTTTTAGAAGTGAAAAGAAAGAAGATTTTACTTCTTTCTTTATATTTCTCTGAAAAATCACAAAAATCTTACGTCAAAATTACCAAAATTAGTGCTAATATTATAAAATAGATGGCACTGATTAGCAAAGATTGAAAAATTTACTAAACCAAAGAAACAAACCAAATTTATCAAATATTTGAGCCATTGTAGTACAATGTGTATCTAAACTTAGCAACTACTCAACTCTTTTTGCATAGTTCCCCATTATTTCCGCTGTATGAAATTTGGCGCCACCATCGTTTCATTGACGTTAAAATGCGCTACTTGTTCCAATTTCGGTTATGCCGAACATATAGTGTGGGAGGAGTTATTAAAACTATCCCTTATCTCTTTCAGTGGGCCCGGCCCGCTGTTCTTGAGCTTCACATATTGTCTTCAAGACATCATACGCACCAACATGTTCCGTTAGGTGGATAAACATTAATGCTAGCGGGTGATTTTTACAAAATTACCCCTATTATTGGATGAGACTTATTACCACTGGTATTGATCCTCCCAGTGAGGTCGTTTCAGTCTCCCTACGACGTTTCGAATGTATAAGCTATTCCATTGGCAAGGAGCCTGGCTTGATGTGCGTATTTCGCCAAATGGAGTTTAAACTCGGTGACAGTAAATTATCGCTACTTCGAATCTTTATTCAACTTTATATTTCCCCACTGTTGTCCTAAAATATTAGCCGAGTGCAGTAGTCATAGACATGTTGGAAATGTAACAATGATAGTGATTAAAAGGGATAATTACCTAATTTGATTCCCGTCAATTCGAAAATAAAAACCTAAACCTGTTTCGGTGTGATTTATAATGTGTCTCAGGTGTAACCGTACATCCGTTGATTATCAATCATAATTACAAAATGTTTAATACAACGAAATTTTGGCCAAAGACGAGATCTGAATTATGTAACCTCAATAACCGGTGTCATCATCGGCAAATTTGAAATGTTTCACCCAAAATAAACCATAAATCGGTCAATGGCATTCACTTGGAATATATCTAACACACATACAGTATATGGTTCTATTTCCATCCCATGATTGTATCAAATATTTGTTAAAATCGTCGTTTTAACAAAAATTACAATGCCTGTAGAGTATAAACCCACTTTGCGCGATTTTTTTTTTTGACAAAACTGCAAACGTAAAAATTTTTTTTCGTCTTTGCTACTCTAAAAATAGGATTTGCCTCTGTTTTAATTTTTTGTTGTTGTTGTTGTTTTGCAATGTTATTTCAACTTAATTACTATATATGTGTTGTGAAAATTCATTTAATAACAAAACAGAAAAAAAACCAAAAAAAAAAAGCGTAATAATACCTACGTAATTAAGATGTATAGTACGGAAAATGCCGGTGCTGCTGTGTAAATAATCGAACATTACCAGATTTATTTATAGAGCTGCTAAATATATAAAATATTTAGTCTGTGATGTGTCACGTGTCTAAATGTACTTAAGAATTATAAATTTTGCACGGTTTTCATCAAAATGTATTTTAGTTTTGTTGTTGTTGTTGTCATCGGTTTTCATTGTAATGATTGATTTTTGTACAGTGTATTAATACGAGTAACTATTTTTGGCGGCATTGAGCGTAAGTTTGTTTGTTGAAAAATGGAAAACTTACAATGCTGATTTAAAAATAAGTTTTTTACTTGTTTTTGTATTCGAGTACTAGCTACATTGAAATAGATATTTTTTTGAGGTGTGGTTAGTTTTATGAATTCTGCACAATGTTCATTATTGTTTCAATGCATGTATACTATATGTATATAGATAAATATTGCATCGATAAGTTTCCGACATGTTAATTTTATTTCAAACCGGAATATTGAATAAATTGCAGAACTTAATTGTTGTGAATGTTAGAGATTTGTCGCGTGTTACCGGGCAAATAGAAAAATACTGTATTTTGAAAGGTTACGGTTTAGGAGGCTGTCGCTGTATTAAGTTGCCAAAATGTCTATTCTACGAACAATAAACTATTTTCTATATAAACTTGTTTGTTTAATTGAAAGGTTTTCACAGCATTTATACATATAAATAATGAAGATGGATGAAGTGAAAATGGAAAATCAATGTTTGTAATAATATTATTGAGAGATTTGATTGAATTGTGATAATAACATAGATTTTGAACTAGGGAATCCAATCGTGATAAGTCTTAACTAAGTCTGTACCGCCATTAACAAAATAGGTCAAACAAATCGGAATAATTCTCTTCCATTTTCTTCAGACCTCGTCAGTGTTCTATTGCTTCAAATTTTTGAAGTAAACTTGCAATTCAATATAACTTCTCACTTGAATTAAATTTGGTGTAGATACTAAAAATGCAGCCGAAATTATTCAGGCTTTCGATATTTTGTATATATGGTTAAATAGAGATTAATAGTCGCCATAAATTTAACCATTTTTTTGTGCTGTGCTCCAAGCAAAATGTTATCATAAATTAAAATCAAAAAATGCCTTTTAAAACGGAAATCTCGAAATAAATCCCATTTATTATTCGCTTATATGGTCAGTCCAACACAAACCAATACATAAAATAAAATCCTTATCTGCTAATTATCTTATTTTAAAGGCAACAGTAATATATTTGCCATATCCGGTTTAAATTTCCCTAAAAAAACAAAACAAAAAATTCTAAATAATGGATTAAATTAAATTAAAATAGATAACGGTGTAGTAATGTGCTAATAGAGGTAAATAAAGTAGTCGTGTAGTAAAAAAAAAAAAAATTATCAATTAAAATTTAATATCACACAGTATGGTGTTCTTGTAAGTATCAAATTTCAAAATACATATGTACATATGTACATATATACCAACCACTTATGATTGATGTCTTTGTACTTGAGAACAACAATAATTTTTTTTTTTTTTTTTTTTTTTGTAAATTTATGTCATAAGACATTTTTAGTTGAGTGTTGTAATTTAAATCGTAAAATCAATATTTTTGCTTCGTTTTTCCATCTCATTAAAAATGGGGCACTGCAAAACTGATGTCGCTGATAAATTCGTGTCTTCTTAAGGTAATTTTAAACTTATTCACTTTATAGAATCACACCACCCACCCACCTTATTTCGACACTTAAAACAAAACAAAAAAAAACACAACTCACTTGTTTACATATAATTTCAATTTGTAATTAAAAAAACACATTCGGGATATTTACACCCTAATAAAAATTTAAAACATAACGACAATAATTGAGAAATGAAAACATGTCCAAATTTTTTTATTTCATTTTACAATGACCTACTTTATTGGAAATACCAACTGTTACTACCACTTAAAAAAATGCCATTTATATACTCACAAAGCTAGAAAAATGGGGTGTTTCCTAAAATGGAGGCTCTATTGTATAATGAGTAAAATAATTTTTCGAGTTGCCTATACTGGATAAAAAGGAAAGTCGTACAACTAATCAAGGCTGCTTCAACTTGGCTCTCATTCACACGTTCGCAACTCAAACGTTTTATTGGCATACAAAAAAAACTCACTTGTTAAAATAAAATGGCCGTATACGAGTATGTTCCACGATTGGGCTCCCAGTTTAACTATACTTCACACAAATATGTATCAGATACTCCTAGAAACGCAGCCACCTCGCAAATAATCATAGCAGAATTTACTATAAAATTATCTTTACATTTTGTAAAATTTTGCGTCACAGATATCTGACATCAGTTTTATAAAATACTAGCACATATATGAGATGTTGAGTCGCGAACGTATTAAGAAATGTTGCTTTAGCTTTAAATGACTGCAACAAAAAGCTATAAAATGCTTCACAGTGGGGCCGATTGTCAAAAAGCTGGCAAAAAGTTGCAGTCGTTTGGTTAATTACTTAATAAGAGACAGTAGCGCAGAAGTTTAAAAATACAACTAATTTCAATGAAACAAAATAGAATCAACTCCTGGAGGTCTGTAGAATATAATGATATATTTTAAAATATTAGTATTTTGTATGCAAAAGTAATATAATTCTATAGAGTTCTGCCATCAAATGCATAAGAGGTTGCAGTTAATAGTATTACCTGTAAAATTAAATAAAAATCTTCTGTTGATCTTGGACCTTTCTCTAGTTAGCTGAATGTTGGATAAGGTTGCAGTTGCTAACCGAATGACACTTTAAAAAACGGTACAAGCTTTATCAATTTACAAAAATTTCCATTAAATTTTAAAATTATTATGTCTTTCCAGAATATTTTAAAATTAAATTTTTTCTGTAGAAAAAACAATAAATAAATTTCATTTTAATCAAAAATTAAAAATTAATGAAACTAAACCCTTTGTTTACCAGAAATTCCTTTCTATTTTTAAAGTTAAAACTCTCCTTTCCAAAATATTTTAAAAATGAAATTATCCCTATTCTAATTTTAAAATTAAATCTTCCATTTTCAGAAATGCTATTCTAATTTTAATCCTTTTAAATCTACCTTCTCCAGAATAATTTAAAATATAATTTTTTTGAGAGAGAAATTTCATCGTAACTAAAAATTAAATCCTTTTTTCTCGAAATTCTATTCTAATTCTTAAATTAAATCTGCCTTTGGCAGATTTTTTTAAAACGAAATTTTTCTTTTACAGAAATTTCATTATAATTAAAAATTAAAAAAATTAAATCTTCCTTTGCCAGATATATTCCCTTTTATTTTTAAAATTAAAGCTCTCATTTCGAGAAATTCCATTCAAATTTTAAAAATGAAACTCCCTTTTTCAGAAAATTTTAAAATTAAAAATAATTCCATTCTAATTTTAAAGAAAGGTTTAAACCTTTCTTTTTCAGAATATTTTCAAATTAAATTTCCTATTTCCAGAATATTTGAAAGTTAACTCTTTCTTTTTCCAGAAATTACACTAACTATAAAATTAAATTTAGCTTTTTCAGAAATTTCATTTTAATTTTAAAATTAAGCTTCCCTTTCCATAATATTTTAAAATTAAATCCGCCTCTACCAGAATATTTTAAAATGAAATTTTTCTGTTACAGAAATTTTATTATAATTAAAATTTAAAAAAATTAATAAAATTAAATCTCCCCATTTACCAGGGATTAATTCCTTTCTATTTTTAAAATTAAATCACTTTTTCCAGAATAATTTAGACTTAAAAATATTCCATTCCCATTTTAAAATTAAATCTTCCATTTCCAGAATATTTTAAAATTAAAATTTTCCTGTACGAGAAAATCCATTAAAATTTTAAAATTAAATCTACCATTTTCGGAATTCCCATTCTAATTTCAAAATTAAACCTCCCTTTTCAAGAATATTTGAGAGGAGAAAATATGGGTTAAATAAATGCCATTAACATTTTAAAATTAAATCTTCCTTCTCCAGGATATTTTCAAATTAAATTTTCAGTTTCCAGAATATTTTAAAATGTTATTTTTCTTTTACAGAGACTTTATTCTATTTAAAAATTAAAAATTAATAAAATTAAATCTTCATTTACCAGAAATTGCTTTCCACTTTTAAAATTAAACCTCCCTTTTCCAGAATATTTTAGAGGAGCAAATAAGTTTTGGAGAAATACCATACCATTCAAATTTTATAATTAAATTATGCTTTCTTAGAAATTTCATTCAAATTTTAAAATTAAACTTTGTAACGAACTTGCTACACACCAAAGCGCTACGCCACACACGGCACTCCACGTTCACTTCCAGGAAATAGCATTTAATAACACATGGCATGTAGTTATCCTATCACCAATTTGTAGAATATTTTGTACCTAAAACATGAAATTTGCAACTATAATTTGGTTTGTGCGGAATCGATTAGGTCGAATATTCAACAACCGTAAATATATACATAAATGTATGTATGAATACAAACATTTTGTGTTAAATACCACCCTCATGCTTCCACTCTCGATTCACAACAGATTGTGGCGAATAAAGTGGTTTAACATTATAAAAAGTAGAAATAACAACTGCCAGATTTTACACCGAACCACATCACGGCTGTTCAAATGATTCACATCACATGTTTAGGTTTTTATATTTTTGCATGTGCCATTTGAAATCCTGCAATTTTACCGTGTGATGGTGGCATTCTGCCTTTGTACTCCACTAAAAAATCTCCCAAATTCTGTCTATAGTAAAGAGAATCAAAAGTAGAGGCGAGATAGTAAGATGTTAGAATCCGCAGTCATTCGGCCTGCCAGGGGGTCTTAGATACACCCGCCCAAATATTTAAATTATAATCCTGTTCTGAATTTATACTCATATATTTTGTAAATTTGTGAAAGTTTCAATGAATGAAAATAAAATTTGCGTCGTCGTAAATAAGCAAGTTTCCTAGCACCCACCGCTTATTTATTTGTTTGGCCGAACAATAGATTAAGATGTGCTCTAATGGAGCCACCAATTATAAATCATAGAGCATATTTGTTGTTTTTATCGGTGAAAATGCGCGACTAAAACTTGTTTGGGAAAAATAGCTATTTTCCAGATCCAAGTAAAAATACCAATATCCATAAATTGGTAGCACAGAATACATAAAGGATTGGTCAAAGATTTGTAAGAGTTCTTAGGAGCAATTGGGGGAATATCGCCAGCCCTGGTTGATTTGTTGGCATCACACAGAAAAAAAACGATTGCTATTATTAAACAAAACTTGCTATATTTAATAATTTTTACCCCTTGATTTTCAGCTAATCAAGCCCCTTGATTAAATGGAAAAATGGATCGAATAATATAATACATTTTCGTTTTTCTTCTTTTAAGAAACTCATTTTAAATTCAATGGAAAATATCATTTCTTAAATCTACAATTATTTTGCTAAATTTATCATTTATTTTTAAATGATTATTGTTTATGCCAAGAATGTGGCTCTTACTTAAGCGAAGTACAACTTCGATTAAATTTAATACGTCCTCATCTAAAATAAAATTTTAATTTTACTTGAATTAAGAAATAATTTGCTTTTTATAAGAATTTTCTATTAAATTTACATCGGAATACTTGCTTTATTTGAGAAAGGGTAAGATTAATTCGATATCATTCTTGCTTGAATATAGAATATGGGTTATCTATATTCAAGCAAAAATGATATTAAATTAATCTTGCCCTTTCTCAAATAAAACTAGTATTCTGATTTAAATTGAATATGTATACTTATCAAAAGCAAATTATTTCTTAATTCAAGTAAAGTTAAAATTAGATTTTAGATGAAGGTGTATTAATTTAATCTTACACTTTCTCAAATACAGCAAGTTTCCGATTTAAATTTAATAAAAAGTTCTTGTCAATAGCAAATAATTTCTTTACTCAAATTAAATTAAAATTTGATTTTAGATCAAGACGTATTAAATTAATCTTACACTTTCTCAAATAAAGCAAATATTCCGATTTAAATTTAATAGCAAATTATTATCAAAAGCAAACTTTTTCTTAATTCAATTATAATTGAATTAAGAAATATCATAATTAACTTTTGATAAAAATTTTCGATTATTGCATAGAAATTGGGATGTGAACTAAGACGCTTTAAATTTTACCAAAATTAATTTTAACTGCAGCTTGATATGTCAAATATGTATGTACCAAGAAAATATTTATTTTTGGGAAATGAGTATTTTGTAGTATGAGAATTATGTAGTAATAAAAATACATAATATAATTTTTAAAACAGTATATTTCTTTTTTATTTAAAATTCAATTTATATAAAATAATAATTAATTTAAAATCAAAAGACATAACTATAATATTAATAATATTTAAATATTTGGTAATATAATGTTATAATAATATAAATATAAAATTAATCTACTTATAATAATAGTTATAGTAATATTATTTTATAGTAATAAAGCCTCAATTATAATAAAGTTTTTTTTTAAAATGAGCGCTGGTTTTATACCAGTAAATATAACTTTAACGACGTCTTTTGTCAAATGGTTTAGCATAGTTTCAAGTAGCGTATTTGTAAAATTACTATTACTAGACATTTTTGTAACAAAAGCCAACACTGAGTCTTTTCCTTTTTTTTATTAAATTGCTCTATGTTAATATTATTTTCTTGTAAAACCCTTTTGGAATTATTAAGGTTGTGCAACTCAGTAAGCTCACAATCATTTTTGGATTCAGACATCAATGGTATTGTCGAATTTGTCGGAAAGGTATTATTTTCATTCTCGTGGTTCTTGATTAAATGTCGCTTGAATGATGATATATTTTTAAACACTGATGGACAACTAGATTGATATTTATATTCATCAGAAGTCTTTAAAAAATGCGTATATTTTAAATGTGATACAAAAATATTAGTTGTTTGAAATGATTCAAAACATGAAACAATTCAACATGATTACAATGTTGCTGAATGGTGTATTGCGGTTTTCAAATATTGAATTTGTTAGTTATTTTTATAACAGGCTTTAATTTTGAAGTAGTCTAAAAATAGAGAAAGAAAATATGTTAATTAGATAATAGGAACATTCAACAAATTCAAAATACTAAATGAACTTATTGAAACTAATACAGAAATTTGATTCCCGTTAGCAATAATCCCGAATAAAAGCTGTACGGTGGCGCATTAAGTTAAAAAAGTTAAAAAATGATGACCAGGCTTTCAAATGTAGTGGATAAATGTAGTAAGAAGTTTGATATTTTTGTAGTCTGGAAATAGGGAGAGAATTAATGTTAATTAATTAGGAGCTCAAAATATAGTTTGACTTAGGAAGTATAGAGAAATATAATATAAAATATTAAGTTATTTAAGTAAACTACTTCAAACACTCCTTTATTTTAGTTTTTTAAATAAGATTAGGAAAATTTTTCACTTAAATTTTCCCATTTTGGTAATAGCAACAATTTTGAGTCCGGTTACAAAATTTGAAAACCAATATCGATCTGAAAATCTATAATAATTGTGTTTAAGTAATAAATAAATTTCAAAAGATGTCAGCTGTTAGTCATCTCGTTTGCTTTTAATGTATTTTTTGATGAATCTTTAAATTATTTAAGGCGCCCTTTTGCAGTGTTGTTCCATTTGATTTCAACGGTGTCCCACGGAGACTGAAAGGGAGAGACTTCAGCTCTTCAAATACTCCCTTATTTTTAATTTTCTTAGGTAAGAGTAAGGGGAGCTTTTTTACTAAAATTTTCCCATTTTTTAAATAGCAAAAAATTTCTGAAAATCTGAAAATATATAATAATTGTAATAATCGTAATAAATAAATTTCGTTTTAGTTTTAAATGACTTACTAATCTACTGCCATTCGCTGATTTCAAAAGAGGTCACCTATTAATTATCTCTTTTGCCTTTAACGGATTTGATGAATCTTTGAATTCTTTGAGGCGCCCTTTTGCAGTGTTTTTCAGTGTTTTAATACAGGCTAAATGTTAATATATTAAAAATAGTTATGCTTTTAGTGTCGCTAGTTTATTACCAAATTTTTGCAATTTTTAAGTACAAATTTCTGTTATTCAAAATGACAAAGCTGGTTCCAAATTAATCAAATATAAAACATCACACTTTAAACTACGTATTGAAATAATTAAATATTTATATTTGAATCATTACAATTTTAACTAATAAAACTTTAAATTAAATAGACACTGGATGCGTCCGAAATGCAAAATGCACATTTAGCGAAGTGACATTTGAAAAGCTGCATGCGATGTAGTTCTTGCGTGCATTTTTAATACGTATTGTTTGAGTGGTCCGAATTTAAATATTTTTATTATTTTAATGAAACGTAATTTATCACAAAAATGCGTATTTTACAAAATGTGCACAACACCCACTATTTCCACTTATACACACCAAAAAATTATGCACTACTCAACAAAAAGAAGGACACAAAGATGGTGATGCACACGGCGTTTTTCTACAACATAATTGATGTTGCAAATTTACATTAAAAATAATCCGGTTAGATAAAAAAACAGAAACGCCGAGAATTCTAAAGAGATTTTAGACACACAATTTATTACACAATTAATACTTATGTACATAAATGTATTCTCACTTTTTCCACAATAAGAATCTTTTAAAATTGTATTAAAACACAAAAATCAAACTAGCACTTAGGAAGTTCTCAACTCAACAGAACAAGAAGGACTGAAATCGTAAATATTTTCGGTTTTAAAACCTTTTTAAAATATTGATGCGCATGCGTAAGTTTAGCAAGGCTTGCTTATTAAAAGCATTACGTTATAGAATTAAGCGCGTGTGTGTTTATTGCAAAAAATGGTCGCTGTAATTCAGAAATATTGCTAAATTAATAAATAATTTTAAATAGAGCTTGCTAAATATTAGCAACTTTATGTAAAATATGGTATTAGTTAAGAAAGTTTTGCTAGAATTTACTAGGGTTCTAGAACTTACTAGAATTTACTTCTCGTTTATTAAAATATGTTTTTATATTTTACTATGTTTTATTTTAATTGAACTAAGCAATTCTTATTTGAAGCAACTTAAGGACATACATATCACAGCAAGCGGCTGCGGCGTGCCTTGAATATAAACGATAGTTTGAGCATAAATATAAGGAATTTTTTTACAAAACCAATTTTATAATTTTACTAGAAAAATTTACATTTTAAAAAATTGACATTTTCTTTTAATGGAAATTTTTCCAATGAACTATCAAATATCTGATTAAACTTATGACAATTACTGATAAGCTCAACCTTGCATTTTTATTTATTACATTTATGTAATTATTCTTCGGAAAATACATTTTGGTGTATTTGGAGAAAACAAAATAATTGAAAATGTTGATACATACATAGATGTACAAACATTATTCTAGAATATTCTGGAATATTTAGTTAAAGGTCAACAGTGCAATGTTTCAGCTGAGAAGACCGTGCAATAATTATAAGTAATAAAGAATATTTCGTATAAGACTATAATGAATTTAGTAATAATCTGCATTCAAGCAAGAATGATATCGAATTAATCTTACCCTTTATCAAATAAAGCAAGTATTCCGATGTAAATTTAATAGAAAATTCTTATAAAAAGCAAATTATTTCTTAATTCAAGTAAAATTAAAATTTTATTTTAGATGAAAACGTATTAAATTTAATCGAAGTTGTACTTCGCTTAAGCAGGAGCCACTTTCTTCGCATAAACAATAATCATTTAAAAACAAATAATACATTTAGGAAAATAATTGTAGATTTAAGAATTGATATTTTCTATTGAATGAAACACCAAAATGTATTACCCTGTTCGATCCAGCACTCCATTTAATAAAGGGGCTTGATTAGCTGAAAATCAAAGGGTAAAAACTAGTAAATATGGGATTTGTTTTATAGAATAGATAACGAAATCTAGTTTTTTCTGTATGCATGAATATGCACAAATGATGCATTTAATTGAATAATTATGTTGAATTTAAGTTTTGCTTCATTATTTAAAAAAAAGTCTAAAAAAATACAAGTTATAGTTTTAAAACCATATTAAAAATAGTGATTTAAGCAAAATCTTTCTGGATATAAATATAAAACGCATGCTAATTTTAACCACTATTTTGTTTAATATTGTACTGCCAATTAAGTCGCTTTCTTGTATTAAGTAAGGTTAATTTAATGATAATCAATTATTGCATTTCTTAATGTAAATATTAAATTCTTGATTCTATAATTATTTTAGATTCTTATTTTAAGATAATTATAGTTAAATCAAATATTTTTAGTTTATATTGAGCCCTGCGAAATATTATAGGAAGGTAATCGTCAATCGATTTCGTCCGATATTTTTCCAGAATTAATAGCGGATTTCAGAATTTCAAAACGTTTTGAGTTTACCAGATTGTTTGTGTCTTATCCAGATTTTTGAGGTTTCGAGTTTTACGCATAATGTTCTGTGATGATTAGGGATTAGTGTTTGATGTTGAGTTGCTCGTCGTTAAATGTTATTCAAACTTTACGAAGGCTTTCCGAGGAGATTATCGTTATTTAAGCCAAACATATTTGCATGCCCTTCGGAGAATGAAATCTCGATTCCAAAAAAGTTTCATGTGATGTTTGAAGGCCAATTACAGATAAAAATAGAACAATTTATGTGCGGTTTTGGATGCGCTACAACATGTTAGTATTTTCTTGTTAAACGAGCGTTGATGAGTATAGGAAAAAAATAGAAATAATCGCGTGACGCTCAAGAAACTCTTATAAACTCTTCGAATGCAGTAATAAAGAAATAATTTAGGTGATGACTTTGTTTGGAATTCAATATTTTAGATTGTCTAGAACAATAATAAAATTGACTGTTGTACATACATCTAGCATTCACAAGAAAATAGCGAAAATTGTTGATCCCAAGATTTGAAGAATCCAAAAAGCGAAAAATTTTGATTCCAAGATTTTAAGTATTCAATAAAGCTGGAGATATACTCGACGTTACTCAGACGCTGCAATATGTCAAAAACGCGCTTTACAATACACTCAAGATAAAGTCAAATGTTTGCTATTCGCGTTTTTGATATTAGGTACTTTGACTTTACAGAGAAATTAAATGAAAATCAAATTTTGTTGCCATTAAAAATTTTTGTAAGTTGAAATGAAAAATATAGAAAAAATAAAAAAATTAATGGTGGTTAGAGCCGGCTCATTGGCCTGTCTGTTAGCACACCAGGTTTCTCAAACAAAGAAAAGAAAAATCAACAAAAGATATCGCCGCTATTTTAGAAGGCCTGATAATGCAAATAAATCTTTTCATGGGTTTTATAAGGTGGCTTTTGGAAAAATTCAAAATAACGAGGAAGAATTCTTTAAGCATACTCGTATGACGAAATAAATTTTCGAATTGCTTTTATCTATATTGAATATTGGTTTACAAAAGCGCAAAACATGTTTCACAATTACTGCTGAGGAACGACTCGTTATTACCCTTTCGTGAGTATTATGATCCTAATATGTTTAATATACTTTATGTTATAAATTTATGCATTTGGTTTCAGATATTTATCCCAGGGCGTAACCCATCAATTCCTTGGATGGAGCTTTAAAATAGGTAGAGCGACAGCCCGGGTTATTATTTTAGAAACATGTGATATAATTTGGGAAATTTTATCACCGCTATATGTTTGCAAATCCAACAGAGAAGATTACCACCAAATTGCGAAAGAATTTCAAAATAAGTGGAATTTGCCAAACTGTGTTGGGGCCATTGATGGGAAACACATTTCCATTCAGTGTTCCCCACACAGTGGCTCTGAATATTACAACTACAAAAATTTTTTTAGTGTGGTAATGTTAGCGGCGTGTGATGCACGGTACACTTTCACAATGGTTGATATCGGGGCATACGGAAGCCAAAGTGATGGCGGTAAATATTTAAAGATTTATAATAAAATATCATTACATAATTTTTTTAATTTTTTTAGGGATTTTATCACAAAGCGTTTTTGGCAAAAAGCTCTTTTTAGGACAATTACCATTGCCGGATGACTCAGAGTTACCGAATTCATCATTAAAGTTTCCGTACTATTTTGTAGGAGATCCAGCATTTCCCTTAAAATCAAATTTATTGAGAACGTATCCCGGCAAAAATCTTTCTCGTGAAAAAAATGTATTTAATTACAGGCTATCACGAGGAAGAGTTACAATTGAAAACGCATTTGGAATTCTAGTAGCACGATGGAGGATACTACGCACAACTTTAAATTGTTTACCACATAACGCAGAAAAAGTAAAAGTGACCTTTAAATATTTATATACGAATACAATCACTAATTTGCATTCATTTAACCCTCTTAGATAGTTTTAGCAACGGTTGCATTGCACAATTTTTTGATGCTAAATAAATTGAGTGCGTCAAAATATTGCCCATCATTTTATGTTGATGGTGAAGATAGTTCTGAGAACATTATTATGGGGCAGTGGAGGAATGAGGTTGACTCAAACACTTTCTCAGGAGAAAATATGAAACTTGGATCCAACAACTCAACAAAAAATATATTTAAAATGCGTGATAATTTAATGGAATATTTTAACAATCAGGGAGCAATATGGCAGCAAAATAAAATCAATTGAAATATTTGAGTTAATATTAATAAAGTAAATATTGTATTTCAGTTCTTTCAAATAAAAAAAATCAATTTCTAATTAAATTATCCGTACACTTACGGTATCACAATTCATGGAAAAAATAATAATAAATATAATAAAAATAAATAAGTGTATAAATCTTTACACTATATCTCATCAAGGTCAATTAAAACCATTTCATTTCTGGTATGTTCTGCCTCTCGTAATTCTCTTATTTGCAGCTCTCATAAATATTTAAAATATTGGCGAGGGCTTCTTTTTTTAAAGTTGCACCCAGTCCATCGAAAATACAGCGAACCCTTAGAAAAGCTGCATCATCATTATTTACCGTTCGGGCAACATGCTCACTTCTGATATAACTGTTTATTTCGCCCAAAGTAGTTTTAATTGATGACGCAATATCATCTTCCGGACTATCAATTAGTTTTCTTTTGCGCAGATTATGAGGTTCTTCCTCATGTTCGTCGACTGTTGTCTCACATTCGATTTGTTTGTCATTTGGAGACTCACTGTAGTTTGTAACCGTACTAAAAAAACCGTTATATAAATATAATACATATTATATAAATCTAATTATGAATATACTTACTTTCTAGTTTTTATAAAGTCATTTAAAAACATCATATGTGCAAAATATTCCCATTCTTCTTTAAAATCAGAAGAACTTCCTGATGGTTGTTTTTTTTGTTTTATTTCTCTGCAAAACTTATCCCGAAGGCTCTTCCATCTTTGAATACATACTTGATCTACAATTAAGTAATTAAATAAAATCAAATATGTTTATAAAATTATAAACAATCATTTGTAGTTTTTATCATAACCTAAAATATTTAATTTTACCTGTTTCCTCAAGCTCATTTCCTATTTTTGTCCAAACTTCCAACTTCTTTTTTATATTTTTATATCCCCTAGACGATTTGTTATAAATAATTTCATTTTTTTTGACTAATTCAATTAATTTTTCTTCAAAACTCGTCGTTAATCGTAATTGATAATCGGGTACTGAACTGATGGATGGCACAAGAAAAATGATTTTTATAAACGTCAAAATGAAATTATATAAAAAATGTAGTAGAATCTATTTCGTAAAATTTCTGTAAGATGTCACTTTATATTCTACAACAACAAAAAGTTAAAGTTAAATCAACTTTTTTTTTGTTACTTCTGAGTCGCGTCGAGTATAATTAGCTGCTTTAGTACAAATTCATATACTTCAACTTTTTTATTTTACTTAGTCACGTCGGTTGCGTCGAGTTTATCTCAGGGGTAAGGAACCATTGAATCGGTAGCTATTCAATCAACGGTTACAAATATCATGATATTTGGGCGTACTTTGTCGCACATATATTTGGGCGAATTTAAATACAAAAATAATTTGAAAAATTAAAAACGATATCAATAAGCCCATAACACTTCGCCGATGAAGTTGACATGGAAGTATTACATTTGGCATTTATTACGTTTGGCATTTTTATAGGAAAGATTTTTTTAATTTTGTATTTTATGATGGAAAATATTTCGAAAAAAATTTATTTTATTTTTTTCCATTTCAAATTATTTTAGCGGCGTTTTTAACTTATAAAACTGTTCTAAAGGTTGCTTAACGGGCACGACTTAAAGCGGCCAATTTGTCCTAGTAAAAAATATTCCTTACCTATTACAGCAGCTCGATTAACGGTGGTACCTTGTAATCGTTGTAATTTGTCGTTAACAATATAGCGTGCAATCTTTAGCAACTTTCAGCGAGTCCTTAGCCTAATTCTGGGAAGTGTGTCTCGAAGAGAAGCTCCAGAGATTCTCCACTAGAATTTGTCCAAGATACGTCCGGTTTTATCAAAAAAACTGGGACTAGCTGTACTTTTGGAAAGAATCTTCCTAAGGCGGGAGGTTTCGGATACCTCTTCCATTTTATCACAGAAGATTCTCCAAGATCTCCTTTGTGCCTTTCTTAATTCATTCTTATCAATTCCGAGTTTCTCCTTATAGGAGTCCCAATCCTGAGCCTCCCTTGTATATTTGGCTCTATTAAAGGCTGTCCTACAAGCCTTACGATAGGTTTCCAGTTCCCTGGACAACCATACTGGTTTTTGCCTACCCCTAGGCTTATCCAGAGGGCAGGCAGCACGAAAGGATCGGTTGCATGCACTAGTAACGCTAGCCACCATGTCCTCCAGCTCCCCAATGGTCGTCGGGGACTTCAGAGCCCTCGACAGCAACAAATCCTCCAATAATTCTCCATATTTCGGGGCTTCCCGGGTAGCAGGGTGAATATCGAGGCTATAGGTTAAATATCGATGATCAGAAAAGGCAATTTTTAACCATATGAAGAATATTATTTGAGGCAAGGGTCAGGTCTAGAACCTCCTGCCTGTTACTAGTAATAAATGTGGGTTCCCGCCCAATATTACACATTGAAAGGTTAGTACTCATCAAATAATCAAAAAGTGACTCACCTTTTTTAGTACCAACTCCCAGTACCACACCTACCTTTGATTGTTCCGCTTCACGGATCAGATCCTCCAGGTTATCCGGAGGAACCTCCTTCTCCCGGTCCATGTAGGCTGAAACTAGCCAGAATCTACAAGTGCCTACTTCCAGGCTAACTGCAGTACTGTCACCATTGCTGTATTGAGAGAAGGAAAAGATTAATATTATTTTCCCAAGAATACAAGATCTGATCTTCCCAGACTTACTAGAGGATATAATTTGGTACCCCTTGGTTCTGAGGCCACAGACCCTGTTGTTGTTAATCCAAGGTTCTTGGATTAGTATCACATCCTCACCCGAACTAACCAGGCTGAGGAGTAGTCTCGCTAACCCTCATACCCTCTGTAGAGGACTTGTCAGTGCCCCCCGTCTGGCCGGTGTGCCGACATCCTCCTCCATCGGTACACCAGCTCCTTCGCCTATGTGCCCCTCCTCATCTTCCAAGTGAATCCTTGCCAGACCGAGGTCGCCGGATTCACTCTCCCCCTACCCTCAGCTTATCCCTCCATGCTGCTGGTACCCCCTTCATGCCTGGATGGATTGTCACTATCCTCAGGTTGGCCTTCCGTACGCGCTTCCGCCCCATCCTTTTTATAAACGTTGAGAGTAATTGACCCGAATCCGAAGCCAATAACTCCCTTCGTTTTGTGCAGGAGGGCAAGGGACTCATTATTTATTACCATAATTGATAATTTCGAGCCCCCTTCGCCTCCTCTTGCTTGACGATCTTCCAATTTCCGGTCGGAAGATTTGGCTTACTGGCCTGAATGATTTTCAAAGCCTCGTCAGGGCTAGCCGGTTCGGATGGCAGCCAGACACGTGCCCTCGGCCTTTAGATCCACAGATCTAGAGTCCAAGCATGCAGTCATCTTCACACGCCCTTGATACCATCCCGCATCTCTGCAGGATGGGAGTGGTCCTGGATTTTCTCCCAGGACCTTTAAAAGGACAAGGTTGAGTGCATTCTACACCAACCTCCATTTTTCCGCCGTGATGCTCCCATCCTCTTGACTTTCGTCAATTACAGCTAGCATTAACACATGCTCCCTCAGGACCTCGCTGAACAGCTTTGTCCCTAAGTTAGGGCTCGGCTTCGTGTCAGTCAGCAATTTGGCCCGCGTGCTGTCGACTACTTCCACCTCGTCCTGGGACCGCTGTCTTTTCGACACACGGTCCCTTTCCGAGCTTCCGCAGCCCAAAGTGTTCCTTGCCCAAGCTACTGCTGTTCTCTGTTCTTCCGTGAGCTGCCCCTCGGGGGTCGCAGCCCACTTCTCGAGAATTCGAAATGATTACCTTTGTAATCTTAGAGGCCCCACCCGTCTGGTTCGAGGTACCTCCCTTCGCTGATACCGGCTTTTGAGGAGAGCCGGTGCCCTTGATTTTCTTATTGTTTGATCTGTCCATTATGATTCCCACAAGTATCGGAGAAATAAAGGTCCGCCTGCGCAGAGATCCGTATACGCAGGTAAGGCTAATTACAACTGGAGGTCGCCAGGTATCCAGAGGGCTCCGTTCACGACTGGGCTTTGTTAAATGGGCCCCCAGCCTGGCAGATCGTCAGCACGGGTTGCTTTACACCTTAATCCGGCCCATTTGCCATCATTTAGCGTGACCCGCCTTATATCTAGGTCACTTATTAACACTCGCTCAATGAGCGTGGACCCGGAGGCGACGGCAATTATAAAGCTTATTTAATTTTAAGCTGGAAGCTTTCCGACAACGATGTTGTCATGACCAAGTCTTTTGTCTGAAAGACAAAATGATACTATATTTAAACAAAATTTTAAATATTTTATTATAAGACATCACATTATAGATTCGCAGAAAAATTTGTTTTTGGAGCAAATAAGAAAGCAGCATTGTCGGAAGCTTACACATTCTGTTTGACTGGCAACTGCTTCATTAAATGTAATATAAATGCCGGTTAACAAATATTTGAAGGACAAACGGAAAGGCGAATGGATCAAACTCATAAGAGGACGCGCAGCTGTGCCATGAAAGAAAGAGTTTCATCTCTCTACGAATTGGTGAATGAAATGAATTGTTCCCTTTGAAATGATTGTTATGAAATATTATTTTAGAAATATATTTTTAGCAAAACGAGAATGTTCTGATATCAAAATGTATAAATTGTGTAATTCAGTATATATAGTATGTAGGTACTCAACATTTCTAGAATATTACAAATTGCTAATCAAATGTATAATTTAGTAGATCATCTACAAAGACATCAAAGCAAATTTACACAGAACTCTATACAAGCTGATCCAACTATAAAGATTTTAATAATCACAATAAACAGCAAAATTTAAAAATAGTAAATTGACGATGTATGTCACCCATATGTTGTTAATTCTCTATGATGATCAATTTATGCATATTTTGTTTGTAAATATGACTGTGTATACCACCGCATAATATAATTAATTATTAATTCCTGATGATGTAATTTTTCGCGGATTTATTATACACTCAAATTAGCTCTATAGGCACATACAAAATAATAAAGAATAAAAAAAAATTTAAAATATTGAGGTTATTCCGCCGTTACATGAAAACAAATGTGTCATCAATATATTACACCCTGCACAAAATATAGATAAGCCGTAAATTTACAACGGATATTTGTTAAAAACGTTAAATAAATAAACAAACAAATTTGAATATGACGTCATTTTATGGGCGTGTTATCTTGTGTTACAGTTTTATGTTTATTAAGAAGTTATAGACATCATTATAGCAACGGCAAAAAATTCTTCATAAAAATAACGATTTTGATTGTACTTTCATTAGATTGAGCACCGAATTGAACCAAATGTACTCCTTTCTCTGATTTTTGATGTATCGCATTGACCCATTTGCTTTTTATCGTTGACTTTCACTATATAATACATATAAACAATATACATAACATAATAATATTATTAATTAGTAGTTTATTCAAGCAATTTAAGAAACTAAATAAAAAATCGTTCGGTTAAACTATTAAAAGTTTTGTTTGACCGATGACGACGTTCCAAGGCAATGAATGTATGTATAGCATAGAAGACTCGCGCACACCGCGTAAAGAATGTAAACAAAACTATTTCATGATAATAGTGACAAATTATTTAAATTATTAAACACTTTCATTTTATTTGATCTTTGTGATTTGTGTTACGTATATAGGCAGGCACACATTAGAATTCGATTTCCTTGGCATTCTTACACTGAAAGAAATGATTGCTCATATTGATTACAATAGGTATGAAATTGAGCAAAAAAGCTGCTTAAATAGGCGCTAAGCAAAGTTTGTCTCATTTAGAGAATAATTTTAAAAAAAACTTGATAATTCATGGTTTACAAAAATGCTAAAATTAAGAAGTAAATGTATAATCGAAGTAAAATACGATTCTTCATTTAAATCGAATACTCTAAATATCAAAATTTTGTAGTTTATAAATTGTAAATGTATTCAAAAAAGTAATCTCAATTCATGAAAGTGTAGCTTGTTTTTAAGAATAAAAAAATTAATTTAGGAATAATATGTTTGCAAATCATCAATAGTTTTTATTACGTTTGCTCAAAATATGAATAATTTTGTAGCAATTGAGACTAAAGTGATCAAGATTATATTTTTTTTCTGCGTGATTGATGAAAAATTATATTCATGTTGATGTTAATATTCATAAATGATAAGAAAATTCTCTTGATAAGAAATCATTTGAGAACAACATTCATGTCATTTGAGCTTACTGTACATGACTTGAGACTAAAATTCACAAAATTTGAGCGAGTGAGTTTTCATTTGAGACGAAAAGCAGTAATATTAAGAAAAGTTTCCTCAAGTTGAGACTAAAAATCATAAAAATTTGACAGGATATGATATCATTTGAGATGAAGGGCGATGTTATTGAAACCACTGTTCTCAATTTGACATGTTGGGTAAGGATTGTTTTGAGAATATAGAAGATGTTATTGAAACCAGAATTCTCAATTTGAGATGTTGGTTGATTTTAGAATATAGTAGAAATTATTTGAGAATGAGTGTGAAGTTTATGCTAAAAAAAATAACAAAAAATTACACTGTTAAATTAGCTATTTTCCAATTGGAATTTAAATTATATGAAAATTTAAATTTTTTGTAATTTTGGATTTTTCGTACCACCAAATAGATTCTTTTCATCAGGAAATAGGTTCTTTTCATCGTTTTCAGATAGCTGGACCATCTGTTTATATCGTTAACCAAAAGCATCCAATTGTGTAGAACATTACTTGTTATATTTCAGATAATTTAAAAGTTGACTGAAATTTGAGGGTTTAAAGAATTATTTAGCGCCGATCCTGGAAATGTCCCGAAGGCCCCGCATATTTCTTAGAACAGCTAAGCCATAAAGTGCCCAATGTCACCAAGCCGATCCAAATATGATGAACTATAATATATTTCACAGTTTTTGGAATTTTTAAAAATTGTTCATTATTTTAAAAGTTTTATATCGCCGACCGCAGAGATGTCCACAAAGTTTTGCCCATATTTTCGGATAACTTGGCTATGTGCCAAGTACTATACTTGTGAAAGTGTGAAGTAATATACTTGTGAAAGTGTGAAGTATAAGTATTATACTTGTGAAAGTGTGAAGTATAGTATATTTCATCACAATTGAGCAAGATTGACCACGTAGACTGGCATATGGTCAAGTTATCCAAAAATACAGGCAAGACCTTGTGGACATCTCTGTGATCGGAGATACAACAATTTATAAAACTAATAAAATTATTAAAAATTCTAAATTCTGTGAAGTATAGTATAGTTCATTACAATTGAATAATATTGACCACGTAGACTGGCATATTGCCAAGTTATCCGAAAATACAGGCAAGACCTTGTGGACATCTCTGTGATTGGAGATACAACAATTTTTGAAACCAATAAAATTATTAAAAATTCGAAATTCTGTGAAGTATAGTATAGTTCATCACAATTGAATAATATTGACCACGTAGACTGGCATATGGTCAAGTTATCCAAAAATATAGGCCAGACCTTGTGGACATCTCTGTGATCGGAGATACAATTTTTAAAACAATAAAATTATTAAAAATTCGAAATTCTGTAAAGTATAGTATAGTTCATCACAATTGAATAAGATTGACCAAGTAGGCTGGCATATGGCCAAGTTATCCGACAATATGGGCAAGATCTTGTGGACATCTCTGCGGTCGGCGATATAAAACTTTTAAAATAATAAAAAAATTATTTGAAATTCCAAAAACTGTGAAATATATTATAGTTCATCATAATTGGATCGGCTTGGAGACATTGACCGGACCGCTATATGGCTTAGCTATTCTAAGAAATGTGCGGGGCCTTCGGGACATTTCCAGGATCGGCGCTAAATAATTCTTTAAACCATCAAAATTCAGTCAACTTTTAAATTGTCTGAAATATAGTAATGTTCAACACAATTGGATGCTTTTGGTTAACGATATAAACAGATGGTCCAGCTATCTGAAAAGGATGAAAAGAATCTGTTTGGTGGTACTAAAAATCCAAAATTACAAAAAATTTAAATTTTCATATCATTTAAATTCCAATTGGAAAATAGTTAATTTAACAGTGTAATTTTTTGTTATTTTTTTTTAGCATAAACTTCACACTCATATTTGAGACTCCACTTCACATTTTGAGACTTTATTCTTGTATCAGAAATATTGACGATTATTATACGGCTAGTAATTCTCCATTTAAGAATAAAATATTTCCATAGTGAGCGTTTAAATGTTAATAAAAATAAATAAAATACTTGATTTAATTAATTTTTTTACTATTTATTTATTAAAATAAAATAAATAATTTATTATTATAATCAAACATAACGTAATGTTCTTATTCTAATTTATTATTAAATAATAATAAGTTTATACTTTTTACATAAATGTTTGTATATTTTATGTAAATTTTGTATATTACAAAAAATTATATTTTGCATATCTTCCTACCAGTCTAAACCCTTTGTCCGATTTAAAAAGGCTCCACTCGTTCAGAAAACTAGTAATTTTTAACGATGGCGAGCTTAATCTGTGTAGTTCCTCTCGTCTTCCCACAAATGTTGACTGCCACTTCAACTCGACGGCTTCCCACGGTTCGTGAAAGCAACTTAGCCACTTCTTGTTCGCTAAATGCGTTTCATTTACCTTAACTTCACTTGTAAATTTTGATGACTCGTCTGCCAATTAAATTCATCTTAATTAATTTTCATAAATTTTAAAATTTTTTAATTAGGTATTCAATATTCACCTGATGATTTAGAATTTCGGCGTTTACGGCTGGTAAATATACTCGTACCTCACTTTAGATAGTTTTTTTGAGGTTAGAATTTTTTTTCTTTTTTAAACCCCTGACGATATCAAAAACTAGACTTCTTGACGAATTTTTTCGTGTGCTCAAAAAATTTTTTTCCCCAAAATTGAAATGGGCAGAGGGGTGGCCGATTTGAAAAAGAATTCCCCATATATAAAAATAAAATATTTTTTAACACACGTCTTCACTGATTGAATTCTTCAAACAAACTGAATGAAAACAAGAGATTAATGTAATTGATATGTTGTTCTAACGATAGTATGAATAGTATTCTCAAAACATAAGTTAATTCAGTTTCAAATTATTGATGTTATTCTGAATTTAAGGATAAGGCAAGAAAAACGTGTATGAATGTACGTATTTAGTTTCATATTGATATTAGTATACATCACTGGAGTACATATTGTATTTATATATTTCATTTCATTGGATATGTATCATCTTAAATTGAGACTACTACAGTCAAATTTAGTAGTTGTAAACTGTTGATTAAATTAAAATTATGAATAATGCTAAGAAATGAAGAATTAAATACTTGATGTGATTCTAGTTATGCATACCTATATGAACACGTTTCTTTATACAGATTGAGCAATGCTGAATAACAACTATGAAAACCATCTGTACTTATTTATAATTTAATGATTAATTGGCGCATATGTAAATATATGGAATATGTTGTTCCTAAATCACTATGCGTATTATAATTTTAATCCGTTTATGTGTTTTTTACCATTATCTATTTCACTACAAACGATATGAGTGCAGTTTCAAACAAAACATTTCAATGGCTTCCATTGCCGTTCTGTGGATTTCGATATTGAAACCATTAATGGAAATTGGCCAGTTGTAATGAATCACATCAGTTTCAATAGGTGGTGAATCTCAATGTGACAATTATAGTATCTAAACATTCATTCCATTTATATCAGGACAGAGATTTTGTATAACATTTTTTCCGATATTCGACAAAAATCGATTTTTTAAAACTTTACTTGTGAATTAGCTTATACAAAATGTATGGATAGTAGCCCGGAAATATACGTAAATATACACTACTCGTCAAAAAAACCCGGACACTTGAATTTCTTCGTAAATCTTCAATTTCTAGAGCAATTACGCTATTTTAAAGGCACTGTCATATTAAATAGTACATAACCGAAAAATAGGTGTAACAGAAACCGTATTTTTTTTTTATTTAAAATCCAATCACAGCAACAAAGTGTAATAAATGAAAAATATTCAAAATTTCGATTGTTACGTTTCTAAATAAATGGGCATCTATCAATTGTTTTGAAACATTTAAAGTAGCATTTATTGTTAGTATTATTATTACAGTTTACGTTAACAGTGCTTAGTTATTATTAATAGCAAATATTATAATTATGAAACCAGAAAATATCGCAAAAGTAATCGCTTTGAGTGAGGATGACCGTAGCGTGCGCTATATTGCTGACCACCTTAATTTCCCTCGAAGTACAGTTCAAGACGCTTTTAAACGATATCGTGAAACTGGTCAGTATGAGCGAACGGTTGGATCAGGTCGTAAAAGAGCAACAAACGAGTGGGACGATCGGTTTATGGTATCAATGGTACTGCGAGATCGTTTCCAAACAGCTAGAATCGTCGCTGGTCGATTGGCACAGGTACGTGGTGTCAATATTTCAGTTAGCACAGCATCGCGAAGATTAAATGAACATGGATTGCAGTCCAGGAGGGCTGCTACAGGGCCAGAGCTTCTCCCAGCTCATCGAAGAAACCGTTTGACTTTTGCTCGTAACCACGTCAGTTGGACTACGGACGACTGGAAGTCCGTGTTGTTCACTGATGAATCAAGGTTCAGTCTGCGATCACCGGATGGACGGAAAAGAGTATGGCAGAGATCCGGAGAGCGATATTCACAATGTGCCATATCCCCAAGAGTCCCATTTCATGGCCGCTCACTAATGGTGTGGGCAGGCATTTCTATAGACGCCCGTACAGACCTTGTATTTCTACGCGGCGGCACTATAACTGCCCAAAGGTATATAGTGGAATGTCTAGAAGAATTTGTGGTTCCATACGCCCCATTTATTGGACAGCAATTTAACTAATGCATGATAACGCCAGGCTCCACGTTCCAAACGTGGTCAACAATTATTTGGATGAGGTGGGAATTGATCGAATTGTTTGGCCCGCTCGCAGCCCGGACCTTAATCCCATTGAGCACATGTGGGATATGCTATGGCGTCGTTTAAGGCAAAGGGAAGTCGTTCCAGAAACCTTGGATCATCTTCAATCAGCTCTGCAGGAAGAATGGGAAATGATACCTCAGGAGTACGTTGCAAACCTTGGCACAGTATGCCAAAAAGAATGCTAGATGTGATCAGAGCTCGTGGCGGAAATACTCGATACTAGAGTACCGACCACTTAGATTGATTGTTGATTTTTATTTAAATAAAGATGAAGATATATCAATATCCGTTTTTCGGTAATTTTGTTATTTCAAATGTTTTGATCCTGTGGTTACTTTTATTAAACGAAAACTTGATCCGTTAGTGCCTTTTGGCGCACATTATATTATTTCGTACAACCATAACGCGAATAATGCGAATAGTTACCGTTAACACAAATATTTACTGAAAAAATGTAGTGTCCGGGTTTTTTTGACGAGCAATGTAGTTGAGCATTCAATAATTGGTCGAATATCAAAAAAGTGATGTTACAAAATCTTAACGCTCAATTGCGCCTAAAACCTTCAATTCATTTCAGTAACCATACATCATACTACTTTTCAAATCAATCTGACAGTGGTTAATAAAGAGTAAATGCATATACGGTGCTGCAGTATGAGGTATATACGCTATTTGGAACTTCATAATTTATTAAGAAGGAAAATATTGTTACTGCGTGGAATTTAACTAACAAAAATTCTAAATGAACCCTTATACACTATACAGTATCAACACAAAACCCGTCATTATAGACTCAAAGTTCTGGGCCCTATTGCACCAACTACTTATCACTTATTACTTATCAACTTATCATAATTTTTGATAATTTTCTGTTGCACCAAATTGAAATTTGCTAAGTATTTAATTGAGTTAAAATAAGTGATAAGCACTCACTTATCAAAATTAAGTTGCACCAATTCGCGAAATGATAAATGATAAGTAATATTTTGATAAGCGATAAGTTTGAGGTTTTTGATAAGTTTTTCGTAGTTCTGTTGCACCAGAAGTTTTAACTTATCAATAATCGACTACTTTAATGATAACTTATCCAAAATATCAATAAGAAAAATTTCACTACTCAAATAAATTGATAAGAGCTACAAATTGTAGTTGTATGACAGAAGTCTGTTAAAAACGTTTTTATTGTTTGATGTTATTGTAAGATGAGAACTTTTGTTCAATTTTAAAATATTTTTATTCAAATGATTATAAATGATAGTGACCAATACATTTAATAATGTGTTTTCAAGTGTATAAAAACTTTAATTTCAAAATTTATACCGCTATTTTATTGTATTCTAATAAGTTATAATAATAAGTCAAAGTAAGAACAATTTCATTCTGTTCGTTTTATCATAGAGGTAAGACAGTTGATTTTCGATATTTTAGAATTAATATAAAACTATCAACTACGATGAAATTTATTAAACGAAAAATTAATTTTTATAAAAAAATGCGTCGCGGTTCGAAAGATTATTCAAGGATGAAAACGAAAGAAGAAATCGTGTAGTGGAAGCCAGAACCAACTATTCTCTGGACTCAGTAGTAATACAAACTTTTCGTTTGTCACCACATGAACAAATTAAGCACATATTATTCAAAATAGGAACAAGTATGCACCATGTAAGCGTCCGAAACTATGCGTTGAGTCCTCTACAGCAGCTACTAACAACACTGCATTGATTATAGGAAATGGCGCGCAATATCATGAGATTGCCAATATGCACGGAATTAATAATTCAACTGTGTGTAGGGTCATTCATCGGGTAGCAAATACCATCATCGAAAACATGATGGCGGAAACCGTGTGTTGGCCCGAAAATGTCCAGGATAAAAGTTTCTTGAGATGGGTGGTTTCTCTCAGGTATCTGGTTGCATCGATGGAACAATGATTAATATAGATGCACCTACGGTCAATGAAGAACACTTTGTGAACCGACATGGAAAACCATTCACTGAATGCAATGATGGTGTGTGGCTCAGACCACCACTTTTATGCAGTAAATTCAAATTGGCCAGGTAGTGTCCATGACTCCAGAGTATTGCGAAATATAAGGCTATTTAACAATTTTGAGTCTGGTTTTCGTCCGTTCACCGGTGCTGTGATTTTGTGTGACAGTTCTAATCCCTTAAAAATTGGCTTATCTCACCAATGGGAAGAAATCCGGATGATGCAGTATCGTACTCATAATCGAACAAGACGAATAGTGGAAAATAGTTTTGGTTTCTGTATGACGAATGCAATTTTTGTGTAATGTAGTTAAATTCAATTTGTTTGTTAATAGGAATTCTCTTAATTCATTTGTTATGAAAATAAATTCTTAACGTTCAAGTCCTGTTCAAAAATTATTTACAGTTAGAAAATAGATTTTATTTTAAAAGCAAAAAAAAATGTTTTACAATTTATTCTAAAAACTGAAATTAGTTCTCTCAATTGAGAAAAGTTTCGCTTCATGTATTTTACATATGCAAAATTATTGTTGTTATTAAATTACAGAATAACAATTTTTTAATTGTTTTGTTACATACGCATAGGTACGAGTACAAAACCATTGTTTAACATATAAAATATGCGGAAAGCATATTATTTTGCAAACACTATCACATTTATAGTAATTTTGAATAGATTATTACAACTTATCATAAAAATTTAATAATTTGTCAATTGATAAGTTATAGACATTCTGATGTGCAACGCTTATCACTTATCATTATCAAAAAAAATTAACTTATGATAAGTTGATAAGTAATAAGTGATAAGTATTCGGTGCAATAGGGCCCTGGTCATTGTTTTGTTGAAGTAATAAATTGTCAAAGCGTATACTGAGAAACTTATGATTATTAAGGAAAACTAAATAAATTAGGCCAGAAATGCCATATTATTAATTTGTGGCTAAACTGATGATGATTTAATCATAAAATAGAAATACGTTTTTAGAAAAACGTTCACAGTTGTGCTATGTAGCAATGCTGTAAACATGATCCGCCAAATATTGAAAGACATTAGTTTTCTTAACTTGATTCTAACAGTTTAGCCAAAACAAGAATAATGTTGCATAATTTTTAAATTATTAATTGTCAATGGAATTTATTTGAGAATAAATGATTCAAACCAAAACTATATTAAAATGGCCAATGAAGAAAACCAATTTTCTCAATTTAATTTCAAATTTTTTACTTCAATCGTGACTAAATGCTGCATAATTTTATAAAGTTGATAAAATTATCATTTGAAGCATACAAGTCTCCAATTCAAATTGATAATACTCTACTACGGCGTACTAGTCTTCAATTATGTATTTTTGCATCCTGTCAAATGGAGAATATAATAATCAATTTGTAAAAGCACGATTGTGTAGAAAAATTGGCATTTCGTCTTCATTTGTGCATACAGATCTTGATGTGATGCATTTTAGACTTGAAAATTGTTAAATTTTTATTTTGTGCATTTGAGTATTAGATATTCTTAATAATAGAATACGATTTCTCTCAGTGTATAAGCTGATTTTTTCTTTATTGCTTTTACCTACGTGCACTTTGCACAAAAATACCTTTCTTTAATACCTTGCACTTTTCTTTGCGCGAATTTATTTTTAAAAGTTTATCCATTCAATAAAAACATTTACTTTTGCTACTTACTAACGAGTAAATATAAAAAAAAAAAATAAAAAATTGGGTTATACATTTAAAATGAAAATTCTTCTTGACATGTGATGTATGCTATAGTCAGGTATTTGTGCCAAACCGAATTAATGTGAGTTGTTTCGAATATCAAATTATTTTGCGATTTTTTTTTGATTTAGCCAAACTATCTACAATACATATACTAGTTATGTATAGTTATCACTCATCACATAGAAACGAGGTAATATTCTTTACAATTACATTGATAAATTTACCGACCATATCATCAGATAAGATTTAATATTGAAATTAATTGTATATATACGAGTAGGTAGTATATTTTACATATTGTTGTTGTTATTGGTAAATTGGATAAAGCAACTGTGATTGTAGATTAGGATAACGAATCTTTATTACTACAATTATTACTAACAAACTTGTTAATGCGATATGATTATTAAATTGTTGATTATTTATGCCCATAATGTAATGTGAATAAAGATCATAATTGCTTTGTTTATGCGTTTTACGTGTAATTACACGGATATATAATTGATGACAATTAGAGAAAAAAAAAATGTTGACATTTAACTGCTACTTTACATATAAATTGCGGATTTATGTTGAGATTTTTCCAGAGTTTAAAATGGGATTTCATTTTGCTCTTCGTCTTCATTTTTGTTCAAGAGCGCTAGTAAAAACTATTAAAAAGCTCTTTATAAAGAGCGATATTATAAAAAAAAAAATATCGCTCTGAAGAACTGGAGCATTATTTTTATTATAAGGCTCTTGCTCTTCCACTATTGCGTTTGTGTTATCATATTTTCGCTCTTTGTTATTGCGCTATATTGAGAAAATAAATACGCTCTGCTCTGATGAATAAAAACGTCATTATTATATTGCTCTTGCTCTTGTTATTACAGCAAACTGTTACATTCAAACCTTCTAAATTTCATTGGAAATGATATTCTAAAATGATTTTTGGGTAAAGTTCTGGAATATGGCCAAATAGGGTGGAACTTGGCTATTCAATATCTGATTTTATTGAAATTTGACATGTGCGTTGGAAATGGGATTCTAGATTTAGTTTTAGGTGGAGTTCTGGAATATAGCCAATTAGGATGTAACTTGGCTATTTTTTAACCGGTTGTGATGCAATTCGACATGTACGTTCGAAATGGGATTCTAAAATGATTTTTAGATGAAGTTCTGGAATATGACCAATTTGAATGGAACTTGGCTATTCCTTAACCGATTTTAGTAAAATTAGAAACCCACGATGTAAATGGGATTCTACAATGATTTTTAGGTTAAGTTCTGGAATATGCCCACCTAGGACGGAACTTGGCTATTCCTTAACCGATTTTAGTGAAATTTGACTCGCGCGATGGAAATCTGATTCTAAATTGATTTTTGGATCAAGTTCTGTAATATGGCCAATTATGGTGGAACTTGGCTATTTCTTAACCGATTTTAGTGAAATTTGACATGTGCGTTGGAAATGGGATTCTAAAATGATTTATGGATAAAGTTCTGGAATATGGCCAACTAGGATGGTACTTGGCTATTTTTTAACCGATTTGAGTGAAATTTGACATGTGCGTTGGAAATGGGATTCTAAAATGATTTTTAGGTGAAGTTCTGGAATATGGCTAATGGGGATGGAACCTGGCTATTCCTTAACCGATTTTAGTGAAATTAAAAATGCACAATGGAAATGGGATTCTAAAATGATTTTCGGATGAAGTTCTGGAATATGGCCAATTATGGTGGAACTTGGCTATTTCTTAACCGGTTTTAGTGAAATTTGACCTGTGCGTTGGAACTGGGATTCTAAAATGATTTTAAGATGAATATGGCCAATGGGGATGGAACGTGGCTATTTCTTAACCGATTGTGATGCTATTCGACATGTGAATTGGAAATGTGATCAATGAAGTTCTGGATTTTAGAGAAATTTGATATGCTCGATGGGAACGGGATTCTACAATGATGTTTAGGTGAAATTCTGGAATATGGCCAACTGCCTTAACCGATTGTGATACAATGTAACATGTGCGTTGGAAAAAAGATTCTAAAATGATTTTGAGATGAAGTTCTGAAATAAGGCCAACTAGGATTAAACTTGGCTATGCCTTATCCGATTTTAGTGAAATTTGACATGTGCGATCAAAATGGAATTCTAAAATGAATTTTAGATGAGTTTCTGAAATATGAATCATTTAGATGGAACTTTGCTATTCCTAAACCGATGGTGATGCAATTCAATATATGCGTTGGAAGTGGGATTCTAAAATAGGTTTTAGATAAAGTTTTGGAATATGTAAATAATCTGTAATTTCCAAATTACAGATTATTTCTCACAGCAGATAAACCTCGACAGCTGTATGGATACTTGGCTGTTCCTTAACCGATTGTGATGCAATACAATATATGCTTTGGAAGTGGGATTCTAAAATAGTTTTTAGATAAAGTTATGGAATATGACCAATAGCAGATAAACCTCGACAGCTGCATGGATTACGGAAACTGAATATATTTAAATATATCAATATCAGTTACATAAAATAATAATTATTATAGATTACTTATATTGACATGTTTATTATACATCTGCCGGAAAATTTAGTCTCGATCAAAAGAAAATATGAAAAAATGGGTGACAGCACGCTAATGTTAGTGTAGGACCGCGAAATTAGAAAAATCATTTTAGAATCTCATTTCCAACGAACATGTCAAATTGCATCAGAATCGGTTAAGAAATAGCCAAGATCCATCCTAATTGTTTCTAAAAATCATTGTAGAATCCCGTTTTCATCACACATGTCAAATTTTCACTAAAACCTGTTAAGGAAGAGCCAATTCCGTTACAATTGGCCACATTCCAGAACTTTATCCAAAAATCATTTTAGAATCCCATTTCCAACGCACATGTCAAATTTCTCCAAAATCGGTCCAGAAATAGCCAAGTTCCATCACAATTGGCCATATTTCAGAACTTCATCTAAAAATCATTTTAGAATCCCATTTTCAACTCAAATGTTAAATATCACTAAAAACGGATAAGGAATAGCCAAGTTCAATCCCCATTGGCCATATTCCAGAACTTCATCTAAAAATCATTTTATAATCCCATTTCCAACGAACATGTGAATTTCACTCAAATCGGTTACAGAATAGCCAAGTTCCATCCCCATTGGCCATATTCCAGAACTTCATCTAATAATCATTGTAGAATCCCGTTTTCATCACACATGTCAAATTTCTCTAAAATCGGTTAAGGAATAGCCTAGTTCCATCCTAGTTGGCCATATTCCAGAACTTTACCCATAAATCATTTTAGAATCCTATTTCAAACGCAAACGTCAAATTTCACTCAAATCGGTTAAAAAATAGCCAAGTTCCACCATAATTGGCCATATTCCAGAACTTCATCCGAAAATCATTTTAGAATCCCATTTCCATTGCGCATTTTAAATTTTACTAAAATCGGTTAAGAAATAGCCAAGTTCCATCCCTATTGGCCATATTCCAGAACTTCACCTAAAAATCATTTTAGAATCCCATTTCCAATGTACTTGTCAAATTTCACTCAAATCGATTAAGATATAGCTAAGTTCCACCATAATTGGCCATATTCCAGAACTTCATCCGAAAATCATTTTAGAATTCCACTTCCATCGCACATGTCAAATTTCACTCAAATCGGTTAAGAAATAGCCAAGTTCCACCATAATTGGCCATATTCCAGAACTTCATCTAAAAATCATTTTACAATCCTATTTCCAATGCACATGTCAAATTTCACTCAAATCGATTACAGAATAGCAAAGTTCCATCCCCATTGGCCATATTCCAGAACTTCATCTAAAAATCATTTTACAATCCCACTTCAATCGCGCATGCCAAATTTCACTAAAATCGGTTAAGGAATAGCCAAGTTCCATTGTAGTTGGCCATATTTCAGAACTTCATCTAAAAATCATTTTAAAATCCCACTTCTATCGCGCATGTTAAATTTCTCTAAATGTTCCATCACAATTTGGCCATATTTCAGAAATTTATCTAAATATCGTTTATCAAACTTTCTTTATTTATTGATATTCAAAGAGCAATTCGTGTGTAACAAAAAATTTTGCTCCCTAATGTATTTTCTACAATGGCTCTGTAGAATGGGTTGGGAGCGATATTTTTAGCTTTTACGCTCTTTGTTTTAAGAGCAAAATTAAAAATAAAAATTTAAATCGCTTTGAAAGAGCGAAATAATTTTTTTTTTGTGTTTATCATTAGAGGGTAAGAGCGTAAAAGCAAACTAAAAAAAAATTTTATTGGGAGCAAGAGCGAAAATTTTTATAAAGAGCTCTAAAAGAGCGATAAATTTAAACTCTGGATTTTTCTCGACATTAGTCGTGTTTTTTTATTAATCTCGATAGATCTCAATAGATCGCATCCAAATGTTCTCTAATTTTGTGGTTAAACTACAATTAATTCAGTTTATTGCTATTGTAAAGTTCTCGCCTCTGCTCAGAACTTGTATATTTGATGATTATTAAGATTACCACTGGTGGGGTCTTAATAATCTTGAGAATGAAATAAACACACGATTGAAGGTAAATTTATTCTGATTTTTATATTTCATTTACTCGACTTTTTATACAAAAATTATTACATTATACCAGAGCACCCTGTATTTTATAGAGCCATAATCAAAAAATCTGAGCTTTTATAAGGGAATTAGAAACGAGGAAAAAACGAAACTTTTCATAGTAAAACACACAAAACAAATGGGAAATCACTTTTTCTCCTAAGACAAATTTTTAAATGAAATCGTTACAAATTCTTAATTATGATTTCTGAAATACTTTCATAAATGTTTGAATTTCAACAAATATGAATATCGTTTAAGTAAATCGTTTTCATTTTCTTGTAATAATTGATTTATTTAAATCAAAATATTAAAAAAATTCATAACAACAGCATTATGGTCAAATTGAAATAAAAGCTTACTACGATTCGTTTGATCATTAAGTCAATATACATTACATAGATGGCAGTGATGGCCGTAAAAATTTGGAAAAATCGTATCAAAAATTACCACCTGGGGAAAATTCAAGTTCAAAAATTGTAGGAAAAGCAAAACAAATTCACAAAATATAGTGTGATGGTGACACCTAGTGTGTATTAGAATAAGTAAAACTAATAGCTCAATGTTTTACTGTACTAAATGGAATTTTCCATGATAAAAATTGTTACGTAATGTTTCTACGCTATTTTAACTGGAAAAGTCGTGAACTTTCGAGAAGCTTGGTTTGTATATATAAAAAGGCGAACAAGATCGAATTGGATTATTAGTATTTGGAACGCGATAGTGTAAAGTTGTAAGAATAATTAGTATTTGGAAAGCGACAGTGTGAAGATTAAAAAGGAATTAAAAAGTGATTTAAAAAGTGTTGTAGTGCGAAATAAAAATTATAAGTGAATAGTAAAATTGTGTAAAAATTATTTAAAGTGATTTTGTGAATTTTTATTGATAAACTGTGTTGTAATAATTTTTGTGTGAAATAAATAAATTCGTTGGTGATAAATTAAATTGAATTTGTATTATTCACAATCCAGTGATACGAACCTTAATTGACAAGGCAAAAACGTACCAATTTGGTGACAGCGGTGGGATTGTGAATAAAAAGATAAAGAAAATGATTCTCAACGAATTGAAAGTTCCAGAATTAAAGAGGGAACTTGAGAAACGGGGTTTGGCTACTGATGGTAGTAAATCAACTTTACAAGTGCGACTACGTGACGCCATGGAGAAAGAAGGGTTAGACGCAGATCAACATGATTTTGGAGAGAAAGCAACGGATGCGGCAACCGTAGAGCAGAAAGAAGGAGATAAACAACCGTCAGCCGAAACAACACAACCACCATCTGGAAGTTTCGATTTGTCGCAGTTAATAGCTGCTATGAACCAGATGACAGGACAGATGAGTCTAATGAAACAACAAAACGAACGACAGCTAGGAGAAATTAAAAATCAAATGGCACAACAAGCAGTGCAGTCAAACCAAGAAATGAAACAACAAATGGAGACTATAAATCAGTCAAACCAAGAAATGAAACAACAAGGAGAAGAAATTAAAGACCAAATTATGGATGGTCAAAAGAGAATGGACGAGAAACTTCTCGAATTATCTACTAACATACACGGCGAAGTGGAGAAGCTGCAAATTGAGATTCAACAGGGTGACCAAAAATTAGAAACGGAAGTCCAAATGGTCAAAGCGGAAGTTAAACGTCTCGAGAAAGAGCTGATTGACGTCAAAGCAAGTGGAACAACGACGCAAGTGGTTGAAACCGTTCAATCAGTTAAGTTAAAACCACCAAACTTCGACGGTACAACATCTTTCGGCATTTTCAAATTTCAATTTGAAACGGCAGCCAATCAAAACCGTTGGAATGATGAACATCTTGTCGCAGCGTTAATAGTGGCCCTTAAAGGTGAAGCTGCGGAGGCCTTACAGACAATTCCGGAAAAAGATCGCAACAGTTATCTCGAAATTATGAAGGCGCTGGATAGGAAGTACGGCAGTGACCACAAGCGAGAAATCTATCGTATGGAATTGAAAAGCCGCTATCAAAAGGGAGGAGAATCACTGTATATGAATGTAGCGAATTGTCGATGATGAATGACGCTGAATTCGCTTAAGTAAAATTTATCCCTTGTAAACTGTTCCAATCAGCGGTTGAATAATGCAGGAGATGAAAATAAAACTCGCAATCCAAGATGATACCAAACAATTTTGTTTTATTTTTTAATTTGCAAACAATTTGTTGATTTTAATGAGATGCCTTTCGATCAAACGCCAAAATAAAAAGAGAGTGATGTTAGCTTTCGTCCAACTTAAGTTAGCTTTTTTGCTTAAATTTAAGAAAGTTAATTTTATGGTAATATTCAAAATTTGCGCAATTATGGCATTAGTACTAAGGTCGCATCGATCGCACTCTTCTTAATTGACTATATAATCTATTACAAATTGAGAGCAAGATTGACATTTGATTGATGTTGACAATTTGTGTTTACAATATTTACGGCTAATCTGTACAGTTTTTAAAGTTATAATGATTTAAATTCAGAAAGCTAAGTATAATAATATATAATAATAAACTTAATAATTAATATTTACATATTTTTAGGTTACTACAGTGAGTTTACGTAATATTAAATTATATTGTAAGTATAATGCAGTATACAATAAAATGGTTTGATTATTTCAGATAGCTATACATCAACAAAAATTATTTTTAATAAAGTTTTTTAAAGCTATGTGTGTGTGTTTCATTTATTTTTGCCAAACAATCTCTTCAGGAATTTTCATCGGCAATCGAGCGATTACTACATCTAGCGCATACCAGTACATCGGCCGATTATATGGAGAGGCTAAAAATTGACACATTCATTGACGGCATTCGAGATCCAGAGACACGCAGGGCGGTGATGTTGTCACCTAAAGCGACCTTCGCGGAAACCGTTGCGTTTGCGTTAACGATCGAGGCCGTGTAGAACTTCACCAGACCGTCATTAGTTAGGCGCCAAATGAACTCAGACAAGAACGGCAGCAGGGAGCGAATAGTACCGAAAGGCGGAAGAGGCAGGCTTAGGTGTTGGAAATGTGACAAGTTGGGTCACATCTCAATGGACTGTCGGAGTGTTATACAGAGAAAGATGAGATCGCCACCTTTTATGCGGACAAATGCCGAACCGTTGGGGCCAAGGGTTAGAAGCAGCGAGAGAAGATGTTGGGTATGTAACAGGATTGGCCACATCTCGCGAGATTGTTTGGAAGCAAGAGGAAAGCGGCACGGATCACGATCTTCTGTGGAAAGAGCACGAAGAGAAGAGCAGGAATCGGATGAGCGGATGGCAACAGTCGGTAAAGTGGAAAGGTTAGAAGTCAGTTTGAAGTAACCGAAGCTGGCTTCGCCGTCTGGTTGCCCCATAACATTCATCCCTGTTACGAGTGAAGCACGAGGCGGAAGCAGCGTCACAGTTAGGGGCGGTGTTGATGGGAGGAGGTGTATTATTACGCTGGATACCGGAGCAATCCTCACAATTGTTCGGAAAGATTTGATCTCAGGAGCAGTGCAGCTGGTTGATGGGTTAAAATTAAGAGTGGCAAATGGGGAGAGTGCAATGATTAAAGGGAAAAAGATCGTGAGCATAAGCGTCGGCGAAACTCTTTTCCCACACGAAGTTATGGTCGCAGACATTGTGGACGAGGTTATTTTGGGAACGGACTTCATGAGGATGAATGGCTTTGTGTTGGATTTTGGACGAGGAATATTGAGCAGCGATAACATCGAGCTGAATCTTAAATTTAACGCTATGGATGCCACAGTAAGGCTAGTAACAATCAGTCATTGCGAGGAGCTGCTATCGAAATCTGAAATAATTGTTGAGGAAACCAATGAACACCAGGTTAAACAGATATTGGATAAGAAAGGCCGAGTTGCGCGAAGAGGAGTGCTAGTGTTCGGTGGCTGGATGAGGGATCGTTATGACAAACAAGCCAACGGCGGAAGATTTGGAGAAAAGCGGCTGAAACGGAACCGCGTTCTGCAGTGGAAGAAGGATTCGTCGTCGAAAGTGCAGCCTATATGGACGGCACCCTATAGGACAAGAAAAGGACAAGGAGGTAAACCAATGGCGGTACATTTAGAGAGGCTGGCCCTTTACAGAGGAGGTAATTTCAGTCCTGCTCGGGACGAACAGGCTTAGGTGAGGGGTAGTGTGACGGTGACACCTAGTGTGTATTAGAATAAGTAAAACTAATAGCTCAATGTTTTACTGTACTAAATGGAATTTTCCATGATAAAAATTGTTACGTAATGTTTCTACCCTATTCCAACTGGAAAAGTCGTGAACTTTCGAGAAGCTTGGTTTGTGTATATAAAAAGGCGAACAAGATCGAATTGGATTATTAGTATTTGGAACGCGATAGTGTAAAGTTGTAAGAATAATTAGTATTTGGAAAGCGACAGTGTGAAGATTAAAAAGGAATTAAAAAGTGATTTAAAAAGTGTTGTAGTGCGAAATAAAAATTATAAGTGAATAGTAAAATTGTGTAAAAATTATTTAAAGTGATTTTGTGAATTTTTATTGATAAACTGTGTTGTAATAATTTTTGTGTGAAATAAATAAATTCGTTGGTGATAAATTAAATTGAATTGTATTATTCACAATCCAGTGATACGAACCTTAATTGACAAGGCAAAAACGTAACAATAGGAATGTGCTTACTCCTATGGAAATCAGTGGAAAGTTATACCACTAAAAAAGCTTCTACAAAATACGTCATTAATATTATGGCTCTATACTCTAGAAGGCTCTGCTAGTAAGCATTTAATATTGGATTTGCCGGAAAAACGATGTTGTGTGACACAACACAAATAAAAAGCAAATTATTTAATTTAGTTATATGACCTCCCGAGGGTGCCCTGTGGCTACCGGATGTTTTTTTTCTACACATGCGTCTTATGCCCCAATTGACTGCGATCAGTACACCGCTCCAAATTACTATATGAATAATGGTATAGTGATGAACGTGGTGCACGCCTTGATTCGGCGCAAGAAATTCATTCTGCTCAAGCGTTGCGATTTGGTTTTCTAAATCCCTTGTTGTTGGCGCGATCAGTAACTTGATTTGTTGATATTCTATAGTCTTGTTCTGGATTTGCGCATTGAATTCCTTTAGATGCTCTCCTCCGTGTAGCAGACCGGGTGAATTCTGAAATGCCATACTGATGTTGCTGTGAGCTGTCCCAGTGGCTATGATTAGTGACTCAGCATTCCTTAGCATGCATCCTGGGCTTATCTCCACTAGCCCGGATCCATGAAACTTGTGCAGTTGAATAGTGGAGTCACAGATAACATCGACTGTGGTTTCCTTGGCTATGACATATATCCACTGGTTTGGGGTATGAAGCTTGATCCAGTGGTTGGTTCTATTTATTGCTCTACTATTGAACACGGTATTGATTTCGTTCTTCCTCTGTAATAGGGCTAATTCACATTTTCCTTGGTCGGCCATTGTATTCTTAATTGGCGAAAGTTTGCACAGAAATTGGGTTGGTTGGAAAACTTGGCAGCGGTTCACATCTTCACTTGTTAATGTTGCAAAGTGCTCTCGTCGGTCGTCTATGACCAGGTACTCGGTTGTTCTGATGATGTACGACTGGGTAGTACCGTGATTAATGTCTGGAACCGGAATTACCGCTAGTAATGTGTAGTCCCACGTGAAAGAAAGCGGTAGTGTGAGTTTAATAATTATACTCTGCTGTGTTACTCTGGTTTGCGTTTTCATGCTTTGGCACGTGCTGCCGAATTAACTGCAGCTCCCTGTTTAACTGAGCTGGTGTAAGTATAGCTGGGTGTATGATTCCACGATGAGCATCATAAGCCACGTCAAGCAGACCCTGTTCGGTATCCTCCAGATTTCTGATGACTAGACTCAATTCGAGTATGTTAAGTAGTATCGACCGAATTCTGTTCTCGTATTTTCAGTATTCCTGAAGTTCCGACATTTCCTGTCGGAGAAGATTTTGCTCATTTACAACAACCATGCCATATATTCAATACCATTTTAGGGGACGTTCTTTAATGATGTCACGCAATTTTTAGCAATTTTTGATCCCCACTCCCTATGTCACAGTTCGTCACATTTTACTAAACCCCCTCCCCCCCCCCCCTCTTTAGTCGTGTCATGACTCGAAAAAATACAAACATTAATATTTACTAAGGAGACACTGTCCAATTGCACAACATTTATTTTGTTTGTTTATTTTTTTTTTGCATTTCCACTCAAAACTCTCCTCTCTGGGGATTGAACCACCTATGAATACCTATAAATATACGACGTAAAAATAATAAAAACTAAAGGCTCAACCAGCCAAAAATTATATACTTAAGAAGTTTGGTGGAACGATTGCATTATTGATTGCATTATTTTTCGACATTTGATTTCCACCAAACTTTTTTCCTTTTAATGAAATAAACTTGAATATTTTAAACTGTTCTATTGTCACAAAATAAAAAAAATATTGAATTACAAATTGTTATCAAAATGGCAACCAAAATGGGGCTTTGTAATTCATAAACAGGAAACACAAAATTTTTCCATTTTTTCCATTTACATAAAAATCGGCAGAAAAATGTTGCCAAATTAGCAAATAAATTAATACCACGGTAAAACCTATAAAATGAAATTTAAATTTATAAAAATCGCATGAAATACAAATCTTTGCATATACCGCATCCGCATCAAAAATTTATTTGGATTTGACATTTATTTCTTAAGTTTGGGCGCAAAATGGCGCATTCTTAATTTTTCTTAATTGACAGATCTAATTTAACGAAGCTTCGTTAAATTTCTTAAGTGACGTTAATTTTCCGCTAGGCGAGAATACAGAAATCCTATCTACGGCATTCTTAGGTTTTGTTAGTTCTTAATTTTTAAGTTTATAATTTTTCGCTGGTCACCACTTAACACGACTACATTTATATGAAAATAAGCAAAAGGAAAAATAACAAAATGATTAAAAACTATCATTTTAACAGTATATCTATGGTGTCCACCGTGTAGTCAGGTTGTAAAGTGTATGAATTAACAGATAATTTATAAATTAATTTTGAAATTTACCGTTGTGAATTAATTTTTTATCTTAACACTAACATAAAATTAACAAATTATAAAAACGAATTGTATCAAAAACTTTTCAAATCGCTTGTTAAAGCTTATCCTGAAAAGAAAAAATCCAATTTGCATATCGAAGCTACCAAAAATTTGGAATGAAGCAAAACTTAAAGAAGATACTGAGTCTATTATCGCATCAATTATAAAAAAAATCATTAAATTTGAAAAATAAGAGCACTTTATTGAGTTTCTGGAGTAAACAGTCTCTAGCTTGTAAGCCTTCTACTACTGAGCCTTCTACAAGCAGTTCTTCAAATCATGAAGTGCCTTTAATCGGGTCGAAAGAAGAATGGCATCATTAAGCAAACAACTGTCGGGTGTAATATTGCCACACGAGAAGTATGACAGTCACTTAGAAAATCAAGGTCGAACAGTCGATACTGATTTAGAATTAAAAAATTTTGAATTCGCCGCCAACACTCTAGTTGATATTTGGAATGAAACAGTCATTGATGGATATTCAACAGTATGCAAATATGTCCAAAAAGATGTTTCTGAAATCGACGCCAGTTCCTTGATTACACGAAAAACCAGGAGTGGTTTGCCGAACATGTAAGAACCAGCCAATATTGCGTTCAAATTGTAAAATGTTTCAATCGTGATTGTTGTTCTCTGTACCACGTAGCTCAATTTTCAATATATTAAATGCTCGTTTTCTGCCTCCACCAGTGCCACTTTCACAAACTTCCAATGGCCTAAAAGTTTTAGATGCGAGAGATGAGCCAAATTATAATTTTGCGCCATTGTTTATAACTAAATCATTAACGTTGGGTAATATGGTTCAAAATAAAAATAAATTTGAAATTTACCCATACGATATTACAAAAACGAATTTGCAATGTTTGCTAAATATATTTTGCATCACACATTATACTGAAGAAGCATATGTCTGTGCATAATTTGCAAAAAGAAAATCAGTTGAAATTTGAAAAAATTGATCCTATTCGAATTGCGGTCAAAAGGCAACAAGAGATGATGGCTATTGCAGGCAGATCAACTTGAAGTAGCAGAGTGGATTGACGAGGATCATTTAAATGTTGAAAATTTAGATATTACTCCTGATAATGAAGCAGACTCAATAATTCCAGTTTGCACGCTGGACCAACATTTTACCAGTCCTTGGGAGGAAGCATAAATGCAATATTTAATTTTTATTTCTACATAATTTTATATGAAATATTTTTATTTTTTATTTAAAATTTAGTGTTTTACTTTTATTTTAATTTTTTACGTCTTTTTTCAGAAGTACCCCCCTCCCCCCTCTGTCACAAAAGGTGGCAAAAACTTCGCGCCACATTTTTTTTTCGTCATTTCTCTGATCCTTCCTGTCTTGTACAAGTAGCATTATATTTCTTTTATTTTCTTCCTTTTTTTCAAGCATTTCTCTTTGAAATTCGAATTTTTGCTTTAATAATTTTTCTTTTCTGTTAATTTAATACGATTTCTGCTTGGTTTGGCTGTAGTTGGCTGATCTTGTGAAGGTGAGATAGAATTTTCAACGCCATTGATTACTGGAAGTAATACTTCTGAGTTGGCTGCATTTGACGAACCTTGGGAAGACGAGTTAGAATGTCAACGTCATCCAATACTGGCACTAGCATCTCGACCGTTGATTCAAATGAATCGTCATCGATGTCATCGCCCTGGTGCGTTTGGGGTTCTTGTATCATTTATATGATTTTAATATGTTCCGAAGATTGTAAGAGAATTCAATCCAGTTTCGAATACAGATAAATTCTCTTACAATTTTTTCTTCTTATTTTGTAAAATTAGGTCGGTCGGTCTGACAGTCTCTGTCAGTTTGACAGTCTGTCAGTCTGTTAGTTTGTCAGCCAGTTAGTCTGTCAGTCTGTAAGTCTGTCAGTCTGTCTGTTTGTTAGTCTGTCAGCCTATTAGTCTGTTAGTCTGTGTTTTTTTTCCGAGGAGGGGAATCTTCAAAAGACACGGTAAGCGTACTTACCGCCGTGTGGGATTTTTACCCACTAAAACCGCCTCCTCTCGCCGGACCGTTATTCCCCCCAGAACCACCGCAAAGTATTACTTCGGGGGGCGGTCTTAGTATTTCTACTCAGACGTTTCTAGCCGCTTCTAATCGCCTTAGCTCCTTTTGCACCTTAGTTATGGTAGCGCAGCAGGCATCCCACATTTGCTGTGATTTCAGCATTTCATCCACTATGTTGTCCGGACCTAAGTTTGTGTTTATGGTAATACGCAGGTCCATTCTCTCGGTCTCAAATCGCGGACACTCGAATAATACGTGTTCCGGGTTTTCTACTTTATTGCACGTTGGATAGAGAGGAGAGTCATCATGCCCAAAACGATGCAGATAGCTTCGGTATCCACCGTATCCCGTTAGGAATTGGGTTAAATGGTAATTCCAGGGTTTGATATTCGGAATTAATCTGTGTCCAACGTCCTTTTGTTGCATTATCCCAACGTTCCTGCCAACTTTGCCCGGATTTGGCTCTTTCTGTCGTTTGGATAGCCTGACCGGCTGTAGAACTGTGTTTCTTAGCCTCATATATACTTTCGCCTCGTCCGCCATGATGTCAATCGGTATCATTCCGGCCATGACGCATGCTGCTTCTTCTGCACTGAACTTACCACTCTGGACAGAAGAAGACGTGTACTGCTTCTTGGGCCACCAACATTTGGTAGCATATTGGAGAGCGCCGAGTACACCCTCGATGCTTTTCCGCACGTATAATCTATGTGACTCTTGAAGTTTAATCTGTCATCAAGCATAATGCCCAAATATTTTACCGCTTCTTTAGACTTTATGACGTGGTTCCCAACCTTAAACGTTACCGTTTCCTGTTATTTACGGTTACTAATCAGCACTGCTTTTTTTTTGTGCTCCGCCAGTTCCAGGCCAATGGATTCCAGCCAGTCCCTCACTATTGCAATCGCCTCGTTAGTGATCATCTCAATTTCATCTAGGTGCTTTGCAGACACCACTATTACGATGTCATCGGCAAATCCTATCACTTCTGCTCCATCTGGGATTCGTAGCTTTAGTACGTTGTCATACATAATGTTCCACAAGATTGGGCCCAGAACGGAACCTTGTGGAACTCCAGCTATTATGTTGTATTCCATGGGACCATTCTCAGTTATACCCACTTTGCCGCACGCGTTCAATGTCTCTTCTACCGTCACTTGCGGTATTTTTCCCATATATTCCTTCGTATGATCGTCCTCTCAATTACCAGGTTTTGGAATGTGCTGCAGGAAAAAAGTCTTGACGATCTTTTGCAGCATCTCTGGACTCCTTTCTTGAGGGGTTCTTTAGCCTTTTATTCTGGACATGACAACTCTGTAAGCGCTGCCCCATGGGCTTGCGTCTGCCACGTCACACAGCTGTTTGAAACTCTCCCTCTTGCTTCTCCTTATTTCATCACGAAGCAGTTTTCTCAGCCTTATGTATTCTCGATTTAGCTCCTCATATTCGGGGCATCTTGCAGATCTTTGACTTCTTCTTCTGGCCTTGTGACATTTAGCCCTCAGTTCCTTAATGTCCTCGCTCCACCAGTAGGCTAGTTTCCTTCTATGGTTTGCTGTCCTTTTTGGCATAGACGCATCAAATGCCCTGTAGAGTTATCTGGCCACGTGGTTAACTTTCTCTTCGGCTGTGCTTGCTGGTATACTAATGTCTTGAACCAATTCCCGAAAGAGTTCTTCGTACAGAGCATCGGGTACCCAGCCTTTTCTTTTCCAGGTCATTGAGTGTATCGTTCACTAACATGCCACTTAATTTCCCTCGCTAGTTGACTACTTGTAAAAGTAATGTCGATCACGGTCTGTGTGTCTGTCAGTCTGTGTGTCTGTAAATCTGTCTGTCTGTCAGTTTACCAGTTTCTTAGTCTGTCATTCTATCTGTGTCCTCTCTATAGCCCAGATGTTTTAACCAATTTGAACTGAAACTTCATATTTAAGGTCCAAGTGGATTTTAGTTCAAATCGGCCAACCGGAATTACCCACTCAAGTGACATATATTATAACGGTCGTTTTGTTTCACTTTTACTACTTTATAAGCAAAGTCACCAATTTTGTATTTGTTATTGTAGGTTATACCGTTTTCCGCCTGTTTTCGTTCAATTTGACCTTCCTTCGCATTTTCTCCCTTTCATCCACGGTCATTCTTGTGTGGTCTTCTTCAATAATTTCTGTGATTTTTGTGTATTCTGGACAGCGGATTTCTACACCCACTAATAGCTTGAAGGGAGACAAACAAATACTCCGTCGAATTGAATTATTAAGAAACAGCTGTAAAGGATCAGTGTCCAAACCATCTGGATTTGGTCATTTCCAGTCGGTACACCTGTGTTTATAAAGGATAGAATAATCTTCTCTCGTATATAATATTCTTGGAATTTCGCAGATCTGAATGAACCACCTCTGTCGGTGGTGAAATACTTGGGATTTCCAAAAGTAGATTTCTGCACCTCAAGCTTCTGTATAACCTATTTAGCGCTTGTTGTTTTGGTTGGATACAGCCAGACAAAAATGCGTCTTATATTTGTATTGTTTTCTGGTGGAAGCCAACGTACCCACATGGTGGATATGGTACGTTACCAATGGAAGATCGCCTTTTGGATTAGGGTTAAAAACAGTTTCCTGCTTACCCATTTTTTTCTCTTTGGAGGCAGTTCTTCTCTGATTTCTTTGGAATAAAAATTTGGCATGTGATGAGCTCCCCAGTTTTCCTTGCTTCTTCTTTGGCACCACCAATAGCAGTGCATCGTCCCGTATTTTAAATAGAACATCAGATCTAATGACGATTTCATCATCGATCAACGATATTGGCCTCTAGTGGTAGAATTGGCTTCTACTCAGGGCATCTACATGTCTCATTCGGTAACCAGCTCGATCTTCCAATTTAAAGTTGCATCCATTCAGCTCTGCTAAGCTTATAACTTTTTTCAAATTTTATAAAGCATCTTAAAAACTCCGAGTCACGTTGTTGATGTGGCGCACAAGGCTCTTAGAAATCGTACCGCTGTTGAGACCTGCAATGAATTGTTACACGTACGTAATATAAATGTAAGCGAAAGAACTATATACGGCGAAGGTTGGAAGGAGCAGATCTTCATGCACGAAGGCCAGCCACGGGTCCAGAACTTCTGCCACAACACTGGTCTGCTCGCGGCTACAATTTGCCAGGGAACATGAAAATGGGGCTGAACCTGATTGGAGCCAAGTCTTATTCACCAATGAATCGAGATTTTGTTTGCGGTTTCCTGATGGGGAGAACGAGTATGGCGACTGCTGGGGGAGCGTTATGCTCCATGCAGCTTTAGCGAAAAGATTCGAGGCGGATCAGTCATGGTATGGGCGAGAATTTTGATGGAATCACGCACCGAACTTTTCCTTCGCCGTTCGCTATATTAGCGAAATATTGGAAGAATATGTTGTTCTAATGCACGCTAATGCAAGACCTCATGTTGCCAGAGACATGAATGAATACTTCGCAGAGGTAAATATTTCGACGATGACAGGGCCGGGAAAGAGTCCCAATTTGAATCCTACAGAACATGTATGGGACATTTTTGGTAGAAGAATTCGGTCTCGTATTCCAGCTCCGAAAACGATGGAACAACTCCAAAACACGCGGTTTTAGAGGAATTGGAAAATATCTCAGAAATTTCTCATCTTGGTTTTTGTTTCTTGTTTCCAGCTAGTGCAGTTCAAGATAAAATTGAGTTATAAAACATGTCGTGGGATAAGTAAAAAAAACTCAGCCACATGATTAGACAAAGTATGCTATGGAGCGGTTCTACTATGCTAGTGCGGTTCAAAAGATATTCAGGGGATGACCCGTTTTCTGTGCCGGTCAGTTTAATTTGTGTTTATACCAAAAACAGGAGTTGATGAGTATTTTTTTTTTGTCAGTATATCTGATACGAGATTATTACATTAAATTTTAGTTATTACAGGTTCCATTTCATAGTAATAATAATCGACTTATAAAACACCACCAGTAGCCTTATTCTATAAAAAATAAGATAATGTTTACACGTGATAAACAGTGAACGAAAAGAGAATCGAAAAACAATTGAATGTAATTTTAGTAAAAAATCACAAAGTTTACCCGTTTTCACGTTTACACATTATCTTATTTTTTACAGAATAAGGGTGCAGCACCAGCAATCATTTCCTGATTATTTAATAAAGCTAAATTCCGACAAAATGGAGGTCATACAAACAAGGCACTACTTTATAGTATGAATTATACTCGAGTAGTTTATTTTATTTCATTTTTTAATGTTACACTAAAACTATTGTTGTATTCGTTATGTGTTGATGATTTATGACCTATGCTAAGTTAATTAATTTAAATTTGACAAACACTAGCGCAGCACAGTATTCACCAAATTAAACAATTAAATCAATTTTACAGCGTATATTACTACCGGAAAAACAGTTTTTCTAAATATGTATGTAACTAGTTTTTACATATTTATGCAAATAATAAACGTATATCTTTGTTTTGTTCGCCTTCCCCCATCTTATGGTATTTACAAAAGAGGTAATTGGAGTTAATTAATTTACAAAACAAGTCACACACACAGAGTATTACTCTGTGTAAAAATATTCCGTATTTGATCGTATTCGAACGTATAGGTTGGTCATAGCGCTTTATGTGTATGAATATTAAATACTCGTATAAAACTATATAAAACTAAAACATAAATGTAAATAGTAAATACCAGCATTTAGTATGTTGTGTTCAACTGGAATTCTAGTAGCACAAAGTTTTTTTTTATTATAAAGACTAGAACAATTTGACCCAATTAAAAAATACAGACATACATACATATGTACACAACTCTCTGAATCTGTATATTTTGACTGGGTGCCAAACTTATTTTTTGGACAAAATAGTATCATTTACATATAGTATAACACAAAATATAAATAAATAGGGCAGAAAATGAGTACTTAAATTTTATGTAGTGTAATGATTTTTAGGTTAATAGTAAAATCTGGAACACATAACAAAGATGTAAATGTATTTACCGCGTAATATTTTAATTAATATTTGTTTCTAATCGCTCACCTGCAACAACATTTTTATATTGCGTATGTACACACGAGTATTATGATAGATACACGCTTTGAAATTCATTAACTTATTTTAACTATTGACCTCGATAAATGAATGTTAATTTACAACAAAAGTTCCACACACAACCAGATTACATGCAATATACATACCTTGTGTTTCGTTTTTCTCCATTGAATAACTTAGCTTAAGTGGGTTAATAATATATTTATCTCGACAAAATGTTTAAGATGGAATACATATGTACCATCATGCCCAAATTATGTATATTGATCCAGAAGCATAAACATTTTACTTTTTTCTTGACAGAAACGCATCATCACTCATTCTCGTGTACGTAACAAGTATTCCAAAATAATTTGTGTTTTTTAATTAATTCTTGGTAATAAAATTTTTTATGTAAACACAAAAATATTGAGTGAAAGTCATTAAAAATGTTTACATTATAGTATCTGCATTATACATAATCGTAATTATGAAATTACTCGAAACCGAGTGAAACATAAAATATGTAATACCTTGCTGCGTTTGTATATACAAATACGCGCATTTTTATATCTCATGGTAACATCAATTTCAACAAACATTTTTTTGTTGTTATTATTTTGTGATGTAGTAATAGCATATTGTATTTGTTCGTCATTGAATAATTCGCTGTTTTGTTTTCAAAAGGGGCACGGCGTATATAGTAAATAAAAATTATTTAGGTTTATGTCATTAAATATTATATGCTGCCAAGGTTTTAGAGCATCCTTTACGCATTTGATATAAGTACATATTTAATATATCCGGCTCATTTAACTGGCCGAATGGAGGTTAACAGTTTTGCATAATTTTTGGGATTACCCCCCTCAAAAATTGTTTTGTGCTCGAGAAATTCTGAGAAATATTTTTAAAATTGTTTTTCTTAAAACTTCAAAACCAAATAATTAGTGATGGTGTTTATTGATATAGTATATAGTACGCAAAATGTGTTTATGTTGTCTTCACAGACATAATAATGACCAAGCAACCTTAATGAAATTGTTTGTGTGGTTTTAGTTACTTGAAGGCCTTGAAATATATGTATGTACGTCACCTTGTTTTTATTCTATCTAATATAATCTTAAATTGATTTGATAAATATGATGTCACTGTCAAATCTTCCTTTACGCATTCTCTTCTAAACAGTAAACAAAAATATGTACGAAAAAAAAACCAGAGAATGTAGCATAATTTGTTATTATTATTATTAAATACGCCTAAATATTACAAATTATAATATTTCGAAAAATGTACCTAGGTACAAAATTTAATAATTGATGCGAACCGAGTTCCGCCGCCAAAAATACATAATTATGTCGCGATTCTTTACTATTATTGTTAATTTTATTTGTAATATACAATATAAATTTGATTAATTGTATTATTTTACTTGTCACAGTTATTCTGCTGTTATATAGTTTAAGTAGTTTTCAGTATTAACGGTCTAAATGGACGCACGCGTGATGTGCTAAAGAGTGGGGATGCATATCGAAAAATCACCTAATGTAACTTTCAACATGTTTAGTCGTTGATTAAGTATTTTATTCCGATTTATTTAAACTGTGTTACGCTTTAGATATCGTAACATCCATATTCCAGCGAACAAACAGGAACCATAAGGATAACATACAGTAGCATAAACGCCAATCTCGTAAATTGGTGACCCCGATGGTGACCCTTTTTTATCCTTATTAAAACGATAACCAGAATACGTATACATAAAGGCTGCAAAGCTTTTAAAAAGCAAGAAACTTACTTAATCTGGTAAAAAATACGGTCAAATCACAAATTCGTTGTGAGACCAGAAAGTCATGTTTTAATTTTATGATTTTTATATTTTGTATAGGTTGAACTGCTGTATTTTTTTAAGTTAAAGGGTGTCAAATGTTTAAAATTTTCATGCACATGATATTGTATTTATTGCTAAAAAAGAATTTAATTATCGGAAAATTACAAAGTTGGGCATTTAAGGACCAATTATAAAGTTGGGCATTTAAGGATTTTTGAGGACCAATCTCCTAAACTGGTGACTCCGATAGTGACCCGTGTGTTTTTACCGCCATTTTTCTCCATTGCCATTCTTTCAACTTGCTAAATTTGTATAGCCATATTAAAGCGATAAGCAGAGTACATACACCAAGGCTACAATGCTTCTTATACATTCATCGGTAATTAATTGATATAAGAAACCGGCATAATATAGTTATTGTTCACTTTTGTTAAATCACAAATTCGTTGTATAACCAGAAAGTCATGGTTTAATTTTATGATATTTATGTTTTGAAAGGGTAGAATATGTGAGTAAAATAAATTGTTTGCGCAACACTTATCGTTCAACTATTAATTAGTGAAACAATTTCATAATCTAAAAACTATATGTTTCTTAATCAGTTTAGTAGTGTACTAAGTATTTTATTCCGATTTACTCCCACGCTTTGATATCGTAACATCCATATTTCAGCAAACCAACAGGAACCATAAGGATAACATATAGTAACATAAACGCCAATCTCGTAAATTGGTGACCCCGATAGTGACCCTTTTTTATCCTTATTAAAACGATAAGCAGAATACCTACCTACACATCAAGGCTACAAAGCTTTTAAAAAGCAAGAAATTTACTTAATCTGGTGAAAAATACGGTCAAATCACAAATTCGTTGTGAGACCAGAAAGTCATGATTTAATTTTAGGATTTTTATGTTTTGTATAGGTAGAACTGATGTATTTTTTTAAGTTAGGGGGTGTCAAATATTTAAAACTTTCATGCATATGGTATTGTATTTATTGCTAAAAAAAGAATTTAATTATCTAAAAATATACGTTTATTAAATAAGTTTAATCGTTTATTGAGTATTTCATTCCGATTTCTTCCGAACAAATAAGAACCACAAGATCCCCGACCATAAGGATAACATGTAATAGCAAGCAGACCAAACTCCCAAACTAGTGACTCTGATAGTGACCCGTTGCCATTCTTTCAACTTGCTAAATTTGTATAGCCATATTAAAGCAATAAGTAGAGTACATACACAAAGACTACAATGCTTCTTATACAGTCGTCGGTGATTAATCGATAAAAGAAACCGACATAATATGGTGAAAAATACGTTAAATCACAAATTCGTTGTAATACCAGAAAGTCATGGTTTTATTTTATGATATTTATATTATGAAAGGGTAGAATATGTGAGTAAAAAAATTGTTTGCGCAAAAAATATATGTTTCTTAAATTAGTTTAGTCGTGTACTAAGTATTTTAATCCGATTTATTCCCACGCTTTGATATTGTAACATCCGTATTTCAGCGAATAGGTAAATAGGAACCATAAGATTCCCAACCATAAGGATAACATATAATATCATCAGGAGCAATCTCCCAAACTGGTGACCCCGAAGGTGACCCGGGTGTTTTTTACCACCATTTTTCGCCGTTGCGATTCTTTTAACAGGCTTCTATAGCCATATTAAAGCGAAAAGCATGGTATATGTACATCCAGACTGAAATGCTTCGTATACCATCATCGGTGACTAATCATATAAGTAACCGACATAATATGATGCAAAATACGTCAAATCACAAATACGTTATGAGACCAGCAAGTCATGTTTTAATTTTATGATTTTTATATTTTGAAATTGTTTTTCTTAAAACTTCAAAAACAAATAATTAGTGATGGTGTTTATTGATAGTATATAGTACGCAAAATGTGTTTATGTTGCCTTCACAGACATAATAATAACTAAGCAATCCTAATGAAATTGTTTGTCTGGTTTTAGATATTTGCCTTGAAGGCCTTGAAATATATGTGTGTACTTCACCTTGCTTTTATTCTATCTAATATAATCTTAAATTGATTTGATAAATATGATGTCATTGTCAAATCTTCTTTATGCATTCTCTTCTAAACAGTAAACAAAAATTTGTACGAAAAAAAAACAGAGAATGTAGCATAATTTGTTATTATTATTATTAAATACGCCTAAATATTACAAATTATAATGTTTCAAAAATATTAAAAGTCTTTTTTACTTGTCACATTTGTTCTGTGTTTGTTGTTATATAGTTTAAGTAGTTTTCAGTATTAACGGTCTAAATGGACGCACGCGTGATGAACACCAGAAAGGGTATGACTGCTGTTCTGGTGCACAATGTGCTAAAGAATGGAAATTTATCTCGAAAAATCACCTAAAGTAACTTTTAACAGGTTTAATCGTATATTAAGTATTTTATTCCGATTTATTTAAACTGTGTTACGCTTTAGATATCGTAACATCCATATTCCACCGAACAAACAGGAACCATAAGGATAACACATAGCATAAAGGCTAATCTCGTAAATTGGTGACCCCGATGGTGACCCTTTTTTAACCTTATTAAAACGATAATCAGAATACGTATACATTAAGGCTACAAAGCTTTTAAAAAGCAAGAAACCTACTTAATCTGGTGGAAAATACGGTCAAATCACAAATTCGTTGTGAGACCAGAAAGTCATGTTTTAATTTTATGATTTTTGTGTTTTGTATGAGTAGAACTGCTGTGTTTTTTTTAGTTAGAGGGTGTCAAATATTTATAATTTTTGTGTAAATAGTATTGTATTTATTGCTAAAAAAGAATTTAATTATCTAAAAATATACGTTTATTAAATAAGTTTATTCGTTTATTGAGTATTTCATTCCGATTTCTTCCGAACAAATAGGAACCACAAGATCTTCGACCATAAGGATAACATGTAATAGCATGAGGACCAAACTCCCAAACTGGTGACTCTGATAGTGACCCGTTGCCATTCTTTCAACTTGCTAAATTTGTATAGCCATATTAAAACGATAGAGTACACACACCAAGACTACAATGCTTCTTATACAGTCGTCGGTGATTAATCGATAAAAGAAACCGACATAATATGGTGAAAAATACGTTAAATCACAAATTCGTTGTAATACCAGAAAGTCATGGTTTAATTTTATGATATTTATATTTTAAAAGGGTAGAATATGTGAGTTAAAAAATTGTTTGCGCAAAAAATATATGTTTCTTAAATAAGTTTAGTCGTGTACTAAGTATTTTATTCCGGTTTATTCCCACGCTTTGATATTGTAACATCCATATTCCAGCGAATAAATAGGAACCATAAGATTTCCAACCATAAAGATAACATATAATATCATCAGGAGCAATCTCCCAAACTGGTGACCCCAATGGTGACCCGGGTGTTTTTTACCGCCATTTTTCTCCGTTGCCATTCTTTTAACAGAAAGTCATGTTTTAATTTTATGATTTTTATATTTTGAAATTGTTTTTCTTAAAACTTCAAAAACAAATAATTAGTGATGGTGTTTATTGATAGTATATAGTACGCAAAATGTGTTTATGTTGCCTTCACAGACATAATAATAACTAAGCAATCTTAATGAAATTGCTTGTGTGGTTTTAGATATTTGCCTTGAAGGCATTGAAATATATGTGTGTATGTCACCTTGTTTTTATTCTATCTAATATAATCTTGAATTGATTTTATAAATATGATGTCATTGTCAAATCTTCCTTTACGCATTCTCTTCTAAACAGTAAACAAAAATATGTACGAAAAACAAACAGAGAACGCAGCATAATTTGTTATTATTATTATTAAATACGCCTAAATATTACAAATTATAATGTTTCGAAAATCTTAAAAGTCTTTTTTACTTGTCACATTTGTTCTGTGTTTGTTGTTATACAGTTTAAGTAGTTGTCAGTATTAATGGTCTAAATGGACGCACGCATGATTACCAGAAAGGGTATGACTGGTGTTCTGATGCACAATGTGCTAAAGAATGGGGATGTATATCGAAAAATCACCTAAAGTAACTTTCAACAGGTTTAGTCGTTGATTAAGTATTTTATTCCGATTTATTTAAACTGTGTTACGGTTTAGATATCATAACATCCATATTCCAGCGAACAAACAGGAATCATTAGGATAACATATAGTAGCATAACGCCAATCTCGTAAATTGGTGACCCCGATGGTGACCCTTTTTTATCCTTATTAAAACGATAACCAGAATACGTATACATCAAGGCTACAAAGCTTTTAAAAGCAAGAAACTTACTTAATCTGGTGAAAAATACGGTTGAAAGCACTCTCAATTAATATATATATATATATTTCTGAGTTAACTTTATTTAACTTAATTTTGAAGATAAATTGAATATAAAAAACACACAATAATTTTATTGCTTTATAATTATTTATTAAATTTTACGAAGAATACAATTTTTAGCTATTGATGTGTTTTGTTTGAAATATCGAAGAGAACAGCCGTGTAAGATGACAATTTATTTTATTTTTTCCCAATTTACACCGATACATACTAATTTCCAAAAACAAAATATATTTGATTCATCTTGCAACATTGCTGAATAGTTTTCTCATCTGAAATTGACTATAATGATTTGACATTTCTTTTTAGGTTATAAATTGATTGTTTTTATTTTTAATTTGTGAAGTGATTTTGGATCTTTAACATATCCGCGCCCTTGAAGTATTTAGTTCAAAAAATAAATGATGTATTTTAAATTCACTGTATTCTTAATTATTCAAATTGTCAAAATTTTATCATATTAAACAATGTTTAAGTAACCAAATCCTTCACACTAAATTACTACAAAAAATTTTACAATAATACGTTAATATTTTATGAAACTTAATTCTAAAGTGATAATATTTACTTTTTGGTTTGAGTCTCCGATTCAAGTGGCAAAACACTGATTTTATTAATGGACCGCTTGATTACCGATTTAGCTGTTTTAATTGTTACAACTCGGATACGATTGTCAGAACCGGGATGTGTCTGAATGATTTTTATAAGAGTATTGAGTGCAACATTTACTTCATCTGATGTAAGTGCACCAGTAATCTTTAGCTGCCCCTTTAATTTGAGTATTTTTAAAAATCGAAGTATTACAGCTGTAACACGAAGAAGCTTGGTAAGTGATGAGTATCGATGAAATAAATTCCAAGATTCGGTGTCACTGCAAACCGGCGCTGCTGTATGCTGTCGGACATCTAAATTTAGTAGTTCTGAGCTAATCTTTAAATTAGGATTTTTAGGCCAAGTTGATTGATTTTGTCGAAGAAATAATGGGCCTGACCACCATTGATCTTGCTTCAGAAATTCGTTTGGCATTATTCCTCTTGATGCTAAATCCGCTGGATTTTGCGAAGTTGGAACGTAACACCAGCTGGTTATTGAAGAATTTTCCTGTATCTGGGTGATCCTATGTGCTACAAATGAAGCAAATTTAGCCGGTTCAGATTTAATTCGTAATAATGTTATCTCCGAATCTGACCAAAGATAAATTTGATCAAACTGCATATTTAAACTGTCGACGAGTTTATTCACTGTTTGCGACAAAAGCAACGCAGCACAAAGCTCCAAGCGTGGAATCGTCTGCTTTTTTAATGGAGCAACTCTAGACTTTGAACAAATCAATTGAACATGTTGGGTATCATAGTTATCTGTGCTTCTCATATAGACAACACAACCAAAACCCCTTTCCGAAGCATCTGAGAATCCATGGATCTGCACAGATTGATATTGAGGCACTAGGATACATTGTGGAATTTTTATTTGGTTCAATTCAATTAATTGTTTTTTAAATTCGATCCACTGATTCCGAATTTGATTTGTGATCAAATCATCCCAATCTAATGTGTGCAAAGTCCATATTGTCTGCATTATAAGTTTTGAAACCAACATCATTGGGGAACATAATCCCAAAGGGTCAAACAATTGACAGATTTCTGATAGAATGTTTCGTTTAGTACACATTGTATTTAGAGAAAATTTGGAAAAATTCATTTCGAATTCATCTTGCGAAGTGTCCCAATAAAGTCCCAGTACTAATGATTTTTTCGAAGTAGATTCAGGGGGTACCGAGAGAATAGGAACATTTGAGGAAAATTTCCTTAACTGGAAACCGCCTTTAGATAATAGTTTGGATAATTCCTCCTTCATGTTTAGTGCATCAGTGACATTATCAGCTCCCGTCAGCACGTCGTCGACATAAAAGTCATTCATCAAGACCGATGATGCTACGGGAAATGAAGCTGTTTCATCGAATGCCAACTGTTGCAAGGTGTGAGTTCCGAGGTATGGAGCGCTTTTAGTGCCATAGGTAACTGTGCACAACTTAAAGCATTGTATATTATCTGCTGGGTTATCTCTCCACCAAATTCGCTGCAAATCTTGTTGGTCATCATGTATGCGAATTTGCCTGTACATTTTAGTAATGTCGGCTGAAAAAGCAACTATGTGTGTCCTGAATCGAAGAATGATAGACAACAAATCCTGCTGAACCGTGGGACCTTTATGTAGACAATCGTTTAGAGATACATTGGACGCTGATTTCGACGATCCATTAAACACTACTCTTAATTTAGTAGTCGTACTAGTATCTTTCATTACACAATGATGTGGCAGATAGTATGCCTTATTGTATGAATTATTTATACTATGTGGATCTTGAACTAACATCATGTGTCCCAACGACAAATACTCACTCATAAATTCACGGTATTGCTGATAAATTTCAGGCTGACGAATTAGTTTTCTCTCTATAGAATAAAATTGTTGAAGCGATGTGAAGTTTGAATGACCAAGGCGTTTTATATTGTCATTTATAGGTAATGAAACAGAATACTGACCGGACGGGAGACGCTTGACGTTCTTAATATAATGTTCTTCACAGTATTTTTCTTCTAATGAAAAATCATTTTTAACATAAATTGTTTCCATTTCCCAGAAACGTTTTAAGTCGTTATGAAGACTTTCATTCGTACACAATACAGTGGCTGGTCCTTCATCAATACTTTGACGAGAACATACTCGACCACTAATTACATATCCGAACACGCTTGACATAAACGGTGGTAGATTTTTAAGTACAGTAATAGCTTGACCACTAAACAGTTGATTGTAAATTTCAGCACCAAGTAACATATCGATTTTGTTTGGTACATGGAAATATGGGTCAGCTAACTGAATTTCGGCAGGAATTAAATTTAAATCAATATTGACTGGATTGGCTGGTAACTGATTTGTGATTTTTGGAATGATAAAGAAATCGAGTGTTGCTGAGAAATTAGATGTTCTGGACGTAATTGTTAGAGAAACTTTTGCTTTGATTACGGTTTCACTTCCACCGATGCCAGATACGACTTTACTGGTTGATTGTTTTTTCAGCTTCAATAATTTAACAATACTTTCAGTCACGAAGTTTAAATGTGATCCACTATCTAATAATGCCCTACACAACAGTTTTCCATTGGATTCTGTTGCAACATTAAGCAACGTAGTTCCTATCAGAATCTGTTCGACATTTCTTAAACTAGCTGAATTTTTGACTTGAGTATTGCTTAACTGACACGATGATAATCCAGAAATTTCAACACTACCTGATTCTTCTCGACGATTATTACCAGATTCATTTCCGTTTAGCCCTGTAGTTGCTGAAAAGCTCTTAGAGTTTCGAAAACTTGTGTTTGTCCCAAAATGAAGCAGTTCATTATGTTTCAGAGAACATTTGCTACAAGGTGGCTTATCACATGTTCCAACTCTATGTTTCGAAATTAGGCAATTGGTACACAATTGATTACTTCGTGCGTATTGAAAACGCATTTGCGGAGATATTTTAATATCTAAGAAACCTGGACAATTTGTAATCAAGTGTGATCCTTCACAATATGAGCACTTTATATTATTAGATACTAACGAGATTGATTTTCCTTTAAAATAATGAGATGGTTTGTTATCACTTGGATACTTTGAATTGGCTGTCAGCTTGATGGCGTCTAAAATTCGTACACGATTTTGCAACAAATTGATAAATTTGTCGAAGTTCAATAATTTATTAGTTTCTGAATTTTTAATTATGTAGATTTTAGATGCCTTATCGAGTTTTTCAGTTAAGTGGTGGATTAGCATTAAGTCCCACTTCTCAACCTCGATGTGCAAAGATTTTAGAGCACTATAATTTTTTACAGAATGGTCAATAAATGTTTGCAAAGCAACTGCTGAATTTTCATGAGGAGATTTAATTTCGTACAATTCTCTCATGTGAATTCTTTGAATTAGAATGGCATTATCGTAGCGTTTACACAATGCTTCCCATGCCACGTTGTAATTATCAGACGTTACCAGAAGGTTTTCGATCAAATTATATGCTTTTCCGGAACGAATGTGTGATACTAAATAAACAAATTTTACTGTATTATCGATGGTAGTTTTGTTATGAATTAGATCTTTGAAAATATCCCTAAAGGCTAACCATTCACTCTCTAAGCCACTAAAAGTTGGTAGCTTGAGCTCTGGGAGTTTTATCGACATTACGGGACTATTTTGTTCTATTTGGGTACTATTAGCTGATACGTCACCATAAACCGGTTCTTTTGTTTGAGTTTCTAGTTTCTTAAGATCGTGAAGTTTATTTAACAAAGCGCTTTCAACGTATTCGTAATCATCTTCAAACGATATACGATCAGTTGCAGCAGCTTCATCTAAGATCTCTATCTTAAGTTGGACTTGATGATACTTGTCATATACCAACTGTAATCTACGAATGTTAGATTCGACTTCACCTATTGTTTTTAGGCTCAATAGTTTGTTTCTAAATTGGGTTACTTGGCCCTTAAATGCAGCACGTTTCCTTTTTAATGAATCTAAAGTCACAGTTTTTGATATGGGCCTAAAGTCCCTATTACTAGCGTGATCACTCTCGTCAGAGTCACGGTTTGACATTCTTATTTAACTTAACTTTATGCGAATAAAAACTAAAAAAAATTAAAATTAATTAAAATTAACGAATCAGTGGTTTGTCACCTACAAAAGAAGCAGTTATTTCTGCTTACCCAAAATAGTATACCAAAAAATAAATATTATGCTAGAAACGTAAATGTTAGTATAACTTACAACTTATTCTGACTTCAGTATGTACTGATTTTAATTATACGACCTTGGTTCCTTGATGCTGCGACTGGTAATGCTGATAATTGCAATATAGATGAAATATTTACTGGAATACCTCCTGGTTAACGACGAAATATGTTGAATAACTTCGATGAAACTATCGGTACGGTACTCAAATGCTTTATTATTTTATATTTAATATTTCACGATGCCTGAACGATGACGATTCACTAAAGATAGTGACTGTGATATGATGTGTATCGATGTACTTCGTAGAACTGGATGACTTGTATAACGATTGGTGTAAATCGAATTATCCGATGTTTTGATTGTATTCACGACGATGCTTTTAGTAGAATTAACCTCATAAAACCAATTTCACTGTCCACACGGGTTAATTTCAAAATGTGATGATGTTGAATGAAGGATTTTTCTTGAAGAATTTTCAAGATGGTTCCGACTTTAATATGAGTTTACATAAATCATAAATCCGACGAAATAAATTGAAAAATTAATTTGCTAATTTATCGATGATTACTGATTTTATGGATATTTAATAAATCGAAGATTGGTTGGATGGTGAACGCACCAGGTAACTTTTACTGATTGACAAAATGGCTGTACGTTTTACGTATGTAACAATTAAGCACGCGGTTTCACCATCCGGCTCGAAGGACCCAAATGAAAGCACTCTCAATTAATATATATATATATATATATATATATTTCTGAGTTAACTTTATTTAACTTAATTTTGAAGATAAATTGAATATAAAAAACACACAATAATTTTATTGCTTTATAATTATTTATTAAATTTTACGAAGAATACAATTTTTAGCTATTGATGTGTTTTGTTTGAAATATCGAAGAGAACAGCCGTGCAAGATGACAATTTATTTTATTTTTTCCCAATTTACACCGATACATACTAATTTCCAAAAACAAAATATATTTGATTCATCTTGCAACATTGCTGAATAGTTTTCTCATCTGAAATTGACTATAATGATTTGACATTTCTTTTTAGGTTATAAATTGATTGTTTTTATTTTTAATTTGTGAAGTGATTTTGGATCTTTAACAACGGTCAAATCACAAATTCGTTGTGAGACCAGAAAGTCATGTTTTAATTTTATGATTTTTATGTTATAGGTAGAACTGCTGTATTTTTTTAAGTTAGGGGGTGTCAAATATTTAAAATTTTCATGCACATGGTATTGTATTTATTGCCAAAAAAAGAATTTAATTATCTAAAAATACACGTTTATTAAATAAGTTTAATCGTTTATTGAGTATTTCATTCCGATTTCTTCCGAACAAATAGGAACCACAAGATTCCCGACCATAAGGATAACATGTAATAGCATGAGGACCAAACTCCCAAACTGGTGACCCCAATGGTGACCCATGTGTTTTACCGCAATTTTTCTTCGTTGCCATTCTTTAAACTTGCTAAATTTGTATAGCCGTATTAAAGCGATGACCAGCCCAAGTAGCATCGTATAACTATTAGTTGTGCACAACTAAATTCAGGTTGTGAGAATGTTTTCACAACCAGTAGTTGCTTGTTGAATGGTTGTCAAACTTATTAAAATTTTCGACAGAAAATTGTAGTTGTAAAATACTTGTTTCTAATAAAATACACCACTGATTCATACATCCAGCTAATTTGCTCGTAAAATTGGTTGGGACATGCATTACACAACTAATATTATTACCATTTGAGATCCAGTACTAATTGATTAGCAAATATATTTAGCACATGCACGTGACAACTTCTTTAATCACTAATAAAGAACCGAAACAAACAGTTCCCAAAATTTGTTGTCAAGTAGTTGTCACAGCTGAATACCATCACCATTTCAGATTCGCTTTCCCTTTTCACATCAGAAGTAGTGATCTGAATTCTTGTTCCGTTTTGCCAATCCTTTAGTTGTTGTTTAGCTGTATATATTTCACATTTATGTATTGAGCACTAAAGCCATTTTGTTCACTTGTGCTTATTTAAATAAAAATGTATAGAAGACCTAAATTGGACATTTCCGAATGGAAAAAATAGAAAAAAAGTGGTTCATGTAGGCGGTTGGTGATAAGGAATCGATTAAAGTTCAGATTTATAGAAAATAGTTCAGGTGAAAACTCGACGTCTGCGAATAATCAATTTCCAACCCAAGATTATCCATCAGGGAGTAACCAGACGAATGCAGCAATTTCTTCTAATAGCCAGAACGACTTCGACGATAGAGATTGTAATGTGGAAGATGAACTCATTAATGAAGATTTGGACAGTTTCTCGGACAGTGAAAATGAAAATCAAAATATTGAGAATGACACTAATTTTACAGAGGATTTAAGGATTTTGGCTACAACACACAATATTAGACATACAGCAATCAATGAATTGCTAAAAATAATAAAGAAGCGGACGGGGGGTATAAGTGCCATCCGATGCACGAACGTTACGCGATGCTTCATTTTTCGACCTAGAAATCCTCATTTTACAGTAAAAATGTATTTCCCATTATTTCTCCTGCGTATATGTGCGATATTTATCGAAAATTAGAATTGCATAAATATCAATCAGAATAATGTAATATTTTTCTCCATCATATATTTTATGTTTATAGTGTCATATTGTATCTAGTTATACATACTGTATTTTTGTAGTGTGAGTACACCTGATTATTATTATAATGGTTGTCATAACTTTTGTTATTACTATTTTACTTGTGCAGAAGATTATGTTGTGTAGTTCTTTTTTTGACCACAATTATTCGTTTTCAAATAGTTGACAGACAGCTGTGACAGCGTGTTCTACAGGTTGTGACGACATTGAAATACCTATTTCGAAAATATTTTACAACCGTTTCACGCTCAATTAAAAGTTGTGAAAAACAATCACAACTCCTTATACCGGTTTCACAAAGCTATGAAAAACAATTATTTTCGCCAAAATAGCTATGTGATACGTTGTAATGCTGTTGTGGTATACGGTTCGCCATAACAAAAAGGCGGGGAAATTAGTTGTCACAGTAATGTGAGAACCAATGGACAAATAAAAATGCTACTTGAGAGAGTACCTACACCAAGATTACAATGCTTCTTATACAGTCATCGGTGATTAATTGATATAAGAAACCGACATAATATGGTGAAAAATACGTTAAATCACAAATTCGTTGTAAGATCAGAAAATCATGGTTTAATTTTATGATATTTATGTTTTGAAAGGGTAGAATATGTGAATAAAAAAAATTGTTTGTGCAACACTCATTGTTCAACTATTAATTAATCAAACAATTTCATAATCTAAAACATATATGTTTTTTAAATAAGTTTAGTAGTGTACTAAGTATTTTATTCCGAGTTATTCCCACGCTTTGATATCGTAACATCCGTATTCCAGCCAACAAACAGGAACCATAAGATTCCCAACCAGAAGGATAATATATAATAGCATAATGAGTAATCTCCCAAACTGGTGACCCCGATGGTGACCTGGGTGTTTTTTACCGCCATTTTTCTCTGATGCCATTCTTTTAACAGGCTAAATTTCTATAGCTTTATTAAAGCGATAAGCAAGGTAAGAGTACATCAAAGCTGCAATGCTTCTTATACAACCATTGGTGACTAATCATATAAGTAATCGACATAATATGATGAAAAATATGTCAAATCACAAATACGTTGGGAGACCAGCAAGTCATGTTTTAATTTTATGATTTTTATATTTTGAAATTGTTTTTCTTAAAACTTCAAAACCAAATAATTAGTGATGGTGTTTATTGATATAGTATATAGTACGCAAAATGTGTTTATGTTGTCTTCACAGACATAATAATGACCAAGCAACCTTAATGAAATTGTTTGTGTGGTTTTAGATACTTGCCTTGAAGGCATTGAAATAGATGTGTGTACGTCCCCTTTTTTTATTCTATCTAATATAATCTTGAATTGATTTGATAAATATGATGTCACTGTCAAATCTTCCTTTACGCATTCTCTTCTAAACAGTAAACAAAAGTATGTACGAAAAACAAACAGAGAACGCAGCATAATTTGTTATTAGTATTATTAAATACACCTAAATATTACAAATTATAATGTTTCAAAAATCTTAAGTCTTTTTTATTTGTCACATTTGTTCTGTGTTTGTTGTTATATAGTTTAAGTAGTTGTCAGTATTAACGGTCTAAATGGACGCACGCGTGATGAACACCAGAAAGGGTATGACTAGTGTTCTGGTGCACAATGTGTTAAAGAATGGGGATGTATATCGAAAAATCACCTAAAGTAACTTTCAACAGGTTTAGTCGTTTATTAAGTATTTTATTCCGATTTATTTAAACTGTGTTACGCTTTAGATATCGTAACATCCATATTCCAGCGAACAAACAGGAACCATAAGGATAGTATATAGTAGCATAAGGGCCAATCTCGTAAATTGGTGACCCCGATGGTGACCCTTCTTTATCCTTATTAAAACGATAAGCAGAATACGTATATTTCAAATCAAAAGCTTTTAAAAAGCAAGAAGCCTACTTAATCTGGTGAAAAATACGGTCAAATCACAAATTCGTTGTGAGACCAGAAAGTCATGTTTTAATTTTATGATTTTTATGTTTTGTATGCGTAGAACTGCTGTATTTTTTTAAGTTAGAGGGTGTCAAATATTTAAAATTTTCATGCACATAGTATTGTATTTATTGCTAAAAAGAATTATTTAAAAATATACGTTTATTAAATAAGTTTAATCGTTTATTGAGTATTTCATTCCGTTTTCTTCCGAACAAATAGGAACCACAAGATCCCCGACCATAAGGATAACATTTAATAGCATGAAGACCAAACTTCCAAACTGGTGACTCCGATAGTGACCCGTTGCCATTCTTTCAACTTGCTAAATTTGTATAGCCATATTAAAGCGATAAGCAAAGTACATACACCAAGACTACAATGCTTCTTATACAGTCATCGGTGATTAATTGATATAGAAAACCGACATAATATGGTGAAAAATACGTTAAATCACAAATTCGTTGTAAGATCAGAAAATCATGGTTTAATTTTATGATATTTATGTTTTGAAAGGGTAGAATATGTGAATAAAAAAAATTGTTTGCGCAACACTTATTGTTCAACTATTAATTAGTCAAACAATTTCATAATCTAAAACATATATGTTTTTTAAATAAGTTTAGTCGTGGACTAAGTATTTTATTCCGATTTATTCCCACGCATTGATATCGTAATATCAGTATTCCAGCCAACAAACAGGAACCATAAGATTCTCAACCATAAGGATAGTATATAATGGCATAACGAGTAATCTCCCAAACTGGTGACCCCGATGGTGACCCGGGTGTTTTTTACCGCTATTTTTCACCGTTGGCATTCTTTTAACAGGCTAAATTTCTATAGCTTTATTAAAGCGATAAGCAAGGTAAGTGTACATCAAGACTGCAATGCTTATTATACAACCATTGGTGACTAATCATGCAAGTAACCTACATAATATGATGAAAAATACGTCAAATCACAAATATGTTGTGAGACCAGAAAGTCATGTTTTAATTTTATGATTTTTATATTTTGAAATTGTTTTTCTTAAAACTTCAAGAACAAATAATTAGTGATGGTGTTTATTGATAGTATGTAGTACGCAAAATGTGTTTATGTTGTCTTCACAAACATAATAATGACCAAGCAACCTTAATGAAATTGTTTGTGTGGTTTTAGTTACTTGAAGCCTTGAAATATATGTATGTACGTCACCTTGTTTTTATTCTATCTAATATAATCTTAAATTGATTTGATAAATATGATGTCATTGCCATATCTTCCTTTACGCATTCTCTTCTAAACAGTAAACAAGAATATGTACGAAAAACAAACAGAGAACGCAGCATAATTTGTTATGATTATTATTAAATACACCTAAATACTACAAATTATAATGCTTCGAAAATATTAAAAGTCTTTTTTACTTGTCACATTTGTTCTGTGTTTGTTGTTATATAGTTTAAGTAGTTGTCAGTATTAACGGTCTAAATGGACGCACGCGTGATGAACACCAGAAACGGTATGACTGGTGTTCTGGTGCACAATGTGCTAAATAATGGGGATGTATATCGAAAAATCACCTAAAATAACTTTCAACAGGTTTAGTCGTTGATTAAGTATTTTATTCCGATTTATTTAAACTGTGTTACGCTTTAGATATCGTAACATCCATATTCCAGCGAACAAACAGGAACCATAAGGGTAACACATAGTAGCATAAAGGCTAATCTCGTAAATTGGTGACCCCGATGGTGACCCTACTTTATCCTTATTAAAACGATAAGCAGAATACGTACACATCAAGGCTACAAAGCTTTTAAAAAGCAAGAAACCTACTTAATCTGGTGAAAAATACGGTCAAATGACAAATTGGTTGTGAGACCAGAAAGTCATGTTTTAATTTTATGATTTTTATGTTTTGTATGGGTAGAACTGCTGTGTTTTTTTTAGTTAGAGTGTGTGAAATATATATAATTTTCATGCATATAGTATTGTATTTATTGCTAAAAAAGAATTTATTTATCCGAAAATTATAAAGTTGGGCATTTAATTATCTAAAAATATACGTTTATTAAATAAGTTTAATCGTTTATTGAGTATTTCATTCCGATTTCTTCTGAACAAATAGGAATCACAAGAGTCCCGACTATAAGGATAACATGTAATAGCATGAGGACCAATCTTCCAAACTGGTGACCCCGATAGTGACCCGTGTGTTTTTACCGCCATTTTTCTTCGTTGCCATTCTTTCAACTTGCTAAATTTTTATAGCCATTTTAAAGCGAATACATAGACCAAGACTACAATGCTTCTTATACAGTCGTCGGTGATTAATCGATAAAAGAAACTGACATAATATGGTGAAAAATACGTTAAATCGCAAATTCGTTGTAAGACCAGAAAGTCATGGTTTAATTTTATGATATTTATGTTTTGAAAGGGTAGAATATGTGAGTGAAAAAAATTCTTTGCGCAACAATTATCGTTCAACTATTAATTAGTGAAACAATTTCATAATTTAAAAAATATACTATTATATCTGGTCGTGATACCTGGGCAGCAAACAACAACCTCCCAACTGCTTCTTGATAAGGCACATCCTTCGTGGATTCGCGATCTGACTCATTCTTCGGCGACAAATCTAAAGTAAGTATCTGATTTGGATCAGCTGGAACACTTACACTATTACAATCGACCATTTGGAAACGTTCTAGTATTTTTTGAATATACTGGCTTTGATTTATCGAAATCGTTCCCGACTTGCGGTCTCGCGTAATCTGCATGCCCAACACACATTTGGCCTCACCACTGTCCTTCATTTTAAATTGCTTCTGTAGACACAACTTCAAATCAGCTTTCAAAACTTTGTCGTTGGAAAAAATGAGCAAGTCGTCAACATATACTGCCACAATCAACATCTTACTACCATCTATAAGATAGTAAATGCCTGCATCGTGATTAGATCATTTCATGCCAAAATTCTTCAAAGCAGTGTCCAAACGCTGATTCCATACACGACTGGACTGCTTGAGTCCGTATAACGACTTCTTTATCCAACAAACACGTTGACTTCCATCACTAAACTTTTCAGGTTGAATCATATAGATTTCCTCGCTTAAATCTCCATGAAGGAACGCTGAAATCGCATCCATCTGATCGATCTCTAAATCGTATCTCACAGCTACCGCAATCAAAAACCGTATCGACGAGTAGCGAACTACGGATGAGAATGCCTCCTCATAATCAATGCCCTTACGCTGAGCACAACCCTTCACTACCAAACGAGCCTTGTACCGATGTACCACTCCTTTCTCGTTGTACTTGGTCTTGAAAACCCATTTGCATTGAATTGCTGTACGATCAGGTGGCAAATCTGTAAGCGACCACGTCTCGTTTTCGATTAACGAACGATACTCCTCTTCCATAGCTATTTTCCAGTGAGACGCATTTGAGCTGCTCATAGCCCCTCCACTGACAATGGATCATCCAACTGAACACGTGATACAACATAAACGAAATAATTACTTTTCGTCGACTTGTGCTCTCTCGATGAACGACGCGGTTGTAACGAAACATCGTTCACTTCCTCATTTGACGGTTCATTACTAACCATACATTGAATCTTCATCTGTTAGATTCGCACTATTTTGATATCCAGATACGCATTCTGAACTTGCTGTTGTAACAATTGCCTCATCCTCCAACTCGATAGCCTTTACAATTCTCGCTGTAGCCGACCATGATGTATTCCCTTGATTTCGAATCAAATTTCTGGCGCTTTTGTTTCGGAACATGTACCATTGCCTTGCATCAAAACACTTTCAAGTTGGACAAATCAGGCTTTTTGTTGGACCAAATTTCTTCGGGCGTTTTATCGATAGCCCCACGATATGGTGAACGATTTAAAAGATAAGCCGCTGTGTTGACAGCTTCACCCCAAAATCTGTTGTCAAACTTTGCGTCAAAAAGCATACATCTCGCACGCTCGATCAATGTTCGATTCATCCTTTCCGCCTTGCCGTTTTGCTCTGGCATATGTGGTGCAGTTGTTTGATGCTGTATCCCCGAATCTCGGAGGAACTTAGAAAACTCCTTGTTGCAGTACTCTGTTCCATTATCTGAACGCAACTTTCCGATTTTGTGACCCGTTTGATTCTCCGCAAATGCTTTGAACTCCCTGAAAACATTCAAGGTGTTTGATTTGTTCTTGATGAAATACACGGAAATCTTGCAGCTAAAATCATCCAAGAAAGTCACAAAATATCGCGAGCCGCCAAATGAATCAACTGGCATTGGATCACACAGATCAGTGTGCACCAGTTCTAGTGCTCTAGTAGCCGGAGATTTGCTGTCCTTGAACGGAAGGCGAGTCTGTTTCCCCTTTAAACAAGTTTCACATTTATCCTGTTGACCACCGACAAAACTCATCCCGTCCACAAAACCATTTCGTAATCTCATCAAGCTATCATGATCTACATGTCCTAGACGACGATGCCATAATTCCCATGAATCCTCAACTTTGACCCTCAAACATGTTTCACTCGTCTGTGTTACTTTGAACATCCCTGCATTTACTTTTGCCTCAACCAGTAATTTGTTGTTTTTGTCGAAAGCATTGCAATCATTTGCACTAAACTTGACAATTAGTCCTTTGCCAACTAACTGACTGACCGACAATAAGTTTGTGCAAAGACCTGGCACGAATAGAACGTCATGAACTGTAGTATCCACTATACGATTATTCACCTGTAGCTGGAGTAAAACATTGCCGATCAATTCGGCCTTCAATTTTGATTGATTTGCAATCGTGACCTCTCCTGATTCTGATACTGGTTTGAGATTTTCCATCCAACCTTGTTCACATGTCATGTGTGCAGAGGCACCAGAGTCTACATGCCACTCAGTCGGTTTAAGATTGCATGCCGTCAAACACGAAAAAACTGACGAATGACTAGCCATCTTCGCTTTCGAACATTTGTTTTTGTAGTGACCAACTTCATCACATCCGAAACATTTCCCGTCCTTTACTTGTTTCTTCTTCTTCTTCTGATAATTGTTTGACTTCGCTGGCTTTATTTACATGGCTGATGCAGAGGCAGAGCCCTCAACTCTATCATCCAAACGAACTTCTTGAAGTAGCTTGGTTTTTATTAAGTCAACCGAAATTTTTGTGCCAGAACTCCCTATCGCCATAATCATGGGCTTGTACTCGTTGCTTAATCCGGCCAACAACAATGTGCCAATCCACTCATCGTGTATTTCCATGCCGGCACCTTTCAACTTGTGAGCGGTCATAATAATTTTGTTAGCGAAAAATTCCATCGAACCGCAATTCACCAGTATAGTTGAAACAAGTTCACGCAATATTGCTACACGACGAAGTAGACCAGAATTTTCAAACGCTACTTTTAAACTATCCCAAACATCCTTCGCTGTATTTGCTTTTTGAATGTGTGAAAAATTCACACTGTCCACTAATAAAATAATTGATGCCTTGGCTTTTGAATCTTCAGTTTCTTTCTTTACTGGGTCAATTTCCTTGCATGTGCCCTCCACATGACTCCAAAGGTCATTCATTTGAAGATATGTTTGAGCAGCAAATTTTCATGTTTCATAGTTATCTCTTCCACGCAATTTCTCTATGGACGCAAACGTTGCCGCCGTTTTAAATTTTTTTTTTTCTTTTTACACAGAAAAAAAAATTAGAATAAACTCGTTAACCACGAATTATAACAAAACTGAACTTTTTAATACTTTTTCCTTTGATTATTTAAGTGGGTCTGGGCCCATAATCTGATGTGATTATAGACTTAATAAAAAGAAGCATAACGCAAATAAAAATGACAAGCGCCCATTCACTAGGTATTTATTAAAAGTGACAAAAGAAAGTACATAAGGAAAAGAACGCCTCAAGCGGCTAGCATTAAAAACAAAATAAAGACTCTCTCACACTTAATAACTCAACACATATTAAAGCGATAAGCAGAGTACATACACCAAGACTACAATGCTTCCTATATAGTCATCGGTGATTAATTGATATAAGAAACCGACATAATATGGTGGAAAAAACGTTAAATCACAAATTCGTTGTAAGACCAGAAAGGCATGGTTTAATTTTATGATATTTATGTACTGAAAGGGTAGAATATATGAGTAAGAAAATTGTTTGCGCAACGCTTATCGTTCAACTATTAATTAGTCAAACAATTTCATAATCTAAAAAATATATGTTTCTTAAATAAGTTTAGTCGTGTACTAAGTATTTTATTCCGATTTATTCCCACGCTTTGATATCGTAACATCCGTATTCAAGCGAACAATCAGGAACCATAAGATTCCCAACCATAAGGATAACATATAATAGCATCAGGAGCAATCTCCCAAACTGGTGACCCCGATGGTGACCCGGGTGTTTTTTGCCACTATTTTTCTCCGTTGCCGTAGACGTTTTCACAGGCTAACCGACATAATATGATGAAAAATATGTCAAATCACAAATACGTTGTGAGACCAGAAAGTCATGTTTTAATTTTATGATTTTTGTATTTTGAATGGGTAGAACTGAGTAAAGAAAAATTGTTTGTGGAACATGATTTTTTATTGTGTTATTTTAAGGTAAATAACGTCAAATATTTAACATTTTCATGACGTGGTGTTGTATTTATTGCTACAGAAAAGAAACTGATTATTCGAAAATTCTAAAGCTCTTTTTAAAGATAAACGAATAAGGATTATAAAATAATTATAAAACTAAGTATTCACATATCGTTCAACTATTAATCAGTGGAACAATGTAATAATCTAAAAAATAGGTTTCTTAATTAGGTTTAGTCGTATGGGTACGAAATATGGGCAAACCCAATCAAAAATTAAATATACCGTAAAAAAATGACAGCGGTACAACGTCGTGAGACCCTCAGGATCTGCAGTTCTTACAGAGTTGTATTAGAATCTGCTGTTTTGGTTATAAAAGAAACCAGAAATGGACAACCACCACAGAAGGTGAAACCTGTCATTTAGAAGACGAAGCCTAGAGTGACAATATACGAGACAATATCTTGATGTAATACCAAAGTAGTTCCGTGGTGGATTTTCTGTCTGATGGAGAAGGGGGTTTTTAGTCGGTAGTTTTGAAAGGTAGAGAGTGCGACACCTCACCTCCTCAAAAAAATCCAAAAATGCCTCCTCAAAAAATTCCATAAATCAATCCAATTGGTGAAGTTTTAGAAATTCTATTGTAGCAACTTTGGACCTGATTATCATCCCTCAAGAAGGAAATGAAGCTTATAGTAACTTTTCTTAACTCTTAAACAATATTTGTGTAAAGTTTGGTTCAAACGGGCAAGGCGTGTGGATTTATTTAAATATCATACACATATACTGTACCTGCATACACAACCAGGTGAACGATTTTAAAAGAACTACTTAAATAACTTAAAAAAGTGTACAAACAAAAAAAGTATAGATACAAAAGTTTCACAGTTTTTAGGGGGAAATCAAATGATGAGCTTGAATTTGACGTTGTGGTCAAGTTTCAAGGTAATTTCAGGGACAAGTCGATTTTTAAAAATCAAAACACCTATTTGTGATTCTACGTTCAGCCATATAGTATCATTTTTATTAATCAGAGTCAAAAATAGGTGTTTAACCTTGAAATAACCTTGAAATTTCACTTCAAGATCAAGACCCCCCCTAAAAATTGTGAAACTTTTGTATCTACACTTTTTAATTTAGACCTTCCCTTGGGAGTTGTTTGAGAGGTTCTTTTAAAATGGGTCACCCTGTATATAATGAGTCTTTCATCAAATCATAAGCAAATCATCAAATTTTATTTTCAAAATCAGGGCTTCGTTCAAGAAACGTTCCGCGCATTACGTGATTACGTGATCCTCGCTACAACTATTTATTCAACCGGTCCGTACTTCTTCCAAAACGAAACTGTTGTGTTGCCATATTCGTCAATGGCGAGCATTACAGATCGATGAGATCGATGATAAGCAACTTCTTATGGCCTCTACTGGGCGTGATGGATATATGTGGTTCCAACAGGACGGCGTTGCGTTCCACGAAATTCTACACGAGCGAGCGGTTAAGGGCATGGTTATATAAAAAGATGAAGAGTTGTCAAAAATTAGACCTCACGAATACATGCCCCTAAGCAAAGCTACGGCGGACATTTGAACGATGTTATATTTCATACTTAATGCCATAAAATATTCTTTCAAATAACAAAAAAAAATTAAGTGGATATGTGGCGGGAACATTACCGTCGATGCAAGTAAATTGGCATCACCTTTTTTGGTTTACTGGGTTGATAAAACCACGGTATTCTAAAACCACGTTAGTCTAAAATGACGAGATTATAAAATCAGGAGTCAAAAAAAGAAGGAAATAGCGAATAAAAACGGCGGAATAAGATGGCTGCAAATTAATCAACGTTTTGATTATATCTGTAATTCTTAATAAAATATTAATAATTAATTAAATAAATAAATAAACGAATATCGATTATCTGACGAATGAAATACAAATAACAAAACAACAATTGATGTAACTCATTTTCGGATTAATATAAAACAAGTGTAGTGAACTTAACGTTGCGAATATAGTGGAGTATTAATAGAGGGAGGTGTTCCCAGAGGATATTGTAACCAGAAAACGGATCCTATGGGCACTGAGGGGTTTTAAACCATTTAAATCGGCTGGTCCGGATCAAATTATACCAGCTGAACTTCAAAACAACTCAGTAATTATTCTTCCCTACCTGGAAGCTATATTCAAAGGGTGTTTGATGCTGGGCTATATTCCTAGGTACTGGACGGAGGTCAATGTGGTGTTTATACCGAAAGCGGGGAAAAGCTCACATGTCTATCCTAAGGACCTAAGACCAATAACTCTATCATCCTTTCTTTTGAAAACCTTGGAAAGGCTGCTGGATGTATACATCAGAGATAAAATAGGTGCCAGGAAGTGGGCATCGTCTCAGCATGCGTACACAAAGGGTAGATCTGTGGACACTGCTCTGCACGCCTTGGTGTGTACGATTGAGAAATCGATTAGTTCGAAGGAATTCTGTTTGGTGGCTTTCCTGGATATAGAAGGCGCCTTTAATAATGTGAAAGCGGAGGCAATCAAGGAGGGATTGTCATTTTTGGAGGTGGACGTTCCTCTGATAGGGTTAATCAATTATATGCTGGGAAGCAGGATTGTTAGCTCAAAGTTGGGGGACTCCACCATCAAGAGGCGAGTAACTAGGCGAACCCCGCAAGGGGAGGGGGGGGGGTTCTGTCCCCTCTTATCTGGAACATAGTGGTAAACGGGTTACTACTTGAATTGGAGAGAGAGGGTATTGAAGTTATCGCTTACGCAGATGACGTAGCTTTAGCTGTTACCGGGAAATTCCTGGGCACGATTGTAGACGTATTGCAGAATGCGCTTACCATCGTTACGAAATGGGCTGGCAAATGTGGACTTGATATTAACCCGTCCAAGGCAGAGCTGGTACTCTTCACTAAGAAATACAAAATCCCGGTAGTTGTCCCTCCTACCTTAAATGGCACGAGACTTGCTTTTACTGACTGAGCTAGATATCTGGGCATTATCTTGGACAGTAAGCTTAGTTGGAAGCCCAACATGTTGGAGAGAATAAACAAAGCTACTATTGCTTTGTACTCCTGTAGGAACGCCATTGGTCATAGATGGGGTCTGAAGCCGGAGCTGGTACACTGGCTTTACACCGATGTAGCGAGACCTGTACTCATGTACGGGGTGGGTGTTTGGTGGCCAGCTCTGGACAAGGTAACTTATAAAAGTAAGATTGAGAGAGTGCAAAGAACAGCCTGTATGCTTGTTAGCGGGGCACTGAGGTCGACACCGACAAGTGCCTTAGAGGTTATGTTGCACTTTCTTCCGGTCGACATTTTTAGCAAACAGATGGCGGCAAATACGGCTGTATGACTTGCAGCCGTCTCTCAGTGGAGGTGTCTTAGTATAGGACACTCTACTATTGTTAGATCTTTGAAGGATGAGCTGGCGAATCTTGACTACATTAAACCTACTCTACGCTTCGAGAAGCGATTTCAGACCTCCTTCCCTTCAAGGGAATCCTGAAGGGATAGACCGTTATCGAGAACCAAAGCGTTGCAATTCTTCACAGATGGCTCCAAGCTAGACGACAAAGTAGGAGCTGGAGTATTCTGTGACAAATTAAATGTAAACATTTCTATTCGTCTCCCTGATTACTGCAGCGTGTACCAAGCTGAAGTCGTAGCGATTGAGGAGGTCATGACGTGGTTGAAACATAATGTGTTATCCTCAGACGATATCACAATCTATGTGGACAGTCAAGCGGCGATCCAGACTACCTGGATATTGAAATGCTCACTCATCTCTAAATGAGATGGGTGAGCATTTCAATATCCAGGTAGTCTGGGTCCCAGGTCACTCGGGTGTCATGGGGAACTGCAGGGCAGATGAACTTGCTGGGCATGGTACGACTCTCCAGCTGCAACCGGAAAGAGCAAGTCTGGGGAGGCCTATTACAGCGCTGAGACAAGCACTTGGGAAGCAGGCGCTATCCTCAGCGGGGGAATGGTGGTCTAACACGCTCACCTGTAGAGTTGCAAGACAAGTTTGGCCAAAGCTGGACTTGGGGCGCACTAGGGCATTAATATCCTTACGCAGACGTGAATTAAGAACGGTCGTAGGAATTCTCACGGAAAACTGCCTTTTTGGAGAACATGCAAGAAGGCTGGGTCTGGAGGCTAATGACTTCTGCAGAAGCTGCTTGGACGAAGAGGAGGAAGAGACGTTGGTCCACTTCCTTTGCTCGTGTCCAGCATTGACTCTCAGAAGGCACAAACACTTAGCTAAGTTCAGGATGGACTGCCTCTCGGATCTCGAAAACATTAAAGTGCGGGACGTCTTACGCTACATAAATAGCTCGAAATGGTTCCAATAGGGGTAAAAGGGGATACATCACCTCCAGCCACTCCAACCTAACCTAACCTAACCTTTATAGAGGGAACACATAACATTAAAACTTACATCAACACACCGACATATATTTCACCCTTTCACCCACATCGAAAGTCGAATGACAAACAGTGACGATCCATAGGGAAAGCAGGTTTAAAAACAGAGAGAAAGAAAGGGCAATTTAATATCATAGATATTTATAAAAACCAATACTGAACTGATATCAGCGAAACCACGATTTGCGGCGCCGGCACAGTTTAATTAACCACTGAAGAATATTACAAGCGAGTATACATATATAAACGTAGAACAACTAGAATACATTTAGATACTTGTGATTAAAATAAATAAGGTTGTTATAGTTTTTTGAAACTATTTTAAAATACCGTACACGTGGAAGCCGTTTAACCCATTCTGTGACCTATGTAAATTTAGAAACCAAGTACATATAATTCTAGAACCCTACAACAAAAAAAAATTTTTTTTTGTTTCTTCGTTAGTTTTTTGTTTTAATTAGAAAAAAAATAATTTGGCAGCTAATTACAACAATAATTTTATGATCTTCACCAAATGATGCAATGCAATTTTTTTTTTTTTTTTTTTGTATTCTAAAAGTAAGCGAGAATTGGCATTTCTTATTTTATTTGGCGCAGCAACCAAAAATTTTTCAAAAAAACTATTTTCACCTTCTTCGCCATTTGTTGTGTAATATTTATGTACTATGTATATAAAATAAATTATTTCTATATCGCGATTTACTATTATTTTATCGCGTTTTGCATATTAATAATAATAAAAAAAAAATAGTGATTGTCTCTTAAGTCATAATATACTAACCGACTTTTGTAATAGTGTAGAGCAAATTCGATAGCAATCACAAAAAAAAAAAAAAAAATTTGCATTACATTTGTTAATTGCAAAAAAAAAAAATTTATTTAAATTTATATTTTGATAAATTAAAAATGACATAAATTATAAATAAACGAAAGACAAGAATGTGTAGGAGATGTGCAGTGCAGTTTATTAAAAAGTTAGTTTGAAGGTCTTCTTGTCGTTTACACAGATAAATAATAACAAGATATTTTTATACGTTATTTATTGTTAGCTCACGTCGACAGTTGGCACATGTTATAATATAACGTTTGTACTTTTTTGCATACTAAAGCAAATAATAAAATTTTCGGAATATTTTTGAAATTTGTCAAGTATAAGAAATTGTATACTACTTCTAGTAGTAGCTAATAGTGCTACATTGGCAATGTATAGCGGCAAAAATCAACCTTACTATAAATAAACTATCTTGTAGTAAACACTTGTAGGTATAACTATGTAAATTGCATCGCTTAATTGTGAGATATATGGTAATGTTCATTTGGTGAATGTAAACATTTTGATATCCTCAGATCTCAGAATGATCAGAATTTCGGTCCTGAAAATTAACTAAATTCCCAAATCAATCACTTACTGAAACTCTTTACTCAATCTTCAGCTCAACCTCAATTTCAATTTACAACAACTCTTAACTTAATCCCAAATCAAGCCCCAAATAATTCCCCAATCGAATCTCTTACTTAACCCCAACATAAGCTAACTAACCTTAACTCAACTTCAATTGAACTTTTTTTTTTTTTTTTTTTTTTTATACGCGGTGAGCTATACTAGCCCTGTGCACCGCGACCATTGAGGTCTATTGTGCATCGCCACCAGCTCATGCATATTTAAAGGGCCGGCGTTAGGCCACTGTATTGTGTATGCATGGAGGAATTTAAGTCTTTTATGGATTATAGCATCACACGTGAATAGTAGATGTTCGGATGTTTTCCTTTCCAGGTTGCAGAACCTACAACTGTCTGTAGGGGACTTTCCCATTATCTCCAGATGTCCATTAAAAGGGTCATGTCCTGTTAAGTACCAGATGAGGGATTTTAGAGACTGTCTATCCATCTTGATTGCCTGATCTAAACGTCTAATATCATAGCTTAATAGTTTTTTGGTCTATCTCATCCCAATGGAGGACTCCCAGAATATTTTCGTATGTTTTTGTTCCCAATTCCTTATGCCAGTTGCCAGATGGCTCTTGGAGTAACCAATACTTAGGCTCGGGGCCAAGGAAAGAGCTCTCCGCTGCCTCTTTTGCACAGCGGTCTGCCACCTCGTTTGTGCCCCTGTATATCGGAATGGCCGGGGGACCACAAAAGGGTTACTTTATTCTCCCTGCTGAGTTCTAGAAGGTTGCGATAGCAGCTCCAGATTATTTTGGAATAGAATACAGATGCTCCTAAGGCAAGCAATGCCGCCTGGCTGTCCGATATTACGTAAATCTCGGTTTTCTATATTTTTTTGTGAGACATCGAAGCACACATACCTCGATCGCAAATATCTCTGCTTGAAAAGCTGTGAGGATTTTATCCAATGGAATACAGAGTTCGAGACCTGGCCCGATTATACCCGCATCCGTACCCACCCCTGATTTTGAATCGTCAGTGTACCATATGGAGGCGTGACGGGGTAAGGAGGATATGATACTCCCCGCTTGTTCCCTGTCGGGTATCTCAATCGTGAAATTCCTCCGGCAGTCAATAGTTTTAACCATCACGTCTTTCTGATAGTTGGATTATTTCCTCATCCCGATTCAATTTCTCCAGGATGCTATTATGTCCTGGTCTAATAGTTTTAATTTGAGATGTTATTGTTAGATTGACTGCTCTTGAACCAGCTACTCTTTTAAGGTGCAAGTGTATTAGTGAGAGCCGCAATAGCTTCTCAAGAGCAGCTGTAGGGCAGGTTTTCATTGCTCCCGTAACACTCAAACAAACTAGCCTTTGGGTCCTATCCAATATTGAGCAGGCACCACTTTGCTCTGTCTAAGGCTACCACACAAACGCCGCATAAGAGATTATTGGTCTTACGATGGTTGAGTATAACCAAAGTGCCATTTGGGGATTCAGACCCCACGTATTGCCAATCATTCTTTGGCAAGTGAAATGCGCCCTATTTGCCTTGTTTGTGATATATTTTAAAAACAGGTTCCATGTCAGTTTCTGATCAAGTATCACTCCCAGGTACTTAACCTTCGTCCCTATTTGGAGAATTTCCCCATTTAGAGATAGAGGTGGGATAATTGTTTCCTCCGATTTGTAAAGAAAGTACAAATAATTTTGTTGGGGTTTACTCTAAGGCCCGTCTCAATACACCTGTCGCTTACCAACTCGAGGGCATATTGCATACGTTCCGCTATTGTACTCTTGAATTTCCCCCTGACCATTAAGACTAGATCGTCGGCATAGGTGATATTCGAGAAGTGAGAGTTTTTTAATCTTATAAGTAGTCCATCCATCACGAGTAGCCACAAAAGGGGTGAGAGAACTCCTCCCTAGGGACAACCCCTGGTAGCCGCAATCGTGATGGTTTTATCACCAAAGGAGGCCGTTATCCTCCTGTTTCTAAGCATATTGACTGTCCACCCTATGGTGAAGATGTCTATTCCCCTTGCATGTGCTTGTTCTTGAATCATTTCGAACTTGGTATTGTCAAAAGCCCCTTGAATATCGATGAAGGAGCATAACAAAACCACTTTATTCCGAAGTGTATCTTCGATATTTGTTGTCAGCTCGTGGAGCGCTGTTTCTGTCGATCTGCCAGTCTGATATGCATGTTGGCTGGGGTCTAGAGGATGCCTTAGGAGGGCATTGGATCTAATATATAGGCCCAGTATCTTCTCCATGGTTTTCAGAATAAATGATGTGAGGCTAATGGGTTTATAAGACCCGACGCCCTCTGCATTTTCGGGATAAAAATCACCCGCACCTCTATCCAGCTTCTTGGAACATATTGTAAGCTGTAGCTGGCTCTAAAGAGTCTAATCAAATAAGGCAACAGTATTTGTAGGCCTTGCTGTAAAAATGCAGAATATATAAAATCCCCTCCCGGCGATTTAAAGGGGCCAAAGGAATTGACGGCCCATTTTATTTTTGCGGGATTGAAGATTTTTCTTGAGAACCTGTAAGCTTCCCTTGGAATCAGGTAGGGATGTACAGTGTCTAAATCGAGGTCTTCCTGGCCTTTAAGAACAGTACATTCTGGGAAGTGGCCTTTCACCAGTCATTCGAGAGTTTCCTCCCTGGATGTAGTTGTCGCTCCATTCGGTTTCCTTACAGATCTCAACGGATTTCTGTGGTCCAAGGAGTGCCTTCTGGAGTCGAAAGCCGCAGGCAGCCTATCTATTTTTTCACAGAAGTCTCTCCAGCTCGACCTCTGGCTTTTCCTAAGAGCGACCTTATACTGGGTAAGAGACATTCGATAGGTTGTCCAATCGTTTGTCCTCTTAGCCCTGTTGAAAATTTTACGAATCTCTCGTCTTTTGGTTTCCGGGGTGTGGTTGCACCAAGGAACGTCCCTTGTCCCCCTAATACGAACCAGGGGTGAGCTTGAGTGGTAGGCATCAATAATTGCCTCGGTAACATTGCTTGAAACTCTATCGAGATCCTCAATAGAGTTGATGTTGGTCTGTAGACCAGTTACGTTATCATAAACTCTTTCATTATAGACTGGCCAATTGGTACGTTTTGGTATTCTTACTACCGATTCGTTTTTTGAAGGGGTTTTAATATCAAACCTGATATACATGTGATCCGAGAAGGATGCTTCTTTTGACACATGCCAGACAGGGTAAGATCTAGCACCTCCTTCCTGACTGCACTCACAAAAGTCGCATCGTTCCCTTTGTTATTAATGATTATATTTTTTGTTAAACAAAATTCAAAAAGTTGCTCACCTCTGATGTTGGTGTCACTACTTCTCCAGACTATGTGGTGTGAATTTGCGTCGCAACCGATGATGAATTTTTGGTTATGAGTCGTACAATAATTAACGAATTGAACTTAGTTCGAACCAAATTTAAACTCTTCATTCAACTCCACACTTAACGGCCAACTCAATCCCAAAATCAACTCGATACCAAAACTACATGCGTGTATGAACTCAACTAAAATCAATTCAATCTAAACTCAACTTAAACTCAAGCCCTATTCAACCCTAACTCAACCTCAACTCAACCCAACCCTAAACTTAATCAGATGAGTACATGAATGTACATGGTTCGAAACCTAGATGAGTACATGATCTTAACAATCTAATCTCCAGCGCAACTCCCGACTCAACTCCCATTGCTCCACCCCAACTCAGCATTCTACTCGACAACTTAACCCTCAACGCAACCCTTAACTTAACGCCCAAGTCAATCTTCAATTCAACACGGTCCGAAAAATAAAATGCTTACATGGGCTCAACTCAAAAAAAAAGTCAAGCTAACTTAAGACTTAAATCTCAATTCAACCCCGCCAATAAAGCTCAATAAATCTCACTCAATCTTTGGTCCGAAAAACTATATGCATACTTGAATTCAACTTAAGCTAATTTCCAATTCAACCCTCAACTCTCCCAGAATAAATCCGTAACTGGACCCTCAGTAAACCAGAACTCAACCTCAATTCAACTCCCAATTCATCAGTCAACTCAACCACAAACTAAATCCCTAAATGAACACTCACATCAGTGAATTTTTATTCCAAATTTAACTAGAAACCTTTAAATATTTTTTCGTTTTTACGAGATACGGCAAATTTTCATGTAAACAATACTTCAAACGAAACGAAAACGAACGAAATTAAAAGCATTCAAATATGGTTCCGGTTATTCACTATTATTTATTTATTTCATTTCAGTTTCGTTTTTTGGTATACGGTTCGGCTCCGGTATATATTCAAAATGGACTGTGCACAGATTGTATTAGCGAATTATACTAATATAGCCAAATTTCCTTACAAATATTCTTCGTCACATTCATACAACTATAATCCTATGGAAGCAAATTTGAACAGGTACCATTTTTTTAGATCAAATTTTACAGATAACACGAAGAAGTATATTAGTGTTTATGAACAACTATTCAACACCCCATAGATAGGCAGGTTTCATATACTCAATATGCTGCTTATTAGAAATTACACAAATCATTAAAATTTTTAAATATTCTAGAAAATGGAAATTTAATTTTAAAATTAGAAATAGACCGAAATAAGGTTGACAATTTGTTATAAAGTATTCGTGCCATCTAAATATAAAAACATGAAGTTTTCACGATAATATTTCTCTTGAATGAAAGAGAAATAAAGAGTGTACATATTTTCAAAACATCATTATTTTGTTCTCATTTATTTTTTTCAAAACCATGTTGGATTTTCGCGATTTAAACGAGTGAATACGTTTTTCAGTCATCTCATTATTGCCATGATTATGTTGTATATTTAGAAATCAACCATTTACTTACAGTATTAGCGAGTCCCCTCGCGCAAGCCACTGCTAAGAGGCCTGGAGGCTCACAGGTATCGGGGGCAGTAGTAAAGTTGTGGAGAACATTGGTTGGCCATCTTCCAGTAATACTGATCTGAAAAGTGACGGTGGTGTGATAAAAGAGGCTGATCCGGGTCTTCTGAAGAGGTCATCGAAAAAATGAGGGCATACATCGCCTGTCTACAGATAAATCTGCATCATGCAAAGGCGTCCTCGGACGTCCTTTGTCGCCGGTTCATCTGCCAAAACATTGCATGGCCCTAATGAAGGAGCCATGGGTGACAGACAATCCAATTACAGGTATCTGTAGACGGCTCATAGCTCATTGCAAGCGCAATGGGCTTCTCTTACCTGATAGGATGCGATGCAAACGCGCACCACACGGTATGTTGCAGCACGGACATCAATAACAGGGTTGAGTACTTACTTTTATAAACGCGATTAGGCAAGAGGTTTGTAGTGATTCACGTATGTAATGAATTATTACATTCGTTTATCCCTACAATTATTCGAAATGCAACTCATTTCGATTATAAAATATAATTGTAATTGAACAGCCTTTTCAATAGTAGTGACAACTATAGAGTGGATTTTGAACATACTCTATGGTTAAAATCCGTACTTAATATCCCACATATATATTAGTACCGATAAATCACTATTTTGTATTAAATATCTTGGACACTTTAGTACAACACCTGAACGGTTGCATTACCATCTATTGTCGTTTTGTGCAACCATTCAGCAAATCATATTTTTAGCTGAGTTTCATTTATTTCAGTACGCATACATTTTGATTTGATTTGTTTCGCTTCCATACTGTCTCAACCAAAGACACATACAATTTGTAAAGCACACTCACTTCTATTCTACGACTCGCAAGTGACACATCGTTCATAAAATTAAATTTAATAAAATTAATTAAAAGAAAATAAAATAGTTTCCGTGGCGCATAATATATTGTTTCTTTCCGCGAATTTTAAATACGCAATATTTTCGTGGCGTTATAGTGAATTAACGTAATAAACAGTGATAGCGGGGTGGTGAATTTTATTCTTAAAAAATCATTGTTCACGGTATTTATGTACTATCCAAATATACATGGTGGCCGCATATAAAAACTGTGAATTGCGCGGCCACAATACAATTGAATTATGTGCGTTTCAATTTTGATTAAAGTTTGTGAGTATAAAGCGACCTAACAACAACACGTATACAACGGAGTAACTATAGGTTCTAGATTTGACGTTTGCTAGTCCGCATTTTAGCAATTTAATTAAAAACTAGCATATGTCTGAAGAGGCCTCCTTATCTTAACTTCCACATCAGATACGATTTGGCGGCCGAGACCAAGCAACGGCAGGAAATTAGAATTCCAAAACTGACCGACTGGAACTCTTATAGAGTTTCAGTCGAATCAGAAATGCCGTCGGTTATGGGGAACATAGAGTATCCAGATGGCTTGGAATTCTGTTCAAACCAGCTGCATAATACTTTACACTTGGCTTACGAGAACAGCTGCCCGGTTAACCGAAGAGAGTCCCTTGGTCGAACGGGGCGCTTGGTAGGCTGAAGAATTAATCGAGAATGTTATTCAACACACCGGTTGGCAAGCGCTAAACGCTCCGATGAATGGGGCGAGTACAAGATGATCTTGAGGGAATTTAATCTGGAATTAAGAAGATCGGAAAGGGCTACCGGCAACTCGTCTCCAGAAAATCCTTACCAGGGATCACTCAAATAGTTTAGGACTTTTTTAGAAGCGAAATGGGAGGTTCACTGAAACCGAAAGGAAACTTTAGAGGTAGTATTGCGCAAGCGGCCCCGCATAAAACTTCAAGTGAAGTAGTCTATGCACCTTACAGTAGGATCTGGAGTCTTTCCGGGAAAATCTTCACAACCAGCAAAGTGATATGGGCTATTGGCTCTTTCAAGAATCCACTAAAGGGGATGTTATCTTTCCAGCTTTACTTCAAAAACGTATTGAGGAAATACTCGCCAGCTTGATCCAGATTTTTCGGGCAAGTTATGCTTTTAACTATATTCCGAAACTATGGAGAAAAGTAAATGTGCTCTTTATACCAAAGGGAGGGAAAAATCCTGGATCCTCAAACTAGTAAATCCGCTATCGGTCTAGTCACGAGGATTGAAAGAGCGGTGGTATATAAGGGACGCCCTTTGTGCGTTTGTGGACATTGAGGGGATTTTGAAAATACCTCCTATGGATTGATCGAGGGGGCAGCAATAGAGAAGCAGGTTCCGTTTTTACAACTACATAGTTTGATCCGCTTCATGCTGGAATATCGCGAGATTACAGGCAGATTAGGTGGCGAGTCAGTAATCATCAGATCCGTATAGGGATGTCCCTTAGGTGGCATACTGTCTCCTCTTTTATGGTCATTGCTTATTGACAGACTACTGATCCTTCTAAGTAGTGATGGGTTTGATGTCCAGGTGAAATGCCCTCGATTTAATGTGGCAGTGGTGTGACCAGGAAGGACTTAGTGTCAATCCAAACAAAACTGTCATTGTACCTTTTACGAGAAGGAAAAAGCTCCCGCTTACAGTTCCCTCGTTAAACGGTACTAATGGTTCCTTTTTCCGAAGAGGTTAATTATCTAGGGGTCATCCTAGATCAGAAACTGAACTGGAAACAACATTTACTGAAAGTTCAAAATAGAGCCACCAAGGCTTTCTGGTCCTGTCAGATACTCTATGGACGTACTTGGCGACTACAACCAAAAATGACCCACTGGTCATTTTTAACAATCGTTAGGTCATCTAAACATTTGTAGTATGGTGGCTTAAAACTGAACAGAATGCAGCGCAAAATTTATTGAATAAGGTTCAGCGTATAGCCTGCCTATATCGGTGTTACAAGCACAATGAAAACGTGTCCAACCACTGCGATGGAGGTACTTCTAGAACTGACTCCGTTGCACCTACATGTTAAAAAGGATGCTACAATTATGGCCCTGATGGGGGCATCCTTTCAGCGAGGGTCTTTGGTATGGTTTACCGATGAATCAAAATCGGAAGAGGGGGTGGCGTTAGGAATAGACGGGAGTTGGACTGCCCCCTCGAAGTCCTTGGGTATCAATACTGGCAACATCTGGCTAGCTCAAATAAGATAAAACTTATGTGGGTGCCAGGCCATACTGGAATCGAGGGAAATGAGGCAGCTGATGGCCTCGCCTGAACTGTTTCACGGTCATTCTTGTTCCATTACATAGTCTCGGTGAATCTAAATTTGTCAACAAAATAATTGGTGATCCTATTATTAATCTTAAACAATGTAATTCTTGGCACTTGCATCTAATTGGACAATTTGATGGGGCAGGGAAAATTAACACTTTCAACCACTGAACCGATTGATTTATATATTCTTTCCTAGCCAGGAATCTTGTTTAGAATTTTTAAATTAATATCGTCAACTACTTCATTTCTTACTGCTAAAATGGCTCTTTCAAATAACCAATTTGGTTTTGTGCAGTTTTGAACGATGTTCTGATAAATTTTATCTATTAATTCATCGGTACCTACTTTTGACTATATTACAAAAATCATTCATAAGTTCAATTTGGCCAGTTTCACAATCAATTGGATGAGTGTCTTGGTCTTCACCAATTTGTAAGAGTTTTTCGGCAAAATGTTTCGCTCTTTCATCATTGGAAATTTGAACTCTCATATTTGTTTTTAATTGTACCTTTTTCACTCGAGGCCACAGCTGGAGTTGACTTTGGAATAAATGGAAGCCTTTGCCGAAAAGATTACAAATTCTTGTTCTGCAACACTTAATGGCAGCTCGTCCTCCTCTCATTAATGTTGCCGCAATTCCAGATGATGATACTGGAAGTGCAATCTCTTTTTTTGGCGCATATTGCAGCCAATATTAAACTTTTCAAAAATGTCTTTCCGGCCCCTCCTGGTGCATTCAAATAGATTACTACACCAATACCTCTGTTCACAAGATCCATAATAAAATCATAAGCTTGCTATTGACTTTTTATTAACAATGGTTTGTTTAGAGCTATATATTGCAATGATTCCGTCTCTTCTTGGCGCTTATATTCCGAGTTCAACTAAAGTTTGGTTGCTTACATTTATCTTCCAAATGAATAAGTGCTTGATTAAATATCTCTTCTCCGGAAGAACTTGTTGCACCTGATGCAATACAACATCGCTCTATTCTATAATCTATTTGGATTTGATGGACTACTCTTTGTCAATATTATTGAAAATAGATTTCTCACTTTTTCTGCGGTTACTGTCAATGCACTTTCGCGAAGTGCCGACTCCCAATGGTTATCATTTTCCAGTAATCCTAAACGCTGACATGCTTTTCTGTACTTTTCACATACGTATCCATCAATTTTTTTTTTTGAATCTGTGAAACATGTTCGGAGATAGAAGCACTCAGCATTTTTTGGATACACCGTGTACACTCGTCCCAATGCAAGGCATCACTTTTGATGATTCCTTCGTGACCTTCAACTGGAATTCCTTGCTTTCTTCGTTGAAAGATTCGTCTTGCTGCATTCCATGTATAATATGATGGTACATCTGCATATATCAATCTTCTTGCTAATGGATTACTTTAACAAAATTGGGGATTTCATTTCCACTACCTTTGTTAACATATTTGCACACATATTTAATTGATTTCACTGAGTTGCAGCACTCCACATTTATGTGTACTTGAAACATTTTTGAGAGATGCGGATTGCATGGCACCATCCATTGATTATCTACTTCTATTTCTTGGTTACCTCACATTCGTATTTTGGGCAGTGAAGCCACTATTTTACAGAGATCGTCTTCTCCACTTAGAATATCCATCTTCTCCTGTTTGTGTCTCATTTAAATTTCGTTTTGGATATCTCTTTCTACACTTGCCTTCACTCACACATGGTGAATTCATATTTAATCTTACACATGGACCACAAATCATGTTTTTCACTATTATATTGTTTAATTCTGGATCCTCTCCGGGATTCGAAAAGTTAGCTAATATTAATTGATCAATTTGATTTGCACGGATTTTTATGACGGCCATGTCTTTTGATATAGGTCATAGCATCTCGTGAGTACTCGTGCATATGTCGTGGACTTCCTAAATAAGTTGATGGTAAAATCACCAGTCTTCCAATGTCGTCAACGTTGCCGTCATTCGTGATTGCGGCTCTCAAATTAATTTACTCTTCTGTACGGAATTTCTTTTGGTTGTCTCGTATCAATGTGCTGCTTCTATTTTTGCAAACATATCAAGTAAAAACTGTTGAAATAAATTACGTGAATGTGATGGTATCCCTCGTTATCTCTGATAATTATGCGACACGCATAAAATTCCTTTGAAGTTACTTTTCTATTTATGTCTCCACCTGTATTTATGGTCACTTGTTTCAAATTGAAGTGGAAACCATCTTCTCCTCTGCATCGTAAGAACGATGAGTTTCTGCGATACATTGTAATCCTTCTCTTCTTCGTTGAATAACTATATCACGACTTGTGTACTCACTGTCCACAATTACAACGACAATTCCATTGACTTGTGATCCATTGAATCGACGTTCGTATTCTCAAACTGGTCTTTTGTCTTGCAAAAATTTATGAGATTGGTTTGACAATGGTAACAATGATCCCACTTTGAATTAATCTTTTTCACTTTTCATGGAAGTAGCACCAAATGACGTCATTTAAAAGCAAGCATTACACGCTCTTCTATTTTGTAGAAAATGGTTTGACTCCGGAGTTTCTTCAGTCATGTAATGAAATAATTCTGGTGGATGCACTTCCAATGGCGCTCGAAATCGAAATCGAATTTTTCCACTCATGCAACACAATCCTGGTGTTTTTCTACTGAATTTCTTTTCACCGCAAAACTGACACACTGCTTGGCACTTCTCGCACACTAATGTTTTGTTCATGGGCTTGCCATCATTGTCTTTCACGAACTTCACTCATTGTAACTCTACTTTTGTAGTTTATTTCGTAATTCTGGTTTCTTCAGCAGTTTTTCTTTGTCTGCTGTGAACATCTTTCTCGTTTCTCATATGTTTAATTTCTTCGCTGTTCTTTCTATTTCCTTCTTTGCGATTCACCACTGGCAAGATCTTCTCCTCTTTTACGTTTCGGCATCCTGTTAATTATTAATATTACTTAACACAATAAAATTCCACTTTGTACACGGTTAAAATTTTCACTGAAATTTCACTTTCTATAATTTTCACTTTTCCTTGTTTCGGTCTAATCGATTTTCAAAACATTACTAAAAAATGGAGATGTGGCCAACACACGACTTTCTTTTGCTAACAAAGAATTTTGAGAATTTTTTTTATTTTTTTATTTTTTGGAAACATTTTGTATTAAGTAGTTTTTTGTAAACCTTTTACTTGTGGCAACTCGATATAACGCGATACAATATTTACGCACGCGGCTGTAGTACATGTGTTTCAATATTTTTGTACTCGACTTTAAGATATTTGACAGGAGGGCGATAAAGAGAACATTCGAGTGCGCGTCTTCATTTCATAGTGTACAGTAGTTATAATTTCGAGTTATCTGTATTAAATTAAAATAAAATAAATGAATTAATTTATAATCGTGTTAATCGTTATTATTTATATTAAATAATATCCGCACAAAATGTGTACGTTATATTGATGACCGTCGACGAGGACAAAAACGCAATTGTCTAAAAATTAAAACTCGAACCACGTCATTTTTTTCGAGGTTAGATATTTCAATACACGCATTTAGCGATAAGGTCGGACGACGAAAAGGATGTCGACACGCCAAATTTAGATGATGGCGCGTACATAAACAGACTAGTGAACGCAGTCGCATCGAGGGTGCCTATCCCTACGCTAAAGAGAGATCAGGTGGACACGTGGTTTCTCCAGCTTGAACAATGGTGAATTTCCGAGAAATAAATGCAAACAGCCGTGCGATTTTGCGCAGCCATCAAAACCGAATCCTCATAAAGCATAGCTAACCGTCAAAAGTAATAGCACAGCAAGCACAGTGTTGCCTAACAGCAAAGTTATTGGTAACACTAACAATTCAAAGTCATCGAAACCATCATCCCGTGGTAGTAATAGTAGTGCCGTTATCCGGTCAACATCATCAACACTGCAGCACGATGCAATTAGTGTTAATCAGTTTTGCGTTCACGATAATTCGAGCAAGATTAGTTTACTGATTGACACCGGAGCAGATATATCGGTGCTCCCCAAATCATTCGCACCACGTTCAGCTACGCCAACTACACAATTATTGTACGCCGCCAATGGCTCTACAATTGCAACTTTCGGTGAAAAGCGCCTTTAATTGATTTTCGGGCTTAGAACAACCAATAATCGGTTCGGATTATCGCACTACAATCTACTTGTGGACATGGCAAGTAATAAATTGATTGACAAGGTGACGTCATTCGAAAAGCATGGAGTAATCGCTAGTCTACACGATGTCGCAGTTAAAACTTTTGATGCAAATCATCAATTTGCTTTCATTACTGCATGAGCATGTTGACATTACACGATTCAGCGGCGAAATCGGCATAGCGAATACTAAGGCGAAACATCAGATCGAGACGACAGGGCATCCGGTCAGCGCCAAAGCGAGATCGCTGTCGTCGGAAAAATACAAAGCAGCAAAGGCCGAGTTCGAGGAATTGATGCGGCTATGCATATGTCGACCGTTGGAAAGCAATTAGTCATCACCACTCCATATGGTAATGAAGAAGGATGGAACGTGGCGGCCATGTGGAGATTTCCGAGCGTTAAACGCAGTCACGAAGCCAGACAAATATCCGCTACCGTACATTAATAACGGTGGTGTTACATCCTATACGGTAAACGCTTTTCTCGAAAATCGATCTGCAAAAAGCATTTCATCAGGTTCCGATAGCTCCAGCCGATGTGCACAAGACAGCCATAGCAACACCATTCGGACTATTTGAGTTCATGTATATGACGTTTGGCCTCTGTAGCGCGGCACAAACCTTTCAAAGGTTCATATCGGAAGTCCAGCGCGGATTGGACTTTGTATTCGCCTTTATCGATGATATATTGATTGCTTCTTCCGATATTGACGAACATCGTAATCATCTTCGCCAAATGTTTCAACGTCTACGACAGTACAAGCTATATATAAACCCATCGAAATGTGAGTTCGGATCTATCAGCGATAGATTTTCTTGGACATAGAATTTCGTCCGTTGGTGTTCAGCCGTTGCCAGATAAAGTGGAAGTTATTCGACAATTTAAGCTTCCGACGCTTGCCAAGGAACTCAAACAGTTTTTGGCAATGATAAATTTGTATAGAAAGTTTATCCCGAACGCAGCCGAGCACCAGATGATATGCAAAAGATGATTAAAGGCAATAAGAAAAACGACAGAACACCTCTTGTTTGGGACGACACTACGGTTGCAGCGTTTAGGTGTACATCGGTGTACTCACGTCTTTGTAAGACACGATGCTGTTCGCTCAGCTCATCAACAACCTTCCGATGGTCCGTTTGAAATTATTAGGCGTCATGAAAAGTATTTTGTCATCCAGCTAAACAACCGAACTTCAAAAATATTAATAGACCGGTTAAAGCCAGCTTTCTTTACCGAAGATGAATTGAACGCTCAAACATCAACGCTGTCGACGAGCCATCAGTTGCCGTCAGCATTAAAGCAGTCATCGAGTCAACAGTTACCATCATAACCAATGCGATCAACGAGTCATAGCTCTGAGGCACTACAAACACAACCGCATCCTAGCAGGGTCATTAGACAGAAGGTCAAACTGAATTTGTAGTTGGTAATACCTGTAAAGTACGTTGGATTGTATAATTATGTTTTTATAATACCGACTTTCAGTCTGGCGGCGGAGTAATGTGGCAACTCGATATAACGCGATACAATATTTACGCACGCGGCTGAAGTACATGTGTTTCAATATTTTTGCACTCGACTTTAAGTTTTTTTTTTTTTTTTTTTTAATCTATGCAATCTTTTCTGGGGCTCGAGGCACTCCCAACTCTTTCGCAGTTAATTTTTCCGTCCTACTTTACGCAGTAGTAGCCAAATCGAGTACGTACGGCTATAGACCCGCTTTGTATAAACCACCTGCACATTGCATTGCTTCATGCCAACCTATAGTGCTGACATGAAAGGTGGGTCGGCCCATGGATTTAAGATATTTGACAGGAGGGCGATAAAGAGAACATTCTAGTGCGCGTCTTCATTTCATAGTGTACAGTAGTTATAATTTCGAGTTATCTGTATTACATTAAAATAAAATAAATGAATTAATTTATAATCGTGTTATTCGTTATTATTTATATAAAATAATATCCGCACAAAACGTGTACGCTATATACTTTTTAAGATATTTGCAAAATAAATTTTCTGGACCAAGGGAGTGGCCACTACCGGTTAGTCGACTTGGAGTAAAACTCACCGGGACCTCCCAATTTATCAAAAAAGTTTAAATCTGAAGTTTCAGTTCGTTTGGTTAAACCATATGGGTTGTAGAGAGGACACAGACTGACAATCAGACACCATTTCGAAATCCACTTCTTCGGACTCAGAGGACCTCAAAACAGATAAACCTCTAAAAATCTCAAGGTCCAAAATTTTCATGATTACTATACTTTATTTTACTTACGTAAAAGAAAGTAAAATGCATCTCGCCATTGCCTATCCTTGCTCTCCTTCTGAGCTGGAACGTATCCGCACCACAATAGGATAATGGAATATTTGAGAATATTCCAGAAGATTCTGGACATCCGTTTCCGGTTCCTAGAACATTCTAGAATGTTCTCGAACGCTCCGGTATAGAAAGTCCCTTCGTTCAGACCCATCTATAAAATTCCGGAACCGCAAATCAGCTCGAAAGCCTAGAACCTTCTTACACATTCTAGAATTTTTTCAAACATTCTGTAACATTCTAGTATATTCGCGAACCTTCTGGAAGATTCGTTGACATACTGAAACATTCTATAACATTCTCCAAAATTCTCGAATATTTTGGGAACATGCTGGAGAACATTTTTCAATTTCTTCTTCAACCCCTGCGTTTTTGAAATATAAATGTTGAACTAAATTAAATATAACTATTTCTAATAAAAATTAATTTCTAATAATCTTTAAATTTGGCTAAGTATGTTGAATTGCATTTAAAAATTTCGTCCAATCCTATTTGCAAAACGTGACGACTAAAAATGATATGGAAAAATTTGAAAAATAATTGAAAAGGTAAAATTTAACTGAAAAAACATAAATATTTATAGCTTCAGGCGTAAACGACTAATTTTTTGTAAGATGACACCAACAAGGAATGTGTCCAAACTTTTTTGACAGGTGACGTTTATACCATTTGCGTTTACATAAATTTATACGATCACACCTAGGGTGTAATAGAATAAGTTAAATTAATAGCTCAATGTTTTACTGTACTAAAATGGAATTTTCCATGATAAAACTGTTCTAAATGTTTCTAAACTATTCTTACTGGAAAAGTCATGAAATTTCTAGAAGTTTGGTTTGTGTATATAAAAAGGCGAACAAAGTCGAATTGGATTCATTAGTATTTGTTAAGCAATAGTGTAAAGATTAAAATGTGAATTAAAAGTGATTTAAAAAGTGTTTTCGTGCGATTTAAAAATTATAAGTGTACAGTGTATCAGCCACCATATCAACTATTTATCAGTGGCGAAAATAAACTGTTTCAAATAAAAGAACACCTTAGATCAAATTGCATATTCCAATTGATCTTACAATTCAAATTGGATTCTATATCCCAATTCGTGAGTGGGCACAACTACATTGGTAAACTGGATCAGTTGCAACAAATTGGTTTTGTTTAAAGTTGTGTACCAGCTCCAGTAAGATATCCAGTTCGTCCATACAATCTTCAAGATAAATGGAAACAAGTTCCAGTATGTACTCTACCAATAAGCGTGGGAGAATGTAATATACATAATATCAGCAATAATGGGCTAACAATACTGCGCATTAATGTGTTATGTTTGTAACCCTATCAACATTTTTATATTTAAGATTTTTAAGAGTTACCTAAAAAATGTCAAAAGGAAAGCATGTTTTTTGTAACCTATCCAGTAAAGTGTATTTTATTATTAAATATACAACAGTAATCAAGGCCGTGGGCCTTATTTCCTTTGTATGGTGGACTGTATTGCCATTTCAGAAAAATAATAACGCTCATACCAGGTCTGTATATATGAAACCGGAATTTACCAATAAATGGCGCCACCTATCAATGTACGCCCGGCCACCTCTAGGAGACATTGCTTTTAGCTTGGACGAACACTCCAATCAATCAATCAAGAAAAACCACTGAAACTGATGATATAAAATTCATCAAGACAAGAATCATCAGACAAATAGTAGTGTTGAAGCAACAACGAACGGCAACAGGAAAATCGTCTCATCAAATTTAACATAACCTGAAAAGTAAATATTTTACCAACGGCACAAAAAAGCTTGTGTCCCATCATTTGGTGTCATAAGTGGGATATGAACCCATGCCCTCATCAACAGAAACCATGTTTTCATTTTCTACATTCTGGATAACCGTAATTTAACTCGTGAATAAAATGAATTTAATTATATTCGTATAATGGCGCCAATCGTGGATCCACATCGATCAAAACAATTCATAGAAAATTTCATCGAAAAATTGGAACGATATGAAACTTTGGCCGAGGCTCAACTCGCCACTGCAAAAATTAAGCAAATACAATACCGCATTAGCGAAATTAATGAAAGTTGGTCAGTGTACCAGAGAATGTTGCCACCGTACGACATCATGGACACTGAATTATTACCAGACGCGGTTCGAGAGCGAATCGAAACTTTATACACCAACATTATGGCAGAATTCGAGGACAAAGTAGACGAGTTGAAAGAGGCACGTCGTAAACCACAAATAGGAGAAGATAAGCCTACTCAAGCAAATGCCATTTTACCAACAATGAGCGCCAAGCTTCCAACAGTCAAGTTACCAACTTTCAGTGGTGAATATTTGGACTGGCACTCATTCATTGGCACATTCAATACCTCATTCAGAACAATCCATCGTTGACGGATCAAACGAGATTTCAGTATTTGAGGCTTGCGCTAGGAGGTGTTGCTGCTAGTGTTGTCGCAGCAGTTGAGTTGAGTGATGAAAATTACAAGCTAGCAATGAGCATTCTCAAAGATTGTTTTGACAAACCAAATTTCATCATCGAGAAACACCTTCAGGAATTATTTAACGTAAAACCGATCAATCAACCAGACTCCAAACAACTATTGGGTCTGTTAAACCATTTTCGATCTACTTTGCGGGCTCTTGAAGCACAAAAAAGACCGGTGAAGCAATGGGATGACCTGATAGTCTATCTAATGATTTTGAAATTAGATCGTGAAACAAAACACAAGTGGAATGATGTTGCCCCGTCAACTCACCTTCCAACAGTGAACGACTTATGCAATTTTATCAGTTCCCGTGCACATCGGTTAGACAATAACTCAAGGTCTGTACCGCCATCGTCTGGTGCAATCGGGTCATCATTGAAACTCGATAATCGCTACAATCGTTCGACTGCAACATCGCTTGCTAGCACTAATGCTAATTACTATTGTGTAAACTGCAAAACCAATGAACATTCATTAACTAAATGTCTCAAATTTTTGCATTTCACTGTTTATCAGCATCACAATTCCGAATTAAATCCAATTTGTGTTTCAATTGTCTTCGCTCCGATCATACGGCTTTGATAGCTACGACTTGCGATGTAAGCAACTCAATAACCGCAAGCAAATCATCACAATCAGCCCTTGCTGCTGAAAATTCAAAAGCAAATTCACCATCATTCGTGTACTTAGCCACAGCACTGACTCAAGTTCTTGATCATGCAGGACATCCAGTGATTGGAAGGGCACTCTTAGACTTCGGGTCCCAACTGAATTTTATGGCCGAGTCGTTTTTATCGCTACTGAAGTTAACACGTCACAATAGTGCTACAAAAATTCAAGGGATTGGATGCAACGCCATCGCATGTTCCAGTTGTTTAACAATCACCTTGAGGTCAACCACGACCAATTTTTCCACCACATTAGATGTCCAAGTATTACCAAGAATAACCAGCTATCAACCAAACCCAACAATTTACAACATCAAGTCTTGGTCAATACCATCAAATATTAAGTTAGCAGATCCTGAATTTTTTAAATTCCAAGGTATTGATTTGCTGCTAGGTGCAGAAATTTACCAAGAACTACTATCGGTGGGTCAAATCAGGCTGGCTAATCATTTTCCTGTGCTCCAGAATACCGTATTAGGCTAGGTTGTTTCCGGAAAACTGTCGTCGCACACACAATCAAACCACACTTGCCATGTAATTGTCTACAATTCGAAGCAATTGAGCGAGCAGATAGAGAATTTTTGGACCATCGAAAATCTCCCTCATTCCATCAAACCACTTTCGTCCGAAGAAATTGTTTGTGAAAATCATTTCACTCAATTCACCACGCATGATAGTGGGGGAAGATTCATAGTGAAGCTTCCATTTTTATCAGATCCAATGATTTTGGTTAATTCACAAAATTTAGTTACACGGCGATTTTATAGTCTGGGAAGGCGACTCCACAAATAGCTAGAATTATTATCCAATTATAAAAAGTTTATTGACGAATACAAGTCATTCGGCCCCATGGAACACATCGATTCAAAATCAATCATATCACCGAATTTTTTCCTTCCACATCATTGCGTCAGGAAGCCTGAAAGCTCCTCAACGAAGTTACGTGTGGTGTTCGATGGATCCGCTAAGACGTCAAGCGAAAAATCATTAAACACAATCATGATGGTGGGTCCAGTGGTTCAAAACGACCTGTTTTCCATATTGGTTCGTTTTCGAACGCACGCATACGCATTCAGCGCCGATATTGCCAAGATGTATCGGCAAATACGAATACATGTAGATGATCAGAAATTCCAACTAATTGTGTGGCGAAATTCTCCAGTCGAACCACTTTCGACATTAAAAATGAAAACTGTGACATATGGTACGTCCTCTGCTCCATTTCTCGCCACTAGATGTTTAAAGCAGTTAGCTATAGACCACAAACATACCTTCGATGATGTACTGACTGGTACAAATTCCATTAGTGCCGCCATTGAACTGAAGGACACCATTTCGAAGATATTGAAATCGGCAGGTATGGAACTAAGAAAGTGATGTTCCAACGTCTCTGAAATTATACAGGACATTCCACCACAATTCACAGAAACATTGTAGCAAATTGACGAAAGTCATCTGATTAAAACATTAGGGATTTATTGGCATCCAACATCTGATAAATTCACATTTGCTGTCAACTTTAACGAAGATGCAACCATTTCCAAGAGAATCATATTGTCACAAATCGCTCGAATTTAGGATCCTCTTGGTCTGTAGGCACCCGTAGTCATATTGGAAAAATTGCTGATTCAGTCACCTGCATACTGCAACACCTGCATACATACTGGCAAACATTTCAAAGGAGTCTCACTATACTCAACCAATTTACGATAGATCGTGCATATGGTGCTGTGCTATACGTTCGCAGTAGCTCCTTTGTTCAAAATCACGTGTGGCTCCATTAAAGAAAACAACTTTGCCGCGCCTAGAATTATGTGCAGCAGTGCTATTGGCAGAACTAACCCACAAAATTCACAAAAAGTTGAATTTTAATGTGGATCAAACATTTTATTGGTCCGATTCAACAATCACATTGCATTGGATAAAATCGTGCCCATCGAAATGGAAGACTTTCGTTTCATATCGAGCCACCGCAATTCAAGAAGTCTCACTAAAGGAAAGCTGGCTATACACGTACCAATCGAACATAATTCAGCCGATCTTATTTCACGAGGACTACATGGGCCTAAGTTTCTTTAACAAGAGATTTTATTGTGGCCAACATTAAGTGAAGAATTTCCATTACCAGAGGAAACGCCTCCGGAATTGAAGAAAATTGCAGCAGTTAACACAGTATCATCTGATACTACTAATATACTCATCAAGATTAAGTTTTGTCACGACTTCAAGAAGCTGCGACGAACTGTTGCCTATATGCTTCGATTCAAGGTGCATCCAAATTTTAAATTTAGTAGGCGCTTCGCACCATAATTCGCATAGTCCAAAAAGAAAGTTTTCCAGTCGAATAAATCGGACTGGAAAAAGCAGACTTTCATTGTTGTTGTTTTTGGATCCAAATCATATCATTCGAGTCGGTGGTCGTCTTCATCAAACTACTCTACCATACATATCAAAGCTTCCCATACTGCTTCCTAATTCACATCAATTTACTGTAACGTTAATTACATTTTATCACCGGAAGCTTCTTCACGCCGGTACACGAGCGCTATTGGCAGCTGTTCGTCAAGAGTATTGGCCAATATATGGTGCTACGGTGTGCAACAAGGTATGCCGAAATGACACAGCAAATAGGAAACCTACCTCCTGAAAGGGTAACTGCCTCACCACCTTTTTACCCAGTCGGCATAGATTTCGCTGGCCCGATTTTTATACATTATCGCACATCCGCAGTAAGTCACCAACAAAATGTTTCAAACGATTTATAGCCACTCGAGGTATTTGTAAGCGAGTGTTTTCTGACAATGGCACCAACTTCATCGGCGCCAATTCAGAATTACGAGAATTATATGCAATGTTGTCATCTCAACAGTTGAAGGAAGACATTTAATCATTAAGCGCAGACCACCAGATTGAATGGAAATTCACACCGCCTTCAACTCCAAATTTCGGGGGTCTTCATGAAGCAGCTGTCAAACTCACTTATGAACAGCTTTTAACTCTAATCAAGCACGTTGAAGCTGTTCTCAACTCTCGTCCACTCGGAGCAGTTACTACCAGCATTGACGACATAGATTGTCTTACTCCAGGCCATTTTTTGATTGGGCGACGCTCAATGCTCTACCCTTGCCTCAACTAACCGATAAACCACCGCTTGACATCTGGAAACAAATTGATTTCTATCATCGTGTATTTTGGGATCGTTGGTCAAGCGAATATTTAAGATCACTGCAGCAACGGCATCGCCGGACCGATTCAACACGAAATCTTGCAATAGGTGAATTGGTAATCCTTGTTAACGAAAATCAACCACCACTCAAATGGAAGCTCGGTCGAGTAGAAAAAATTCATAATGGAGACGACGGGCTAGTTCGCGTAGCCCTAGTCAAAACCGCAAATGGTACGTATAAACGTGGAATTTCAAAAATATGCCGCCTTCCATCAAACCAAATTGAAACAACTAGCACAACGAACGGCAACAGGAAAATCGTCTCATCAAATTTAACATAGCCTGAAAAGTAAATCTTTTACCAACGGCACAAAAAAGCTTGTGTCCCATCAAGTAGTATCATTTACCCGGAAAATACCGAGTTCTTCACTAACCTTATAACTTACAAACGGCTGTTAAAATGTATTTTATTTAGAGTTTAAGACCACACGAATAAAATAAGATAATATAGAGAAACGATAAAAAATTTATTTCTCCTGGCAACACATTTAGAAAAGAATTGGTTAACCGCATCCAGTTATATAATTGATGGTAAACAAATTTATAAAAAATTAAAGATGAAAAATTGCCAAAAATGATTGACGATTTATAATGTTATTAGAGACGACAGTAAAGGGTCATAAAAATCTCTACATAGTTTTTAGTCCCCCATAGTCATAGTCCCCGCCCCGCGGTACAATAAAATTATACTTTGACTACTACAGATTAGATAACCGATCTTTTCTAGTTTATTATGGCTTATTTACATAACAAATTTTATTTTACTTCGATATTATTCAATTTACATAAGCATTTCAAATTGCAATTATCACATGCATTTTTTTTTTTCGGTGGTATGACTACCGTAGATAATTAAAACGACATACTGAACGTAATAAACACCTATTCAATTTTATTTAGAATATTTACATAAATTATAATGCCAACAATTCACTGAGAGCCAAATACACATATCTTAAAAAAAAAAAAAAACGATTAAATATAAAATTATAAGTCGTATTAGTCACCTCTAGTCAATGTCACAAAAACCACCATATGACAGTGACATTGAAATGCTAATTGAATACATCATTAACGTACTTACTAATGTACCACAAAATCTTTGTTACCGCTTTTAGGTCATTTTGACGTTAGCCTGATGTCATAAATCATTAGATAGCGTAAATAGCCGTCACAAGATAGCACTAATCCGTAGCGGACCCTAAAATATTAGCATATTAATTGTTGTTCGTTTGCCATTTACCGGGTTTTATCTAAAATCGAAACCGATTTATGTATGCATTCATTAATAATTTACTTAGATAGTCTCTATAAAAAGTATTTCAAAATTTGTATGATTAAATCCGTCTCTAAACATGTAATACACCAAATATAGACCAAAGTCATAATTATTCTTATCTAAATGTGGTAAGGAAATAACAAAATTTAAATGTTTAACAAAAATTATTTTTAAAACACATTAAAAAACTAAACGATGATTTGTTAAACACATAAGAGTATATATCGGTTAATGTGAATGAAAACTAAAAAAAAAAATCTTCACATCTTATAGAACGACGATGATTTTGTGGGTCAAATTAAAATACTTTGAGATTAAGCCAATAAAATGTATATTTTTAAAGTTTTGTACCTACTCTACATTCTGCTAAAAATATGGTCTTTTAAGAGGTTACGACGACTATTTTAAAATAATTCTAATTGCACATAAATATTTTTGATGTAATAATACATAATTTGCTTTTAATTATTTTTGTTAACATCTTACACTCGTTTATTTTAAAATTAAGTGAAAATGAAGGAAATGATGTTTTTGATGTTTAAAGAATAAATATTAAATGGTAATAACGAAATGGTCTTTCAAAATCCCATTTCCTAACACTTCAGGTATTTTTCCTTTTATGTTACCTCCAACAGCACAAATATAAAGGGCAGAGAATTTCAATGCTTCTCAAACGAAAGGAAAGGAACGAAAACGTGATGTTTACCCCATTTTGAGGAGTCGTGGTCACGTTTTCACAAATACGAGTAACTCGGCTATTTTGCATTTTAGGAAAAAATATCAGAATGTCAATTGGCTAACACAGGTTAGCTTAGGTTAGGTTTAAGTGGCGGTCCATTAGGACCAGGCATAGACACAAAATGGTCCATAGCCATTATTATTATTATTTAAGGGCCATGCGGGCGATCCGCCACCTCGCACTGCAACCTAAAAGATCTATTGTGCTGGACCCTGCTGAATTATCCGTCCAGTCAATATTCAGGTTCTTAATGAACCTGACAATACTGCCTTCCGGTACGTGATACATACTATCTGGGCTTATTGCTCTCCCTCCTAGATGTTTACTACAGCATGTAGTTCCGCTAAAAAGACGGTAGCATTGGAGCCCAAGGGCTTCGAGAGGGTTGTCTCACTCCCGTATATTCCTACTGCTGCCCCGTATTCCGTTTGATTGTACTCTTACGAGTTGCTGGGAATTGCAAATCGCCCGTAGGTTACCCAGCTTTACTACAGGAAGGCTAAATAAAACTGGAGGGTGCCTGGTATCCAGAGTCCGCATATTTTGGACTGATTAACCTATCAGCCATTCATCCATCGGCATATGCTGTTCCACCTTAGATTAGGGTTTTTTGTCAAGATTTTCTCCTTTAGCGACGTACTTTAGCCTATGCCAAATGGCCAAAAATGTGCCAAATGGCCTTAGTTATCAGTGATTGCCACGAGGAGGCAGCACTTACACTTGCGAATTGTGAACAGGTTACCCCTTACACAATTGTATCTATCACGCAGCTGCCTAATGACAGGACCAGAACAGCTCACGTGATACGCAACCTACTGGAAGGTTATGGAGCTGGTAGATTAATCTACTCAATTTTGGTCCCCTCTCTCCAATAGACGCCAAACCACAACCCGGAGTCTAAGAGTGCTCTGCTAATCACTGGATGTCCAGCATGATCAAGAATTTGAATCAGTGCTTTTGAATTTTCAGCAGCAAGGGCTGATTATGATGATTTGCTTGCGGTTATTGAGTTGCTTGCATCGCAAGCCGTAGCCATTAATGATGCTCCAGGCTTTTATACGGCAGACAGCAGTTCAACTTTGGAATGTGTGGAAATAGGTTCATTGGCAACTCTATGTAACAGCGAATGATGCTGAGAATTGCAGTGTCGGCAACGCATGGTGACTGGACATCGAACCCGATAGCGATTATCGGATTTCAATGATGACCCGATTGTACCAGACGATGGCGGTACAGCCCTTGATTGAATGTAGCAATTAGCAGTTGTTGATGATGGTTTGGTTGCACCAAACGATGGCGGTACAGACCTTGAGTTATTGTCTAACCGATGTGCACGGGAACTGATAAAATTGCATAAGTCGTTCACTGTTGGAAGGTTAGTTAACGGGGCAACATTATTCCACTTGTGTTTTGTCTCACGATCTAATTTGAAAATCATTAGATAGACTATCAGGTCATCCCATTGCTTCACTGGCCTTTTCTGTGCTTCAACAGCCCGCAAAGTAGATCGAAAATGGTCTAACAGACCCAATAGTTGTTTGGAGTCTGGTTGATTGATCGGTTTTACGTTAAATAATTCCTGAATGTGTTTCTCGATGATGAAATTTGGCTTGTCAAAACAATCTTTGAGAATGCTCATTTCTACCTTGTAATTTTCATCACTCGACTCAACTGCTGCGACAGCACTAGCAGCAACACATCCTAGCGTAAGCCTCAAATACTGGAATCTCGTTTGATCCGTCAACGATGGATTGTTGTGAATGAGCGTATTGAATGTGCCAATGAATGAGTGCCAGTCCAAATATTCACCACTGAAAGTTGGTAACTCGAATGTTGGAAGCTTGGCGCTCAATGTTGGTAAAATGGCATTTGCTTGAGTAGGCTTATCTTCTCCTATTTGTGGTTTACGACGTGCATCTTTCAACTCGTCTACTTTGTCGGTTCGATTCGCTCTCGAACCGCGTCTGGTAATAATTCAGTGACCATGATGTCGTACGATGGCAACATACTCTGGTACCCTGACCAACTTTTATTAATTTTGCTAATGCGGTATTGTAATTGCTTAATTTTTGCAGTAGCGAGTTGAGTCTCGGCCAAAGTTTCATATCGTTCCAATTTTTCGATGAAATTTTCTATGAATTGTTTTGATCGACGTGGATCCACGATTGGCGCCATTATACGAATATAATTAAATTAATTTTAGTCACGAGTTAAATTAATATACTATAAATTACGGTTATCCAGAATGTGGAAAATGAAAACGTGGTTTCTGTTGTTGATAAGGGCGTGGGTTCATATCCCACTTCTGACACCAAATGATGGGAATGCTACTATGAATGTCTGCTTATGGAGCAGGTTCGCTTACACAAAAGATTACCAATACTTAAGTATAATGGAAGGTATATCGAATGATTCCATTGCGCTTAATGTTACGGTTGATTCCGCGGATACTACGCTTCAAGAAGAATTGAAACAAGTATAGCAACTCGAACCAGTCACAAATCAAGGCCATTTTACAACCGAAGAAAAATAATGTTAGAACATTTTTGTCAAAACTTATTCCAGAGATGCATCCACTGGTCGCTACACTGTGGAGCTACCATTCAACGAAAATATTTCAAAATTGGGTGACTCAAAACAAGCAGCGTTAAAAAGGTTCATGTACTTAGAACAACGGCTCGAGCGTAACGAAGATTTAAGGAATCAGTATACATCAAATTCATGGCTGATTATATTAGCTTGGGTCATATGGAACCAGTTTCTGATCATATCGCTGACCAATCGAACATTTTTTATTTACCGCACCACGCCATAATAAAACCAACAAGCTCGACCACCAAATGTCGCGTCGTCTTCGATGCATCGGTAAACAGTTCATCAGAACTTTCGCTAACCAACGTCTTATTTACCGGTTCAACTATACAAAATGATTTATTTTCAATTGTGCTACGATTCCGCAAGCATAATATCTTATTCACGGCGGATATCGAAAAAATGTACCGCAAAGTTTGGCTAAAAATGGCGAAACAAACGAAAAACCCCAATCCAAACATATGAAATGCGAACCATAACGTATGGAACATCGGCGGCGCCGCATTTAGCATAACAAACGTTGAAACAAATACATATTGACGAATCGGAGAACTATCAGCTACCAGCCTATATCATGAATGACTTCTACATGGATGATGTACTTACAGGTGCATCTACTGAAGAAGAACTTACAGAATCGAACAACAACTGTCAGATATGTTAACAAAGGGAGGCATGAAACTAAGAAAGTTTTCATCAAACTCTACTGCATTGCTGCAGCAAATTCCAATCGATGATCGAGAATCACAATTCAGTTTAGACGACACTCATACTAACCAAACAATAAAGACCCTCGGTATAAAATGGAATCCTATCGAAGATGTATTCACGTTCAATGTTGATTATCTTGAACCAAATCGAACGGTAACAAAGCGAATTGAATTATCAGAGGTAGCGATTTTTAGGCCCAGTAATCATAACAGCAAAATTATTTCTACACTCCCGCAACATGAGGCCAAATTTTGGGAGAATTTCCGACGTGAACTACCAGCAATTCAAACACTTAGGCTTCCGCGCTGCGTCAATACTGATGGTAAGCGTATAGAATTGCATGGTTTTGCTGATGCAATCAAATCAGCGTATGGTGCTTGCATTTATATGAAATGCATCAAAGATAACAATGAAATAACGGTTCAGTTAATATGCAGTAAAAGTCGAGTCGCACCGCTAAAAAATGTTACATACCACGTTTGGAATTATATGCAGCACTGTTTCTATCACGACTCGTTAAAAAGACTATGGATACCTTGAAATTGAACATCGAAAAAGCAACGCTATGGTCAGACTCAACAATAGTTCTAGCATGGCTTAAAACTCCTACTAACTTATTGAAAACGTTCATCGCCAGCCGGGTGAGTGAAATACAAGAGCTAATGTCGTCAATCGTATGGAGGCATATTGATGGAAAACTAAATCCAGCGGACATAATATCGAGAGGAATTATGCCCAACGAAATCAACGCATTCAACACCTTGGAAAGTTGGTGGACTGGACCAGCCTTTTTATATGATCATTATTGTGAAGCTGTTAAATTGCCTGAATTAAAGCCCACTTAAGCAATTGGCACTATTTCTTGATCCATCCGGAATCATTCGTGTTGGAGGAAGACTCCGGCAAAGCAACTTAACATTTGATCGCAAGCATCAAATTCTCATTCCGGACAAACATCATGTCTCTACGATTATAATGCGTCATCATCACGAAAGGTATTTTCACTGTGGGCCGCAACTCTTGCTGTCGAAAGTGCGCAATACATTCTGGCCAATACATGGTAAAACCCAAGCAAAGGGGATTGTTAATCAATGCGTCAGATGTTTTAAACTAAAACCCAAACCAATGACACAACTCATGGCCGATTTACCCGCAGACCGTGTAACACCTAATCGTGCATTTAACATCGTCGGCGTTGATTACTGCTGACCATTTATGACGCGTAGCCAAAGCCGTCTTAGCTCGGCGCAATATAAATCGTATATTGTAGTTTTTGTTTGCATTTGCACAAAGGCGCTTCATCTGGAGTGCTTAGTGACCTTACCAGCAAATGCTTTCTGGCCGCCTTAAGGAGATTCTTAGCCAGACGTGGAAAGCCGGCTACCATGTACAGTGATAACGGCACCAATTTTGTGGGAGCAAACAAACTCCAAGAGTTCAACACCTTTATCAATGCTAATGCCAACGAGATTATAAGGACCTGCTCTACCGAAGGAATTGTCTGGAAATGCATACCTCCCGGCTCACCTCATCAAGGCGGTTTATCACGGAAGCTGGAGTTTAATCCATAAAATTCCATATGAAACGGGTAGTAGCTGAACAATTGTTAAACTTCGAAGAACTAACAACGCTTATCATCGAAATTGAAGGTTGTCTCAATTCACGACCGTTAACTCAACTCTCCGACGATCCTAACGACTACTGGGACGAACTACGTCTTTCTAAATGAACCTGAATGAATGAGTCGATACACTTTGTATTGACCACGGGTTAAAGTACGGGTGGGATTTTGATATTTCTACTTTTTCTGGTAAGGTTTATAAATGATTGGCCTCTTCATTTTTTCTGATTAACAAGTCGAAATTAAAAAGCCGAAAGAATCTTATTCGTATCAAAATTCAATAAATTGTGTTGAATTCTGGGATGATATATCCAATTCTGATGAGATCTCGAATTTTCAGATGATAAATATCGAATTCTGGAGTCATGAGATGATATATAAAATTCGGATAAGATCTTTTGAATTCTGACCCGATATGTTGAATTTTGACCGAATATGTCGAATACGGAAAAAGTTAAAATATCAATGTGATATATAATATTTAACTTGCGAGATAACATCTTGAACTCTGAGACAACATATCGAATTTTTAGATAATATACGGAATTCTGAAGGCTTCATGAGAGATTTATCAAATTATGAAAAGACCTTTCGAATTCTGGAATGATATTGAATTTAAATATAAATAACTCAAATTCTGGCTCTACATATCGAATTCTGTCATCATGTCTCATCTAATTTTCGCATAAGATATATAATTTTTACACTATCAATTGATATTCTGACATTTCATATCGAATTTTAACGTCTTATGTAGAGTTCTGAATTCTGATACATACAATTCCGACACCAAAAATTCAAATTCTGACTTCAGACATATCGAATTTAAACAGCATTAACTCTAATTTTGACAGGACAAATTGAATTCTAGCTTGAAATATTGAATTCTAAAATTATTTAATGAGTTTTCGCTTGGTATATCAAATTTTGACATGATATACCGAACTTCATACTACATCATAAATTCACATTCTGACATGATATAACGAATTCTAACATAAAGTATCGAATTCTGACTTGAGATATTGAATTATGACATCAAAGGTTCAAATTATGATAAGACAGATCGAATTCTATTATGATTTATTGAGTCCTGATAAGAAGTATCTATTTTTGGCATCAAAAATTCAAATTCTGACATGGCATATCGAATTTTGACATATCCCATCGAATTCTGATATGATTTATGTCGATTTTTAACATAATTTATTTTATACTGGTATGGTATGAGTTCTGACAAAGGTAGATCAAATTTTGATATGAAGTATCGATTTCCGGCAAGATATGTTGACATCTGAAATTCAAATTCATACATGATATATCGAATTCAGACCTCAAAATTTCAAACTCTGATATTTCACATCGAATTCTGGCACGATTCATTGAATTTTGACATCATGATGTATCGAATTCTGACATCAAATTCTCAAATTCAAACATGACACATCAAATTCAGACATAATATATCGAATTTCGACAACACAAATTCCAATTCTGACATGACTTGTCGAAATCTGAAAAGATGATACATCAAATTCAATTTTTGGCAACTTACGTAAGATGTTGAATTCTGACAACATAAATATAAATTCTGATATTGCAAATTAAATTCTAACATCAACGATCATCATTCAACGATCTTTAATTGTTTGAAGATTTGTCGAAAAGGTCGCTAGAAGACGTTGGCTAGTTTTAGCGAATAGTAGATTTTTTAAAATTATCAAACAGATGGTATTTCATTATGATATGTATTATGTAGAAAAAAAGAATTTTAAATGTAGAAAACTACAAACGTAATATCTATAGAACGTAATTTACACTTTAATAAAGTTATAATTATAATTTTTATTAACTTTGTATCTTAAATTTTCAGTTAATTACTTATTATTATTTATTATTTTTAAAATGTAAATTTGTTTACATATAATTTACATTTTAATGTAATTTACGTAGGTTTTTACATTTTTTACCTGTAAAATATAAAAAATGGTTTTTTACACGGACGTGCCCAACTGTGATTCAAAGGTGTGGCACGATACCTAAATAGAATTTTACGAATTTTGTCGGAACTGGAACCACTTTCATGTTCCATGGCCTGAAGCTTGGCCTTGCACGTTTGAACAGAACGTTCTGCTTGTCCATTCGTAGCTGGATTATATGGTGCAATAAACTTTTGAAAAATTTCACATTCCTTGATAAATTTGATGAATTTTTGACTTTTAAAAATGGTTGCGTTGTCTGAAACAATCACCTTTGGACACCCATTGTAGGCAAAAATTGATTTTAATTTTTCAATTGCGTCATTTCCGTTGTTGGACTGGAATTTGTGATTGTTATTTCCGGCCATTTTGGTATTCCGGGTCCGTCCCTTGTACGGACCCGCATAGTCAAGATGAATACGCTCGAAGTTTTCTTCTGGTTCTTCCCAGTGATGTGTTTCTTCTTTTCTGGGCTCTTTTTGATATTTCCCCAATAGACATACCGTCGAGCCAGATTTTTCATTTTACAAATACCAAGATGCGTATGATGTAGTTCTTGTAGAACTTCGTTTCGAAGACTTTCTGGAATTACCACTCTACATCCTCGAAAAATTGTGCCTGGATGTAGATGGTATTTATCATCATTTGTTTCGCCGTTTAGAAGCGACTGTTTGAGTTGTTACAGAACTGGATCTTTGTCTGTTTCTAGCACGATATTCTCATTGGTAAGTATCAGACAACTTATCGCGTTTATCGTCTGTATGTTCATGATGTGTGTGTCATCATCATCTACTGGAACTTCTTGAATTGGTGCTCTTTCCTATGCTCTACTGTATATTGGAATTCTGAGAGAAATGATGCATAACGTAGCAGACGACTGGACGTGATCGAAGGCAGATTGATGTCGGATTTAAAAATGTGTGTCAATGGTTTATTATCGGTCACCAGCTTGAATTTTTGTCCGTATAAGTACATATAAAACCTTTTGACAGTCCAATATATAGCCAGTGCTTCTCGATCCAATTGGCTGTAGTTCTGCTCTGCGACAGAAAGGGAACGAGAAATGAATGCAACTGGTTTCTCTTCTCCTTGGATGACATGTGATAATACTCCAGCTATTCCAACTGGGCTTGCATCACATGCAACAGTTATGGGCAGTGCTGGATTAAATGACAATAAAACTTGGTCACTTGCTATTTCGGCCTTTAACTTCATGAAAGCTGCTTCACACTTCGCTGTCCATTGAAATTTTGCGCTTTTCAGTAATATAAGGCGCAGTGGGTAAGTAAGTGTCGATGCATTTTTGATAAATTTCGAATAGTATGTGATTAACCCCAATAATTGTTGTACTTCAAGAGCATTTTTTGGACGTGGTGCATCTAACACAGCTTTTACTTTTTCTGGTGCTTTTGAAATTTTATTTTGTTCAATCTGGTATCCAAGATAATTAATTCTTATCTGGAAAAATTTGCATTTCTTGTCATTAACATGAAGATTGTATTTCTTCAACCGCTCAAAACAAGCAATTTGCCGTTGGTAGCACTCATTGTAGTTTGAACCTTGAATTAGGTTAGGTTAGGTTTGGGAGGCGGTTCACTACCACCAGGCATAGACACAAAAATGGTCCGTAGCCATACTATAATAATTGTTTCCTCCAACTCATTGGAACCATTTTGAACTGTTAACAAAGCGCGTCCGTCAGGTCTTTAAAGAGGGGTGCCCCTAGAAACTTTAGTCTGTTTCGTGCCAGACGAGGGCAGGTGCAAATAATATGAAGCTCTGTCTCTTCCTCCTCTTCGTCCTCGCAACTACGACAGTAGTCATGTGAGAAGACACGAAGTCTACTCGCATGCCTCCCTATGAGACAGTGCCCCGTACTCACTCCAACAACCACACTAATCTGACTTCGCTGAAGTGAGATCAGCTGTTTGGATCTCGCCAAGTCCAACTTTGGCCAGACCTGCCGAGTTGTTACGCAAGAGGTGATACTTGACCATCTGCCATTCGTCAGCTTGCTAGCTCCTTCCTGAAGCAGCAGATTGCATACCGCAAAAGAGGCATTTCAATATCCTTTCTGCTTTCTGAGAAGTGGTCTGTTGTACCACGTCGAGTCAGTTTATCGGCGTTTATATTCCCTGTACTTATGAAATGTCCAGGCACCCATAAAATATGGATGTTGAACTGATCTGCCATCTCGATAGGAGATGAGAGACAGTTCTGAACAACTTTCGACGTGAGGATATGTGATTGAAGCGCTTTAATGGCAGCCTGACTGTAGTAGTATGCGAAAATTACAAACCGATATTACAATATACTTCAACCAGTCTACGACTTCCTTTATGGCAGTTACTTCAACTTGAAAAATGCTACAGTAGTCGGGGAGACGGAAGGAGAGATTTAACAGAGGTTCCTCGCAGAACACTCCAGCCCCGACTTTCCCGTCCCGTTTTGAACCATCAGTAAAGAAGTTTTTAACTCCTGGTTCCAAAACTTCACCCATCATCCAGTCCTCCCTGGATGGGATCGTAGTCCGGAACTTTGTGTCAAAAGATAGTGACGGGACAGTATAGTCGGTGGTCTTGGGAATTTGTTTGTTACACAAAATAGATTAGTGTCCTGTATTGTTGCAGGTCCACATTAAAATGGATTTCAGCCGTATTTCAGTACAAGCTGCCAACTGTTTCCACAAGATATCTAGAGGAGTCAAAAATAGCAGAGTATCTAGTGCCTGAGTGGATGTGCTCCCTAGTGCACCACTGATCCAAAGAGAAATTGTTCTCTGAACTTTTGTCAGTGTTGGTTGACAGTTTTGTCCAGAGCAGGCCACCAGACTATTACTCCATACAAGAGTATGGGTCTGATTAGTGGGGTATAAAGCCAATGTACGATGCGGGGTTCCAGCCCACATCTTTCCCAATGACATTTTTGCAAGAATATAGAGATTTAGACAGCTTTTCCGACACTTTTCCTCATGTTGAGATTTAGACAGCTTTTCCGACACAATCGTGCCTCTAATATGAGCTTCTATTTGTCTTTCCGGTGTTTTAAAAAGGAAGGAAGACAAGCGAATCGGTCTAAGATCTTTGGGATTGCAGTGTGAGCGTTTTCCCGCCTTAGGTATGAAAACAACCTTCACTTCTGTCCATTTACTAGGAATACGACATAGTTCTAGGCTGCCTTTGAAAATTATCTCTAACCAGGAAATTGTTAGATCTGTAGTTTGTTGAACATCCGCAGGGATAATACCATCGAGTCCAGGCGACTTATATGGTTTAAAACTGTTTATCGCCCACAGGATCTTTTTTCTGCTAATAATTTGGTCTATGAGGCTACTAGCCCTTTTACCTACTGATGTGCCAGGTACAGATTCGGAACAACCAGGAAAATGAGTCTCCATCAGAAGTTCCAGCGATTCTGCACTATTAGTGGTCCATATCCCATCCGGCCGTTGAAGATAACTTGGGATGGAAGGACCAGTTGCTAGTACTTTGTGTAGCCTAGACATCTCTGAAGACTCCTGAATTTTGCCACAGTATAGCAGAGAATGCACGACCGAACCTTACCTTCTTTTTTCGCGTGCATTAATCTATAATAGGGGGTCTTGAGATCAAATACCCGGTCTTCAGTGACCCAAGGTTCCTGGATCAAGACGACATCTGTAGCTTCTTTCCCAATTTTTAAAATTATTAAAATTAGAGCAGCTGATGCTGCCTTAGAGTGGTGAAGTTTGACTTGAAGAAATGCCAGTGTCACCTTCTACAGCCTCTTCTCCACTACAGTAACATCAGAGTCATCCCCTCATGAGAAGTCCTCTGAGAGCCTCTTTAATGATTCCATGGACGTTGACGTATAGTCAGCCTTTGTCTCCTCGAGCTTGGCAACATTCCACTTGTGCGTTAGCAACTCCGGGTTGCCAACCTGCAACAACTGGAGTATCACCTTCGGATCACTAGGCTCCGAAGGGATGTACACCCTAGCTCTTGGTCTGCGGGGGATCTCTTCCCATCAATCACAGCAAGGCTGGCTCCGGGACATACCTCGCCAAGTTCCCCCACTGCCTTTTTATAAAGCAGCAGGGACCTCTGATCTGCACAAGCAGTCAGTTTCACCGGATTCCTATGCCAGCCCGCATCCCGACAAGTCGGAGCAGGTCCTGGATTTTCCAACAGGACTTTCTGGTAGGTGGTGGCCCGTTCCACCTTCCTCCAATTGGCGGGCGTGATACTTCCATCCTCTTGGGATTTGTCAATAACTGCCACAACCAGCTGATCGTTGAGGACCTCTTTAAAAGGCTTTATAGTGGTAGCATGGAGTTTTGTTCGCTTTGCGATCTTAGGACTTTCCTCCTTGGCCTTCCGACATTTTCTCGGTAACTTTTTTTGCCCACGCAAGCGTGGCTTTGTCTTTATCCGTCCTGTCTTCTGGCGAGATGTTGTTGATCTTTTCCAGGGTCCTCCAGGCCTTCCTCCTAGTATTATAGATTGGTTTTGAGGAACCAGCTTCATTCGTGCTTTGGTTCCGCTTTGTATATGTATACTCAAATTTGGTGACCCGAGTGGAGGGACCAGCCTCGCTTGAGCTTATGTTCCGTTGTTTATTTGTAGACTTAGAGTCAGGACTACAGACCCGAGTCTCTTTGTCCACATTTTGCGGAATTTTTAGAGGGCCGGACTCTTTTTGTTGTTGTTTGGTTTTATTAAGATCCATAGTTGGTCCCACGAGTAGTGGAGAAAAAGGTTTCCATCTGTGTAGAGATCCGCAGTACATAGATAAGGCTACTTAATCCGAAGGGCGCCAAGTATCCGGATCCACCGTTAACGACTAGTTTTAAAACTGGGCACCCAGTCTGGTCGATTATCGGCACGGTACGATTAACACCTTAACCCAGCCCAGCGATTTGTTTAAGTTTGGCTCCTTTAGCGCTTTACTCTATCTGTAATTAAGTCACAAGGAAAAATTAAATTCTGCTAAATGGACAACTACAATTTTCGCAATTACAAATAAGTAAATTTGTTGGAACTTACATTTAAATCAATTGCCACTTTCAGCATTTCTTTTATTTCTTGGTCATTCCATTTTTGACCTTTATTTAAAATATTAAGATTGTTGTTATAAAATGATTTTATTTCTAATTTGCCTAATATATTTCAAGTTGCAGTCGTGTCACTTGGTTCGCCTTCAAGAATAGCAATTTTCAAGTGATGTGATACGACTATAGTCACATCACATGAAATGACACGACTAAGGGAATTGGGGTGTAAGTGATTTGGACGATCTTCGTTTTCCAGGTGGAACAACAATTTTTGAATACTAAAGTTAATTCTCTGATTTATGAACGTCTACTGCAACACTTCAAGCATTTTCTTTTTTATAATTATCCCATTGTAAATTGGCTCACTCAATTATGAATCGTCAGTTTTTGTCGTAATCATAATACTTACACACAATATCTTGTTTATAAATGAGACGTAATAATGTTATTTCATAGCCTGACGAATTTCTTTAAAATTGTCAAGTTGATCTCTAAAATTTGGTTATCCCGTGTCATTATCTGTGCCTGTGTGACTGTGTGCAGGCAACCAAACATAAGCAAATATAGTAATTAACCTTAAATTTATATTGACATACATTACACCGTACACGTACCTAAATAACAATTTTATGGCTTTTAATCATTTACTAAACAACATTGTCTAGCTCTAAAATCAAGCCTTTATGCACAAACAATTTCCATTTTATGTAGGGTTAGCCTACCCTAGTGTGTCTGTCTTTCTTTGTGTGCTTTCAAAAATGATTTCCTTTGTTTCGCATTTTTTTGTGAACCCAAAATACAAAGCAAGGATTTTTTTTTTTCACTTTATAGTTTTTTATATCATACCACTCCCAACAACAACAACAATAAGAAAAATGTTTCACCCTCGGAATTGTTGTTGTACTGCCTGATACGACATTAGAAAATAGTAAACGAAGAAATATTCTCACTTTGTTTTATTGACATCTTATAATATCAATTTTGAGACGCAATAAATGCATACACATCTACATACTTAACTATTATAAAGCAACAGCCGCCGAACTAAGAAAAGACATACGAATTGCACGTGTAACCTATATTATAATACATACATACACATATACATACAACTGAATTTCATTGAAAATGCTGAAGAGAACAACAACAAAAATATCAAATCAAAATTCAAAACGAATACAGAAATGCAATAGAAAATATTGAAACGAAATAAAAAGATTTTCTTGGTTCTATTTTTACTTTTTATAGTTAGTGTCTCTTGTGTGGATTATTTTCTAATGTGTATAGGTAGTAAAATGATGTGGACAGTCAGCGAAGAATTTATAAGGGTTATACGTATTCGGTCATTTGATTGGGAATCGATAATTTTGAAGATCACTTCATGCTTCCAGGAGGGTTTTTTTACATAGTCCACAAATTACCAGACTTTTTTTTCCGAAACATTTCCTTCTTTAGCACAGGTCAAAATGTCCTTTAGAGACTGTTTTTCGTGTTGACGTTGTAAACACCTTCAAATAGATATCATTGATAGTGTTGTTTTTCGACCACTTCTTTTTCCTGATATGTCTTAAACAAATTGCCTCCAATTTTCAAAACGAACCATAACCGTTTTAATCTTCATACTTAAGATTCATTATTCTTGCTTAAATTTTCATTTTATTTTTATTCACCACACTAAAAAAACCACTAAAAAGACATCACAAGAAAAAGCAATTTGAATTGTGCATGCAAGTGAGAATATAACATAAGAAGAAATGATGTTTGGGTTTCTTCGATCGAAATCTTGTTGTAAGTAACTTCGAACAATTTTGAATAGTATAGAAAAATTTGGAAAATTTGAAATAATATTTTAGAAAAATGTCATCCATGTAATTCAAAAACCTCCAAACTTCACAGTGTATCTGAATTTAACTCAACGCTATGAAAATCTTGGAAAGCGGGATAACAAAATTCTCGATTCTTTAGCAAGATGCATCTAAACACCTTGCGAATTTCGAGGAATATGAGGATCATGAGTAATCTCAAAAAGGTAGAATAATTTAGAATAATTTCGAAAACATTTTAAATATTCCAGAAAAACTCGGTCCTGTTGGAGTGTAAGGTGGTCTAAGCAAAACGGCCATTAACCCTATGTTCTCGATTCGGCTAATTTTGTTAAAAGCAAACTTAAAATCATTTCGCATAATCTAGAAAATAGCATACAGGCTTCGCAAAAAGTCAAATAATTTGGAAAATATCACAATGACCTTAATTTCGAATAAGTTCGATCTCAACGCTATTTAATTCTGAAAACCTACATATATAAATCCAAAAATCTTTAATTTCGAGAATCTCTTCTCTATAAGATGATTTAACTGAGTGCTTACTCGTAATTCAACTCTAAGCTGAACTACAAGATGCCAAAAACTCTTGCAAATTTCGAATAAAAGTGAAAAGTTCAAATGACACGAATATTCTCGAAAATCTCGAATGTTTATTTAACGTTTATCGTCTTGATTAACCGAAAAGTTTAGATTAATCGGTTAACCTTAAACTGCTTTGATTTCCAATTGGCTAAGAACGTGGAGGATACACATGAATGAAAATAGAGCAATGCGTACACCATTTACATTGAATAAACACACTCATCCAATGGTCAAACATTAAATATTTGTGTCTACATCTTGATAGGAGGTTGACCTGGTGAAACCATATTGAATCAAAGCGCAATCAAATAAAAATTGGATTCTCTAAAATATAATGGCTGATTGGAAGAATATCAAAACTTTCTGTACACTGCAAGGTTCTATTACATAAACCAATTCTAGTGCCCATGTTTGAATGGAATTCAACTGTGGGCTTTATCAGATTTATTAGAAATATCAATATCCATAAACGTTTAGGAATTAAAACGGTTAAATAAACCATACAAGCATTCAGTCTGAAGTACATTTCGATATTTATTTACTTCAAAAATAACTTCGGTCCGCAAAACTTGCATGCGTGAGCACATCTCAAGTCAATTTACAACTCAGTTCCCAAATCAATCCCTAACTGAACCCCTTAGTTCCTTACTCAACCCCAACTTAATCTTCAACTCAACCTCCAACTCAATCGGAAGGCCGTCTCCAATACAATCACCAAATCAACCTTTAACCCAATAATAATAAAGTCAACACCCTACTCGACCAAAAATTCAACCCTCAAATCAACCCTGATTTGAGTTTAGATCCAACTCAACGCTGAAATCAACCCGGTCCAAAAAGCTATAAATGTACATAAACTCAATTCAGAACAATTCAAACTAAAGTTCCAACTCAAATCTGAACTCAACATCCAAATAAACCCCCAATTGATCGGTAGGATCAACCCCAACCACCCACAACTTACCCCAAACTCAAAGCCCAACTTAATTCCTAAATCAACACTGTCCTAATAAAATCTCCAACTTGACCGCCTACTCAACCCTGAGCTTAATCTCCAACTCAATATCCCATTTAATTCTCAAATCAACATATGTAGTTTGAAAGCTACATGTGTACATGAAATCAACCCAAAACTACTCAAGCTAACTTCCAACTCAACCCTCAACGCAACATCACATAAATACCAAACTGAACTGCTAACTCAACCTCAAATCAACTCAAGCTAACTCTAATTCAACCCTCAGAAAAATCCTCAGCTGAAGTGCTCAATAAACCATAACACAAACACAACTTAGCTCCAACTATCCAAAACTCAACCCGCAAATGGAACACCGAAAGGAATTTTCAAAATTAGTCAACGTGGATCGAAAACCACGTAGTAAGGATAGGGCCTTTTGACTTTCAGGTTCTAAAAGCATTTCATTCTCTACCTTGACCATAAAAGCAGACTTTTAGGCAAACAGGCGAAAAAAAATTGAAATCGAATAAGCCATTCTGGAGATACCATGGGTATAGACATCCAGACAGACGGACGGACAGTTGCAGATCGAAATTAACCAATATTTACATAGGATACGACCTTGCAACTTAAAAAAATCCTCCGAATAAGAATTTTTCCGGATCCATTCCAAATAATTTACAATCGTCCGTTGGAATTGCGAGTGATAATTATTCGCTATTTCCAAAGCTTTCAGTTAAACTAACCTAGTTACTTCGGAGTTAGTTTCAGAAATGACCAAAAATGTTATTGATCCAAAACCACTTTTCTCGACGTTTTCGAAAGTCCCTGAATCCAAAAAAGCAACAAGAAAAAATGTTCGTCCATCTGTATTGATGCGTCGATGACGACTGCCTGTACCGATGGTATTTCAAGAAGGGGCTGTTCGATTTGGACTTTTTTTTCGCCAGTCTGTTTCTATGGTCAAGGCAGAGAATTGAAACACTTTTGAGGCCACTATGTCAAGAGGGTCGACCTGTTAATATAAATATTTTTCAATTGTTTATATGTATATGCAGGCTTGAGGATTGAGTTGGGGGTCAATTTGCGGGTTGAGTTAGGGTTGAGTTGAAGTTGCGTTGGGGTTGGATTAGAGTTTAGTGAGCAGTGGGTCAATTTTTTATTTATGCTGGTTTGAGGATTGAGTTGGGCTTTGAGTTGGGGTTGGGTTAGAGTTTCGGGTAGGGATTTAGAAGAGTAGGAGTCAGCGGTTAAGTTCGGAATTTATTTAGGGTTGTCTTAAGAGTTGAATTGAAAGTTAGGTTGAGTTGTTTTGGTTAGGGAGGGGTTGAGTTGAGGTTTGAAGAAGGGTTGAAGTTTAGTGAGAAGTTCAGTTGTAGATTTATTTGGGGAGGGTTATGCGTTGAACTGGAAATTAGCTTGAGTTGAGTTCATGTAAGCATGTATTTTTTCGGACTAAGTTGATTTGGCGATTGAGTAGAACGTTGAGTTTTGTGTTGAGTTGAGGTTCGTCAGGGTTAGGGTTGAATTGGGGTTCATTCAGCCGTAGGTAGTTAGGGTCTTGTTTGGGGGTAGAGTTGACATTTGAGTTGGAAGTTAACTTGACCTGTTTTGAGTTGAGCTATATGTTTAGTTGTTATCGAGTAGGATGTTCAGCTGGGGTTGAACGTAGTTTTCGAACCGTGTTGATTTATGGCTTGAGTTGAACGTTGAATTTGAGGTTGAGTTGAGGGGTGAGTTGGGTTTGAGTTATGGATGAGTTTAAGGTTGGATTGAGGGTTTAGTTGAGGTCGAGTTATGGTGGAAAAGGGTTTAAGTTAAAGTTGAGTTGGATTAGGGTTTCTCAAAACTGGATCCCTTTCTCTTTAGAAAGTTTAAATATCCCATGTAAAAGTTTATGCATCAATAGGATTTTCAAGTCAAATTCTGGTCGATTAGGAGTGAACTTGATTTATGAACCGATTATCATAAAATTTGATTTGAACGATGGTAATGGGATTCTAAAATGAGTTTTACGATTGATGAAGTTCTGAAATATGGCCATTAGGAACTAACTTAGCTATTTCTTAACCGATTATGATGAAATTCAGCATGCACAACGGAAATGGGATTTTAAGACGAGTTTTAGATTAAGTTCTGGAATATGGGCGATTAGGAAGGTGTGGCATAATACATTGTGCCTCTATTACCTCTATTACTCTATTACCTAGTATTTTAAATAAAACCGAATGAATGAAATGAAGAGGGACGGCGAAAGAAAACGATGGTGATCGTATCTGATATCAGTTGGAAGAAGGTTGTGGAATTCATGACTAATTTTTCTTTATCGAATAAAACAATATACCTAGTCGAAACTGGCTCAGATATTTGTATTATTAAAAAACAATATTTAAAAGATGAACCGAAATCTCGAATGTTTATTTGACGTTGATCGGCTTGATTAACCGAAAAGTTTAGATTAATCGGTTAATCTTTTAATGACTGACTTGACATTTGTGGTTAGGTACAACATTATAGTATAGTGTTACAATATGTACGGTGTTACCATATGTACATATATAAATATATGTATGTGCATTGTGCACCTGAATATGTCTTTATATGACATCCCCCCCTCCTTGTTTTTTATATATATATTACACAAGTAATTCAAGTATGTATTATGAAACTCAAATGACATTTAAAATAATAAAACTTAAAAAGGAAAAAAAAAAAAAGCTCGTTTCATTTTAAGCTTTCATGGAAAGTATGAATTCTAAATAGCTAACTTATTCCATGTAATCTCTACGTATTATTGATATCTGCTAGGTTTTTTGACCCGTCGACCCTTGCTGGTAATAACTGGTTGCTCCTCTTGAGGCATCGAATTTCTATATTTAACCTTTTCTTTTTTGTTCTCTTCAACTGATGGTTGATTATTGGTTGCTGATGAACTCAGTGGCCCATCGCTTTGGCCCGGTGATGATGTTTCAGTTGATGATATAATTGTATCTGTATCCTCAGCTGATTGTTTATTGTTGATTGGTGATGAACTCAGTGACTTATCAATTTTACCCGGTGATGCTTCCATTGGTGGTATAATTCTATTTGTATCTTCGTTTCTGTCTGGCTCTTCAATAATGGTTTCACATTGCACTGGATCCGGAATAGGCGCCTTAGATCTTTCTAAATGAATAGTGTTGCGTCTATATCTCTTGTCAGACTTACTCTCGACAACAACTGAGCGTGGATATATTGTTTTTTCCACTACGGTTGCTGATTTCCAATCTCTTGGACCAGCTTGCATACGCACTTGCTCACCAATTTCCAATTGTTTGAATGGACTTGATATTTTGTCAGCATACACCTTTTGCTGGAAACGTAGACATGCCAATTCTCGCGTGACATTATTTATGATCTTTGGCTTTAATTGTTCTTTTTCGATCGGAATGAAATTTCTGGTATTGCGGCTGAAAAGACGTTGACTATGAGAACCAAGTTCATTACTTCTGGGTGTGTTTCGAAGCATTAAGAGTGCCTCATAAATATCTGTGTTATCATGCCAACATCTTTTCAACATATTTTTAAACGTTTGTACATTCCGCTCAGCAAATCCATTTCATCTTGCATAATGTTGACTAGATATGCGATGATTGAATAACCATTTGTTTGCAAATTGTTTAAATGTATTTGAAGTGAACTATGGTCCACCATCGGATTCCAAAATTTCAGGTATTCCATGAGTTGAAAACCATTTTTTCATTTGCAACACTACTTCAGCTGCTGTGGAAGATTTCAATTGATGAAAATCAATGAAATCGGAATAATGATCCGCAATTAGCAAATATTCTTTCCCTTTGAAATGAAACAGGTCTGTCGATACATTTTGGAATGGACTTTTTGTAGTAATGCCTCTTTTGTTTTAGATTTTACGAATTCTTGAATATCCTTTGTTTGACCTACCCAAAACAGGCTTTGTCTGGCTCTCGCTAGTGATTGATTAATACCCGGATGACCTTTATGAACCCAGTGTATAACTTCCCGTATTTCAGCTTGAGGGACGATTGCCTTTGTGCCTTTGAATAGTAAGCCTTCGTCCCATGTGATATCTTCCTTGAAATTGTGGTATTTACGAACTGGCCATCCCTTCATAACAACTGACCTTAATAATTGTAATTCCGCATCGTTATTGGTTAATTCGACAAAACGTTGCTTCGTGGTCTCTGACATTGTAAACACTACGAACACTTTGTATTCCGACTCTTCTTCTTTTGGCTGATCGTTCGTATCAGCTGATGAATCACAGTCGCGACTCAAAGCGTCTGCAATTGGTATCTGTGTACCTTTTTTATATACAATAGTTGGTGAGTATTGCAGAATGTCCCACAAGATTCGTTGTAAACGTGCTGGAGCCTTTACTAATGGTTTTTTAAAAATTGTTTCCAGTGGCTTATGGTCTGTTTCTACTAGCAATTTTTTACCATACACATATTCGTGGAATTTTTTACACGCAAACCGTATAGCTGTTGCTTCCTTCTCAATTTGTGGGTAGTTATGCTCAGCACTTGTAAGCGCCCGTGTTGCATAAGCAATAGGATGATCCCTTTGCATTAGGCATGCTCCTAACGCTTTCGAGCTTGCGTCTACCAATAACTTTACGTCCGCATTTACGTCGTAATAGCTCAAAACTGGTGTGCTTTTAAGTTTTTAATATTTTTGTATATGCTTCATCTTGTTGAGCATCCCAAAACCAAGATGTTCCCTTTTGCAATAACACTCGCATTGGTTCTGTAATATTCGAAAGATTCGGTAGAAATTTATGCAAATACGTAATCATACCAAGCAGTCGTTGCAATTCTTTGACGTTCGTCGGTTTGTACAGTTTAAAAATAGCTTTTATTTTTTCTGGATCTCCTTCATAACCGGTTGGAGTAAAAATATGCCCTAAAAATTTTACTCGTTCTTTTTCGTATTCACATTTTTTATCGTTAAGTGTAAATCCTGCTTTTTCCAGTCTACTCCGAACTTTCTTCGTAATTTCCCGAAGCTCTTCTCTCGTTTTAGCAAATAAGCATGGCTATTTCACATTTTTCGATACCTCCTAATGTTTCGTTCATGACTTGCGAAAACATTTCAGGTGCCGACGATATACCGAATGGTAAACGTAAATATCTATAATGACCCCATGGCGTTGCAATCACTAAACAGGAATTTGCCAGAACCCTTTGTTACAATCAAGTCTGGTGAAATATTTCGACCCATTTACTTTAGTTGCTATCTCTTCCACTGTTTTCAAGGGATAGTGACACCTTTTGATGTTCTTATTGAGCTCCGTTGGATCCATACGTATACGAATATTTTGATTGTTGTCGCCTTTTTTAACTATTACCAATGGACTAACTGCCGGTGTAGGTTCTTTAATTGGCTCGATTACTTTCATTTCGACCATGTTATCTAATTCTTCTTTAACACGATTTTTAAACGCATGTGGAATTCTTCTGGGTGGTATAATTTTAAAATTTGGACTATCAATAAAGTCGATGTCATATTCGTATGTATTACAACGTCCAATTTGTTGAATTTGTTGCACCCGAATAACTAACCTTAATTTCTCACACATGTCTCGACCTAATATGGTCATGAGATTACCTTCTACTATTTTAAATTTCACTATAGCGGTTGCTTTGGATGATGTACAAGTTGTTTTCACTTCACCGAGGACAGGTATTGCACTATTGTTGTATGTTAAAATACCTTTGGTTTTTGACTGTTTTACTATAATTCTAATTTCAGTCTTTTTGCTTCATCAGATGACATCACATTGCATTCTGCACCCGTATCAAGGTTAACCGCGACCTTTTTATCGCCAATTTGTAAGTTTTCTATCCATTTATTGTCGGCTGCTAACTTGTTTATTTTAATGACCGATGCATGATAATCATAATTGACATCTTCGTCGGACTTATCTTCTTCCGTGGAGTCAGAATCTGTATCTAACTCCTCGACTGCTGCAACTTTCCTTGATTTACTTTTCTTAGTTGGTTTTTTCTGTCGATTTACCCGACACTTTATTGCAAAGTGACCCTTTATACCACATGTTCTACACTTGGTATTGAATGCTGGGCATTGTTTCCTTCCGTGTTCATTATCACACCGACCACAATGAAATGTTTCGTTTTTTACTTTATTTACCGTAACCGATGTATTTACTTCAGAGATCTCCTGTTGTATTTCATGCATTTCTTTTTCGGCTCTCTCGGCGGCTCTAGATATTTTCTTTGCTTTTTCTAAATCCAAACTATCTTCCACCTAAGTTTTTGACGAGTCTGTTCTGATTTGATTCCAACTACTATTTGATCCATTGTAAATTCATCAGAGTCCTCAACTTTATATCCGCAACGATTTACTTGGCATTGTAGTCTTTGAAAAAAAATCTTCAAACCCTTCTGATTGTTGTTGTTTGATGCGATGAAATTGACACAGTTTCAGTTACACCCCCTGATTGACGAATAAATGTTTCGGTGGTTTTATACCTGACTTTGTGATTGCCTTGCAAAGGACTCAAACTGTTTACAATTAATTTGCTTTCCGTTGACTTCACTAATGTTTTATATTCTCGAACAATCGGCTCTATTTCTTTGTAGGTTATGTATTATTGCTGTGTAATGTCTACACATCAATGGCATCAATTTTTGATATTTTCCATAAAATTGTATTTAATTGTACGTATTTTACGTAATTAGTTTTCTTCACTTTCACTTGAAATCTTTTTTATACCCCACATCTGACACCATGTGATAACACGATACCCATCTAAATAACAAGAAGAGATGTGTTCCGTATTAATAGTATTTGACATTTGAGGTTAGGTACAACATTATAGTATAGTGTTACAATATGTATGGTGTTACCATATGTATATAAATATATGTGCATTGTGCACCTGAATATGTCTTTATATGACAAATATCAACATCTATGAACGTTTAGGAATTAAAACGGTTAAATAAACTATAAAAGCATTCAGTCGGAAGTACATTTCTAAATTTAATTACTTCAAAAATAAATTCGGTCCGCAAAACTTGCATGTGTGAACACATCTCAAGTCAATTTCCGACTCAGTTTCGAAACTGAACCCCTTAGTTCCTCACTCAAACCCAACTCAATCTTCAACTCAACCTCCAACTAAATCGCAATATAATCCCACCATATCAACCTTTAACCCAACCCTCTAATAACCTCAATTCAAACCTCGACTTAACCCCTCAATAAATTTCCAGCTGCACCCTACCGCTCAACTTCAAGGCAACACCCTACTCGACAAAAAATTCAACCCTCAAAGCAACCCTGATTAGAGTTCAGATCCAGCTCAATCCTGAAATCAACCCGGTCGAAAAATCTATATACGTACATACATAAACTCAACTCAGAACAACTCAAGTTAAAGTTCCAACTCAAATCTGAACTAAACATCCAAATAAATCATTAGCTGTCCCAAAATCAACATTGTAGTAATACAACCTCGAGATTGACCGCCTACTCAACTCTGAGCTTAATCTCAAACTAAAAGCTACATGTGTGCATGAAATCAACTCAAAACTACTCAAGCTAACTTCCAACCTCAACCCTCAGATAAATCCCCAACCGAACTGCTCACTAAACCCTAACCCAACCACAAATTAGCTCCAACTAACCAGAACTCAACCCGCAAATGGAACCCAACTCATCCCTAAAGGCAACCGCAAACCCAACGAAAGCGCATATCATGGGTACAGTCTTCCAGACAGACGGTTAAGACTTAAAGAAAAGCTTTCGAATACGAATTTTGCCTCATCCACGGAAAGTAACTTACAATCGTCCATTGCGATTGTTAGTTATTCGCTAATACAAAGCTTTCAGTTATACTAACTCATAGTTGCTTCGGTCCAGAATTGATCCAAAATCACTTTTATCGACGTTTTGAAAGTCCCTGAGTCCAAAACCAGCAACAAGAAAAAAATTACCGTCCTTTTGTCTGGATGTGTCGTTGACTGTCTGTTTCCATCGTATTTCAACAAGGGTTTTTTCGATTTGGAATTTTTTTCGTTAATCTGAAGAGGGTCGAGTACCTCACGTATGAATTGATCCAAAACTACCACTTTTTATTATTATTGGTATTATTAAAATTGGTTCGACCCAACCGGTTATGCATTCAATGCCACAAAGGCCCCTTGGTGCAAACCAGTAATTCTATCCTAAATCGTGAACGCATGCTGCAGCCTTAATAATCTGAAGTAGTTTGGGCCAAGCCAAGGAAGACAGCTGATCTTCAACAATAGACCTAGAGTCAAATATTTGAAACCTAACTCTATCGAAATCAGGACAACCGCACACGAAGTGAATGCAGTCATCATCGTCTTCAAGACAATCCTTGCATACAGCATCCCGAGTCCTATGTACTGAAGGTGTACTTTAAAATGGAGAGATAAAGCACACCTAGTGGCTCTCAAGTTAGGTCCACTAATAAAAAAGTTTCGCAATGTGGCAGCTATAAGTAGCAAGCCACTGTTTTTTATATACGCGAATTGAGTTGAAGGTTTGAATTTGCGGGTTGAGTTAGGTTTGAGTTGAAATTGAGTTGGGGTTGGATTAAGATTAAAAGTCAGCTGTCGGAAAATTTTTTATTTATTCTAGTTTGAGGATTGAGTTTTGCGTTAAGTTTGTGGTTGAGATGAGAGTTGAGTTGGGTTTCATTTGCGGGTTGAATTGTGGTTCCGGATCAAGTGAGCAGTTGAGAAATTTTTGATAAGTGCTGATTTGAGGATTGAGTTGGGTGTTGAGTTGTAGTTGAGTTGGGGTTGGGTTAGAGTTTAGTGAGCAGTTCGAGTAGGGATTTATTTGTGTGCCGAATTGACAGTTGAATTAGAGTTAGCTTGAGTTAAATTCAAGTATACATATAGCTTCTGCATGTCGGGTTAAAGTTGAGTTGAGGGTTGAGTTGAGACTGCGTTGAATGTTGAATTTGAGGTTGAATTGAGGGGTGAGTTGGGATTGAGTAATGGTTAAGTTTAGGTCAAGTTACGGTCGAAAAGGGCTTAAGTTGAAGTTGAATTGGATTAGGGTCACTCAAAACGGAATTCCCTTCTCTTTAGAAAGTTTAAATATCGCATATAGAAGTTTCTGCATAGCATATGGATAGCTAACTTGGTTATGTATTAACCGATTATAATGAAATTCGATTAACACGATGGGAATGGAATTCTAAAACAAGTTTTAGATGAAGTTCTGAAATATGGCCCATTCGGAAGGAGCTTAGCCATTTCTTAACCGATTATGATGAAATGCAGCATGCACGACGGAAATGGGATTTTAAGATGAGTTTTAGATTAAGACCTGGAATATGGCCGATTAGGAAGGTGTTGAATACTTAGTCGAAACTGGCTCAGATATTTGTATTAATAAAAAACAATATTTAAAAGATGGAGCCATTTGCTATTCTAATAAAAAAATTTGGTTGCATGGAACAAGATTTTCATATTGTTCCTGATAATTTCCAAGTACTTGTCCATGGAATAATTGGATTCGATTTTCTTTCATTCAATAAGTGCAATTTGAATTTTCGATCTCTTTATGTTCACAATGAAAATAAATGTTGAAATGGATAAAGAATATTTAAGCCAATATGGTGAGTTTTGCCAACAAAGAGTGATTTAGCCACCTATACCTATCGTTGCTTGTATTCGGGTGAACTTCCTGCTCTGGAATATTTATTGAAGTATTATTTCCTTTGAATTGTTCGATACGAACTGGTAGATTAAATGTTACTCGTGGTTGTTGTTTACTTGGAATAATTGCACTCTCCGTGCTTTTTAATTGATTGATGTACCTTTTCAATCGGTACCCCGTATCAAACTTTACTAAGTAGTGAAGTCGTCCAAATTTGTGTAACACAATACCTGGAAGCCATTTTATGTGACCTATATAACTACGAAAAATTACTCTGTCTCCCACACTTAATTTGCGCTTGACTTCTATGTTCTCGTTGACTTTATTGGCAGTATGACCTGATGGTAGAAGTGCATCAAGTTTGATTCTGAGTTTTCTCTGGAACAGGTTTTTTTGCTGAAGTTTTTCCGTTATTTAAAGGTGTAGCTCGATATCTTAATAGAATTTCGCGAACCTTATCGGCACTAGAACCACCTTCATTTTCCATTGCTTTTAATTTATCCTTGAAAGTCTGCACATAACGTTCTGCCTGCCCGTTTGTCGCTGGATTGTATGGTGCAGTGAACTTTTGAAAAATTCCTCGTTCTGAACAAAAATTAATAAACTTTTCACTTTTAAAAATGATAGCATTGTCCGATACCATTACCTTTGGAAATCCATGGTAGGCAAAAATTGATTTTAACTTTTCAATTGTCATCTCGGTTGTAGGGCTACCAGTTTGTAATTGCGATTTCTGGCCACTTCGATTTTGCATCAACTACAATTAGAAAAAATTGTCGCTTGTACGGTCCTGCATAATCAAGATGGATTCGCTTGAAATTTTTTTTTTTACACTAGATGTGTATGGTGTAATTCTTTCAAAACTTCATTTTGAAGGCTTACTGGAACTACAACTCTGGTCCCTCTGAAGATTGTGCAGCCATGAAGATGGTATTCATCATCATTTCTTTCAGAACTTATTGTATTTATTGTCTGGGCGTTTATAATATATGTATCAACCTCATCTAATGTAATTTCGTCAATCGATGCTCGCGAAAAATAATCAACATTTTGTTGTTTTTCAGCTTCTCGATGTTCTATGGTGTACTGGAATTCTGAGAGAAATGAAGCGTAACGCAGTAAGCGACTGGATGTCATCGAAGGTAAATTTCTATTCAGTTTGAAAATATGTGTTAACGGTTTATTGTCCGTTACTAGCTTGAACTTCTGACCATATAAGTACATGTACAATCTTTTAATAGTCCAATAAATTGCTAGTGATTTACGGTCTAACTGGCTATAATTGTGTTCTGCATAGACAGTGAACGAGATATGAACGTAACCGGTTTTTCTTCCCCTTAAATGACTTGAGATAATATTCCCGGCTATTCCGACTGGGCTTACATCGCATGATACGGTAATTGGTAACGCTGGATCGAATGACAGTAAAATTTTATCACTTGCGATTTCTGTTTTTAATCTCATAAATGCTGCTTCACACTTTGCTGTCTATCGAAATTTTACTTTACTATGTAGAAGCAAGCAAAGTGGATGTGTGAGTGTAGCTGCATCTTTAATGAATTTCGAATAATTCGTGACAAGTCCAAGAAATTGTTGAACATCGCGAGTGTTCTTCGGACGTGGTGCTTCCATTACCGCCTTTATTTACCCTGGGATCTTTGATATTTTATTTTGTTCGATCTGATATCCCAGATAATTGATTTTCGTCTGGAAGAATTTGCCTTTTTTCGCATTAATATGAAGGTTGTATTTTTTCAACCGGTCGAAACAATCAATAAGGCACTGGTAACACTCGTTATAATTTGATCCTTGGATTACGATGTCATCGAAGTATGTTGACGTACCCTCCAGACCTTGAAGCACCTGGTCTAGTATTCGATGAAATTCGCTTGGAGCCGTTTTAATGCCAAACGCTAGTCTGTTGAATTTTATCGTTTGAATTTTTGCACTATCGTCATCCATTTGGACATGACGATACGCTTTGAATAAATCTAATGTACAAAAGTACTTAGAATTTTTTAATTTGTTAAGAATTTCCTCAATGCGCGGAATCGGTTAATGTGCGTCTTCGAGTAGTTTGTTTACGCCTACTTTATAGTCCACGCACAATCGAACTTGATTTTCTGGTTTTGGAATACACACTAACGGTGATCCCCAATCGGATGTATTAACCGTATAATCTGTTGACAGAATTTCATTTACTAATTCATCTGCATTCTTCCCATCTAATTCTTGTAAATTGATGTTGAGATTTCGAATCCATATTCTTCCCAAAATAGCTTGTCGTCCTGTATCGCCTGTAAACATTTCTTCCATAATTATTTTGTCCTTGTATGTCGCCTATACCGTTACTACTCCATGAGGTTTAAAAATGTCTTTGAGATATGATCGGAATTCTATGTTTGTCTATCTCACTGGATTTGAAATATTGAGATTCTCAAAAGTGTCCTTCGGAATCAGAGTGTATCCTGCTCCCGAATCAACTTCGAATTGCTGGTCCTTTCCTTCTATTCCGATATTTACGTAGTAATATTTCTCTGCTTGATTACTGGATCTTGAATAATTTGTGTACACATCATACACATTCTGGATATAATTTTCATTTACTTTCTAATTCACTGTGCTTATAGCTCTTTTGTTATTAAATAGAGTCGTAATACATACTCTCTCTACATGACCTATTTTCTTGCATTGTTTGCAGTGAAGTCTTTCTCTGATGCCTCTGATGCCAACGCCAATTCCACGTTTCCTTTAAATTCCAATTTCCCGGCTTGTAGCAACTTTGTTCTAATTGAGTTGTCACTAATTCCTCTGATGAATTGCGACAGTAAGAATGTATCCGTAATTGACGCGGAACATTCCTTGCAGTTGAGTTTGCATGTTGGTACGAATCCTCGAATGGCTGCTACGTAATCTGCGATTGATTCATTTTGTTTTTGATTTCGTGTTAACAACCGATGTCTTTCCACTAATAAATTCGGTTCTGGACTTAAGTGGTTTTTCATTATTGTCACCAACTCATCGTATTCCTCTTCCATTGGTGATTTTGGTGCAATTAAATTTGACATAATACTGTAACATTCCGGTCCAATACAGTTTAAAAATATTGCCTTGCATTTTCCTTTGTCTTCTTTCATCTTTTTGAGATCGAAATATATTTCAAGACGCTGGATATATTGTTGAAACGGTTCCTTTTTGGTGTCGAAATTGTCGAACACATAATTATTATCACTTCCTTCGTGTGTATTATTTCCCGTTAGAAGAGCTTCGATTAACTGTTTTTGTTGAGTATTTTAAATTGTTCTGCATCCATTTTAATTTTTTAATCTGGTTTTTGAATTTTAATGTTGAAAGTATTTTGTTTAGAGACCACCCTATACTTACACAATCCATTTTGAGCAGGAGCTCATTCATAATGGATTGTGTAAGATGAAGTGGTTTAACAGGTTAAAAATTAAAAATAAGTCTGCAGCTTTACCGTGTACCCATCCACTCAAACTCCAGCCAGTGGTGACACTCTGGATTATGATGCTTCGGAACCCTCCGAATAATTCTATGTAGCCCTCTTTGTGTGTTCTTCGATTTAATGTCGTTCGTAAATACTGGCAAATGTAACTGGCAACTGAATGTCACAGCTTGTATGTAAGCGCAAACCAGATCATTCCATTTGTCTTATACAAGAAGCATTTTTCCCACCCCTTTCAAACCGCCAACGTGTTTCAATATATGCCAGTATACATTTTCCGGTGTTTGAAGACAAATAGTACAAATTAAATTTAATAAAAGAAACAAATTCATTTATTATTTTTGAATAAAGAAAATTAAAAAATAAAAATTACATCTGTCTGACTCGAAAGTCAAAGCCTACTTCCTTCATGTGTCTTATTTCCCGTTAGAAGAGCTTCGATTAATTGTTTTTGTTGAGCTGCTTGTGTTGCAGAAATATTTTAAATTGTTCTGCATCCATTTTAATTTTTTAATCTGGTTTTTGAATTTTAATGTTGAGTTTTGGTTTGCTAATTGTTTTTATACTCGTCGCCAATTGTTGTATTTCGTATATATATATAGTTCTATACTTATCGAATTAAATAATACACGCTGTTGATTGTTACTTGAATTTTTAGAATGTGCTTTTATTTTTTAGGTTATAATATACATTTGACAGATGGTCGAACCCAATAAACATATTGGATATTATCTATACGGTTTACTCATTAAAAGATTAACCCTAAAAGACGTTGTAGGGATATTACAAAAGGTTTGAAAGCATTTTAATAATTTCCAAATATATCAACTCGAATCTAAAATTTTATTAAAAAGTGTAGCTCTTGTAAAGTAAATAAAATTGATCTCCAAAATAAACTTCCAATGACACTAATCACTACCTCCAGTAAATCCTTTGAGAAAATTTTCTTGGATATAGTCGGGCCACTTATTACATACAGACTGACCATATCTCTCAAAGTAGTCACTGGCAATATAATAATACCATTGCCCAATCAGGAAATCCGAACCATAGCAAAAGCATTCTTGGAGCATTTTATTTGTTCGTTCGGAGCACCTTTAATAATTCTCACCAACCAAGGTGCCAATTTTATATCAGAATTATTGAAACTGGTATGCCAACTTCTCAAGATTAATAAAATATAAATGTCTGCATACCACGCCCAGAGCAACGGAGCACTCGAAAGCTCGCACCGAACCTTGAGTGAGTATTTAAGGAGGTTCACGGATGGTGATACATCTAATTGGGACACCTGGCCTTTGTTCGGTATATGTTCAGTTATAACTCAACCGCAGATACATCGATAAAATGTATGCCATTTGACTTGTTCTACGGTGTTAAGCCCAATATATCTTCATCTGTACAAGGCAAACCCGAGATAAATTATAATTTCGATGATTATTTGGCTGAACTTAAGAATAGACTGCAGACATCGTTGTCTTGGCCAGAAATAATTTCACCATTCAGAAGAAAAAATCAAAGAGTCTGTACGTCCGAAACGCCACTGAACAGCGTTTTCATGTGGGTGACTTGGTGCTTTTAAAATACCAACATCAAGGTGATTGAAGTCTGATCAATTACTAACTCTATAGAATACTGATTTCTTCATCTCGTATAAAAGTTTATCCATACATCGCGGATTGGAAGAACATCTCTAGACTGCAAGGTTCTACTACATAAAGTGATTCTAGTGCCCTTGTTTGAATATATGTAATTCAACTGTGGGCTTTATGAGATTTTTCAGAATAATCAACATCTATGAACGTTTAACATCTGAACTAAACATCCAAAAAAATTCCCAACTGTCCCCAAATAAACACTGTAGTAATACAACCTCGAACTTGACCGCCTACTCAACCCTGAGCTTAATCTCAAACTCAACGTCCAAATTAATCCTCAAATCAACATAAAAGCTACATGTGTGCATGAAATCAACTAAAAACTACTCAAGCAAACTTCCAACTCAATCCTCAACAGAACATCAAATAAATTCCCAATTGAACCACTAACTCAACCTCAACCCTCAGATAAATCCTCAGCCGAACTGTTCACTAAACCCTAACCCAACCACAACTTAGCTCCAACTAACCAGAACACAAACCGCAAATGGAACCCAACTCATCCCTAAAGACAACCGCAAACCCAACACGTAGTAAGAGTATCCACGCCTCTTGACGTTCAGGTTGGAAAAGTTTTTCAATTCTCTTCACTGACCATAGAAATAGACTTTTAGTCGAACAGGCGCAAAAAAAAAAAGAAATAGAAATCGGATAAGCCGCTCTCGAGATATCATGGGTACAAACATCCAGACAGACAGTTAAGACTTAAAGAAAAGCTTTCGATTTCGAATTTTGCCTCATCCATGGAAAATAACTTTCAATCGTCCATTGCGATTGTTAGTTATTCGCTAATACAACGCTTTCAGTTATACTAACCTAGTTGCTTCTGTTCAGAAGAACCAAAGTATTGAAATCCTAAATCCGAATTGATCCAAAATCACGACTTTATATTATTATTGGTATTATTAAAATTGGTTGGAACCAACTGGTCCTTTTGCAGCCTTAATAAACTGAAGTAGTTTGGGCCAAGCCAAGGAAGACAGCTGATCTTCAACAATAGACCTAGAGTCAAATATTTGAAACTTATTAACTCTATCGAAATCATGAGGGCTATTTGGGAATTCGATTCGAACGTGATCGAGTCTTCGATGTATTAGATTCCTATTTGAATTGAATCAGATTCATTCGTTTCTTATTTAAATGAAATAGGAATCTTATACATCGAAGTCTCGTCAGGTTCGAATCGAATTCCCAAATAGCCCGCCAGGATAACTGCACACGAAGTGAATGCAGTCATCATCGTCTTCAAGACAATCCTTGCATACAACATCGCTAGTCCCATGTTCTGAAGGTATTCTTTAAAATGGCCGTGATCAGTAAGAGTCGTGATCAAAACTCTCAACTGGTTCCTGTCGAGAGATAAAGCTAACCTAGTGGCTCTCAAGTTAGGTCCACTAATAAAAAAGTTTCGCAATGCCGCAGTTATAAGTAACAAGCCACTGTTTTTGATCGCAATCTTAACATAGTTACCTATATGTACATAAATCAATTTTTTATATACGCAGGCCTAAGGACTGAATTGGGCATTAAATTTGGGGTTGAGTTGAAGGTTGAGTCGAGAGTTGAGTTGGGTTTCATTTGCGGGTTGAATTGGGATTACGGATTAAGTGAGCAGTTGAGAAATTTGGGCGTTGAGTTGTATTTGAGTTGGGGTTGGGTTAGAGTTTAGTGAGCAGTTCGAGTAGGGAGTTATTTGTGTGCCGAAATGACAGTTGAATTAGAGATAGCTTGAGTTAATTTCAAGTACCCCTCTAGTTTCTACGATCATGTTGATTTGGGAGTTGCAGGTCAGGTAAAGGCTGAGTTGTGGTTGGAGTTGGAATTTGGTTGAGTTGAGGGATGAGGTGAGGTTGGGTTGAAGTTTAGTAAAAAGTTCAGTTGTAGATTTATTTATGGAGTATTATGGGTTGAACTGGAAATTAGCTTGAGTTGAGTTCATGTAATGATTTGGCGATTGAGTAGGACGTTGAGTTTGGGGTTGAGTTAAGATATTTTAGGGTTAGGGTTAAATTGGAGTTGATTAAACCATTTAGTTAGGGATTTGTTTGGTGGTTGAGTTGTGATTTGAGTTGAGATCATGTACGCGTGTAGTCTTTCGGACCATGTTGATTTGAGGATTAAGTTGGGGGTTTAGATGAGGGTTGCGCTATAGGTTGCGTTGTTATCGAGTGAAATGTTCAGCTGGGGTTGAACGATGAGTTTCAGGAGTCGAGGCTTGAGGTGGAGTAAAGATTGAATTGAGTTCATGTACGAATGTAGTTTTCGAACCTTGTTGATTTAGGGCTTGAGTTGAATGTTGAATTTGAGGTTTAGTTGAAGGGTGAGTTGGGATGGAGTAATAATTGGAAGTCCAATTTGAATTTTTCTAAATTCAAGCTCGAATTTGACGGCTTGGAAGTTTCGATCCCTTTATGTTCACAATGAAAATAAATATCGAAATGGATAATGAATATTTATGCCAATCTTTTCTCTTTTTGCCAGGCGTATTCGGTGCCAACACAATATTAAAATCATATGGTGGATAAAGGTATGGTTACGAATTAAATTAAGAGGACAAGAAATCGATTTTCAAAATTTGTAAAGATTTTGATGATGTTTTCCTTATAGAAGGTGATTTCCTTTCCATGACAAAAGCAACTTCTCACAAAATTCTTCTAATTGAAAATGCCAATTCATACCAAGCCCTATCGCTTACCAGAAGCAATGGAACGCGAAATTTTGCAACAAGTTTCTGAAATATTAAAAAAAAAGCATTATACGCGCGAGCACCACGCCCCTGGAATTCACCACTTTTGGAGTATCATAGTTGACTATAGGTGACTTAATGATATTACTATTGGTTTCGTCTTCTCTCCCCCCCCCCCCCAAACATATCAGAAATCCTCAAACAGCTTAGTAAATGCTCCTATTTCAGTTCGTTGGATTTAGCTGATGGATATAATCAAATCGGTATAGAGGAGAACGCATAAGTCATTTTACGCATGCCTTTTGGCCGGAAAGTAGCACCATCAACCTTTCAGAGAATGACGAACAACGTATTGTAGACGACATTGTTGTGTACGGGGTATGACTTTGATGACCACAACAAAAATTTAATCAGTGTTCTAGAACTGCTCCGAAAATTTAATCTCAAGCTACAACCAAGAAAATCCAAATTTCTTAGAAAAGGAATAGTCTATTTGGGCCACGTCATAACTACTGCAGAACTTCCCAACTCCAACAAATCAAAAACAATTGAAATCGTTCTTCGAGCTAGCGTCTTATTACAGAAAATTTATTGACAATTTTTCAAGTATTTCACAACCGCTCACTAAGAGTCTAAGAAAAACTAAAAGCTTTGTAATTGTAGTAACTCTTTCAATGAATTAAAACAAGCACTCATAACTGTACCTTTTCTGCAGTTTCCGGAGTTCACCAAGATATTCTTGCTGACGGTGGATGCTAGTGAATATGCAATTGGTACTGTACTTTCACAAAAGGTTCAGTGCTCCAACAGATTCCCAAATTCAATCCGATTCAATAGAAGACAAAGTATCTCAACCTAGTCTAAACTGTGCCAATTCTGCTTCTAAAGACATTTTGTTAGAATCTGATGGCGACATTGAAAGGGCGCTTCATGAATTTCACAATATTCCTCTTGGAGCACATCAATAGGCATTTTACGCACTTATAAGCGTTTGAAAGCACTTTAATATTGAGTGAGTATTTAAGGAGTTTCACGAATGGCGATACATCTAATTGGGACACCTGGCTTTTGTTCGCTATATGTTCAATTATAACACAACCGCAGATACATCGATAAATGGTTGATGCTAGCCGCAATTGACGAAAGTCAAGAAGATGGGAGCATCACGGCGGAAAAATGGAGGTTGGTGTATAATGTACTCAACCTCGTCTTTTTAAAGGTCCTGGGAGAAAATCCAGGACCACCCCCATCCTGGATGGTATCAAGGGCATGTAAAGATGACTGCATGCTCGGACTCTAGATCTGTGGATCTATATAAAAAGGCTATAGCCAAAGTAGGGGAGGTATGGCCAGGCGCAAAGCTTGCGGCAGTTAGCCGGGAGGAAATTCCCAGCAGGCCGAGGGCACGTGTCTGGCTGCCATCCGAACCGGCTAGCCCTGATGGGCTTTGAAAATCATTCAGGCCAGTAACCCGAATCTTCCGACCGGAAATTTGAAGATCGTCAAGCAGGAGGAGTCGAAGGGGGGCTCGAAATTATCAATTATGGTAATAAATAAGGAGTCCCTTGCCCTCCTGCACAAAACGAAGGGAGTAATTGACTTTGGATTCGGGTCAATTACTCTCAACGTTTACAAAAAGGATGGGGCGGAAGCGCGTACGGAAGGCCAACCGGAGGATGGTGGCAACCCGCCCAGGCCTGAAGAGGGTACAGCAGCATGGGGGGAGACGCTGAGGGTAGGGGGAGAGTGAATCCGGCGACCTCGGTAGGGCAAGGATTCACCTGGAAGATGAGGAGGGGCACATAAGCAAAGGAGCTGGTGTACCGATGGAAGAGTATGTCGGCAGCCCGGCCAGACGGGGGGCACTGATAAGTCCTCTATAGAGGGTATGAGGGTTAGCGAGACGGGCGAATCCGGCGCATCCCAAAATACCGAGAAATAATATTAACCTTCACCATTCTAAGGCTGCTTCGGCAGCTCTACTTCTCAGGCTGACTAGTTCAGGTGAGGATGTGGTACTAATCCAAGAACCTTGGATTAATAACAACAGGATCTGTGGTCACAGAACCAAGGGGTACAAAATTATATCCTCTAGTAAGTCTGGGAAGATCAGATCTTGTATTCTTGGGAAAAATAATATTAATCTTTTCCTTCTCTCTCAATACAGCAATGGTGACACTATTGCAGTTAGCCTGGAAGTAGGCACTTGTAGATTCTGGCTAGTTTCAGCCTACATGGACCGGGAGAATGAGATTCCTCCGGATAACCTGGAGGAGCTGATCCGTGAAGCGGAACAATCAAAGGTAGGTGTGGTACTGGGAGTTGATGCTAATGCGCATCACACTATCTGGGGAAGCACGGACATTAATGAAAGAGGTGAGTCGCTTTTTGATTATTTGTTGAGTACTAACCTTTCAATGTGTAATATTGAGCGGGAACCCACATTTATTACTAGTAACAGGGAGGAGGTTCTAGACGTGACCCATGCCTCAAATAATATTCTTCATATGGTTAAAAATTGGAGGGCGGATAAGGAATACTCCTTTTCTGATCATCGACATTCACCCTGCTACCCGGGAAGCCTTCAGGAACCCTAGAAGAACCAACTGGAGCAAATATGGAAAATTAATGGAGGATTTGTGGCCGTGGAGGGCTCTGGAGCCCCCGACGAACGTTGGAAGGCTGGAGGACATGGTGGCTAGCGTTACTAGCGCATGCAACCGATCCTTTCGTGCTGTCTGCCCTCTGGATAAGCCTAGGGGTAGGCAAAAACCAGTATGGTGGTCCAGGAAACTGGGAACCTATCGTAAACCTTGTAGGACAGCCTTTAATAGAGCCAAATATACAAGGGGGGCTCAAGATTGGGGCTCCTATAAGGAGAAACTCGGAATTTATAAGAAAGAATTAAGAAAGGCACAAAGGAGATCTTGTAGAATCTTCTGTGATAAAATGGAAGACGTATCCGAAACCTCCCGCCTTAGGAAAATTTCTTCCAAAAGTACAGCTAGTCCGAGTATTTTTGATAAAACCAGACGAATCTTGGACAGCTTCTAGTGGAGAATCTCTGGAGCTTCTCTTCGAGACATACTTCCCAGGGAGCTTTGGAAACCTGTTGGTGCGTAGCAATCATCAGGAATCACTGTCAGTGTTCACAGAGTATATCGTAACCAGGAAACGGATCCTATGGACACTGAGGGGTTTTAAACCATTTAAATCGGCTGGTCCGGATCAAATTATACCAGCGGAACTTTAAAACAGCTCAGTAATTATTCTTCCTTACCTGGAAGCTATATTCAAAGGGTGTTTGAAGCTGGGCTATATTCCTAGATACTAGACGGAGGTCAATGTAGTGTTTATACCGAAAGCGGGGTCATTTTTGGAGGTGGACGTTCCTCTGAGAAGGTTAATCAATTATATGCTGGGAAGCAGGATTGTTAGCTCGAAGTTGGAAGACTCCACCATCAAGAAGCGACTAACTAGGGGAACTCCGCAGGGGAGACTCTGTCCCCTCTTCTCCCCTCTGGAACATAGTTGTAAACGGTTTACTACTAGAATTGGAGAGAGAGGGTATTGAAGTTATCGCTTACGCAGACGACGTAGCTTTAGCTGTTACCGGGAAATTCCTGGGCACGATTGTAGACGTAATGCAGAATTCGCTTACCATCGTTACGAAATGGGCTGGCAAATGTGAACTTGGTATTAACCCGTCCAAGACAGAGCTGGTACTCTTTACTAAGAAATACAAAATCCCGGTAGTTGTCCCTCCTACCTTAAATGGCACGGTCGCTTTAACTGACAGAGCTAGATATCTGGGCATTATCTCAGACAGTAAGCTTAGTTGGAGGCCCAATATGTTGGAGAGAATAAACAAAGCTACTATAGCTTTGTAGTCCTGTAGGAACGCGATTGGTCATAGATGGGGTCTGAAGCCGGAGCTGCTACACTGGATCTACACCGCTGTAGTCAGACCTATACTCATGTACACCCCGTACATGAGTATAGGTCTGACTACAGCGGGTGTTTGGTGGCCAGCTCTGGACAAGGTAACTTATAAATGTAGAATTGAGAGAGTGCAAAGAACGGCCTGTATGCTTGTTAGCGGGGCATTGAGGTCGACACCGACAAGGGCCTTAGAGGTTATGTTGCCCCTTCTTCCGGTCGACATTTTTAGCAAACAAATGGCGGCAAATACGGCTGTTTGACTTGCAGTCGTCTCTTAGTGGAGGTGTCTTAGTACAGGACACTCTACCATCGTTAGATCGTTGAAGGATGAGCTGGCGAATCTTGACTACATTAAACCTACTCTACGCTTCGAGAAGCGATTTCGGACCTCCTTCCCTTCAAGGGAATCCTGGAGGGATAGACCGTTATCGGAAACCGAAGCGTTGCAATTCTTCACAGATGGCTCCAAGCTAGACGGCAAAGTGGGAGCTGGAGTATTCTGTGACAAATTAAATGTAAACATTTCTATTCGTCTCCCTGATTACTACAGCGTGTACCAAGTTGAAGTCGTAGCGATTGAGGTGGTCATGACGTGGTTGAATCATAATGTGGTATCTTCAGATGATATCACAATCTATGTGGACAGTCAAGCGGCGACCCAGTCGTTAGAATCGGTGTCTTTGGCGTCACGGGTGGCGTTGAGTTCTCACTCATCTCTAAATGAGATGGGTGAGCATTTCAATATTCAGGTAATATGGGTTCCAGGTCACTCAGGCGTAATGGAGAACTGCAGGGTGGATGAACTTGCTAGGCATGGTACGACTCTCCAGCTGCAACCGGAAAGGGCAAGTCTGGGAAGGCCTATCACAGCACTGAGACAAGCACTTGGGAAGCCGGCGCTATCCTCAGCGGGGGTAAGGTGGTCTAACACACTCACCTGTAGAGTTGCAAGACAAGTTTGGCCAAAACTGGACTTGGGGCGCACTAGGGCATTAATATCTCTACTCAGACGTGAATTAAGAACGGCCGTAGGAATTCTCACGGGATACTGCCTTTTTGGAGAACATGCAAGAAGGCTGAGTCTGGAGGCAAATGATTTCTGCAGAAGCTGCTTGGACGAGGAGGAGGAAGAGACGTTGGTCCACTTCCTTTGGCCGTGTCCAGCATTGGCACTCAGAAGGCACAAACACTTGGGTAAGTTCAGGATGGACTGCCTCTCGGATCTCGTAAACATTAAAGTGCGGGACGTCTTACACTACATAAGTAGCTCGAAATGGTTCCAATAGGGGTAAAGGGGATATATTCTGTGGTATCACAATGAACCGTCATCGGTCTAAGTGTGCCTAAGCAGCCACTCCAACCAAACCTAACCTAATCTACATCGATAAAATGCATGCCATTTGATTTGCTCTACGGTGTTAAGCCAAATATACCTTCATCTGTACAAGGCAAACCCGAGATAAACTATAACTTCGATGATTATTTGGGTGAACTTAAGATTAGACTGCAGACATCGTTTGTCTTGGCCAGGAATAATTTGGTCATTCAGTAGAAAAAATCAAACATTGAACAGCGTTTTCATGTGGGTGACTTGATGCTTTTAAAATACCAACATCGGTCAAAACTTGATCCCATCTAGACTGGACAGCATAAGGTGATTGAAGTCTGATCAATTACTCACTCTAGAATACTGATTTCTTCATCTCGTATAGAAAGTTATCCATACATCGCATTTCAAACCAAATTCAGACTAATTAGGAAGAAACTTGGCTGTTTTTTTATTGATTATGATTTAATTCGATTTGGACGATGAAAATGAGATTCTATAAAAAGGTATTTAGAAGAAACGCTGGAACATGATCAGTTAGGAAGGAACTTGGCTGTGTAGCGGTTCACTCGTTTTAACGTGAAAATATTCGCTCAGAAATTGAGTTTTCTCAGTTTACCGCCAAAAACACATCAATTAGCCTGGGTTGAGAGTTTAGTGGGAGGTTATTATTATTATTATTGGAGGGCCATGCGGGCGATCAACCACTTCGCACCACGACCTAAAAGATCTATTGTGGTGGACAATACTGCCTCCCGGTACGTGATACATACTATCTGGGCTTATTGCTCTCCCTCCTAGATGTTTAATACAGCATGTAGTTCCGCTAGAAAGACGGTAGTATTGGAGCCCAAGGACCCAAGGTGGTGTCCAAGCATTGGACCCCAAGGTGGTGTCCCACTTCCATATATTCCTACTCCTGCCCCGTATTCCATTTGATTTTACTCTTATGAGTTGCTGGGAATTACAAATTGCCTGTAGGTCACCCAGCTTTACTACAGGAAGGCTAATTAAAACCGGAGGGTACCTGGTATCCAGAGTCCGCATATTTTGAACTGATTAACCTATCAGCCATTGATCCATCGGTATATGCTGTTCCACCTTAGATTAGGGTTTTTTGTCAAGGTTTTCTCCTTTAGAGATTTACTTTAGCCTGTGCCAAATGGCCAAAAATATGCCAAATGGCCTTAGTTACCAGTGGTTGCCACGAGGAGGCAGTACGTACACTTGCGAATTGTGAACAGGTTACCTCTTACACAATTGTTCCCATCACGCAGCTGCCTAATGACAAGATCAGAGCAGCTCACGTGATGCACACCCTACTGGAAGGTTACGGAGCTGGTAGATAATTCTACTCAACTTTGGTCCCCCCCACCCCTCCAATAGACGCCGATTAAATTGATTTTAGTTCAGTTCATATACACGCTTGCATAGTAGAGGGTTGAGATTTAGTTCGAGCTTGATTTAGGGTTAAAGTAGTTGATTTGGTTAGGATTACGTTGCGTTAGGGAATGATTTGGGAGTTGAGTTTATTTTCAAGACCCAAGTTCTGATCACCTGGTGAGGTAGTATTAAATTCAGGTACAACATCTCGAAACAGTTAATTATTTAATTCATTCTGCTGCAAAGTTGTCATATTGGCTCTTTCAATCAAATGATCAATTATCCCAATCGTTTACGTTCTATGATCACGCGATCGCCCTCATATTGGCAAAAAACCAATAAAAATACCAAAATACACAATGCTCAGAATTGACTCAAAGTCATGCCGATAATTTCTACCTTTTATTGAATTTAATAATCAAGATTTGGGTAAGTTCAATGCTATTCCTTTGTTAAATAATGGCTTATAACAAATTAGATTTATACTAAACGATAACAGTCATAATTTTGACATTCGAGTAGGTACATAAAATGAACAAGTTTTATCTTTTTCAATTGTCGATAACGGCATATTGGTTAAAAATCAATAAAATCCAACAATTAGGTTGTTTACAGACAGAATGTTATCAGACAGTAGGAAATACCACAGTTTTGTACATTCTTACACAGAATATAGAATTATATATCACATGGTTGGTTAGTACAAATAAGTACATCGTTGCAAAATATACTTCGTTTACCTACTAGTTGTTGAAGAAACATGAATTTTGATATACATAAATAGATACATAAATAAGAATTAGGTCAAACAGGAGATAATATTTATTCAACTAAAATGGATTTGGCGACAGGCGACAATCACACTAGACTACAACTATTAAAATAAACGAATGATTTATATTATAAATGTTTACAATCTTGTCTTGGAAATGGTTGTGCTGCAGCCAGATGAACTCAACTGCCCTTTCTTAATAATTGTCGTCTAACGAACAATTTACGAAACTCATCAATTATAGAAGTTAATAATCACGATCAGTTGCCAAAAATCGAATGCATTTACATTTCGTGTGTGGTGTGTGCTTATTTTGGGGCAATAACTTTAAAAAACCAAAACAAATTAGTGGTTCTTATCGCATAACAATGATTTTTAATGTCGGTAATTGCTTCAAGTTATTTTGTTTGTTTTTTGTATTCTGGTTTTATTGTTCATATAAGGTTCATAAACTTAGGATTGTGTATAGAAATTAACATAAATAGATAAAATTAAAACAATCAAAACATTCGATTAATATTCTTATCAAGCATTCAAAAATAACTTCTATTGATAAGGAACACAATTCTCTCTCCTCTCTCCCCGCGGCTTATCCCAAAAACCACTATTACAACGATTGTGGTGTGGTATATTTTTGAAAAGGAATACATGTTTGACAAATTTTTCAAGGTATTATCTTATCAGCCGGCCGCAAAAACTAAATGATAACACAATATATAATTAAATGGATAATTATTTTGTGGCTTTGGGGACTTCCTGCTTTTAGTTTCGTATATTAATTATTTAGGTGGTTGTAAAAGTATTTTAGACTAAAATTTCTAAAGCATTTGGCAACACATAATATTTAATGGAAATACCCGAATCATTAATAAATTTTTTAGTTGTAATTCTCAATTAGACATTACGTTATTTGTTCATATTTTACTTTCTAAAAAAACCAGAACTTCATAGAAATGCGTACAAAATTTTGATTCAGATGCTTGTAACACAAAAAACTACTCAACTTTTTGGTTTTGGTTTTTGGTAGGTAATTCATAAAAACTTGTCTAACAATAATAATTTTTAATGACAATGAACCTTCGAAATGTAATTTAGTACTTTTTATTGTTTTATTATCGTAGCGTTACAAAAACCAAAAAAAAAAACAGACGTTTCTTAATAACACCAATACGTTTTGTTTTTGTGTTCGCTTGAAACAAAGAATTACACGCGGCTTATCTTTAAGTAATGAATCAAATTAAAATACAGAACCCGATATAAGAAGACGTGTCGCACAAAGAAAATGTTGGACACAAAATTTAATTAGTAATTAAATAAACCGGCAATACAATCGGCAAGTCATATGACTACTTGAAAAGTTCAAATTATAAGCTTAATATGAGTTTTTTGGGTTTCGATTAATTACCGGCACATTATTGGGTTTTATAATTATAGAAATTCTAATTTTATCAATTGGTGTTTGTTTCGATTAGGAAACTCGGTTGGTGGTTTTGTTGTCAATTTGTAATTAATTATTTTGATAATTCAATAATTTTGTGTATTAAAATATTACTTGCTAAATTTATCTTTAGTTTTACTATAGTGTACGTCAGATATCTAATATGTTTACAGAAAAATACTGTTACCTATTTGCCTTGTCAATTAAGGTTCGTATCACTGGATTGTGAATAAAATAAAATCAATAAAATTTATCACCAACGAATTTATTTTATTCTTTTAATTCCATTTTAATCTTCACACTATCGCTTACCAAATACTAATAATAATCTTACAAGTTCGCCTTTTTATATACACAAACCAAACTTCTAGAAAGCTCATGACTTTTCCAGTTAGAATAGTGTAGAAGCATTTAGAACAATTTTATCATGAAAAATTCCATTTTAGTACAGTTAAACATTGAGCTATTAATTTAATTTATTCTATTACACACTAGGTGTCATCGTTACACCCGAACAGGACTCGAATCACCTCCTCTGTATAGGGCCAGCCTCTCATCCTTATGATGACAGTGTAAGGTGTAAAATCCCTTTTTCCGTTGCGAGTTGTGAAGCTATACTAATTGTCTATTATATGTGGAATTATGAGTAAATAACTTAATAACTTCGGATGTTTAATGAACAAAAGTATTTATTGTTAATCACAAACTAATGAAAAAACACATGTTCTTAGCTCTCTTCGATAGATCGAATAATTATAAAAAAATTGTGTGCACTTGAACAAACCATAAAACTAACTAGTGCTACCATCTAGGGAATAAACAGCGAGTGATATCCATAAAACACAATTTAAAAACAACAATTCTGGCACTAATTGCCCTTCCTGGAAGCCCTGGTTATTTGCTCGTATGTCGTATCGAGCCTTCATCCGGTAACTTGACATCCGTATTTTCCCCCGTACAAATTGATGAATCTCGGTAAATTCCTCTTTCATTCGGTCTACGTAATCCTGTCTACATAAAGCCGCTGATGGTACAGCCCCAAACTTTAGATCTCTTTCGGGATGCAAAGGCGTTGTTCTCGTTTTATTTATACCGAGCATCTGACATATTTCTTGAAATACCACAGATTCAAAATTCCTGCCTTGATCGGTATGAATCTCCATCGGCACTCCAAATCTGCTAATCCGTTGTTTACCACGGCATCAGCTATTGTTGTCGTCTCCTGATTGGGAATGGGGTATACCTCCGGCCATTTGCTAAAATAATCCATTATTACTAGCACATATTTGTTGCCGCTCTCGGTGGTGGGAAATGGCCCCGCTACATCGATTGCAATTCTTTCGAATGGTGCTCTGACGTTATATTGTTTCATGGTTCCACGACTTTTGCGTGCGGGTCCTTTCACCACCGCATATTGGTCGCATTTTTGGCACCATTCTATTACTGACTACTTACATCCTGCTCAGTGGAATCGTTGACGTATCTTTGCTAGTGTTTTGTTAATTCCTAGGTGGCCCCCACTTACTCCTCTATGATACTCCTTCGGGATTTCCGCAATCCGGCTTTTTGGTGGCTTGGAGCGATCTCGCTCCAAGTTGGCCGGTGTTCCTTTTCCTTTCATTTCATTATAACTGATAAATCCGTATCATTCAATTGCTCTTTCCTGACTATTTCGTCGGTTCACTCCTCTTCAGGCAACACTTGCGTAAGCCTAACGTCGATAATGCCTTCATTTGCGTCAGCATTTCCGTGTGCACTTCCCTTCCGATGTTCGATTTGGAAATCGTAGCTTTGAAGACGTTCAATCCAGCGTGCTACTTGTCCCTCTGGATTCTTGAATTGTAACAGCCACCGTAAAGCACCGTGATCTATCCGTAAATGGAATTTTTGACCATAAAGGTACTTATGGAAATGCTTAACGCATTCCACTATAGCCAACAATTCTTTCCGTGTCACGCAGTAATTACGCTCCGGTTTTGATAATGTTTTGGAGTAGTACGCAATAACTCGTTTTTGACCATTAATTTCCTGTGATAACACACCTCCTATACCGTCTTTACTTGCATCGGTGTCCAAAATAAATTTCACGTCGGGTATAGGGTACGCGGCGCGATACATAACCGTTTCCTTATTTCCACGAATGCTTTTTCTTGGTCATCCATATTTGACTTCAGTTCTGAACAGTTTACACTTCTTTGGGCTTAACTTTAATCCGGCGGCCTGTATCCGATCCAAAACTTCTGCCAAGTTCCTTAGATGCTCTTGTCTTTCAATGTAATCCCTTTGACACGCGCTCCATTAATCTTTCAAAAGTCGCATGGGCATTACATAATCCGAACGGCACAACATTAAATTGCCACAGCCCACTACCCACACTGAACGCTGTTTTCTTGCGATCTTCCTCATGGACTTCCACCTGCCAATATCCGCTTTGTAGATCTAATGTCGAAAATATTCGAGCACCCGATAATGTGTCTAACGTGTCATCGATCCTTGGCAATGGGTAGCTATCTTTTTTCGGCACAGCATTGAGTTTTCGGTAATCGACGCAGAATCTCATCCTACCTTCCTTCTTCTCGACCAATACTACCGGTGAGTTCCATAGGCTGTTAGATGGGTCGATTATTCCTGCTGCCTGCATATCTGTTACCATTCGATTGACTTCTTGTTGTTTTGCCAATGGTAATCTCCTGGGTGGTTGACGAATTGGCATCTCTGCTCCCGTATCAATTCGGTGCTTTACCGTTGAGGTCCTTTCGTTATTATCCGACATACTACAGAATATGGACATGTACCGTTTGAGTATTTGAGGAGTGTTTGATCAAAAGTGGCTATTTACATCATACTTTTTCCTACTAACTTTTGATCACTTTTTTGTAGTAAACAGCTTGGTTTGGCCAAAATCAAGAATTTTAGGGATATTTTTCATAGAGAAATTGGGAATTTTTGGTCCATGCTGGAAATAGCCACTTTTGGTCTATTTCAATTAAAAGATTCTGCCCTGATAGAAAAAAAAATTTTGGAAAATGTAAATAGCCACTTTTGATCAGACACTCCTCATTTGATGTGCAGAATTTTTCTGTGCCTCGGTAAGGTCTTCGGTCTATTTCTGCATAAGTTATTCTACCATTTCTTTCCGGCCTTGCATGTCGGCTTTTTCAATCGGACTTTTCTGTTTACACTTTACTAAAGTTGAAACCTCATTACATTTACCGATGACAGTCCCTTTCTTGATGGTTTTCATCTTATCCGAGAGATTTAGAGTCCTAATTCTATGGTCGTTATCTGGTTTAACTAGGACTTCCCCAATTATAATTTCCTTGGCTCCGTTCTCCTCTTCATGAGCTTCCACAACCTGGGTGACCCAGAACCTCCCTCCAATCTTCCCCACACGATCGTCTCCTAGTTCGGTGGCAGCTTCTCCCGATGGTCAATAATAATTCGCCTGGTAATTGCTCCTGCACTGCTAGATTGAAGTGGCAACTCGATGTTATCGTAAATTAAAACTCCTCGCCCAACATCCACCACGATGCCATTTGCCCTCATGAAGTCCATCCCCATAATGACTTCATCCACAATATCTGCAATCAGCACTTCGTGTTGGAAAAGAGTTATTCCGATCTTTATTTTTACGATCTTTTTGTCTTTTATTATTGAACTATCTCTAGTTGCTGTTTGTAATTTCAATCCATTAGCTGGTTGTATACGTGCGATATGCTCCCGTATCCAAGGTTATGATGCAATCCGTGCCATCAATGTCGCCTTTGATTGTTAAGCTGTTAGCGCCGCTTGCTAGGGGGGGGGGGGGTCAACTTCTGCCCCTTTAAGCTGACTCTTTGTAGTTTAACGGCTCCGTCTTCATTTGGCCTTCTTTCTTGGCCACTGCCTGCTCCACGCTTGGTCATCGCTGCATAGGAGATGGTGATCTTCCCCGTTTCCTTCTTATTTCCCAGCAGTCCCGAGAGATGTGACCTATTTTATCACAAGCCCAACATCTGATTTTGCCGCTTTCCTCTCGGAATCTCGGTGCTGACCGCCCTGTGGTTACGTTGGTGTCGATTTCCACTCAGCGTATTTTCATTGACGGTGTGGTGGTGGCTTGTGCAGTTTCATTTGTTAACTCACAAGCGATGGTTTCCGCGAAGGTTGCTCTAGGTGACAACATCATCGCCTTACGTGTCTCCGGATCTCGAATGCCGTCAATGAAAGCGTCAATTTTTAGCCTTTTTATATAATCGGCCGACGTACTGGTATGTGCTAGTTGTACTAATCGCTCGATTGCCGATGAAAATTCCTGTAGCGGTTCTCCTCCCTTTTGGTAGCGCTTTTTCAGTTTCATGCTATAAATTTCCCGCTTAGGGTCACTGCCGTACTTCCGATCCAGCGCCTTCATAATTTAAAGATAGCTGTTGCGATCCTTTTCAGGAATTGTTTGTAAAGCCTCCACTGCTTTACCTTTAAGGGCCACTATTAGTGTTGCAACAAGATGTTCATCATTCGAATGGTTTTCATTGGCTGCCGTTTCAAATTGAAATTTGAAAATGCCGAAAGATGTTTTTCCGTCAAATGTTGGTGGCTTGAATTTAATCGAGTGTACGGTCTAAATCACTTGGGTCTTTGCTCCACTTGCTTTGACATCAGTTAATTCTTTTTCAAGACGTTGAACCTCCGCTTGTAATTTCTCTTCAACATGTTGAACCTTCGTTTCTAATTTTTGTTCAACCTGTTGAATCTCCGTCTTAAAATCCATTTGTAGTTTCTCTATTTCGCCTTGCACATTTATACACAGTTCCAGAATTTTCTCGTCCATTGTCTGTTGGCCTTCGGAATTGGTGCATAATCACAGAAGTTTCATTTGGGGCAAGGATGGAATTTCTTAAATAAAACATGGGCAAGAGAATATTGAGAACACTACTAATAATATGTTGGTCCGTAAGTACAAACTGTAAATGAAAAAATTTTGCAAAAAAAAAAAAAAATTGTCATACTTAACCAATTCATGCCTTTACTACATTCCCAGCATCAAATGGAACAAGCACGTTTGTCAATGGATTTTAGTCAAATTTTATACCTAAGCTCTTAAGCCAATTCTATAAGCAATTCTTAATATAAAATCGAATTATTCAAGTTCTGAAAAATTCCTCGGGCCATATCATTTGGGGTCGGATTTTTTAAATAAAAGAAGAACTAAATTCAAGCAACATCGAGGGCCACCAACTAATCCAGATAGTTAGGCACTACGTCTCTAGCTCCAAATGGAACTAGGTAGCATGTTTGTGGATGAATAAAATTATATATCTGAGATAGTTCCTTATATAAAATTGATTAATTCCGGCTCAGGAGAATTTCTTCGGACATATTTAATTAAAGAAAGCATCCCCATTAAAGAAATATTACGGAATACAGAAAATGATGTTTTGATCTAAATAAATCAAAAATTATATTCACCAAATTTATTATTATATACTTAGATAATTCAGGTTATTTCTCAGTCTCCAGCATCAAATGAAGCAAGCACATTTGTTGATAGATTTTAGTTAAATTTTAATCTGAAGTATTTTGTACATCCTATGTTCCTAATATAAAACCTATATATAGGCGTATATACACCACACCGTTTGTTCGCCGATTGAGCTCTGGAGCAGTTGGAAGTTGACTCAAATTTCGCCAAAAAAATCATCTTTAGCGACGAGCCCCATTTTTGGATGAATGGATGTGTGAAGAAGCAAAATTGTCGGATTTGGGGCAATATATATCCACATGGCCAGATACACCAGCACCAAATTCATCCCGATAAAATCACTGTTTGGTGCGGATTTTGTTCGGGCGGGATCATCGGTCCATACTTCTTCCAAAACGAAACTGGCATATCGATAATAAGCAACTTCTTATGTCCTAAACTGGATGATATGGATATCGACGGCAACCATCTCTTGCGTAAGAAAATTGGATTGCGCGACTGCATCTAACAAAGCTCGACACGGATGTACCTTTCCGCAAGAATCCTGAATGTTCATTATCACAGTTGACAACCAAATGTAACCTTCCGGTTGCGCACCTTCCGATGCTACAAAGACTTCTCTGATTGCAATTTCCTCAGTCAAATGCGCAGTTAACGCCGTTTGACCTGACGAATCTGCCTGTAACGAGATATTAGACATATGCTTAGAAATATTTGAATTCGCGGAATACGACTGCGTTTTATCGAAGTGAGAATGGAGCAATGTGAATCGCGACCGACACGTGTCTACGGAATGGCCCGAACGTAGGCAATTGATGCATAAATTTAACTGGTTGATTTTTTTAATTCGCTCCGAAACGCTGAGTTGAATAAACTGCGAGCACTACGACGCGTAATGTAATTTGGACTCAAACAGACCTTAATATATGTACATTAGTTGGTGTTGTAGCAGCTGCGAACCCTCGGGTGGATCCTCTGGAGTAATTTTTAATGAATGGCTTATTCGATTCCTTATTTAACGATATAGTTGTTGATTTCGGTGTTGTTACGGACTGGGATGGCTTTGATTCAATCGCGTCCAATACTCGAGCACGATTGTTTAAAAAATTCAGCATTTTTTCTCACGTTGGAATTTTGTTTATTTCAATAGACATTTCCCACAATGTCTTCGTTTCTCCGATTATACGTGCTAAAATTATGTTGACAATAATGATGTCCCAATAATCAACAGATTGTTTCAATGTTTTGGGCGCTGTCAAATGATTAACACAATTATTTATCAATTTATGCAGCTCCGCTGATGTTTCAGACCTCATTGTACTGAGATTTAAAATTGAGTTTACGTGTTTGTCTATGATCAATCGAGCGTTATCATATCGATTAACAAGTGCACTCCATGCCTGTTTGTAACCCTGTTCTGACAAGTCGATGTTATCCACAAGCTTACGAGCATCGCCACTCAAATTACTCACCATAGATAGTGAAAACGCTGAATATCCGATAAACTTCTTTCTTCATTTATCAGCGATTTGAAAATGTCTCGAAATGAAACCCATTCATCATATTTTCCGATAAATGTCGGTAGTTTAATAAACGGTAACTGTATCTGCATCCTTTTTGTGCCATCTGATGAATAACTGTGGCGATTATGTGTTGGGTTTTTTGAACTTGTTTATTTTTGATTGCAACCCCGATTTCACTTCAATGAATGCGGCTTTGAAACTATCGTAATATATTTCGTGTTCGTAATTGTAATCCGTTAATTCAAGAATTTCGGCATTTATATCGATAAACTTTTCATAGATCTCCGATACGATCTCCAACCGAGTCGAAAATTCATCCGAATTTGCTTGCTTTTCGTTTAACCAAGCTTTTTGTTTTGTTAATCGGTCTTTTACATACCCGCGTTTGGATACGAGCGCGTTTATACGATCTTCAATGTCGCTCATTTTTAATAATTAATTTTTAATTACAAATCGCTTCTTATTCCTCGAGACGATATGGTGATGCAGAATGATGCACTGTTGGAACGTGATGGAATAAAGTGCTTGCGATTTGCGTTGTACGATAACGAGATGATATTGCGTTTTCGATAATATTCACAATTACACAAAATGTGGTTCTGTAGGACCAAAATGTTCGAGCTTCGAGGCCATATTATTTGTGGACTGTATTAATTTTTTTTTTTTTTTTCTAGGAATGATTAACACACATTTATTATATAATCGTGTTTTTTCTTTTCTTTATTTTTTCAAAATAAATTTTTATTTCACATTATGAACCTTTGTTTTATCGACTACTTAGTGTGATACACATATTAAAAAGAATTCTCGTAATTTCGATAGATGGCAGGACTCAACCGGTAACATTTGTTATATATGACAGTACAGCGGTTGACAGCTGGAAAGACGATTATATCATACAATTGCAATGAAGGAAGCAAATTCGGCATCAACAGTAACTGACAGCAAGCATTTCTCCTTCTTACAATATAAATAGACTTAATTAATTTACAAAAAGAAACCGCAAAGATTTGAACTTAAGTATAGAATAAACTTATAAACAGCTGTAATGTATTTGCTTCCATTTAAGCTTTTTTCACGAATAATTTAAACGAAACTATAAAATTTATAGAATTTGTATAAAAGATCCGCTACAAAAAAATATCATGCAAAACATACAAAACGCATATAAACTAAACAATGCCCAATGTTTCCAACACAGTTAGACCTAACCTTATAATTGTGACATTTATAAATTAAATTTACGATCATTCTCGAATTAATAGCGAATGAATGCAATTATACAGTGAATATAATTTAGTTTGGCCTTGATACAAAACTTTGCGCAATATTGCATATTCCAAGGCTAATATAATGTTCCAAAAAAAAAAAAAAAAATTATGATGCACATACACGTCTAGCAAATAAGACCAGTGGCATTAGGTTAATTATCAACAAACAGCTAAATTATTTACCGATTTATTATTACATAAATAATAATCATGAGAATTACTACACTAACAAGTGTTGTTGATTTTATTATAGACATGTACAATGTACATATAATACAACTACAAAACTCTGAAGTATTCACTGTCATTGTTAAGTTTGAATTTTTTTTTTTTTTATATACATATGATAAATATACTATTTAGTTTTAGTGTGTACTTGACTGCAACAAAATGATTTGTTATTTAAGTAATTAGAATTACAAATTACGATTATAGCTCGTCAAGCTGTCTCACATACAAAAACATACGTCATAATCATAAGTGAGAAAAATCATAAAATATTTTAATGTTTTTTTTTTTTAAACATTACACGTTTATGAACACATGCGCTAATAATAATTAACACGTGATCGTATATGGTTCGATCTATACGAAACGTCATTGTGATGATATAAAATGTAATTGCTTCTATGTTATTTATGTATGATTTATGTTTAAATAATTATTTAAACAAATTTTTATAAATCTTTTCTATTTATATTGCGCCTATTATGCAAAGAGCACAATAAATGTTTTATGCTTGGTAAAATTTTAATTGGCTGCAAATCTGCAATAATTGCAAAAACCGACACATTAAATAGCGCTCGCACATATGTGTATGTAGTACATGAAACGTAAACTTCCTCGACTAATCAAGTATCTTATTCATACGTACATATACTAAATTGTATGTTACTTGTGTTTTGTATTATAATTTAAAACAATGATTTATTAAGATGTTAACCTCGATAAATAATTATATTATTTTTATATTTGTAATAAACAAAAACTTACAATTATTATTTGGATGTTTGGTTTTAATCTTAATGCAATTCGATCGTTAATTGAATTAAAAAAAATATTTACGTAGTAATTATTTTAATTTATTCAATTTTTTTGTTTTATATTTTACTAAACCACTGTTACTACCTAACACTGTTTTAATTTATTATATCGAATAAAGAATTTGTATAGATTTAGCTATTTACTATATACATATGCAAGTTGGGAGAGAAGTGAGCGATAATTGCTTGATTTGACGAGCTTAAGTACGCCGCACCGGTTGGAGTTGGGTTAAATCGGTGTCGCAAGATATTCAATGGAGATTAGGCGATTATTATGTAAATTCGATTTGTTTCTGGTCGAAGATAACAGATGACAAACGTTTTCGATCAAAATTTTTGCATTTTACATAATAATCCTGCACTGTCTCGGACAACACTATTTTGTCGGTAAGATATTGCACAAATGCTTTCATTTCTAATTTTCTTAATGAGAAATTTTAAAAAATTGGATCTATCCGACTCCTCGGACGACACTTTTCGCACAAAGCGTCCGTTAAAAATCACCAAATCAACCATTTATATTTTACAACCATTTTCGGTTTTTTTGGCAGGCAAGGATCTTAAAAGATGTCACCATTTTTTTGACGTAGGACTACGTATTTGTTTTCATTATATACGGTGGGGAGGGGGGGGGGGTAAATCAAAATTTCAATTAAATAATAGTGAAGCTATAAAATAAAATTACCCCTCTTTGAAAGTGTAACTTCAATTTCTTCGTCAATCGAACATAAACACCGAATTATGTTCTGTCATCTGTCAAACCATATTAAAACGACAAGTCAAATCACATTCTTTCTCGAAACTTTATTGTGTGAGCGTCTCATTTTAGTGAAGTGTTATAAATTTTACAATTTTCTTTTAATTTTAATTAATTTGTATTTAATTTAATTATATCTTATAGTTTATTTTGATTTATTATTTTTTATCAGTCGGGTAAGTCTTTTCATAGTCTTTTTCTATCCACAAAATAATAAATCCACGTAACACCAGCAAGGAGGGACAAAGTACGCAGTACTTTGTACCTCCAACATTTACTTCTACTGATTTCTCAGATTCCGAAGATGAAATAAATACTAAAAAATCAAAAATTGTTTTTAATAATGAAATAATAGTAAACGGTGAATTTGATAAAAGTCCCAATATGTTAAATAAAAGGAATATTAATAATAATAATAATAAAATTCACGTCGCAGTTTCAAAAAATACAGTAACAGCTCCAACATCATCTTCAACTTTATCTGTTGATTCATCGAATAACTCAAATATGCCGTCAGTTACTGCTGAAAAAATTAATCTATATAACCGATCAGATAATGGCCCATTTACTGTATTTATCAGTAAAGAGAATTTAAATATTGTTCTTTTAGCTAAAGCCCTTAAAATAAATTATTTTAAAAATGTCAAAGATATCTCTAGCGTTAGCAAAAATGTTGCTAAGGTTATCTTTAATAATTTTGAAGACGCAAATAATTGTGTCAAATCAGATATCTTTAAAAAATTTGATAATTATACGACATACATTCCTAAAAATTTCACATCTTCTATTGGTTTAATCAGGAACATTCCTATTGGGCTTTCTAATGAAGAAATACAAGAAAATATTAGATCTAAATACCCTATTTCTAAAGTAGAAAGAATGACTAAATGGAATAGTGCCACTAAAACAGCTGAGGAAATTGAATTGGTTAAACTTACTTTTGAGTCTGGAACTATTCCATTCAATGTCTTTTTATATGATAATCTCTTATTAAAGGTAGAATATTTTATACCTAATCCATTATTTTGTAAAAAATGTCTAAATTACGGACATTCAATTTCTAAATGTAAATCTAAAACTAATAGATGCCTAACGTGTGCTAATACTATAGAGGACGAACAAGAACACGTTTGCGACATGAAATTTTCTTGTAAATTTTGTGGAATGGGTCATGTTACTAATTTTTTCAGATGTAATGAACGATATAGGCAGAAACAAATTAGGGAACATATGATTGAACTAGTTTCAGAGAATCCAAAAGCCACCTTTATGGAAGCCAACAAAAACTCCCTAAACAAATAGATTTCGCTAATGATATCTGTGTTGAAAATCAAGCCTGGAAAAATAACTTAATGAATTCTGATGCTAGAAAAATTCAAATCCTAAATAAATTAGTAAACGAATTAAAAAATCAATTAAATGAAAGAGATTCTATTTTTAATGATGTCAAATCACTTTTAAATAATTCCGATGACTTTAATAAAAATCCAGCTAATTTAGACTCACTTAAAATTAAATTAAATAAATTTATTAAAACATAAACTTTTCTTTTTCCAGTTTTTTATTTTTCATTTTATTCTTCCATTATGTTACCTTTAAAAATTTTACAAATTAACATTCGTAGTTTAAATAGTAATAAAGATCTATTATATCATTATATACAATCCAATCATATTGATATCGTTATTTTATCTGAAACCTGGACAAATCCAAATAGTAATTTGACTTTTAACAATTATAATCTTATTACTGATGATAGACCAGATGGTTTTGGCGGAGTAGGCTTTTTAATACATAAAAAAATTTCTTGGAGAATTATTGATTTAAATTTTCATTACATCCGTTTTCAAGCTTTCAAAATTAACCTCAAATTTAAAAATATTAATTTTAATATCTTATCTTTTTATAATAATTCTGTTATTAGACCTCAGGAAATCGTTAATGAATTTGAACATCTTATAACTCAGAATCTAGATAACTGTTTAATAGCTGGAGACATAAATATTCATAATAGTCTTTGGGATAGTTCATTGACCCCTACTTACGACAGGGTGGGTGATAAGATTGCAGATATTATCACTGCTAATAATGTCTTTTTATTAAATGACGGATCTCATACAAGGCAAGATTTTTTCAGAAATAATTCTGCAGCACTAGACATTACTTTGTGCTCAATCAATCTAATTGAAAAACTATCATGGAAAGTAGATCCCATTAATTTAGGAAGTGACCATCTCCCAATACTTATTGACTTTAAACTAAATTATTATCAAAAAAAACAAATCACAAACTGGTCAAAAGTATTGAAAGACTTTGATCTAAATTCTATTAATGATAAATGCAATATTGAAGAACACCTAGAAAAATTAATTTCTGAAAATACTTCTATTATTACAAGTAAAAATACTTTTAAACCTAAACCTTGGTGGAACGATCTTATACAAAGACTATGGAACATAAAAAAACACAAACAACTCATTTATAATTTAAACAAAAACCTTTTTACCGCTATTGAACTAAAAAAATCTATACAAAAACTTAAATTAACAATCAGAAGGGAAAAGAAAAAATCTTGGAATATTTTTTTAACAAGCATCAATCACAAAACTAATAATTCTGATCTCTGGAACAACATCAATAAAATTAAAAATAAAAAACAGTCCAACTACAGAATCCTAGAAGATCCCACACTAGCTACTAATTTTCTAAATTACAATTTTCCTTTCTCCTTTGAATCCCCTCATAATCTCTCTAATAACTTTAATCCTACTATTAATCCTGCGGAATTTAATAACATTGAAATTCTTGATATTATTAAAAATTCAAATAATACTGCTCCAGGATATGATAAAGTCTCATATAAAATCATCAAACAATTAGTATCCTCTAATCCTAACCTAATCAATACTATTACAAATTATTTCAACAACATCTGGCAAAATCAAATTTACCCTACAAAATGGAAAACGTCATACACAATCGCCATTTTGAAAAAGGGGAGGGATGATAGAAATATTATTAACTACCGTCCTATTTGTCTGTTACCTATTTTTTCAAAAATCTTCAATAAACTCATTTTAAAACGAATTAATGATCATCTAATCTCCCATAATATTCTTAATTATTACAATTTTGGTTTTAGAAAAAATAAAAATATTACTGACTATTTTGTAGAAATGTTTAATTTCATCATCTCCCTCAAACAACAACAAAAAAGAATTGTTTTAGTTAACATTGACATTTCCAAAGCTTTTGATAATGTAGATAAAAATATTTTATTAAACACCTTTAAAAACTTCAATTTCCCTAATAACATTACACATTGGATTTCTCAATTTCTTACAAATAGAATTATGTATATCTATTCAAAATATCAATCAAACTTCCATTCATTACACTAATAAAGGCATTCCTCAGGGTAGCTGTTTGAGTCCTACCCTTTTTAATATCTATACCACTTCTTTACACGACATCAATAACCCCGATACAAAAATTTTCCAATATGCCGATGATATTTGCATTGTAATTTCTGCCGATAATCATGATAACTTACAATTAATAACAGATTCTACTTTACTCTCATCAACTAATAAATTACAATCTTTAAAACTACAAATTAACACTGATAAATCTCATTTTTTAAGACTATTCACTAATAAAAATAATTCCAAATCTCTAAATTTAAAAATTAATAATATCTACATAAAAGAAAGAGTGACTACTAAGATACTGGGTACAACTTTAACAAATAGACTTTCATTATCAATGCATTACACAAACTTAAAAGCAAATATTTCCAACTCCATTAATTTACTTAAAACTCTCACCCATTTTAATGGAGGTGTAAATCCTGAAACAATGATCAATATTTTTAAAGCAATAGTTAAATCTAAACTTGAATACACATATGTTTTTACAGACACTAAATATAAAAAAGATATTAATATCTGTCAATCTATTAAAAATGCTTGTCTGAGAGCTTGTCTAGGCTTCTTAAGAACTACTCCAATTCCAGCTATTTTATCTGAATCCCTAGAAACATCTTCAGATCTAGATTTTATTAAAAAATCACTAATTTATATTTCAAAAAATCTATATAATAATTCCAAAATCGGTAACGACATTAAAAACAATAGATCTCTTCATAAACTTAACGACTTATATTCTAATTATACTTTTCTTTCCAAAATTAAACCTTTTCACATAAAAAAAACGTCTCCCACTAATTTTAGCATCATAACAAATATTGAGGGAATCACAAACAAAAATTTTATAAACCATTCTGAACAATATGCATTATCTATGGCTGAAATTAATAAATATAATAATTTCGCAAAAATTTACACAGATGGCTCTATAATTAACAATAAACCAGGAATTGGAATTTTTGTTGAGGAAAAAAATTGGAAATTTGCCATTCAACTAAAAAACCCTACTTATATTAAAAATATTGAAACCATTGCTATTAAAATTGGAATTACTATATCTCTAATCATCAAAAACAATAATATTATCATTATTACTAACTCTCAAAGTTCTTGTATTTCATTAAAAACGGCTCTATTACACTTTACAAATAGACACTATGAAAATCAAATTATTGATACTATCGGCCATAACCAAATTAAAAATTTTGTCATTCATTGGTTCCCGGGTCATTGTGGCTTAAAAGGAAATACTATAGCCGATGGTTTAGCAAAAAAAAGCAGTTTTTCTCCTACTCACTTTCTTGATAATGAACCAACTCTCACAGACCTATTTAACGATATCTCCAGATCTATAAATAATAAGTGGAAGGAAAACTACACTTTAATGTGTAATTCATCCGGCCACTTTTATAAACAAATTTGCCCTTCTCCAAGATCATCTTTCCTATTTAAAGACTCTAATTTTACATCCTGCCAAACCAGGTTAATTTACAGATTAATCTCTGGTCATACAGTTAACAAGAAATTTAAATTCCTTTTGGGACTTGAATCCACATCTAATTGTGAGATTTGCAACACCGTTGAAGATAACGAACATATTATTAACGATTGTGTCATATATAATAATATAAGAAATAATTTCCCACTTTTATACAGAAAATCCTTATTAGATATCTTAAAGGACCAAAAAATGGAAGAATATAAAATATTGTGTGATTTTGTGGAAAAAAAAAAAAAAAAAAAAAAAAATTATGAATTAATGAATTATAAATTTATATTTTAATTTTAAAACTTTTATTTTTATATGTATCCTTCATCTTCTTTCTAATATTCTTTATTTATTAACTTTCATTTAATCTAATTTAATTATCAAACTTTGTTTTATATAATTATGCTTTTATTTTATTATTTAATTTTTTAATCTAATTTGATTTTTCATTTGTTGATCAACAATTATCGTCCAATATCATTGCTTCCGATTGTTTCTAAAATTTTTGAGAAAGCAGTTAAAACTAGAGTGGTTAATTTTTTGAATGAATATAACTTTTTTTAGTAACAGTCAATTTGGGTTTAGATGTGGTTTGGGTACAGAAGATGCATTGATTGAACTCATGAACCCACTACATGAAGGTCTAAATAATTCTAAAATGGTTGGTAGTTTATTTGTTGACATTACTAAAGCATTTGATATGGTCGATCATAAAATTCTATTAGACAAATTGTGGAACGTTGGTTTTCGGGGATGTATACTTAACTGGGTCAAATCGTTTATTACAGAGCGTTCACAAAAAGTTCGGTTGGATAATTGTTTTAGTAGTGCCTTGACATTGGAGGCTGGTGTACCTCAGGGATCAGTGCTTGGTCCTATCCTATTTTTGATCTACATAAATTCAGTTTTTGGTTTAAATTTTAACGGCAAAATAGTAGCTTTTGCTGATGATATGGCTTTGGTGTACAATAATACCGGTTATATTCCTTTGGTGGCAAATATTAATAAAGATTTAGAAATATTAAGTAGTTGGTTTGCTGCACATAAATTGTTACTAAGCTCAAAAACGAAAGTAATGCTTTTCAATTTGAATAGTATTCGTTCTTTCAACTATGATATAGTTTATCATGACCCACTTTGCTGTAAGAATGGCACTTGTGGCATGTTTGGTAATTGAGTCCGTTAGTAACATCAAGTATTTAGGATTAAACGTAGACAGCTGTTTAGACTGGAAAACTCACATATCTGAGCTTAAAAATTCCATACACTCATGTATTAGGCAAATGTACCTATTACGATCCAATTGTTCACCTGGTGTCCTTAAAATATTTTACCATGCTCTGATAGAGTCAAGATTACGATATGGAATCAGTTGCTGGGGGGCACTTACTTTGAGACATTGACCTTTAGTTACCGCACAAAAATACATAATAAGAATTATTAATTTTAAGAAGAAATTGGATTCAACATGGCCACTATTTGTAATGAACAATATTTTGCCGTTGAAACACCTTTATGTCTATAAGGTCATGAATATACATTTTGAAAGGAGTGGTAATCGTTATTTAAGCTGTCGAAGTTATATGTTGCGTAAAAACAAGATGTATTTTCACGTTGTTCCAAAGTTTATTAAAACTCATTTTTTTAATTATTTTTTAGTCACAGCACCTACAATTTTTAATAAACTTCCATATGATATCCGTTGTTTAAATTCAAAATCCAAATTTTTGTCTTCATTGAAAAGTTGGCTGTTCCAGTTCCCATCGATTGATTTTGTGTTTGGGCGGATTGTTTAATGTGCTTTTCTACGAAATTTTAAAGTATAGTTAACCTTCTGAATATTTTTAGTAAAGATCACTGTATGTAAACTTATCTTAACTTTAATCTAATTTAATTAAGCTTTCAACTATTTTAAGTGTATATTCGTACTGTATAAAATTGTCAGCATTGTTAGGACAATTTTATCTTTATTTTATTTTGATTTTATATTGTAGTATTATAGTATTGTATACGATAATTTGCAATTTAATATTAATTATTATTACTTATCAATAGGATGCCTGTCACTGGATAGTTTTATTCCAAAAGGCTCTTTTAATTTGTTATATAAATGTTTAAATAATTTAAATAAATAAATAAATAAATTTTGTACACTTTATTCAACCCTCCAGAACCTCCCCTGAGTGGTCTCTGGAAATTTTGGGCTGTTTCTCAACTCACTGGTCTTATGGATTGAAAGATCTGACCTGAGCAAATTTAAAAAACAAACAAACAAGTCAAATCGAAAATGACAGCACAATGACAGTACCCACTAAACAAAGCGATTCGTTTACGATACGAAAATGATATTTGTTGTTCATACAAAATATCGTTTACGAATCGTTTTTGCGATTCGAAATCGATATGTTTACGAATCCAACGTCCCATGATAATTAGAATTTTTTACGTAACGTAAATAGAAAGATTTTTACGATACGTTTACGATGCTTTCTTTTCATATCGAAAACAGATCTAATTATGCGATATATTTACGTATCGTACTTTTCTTGTTGGTTGCGATAGTATTTATTTTGGATTAGCAAAAATAAAAAGCCAATTTTATAAAACGATTTTTTTTTCTTTTTATTTAGTTGAAGTATTATAATAAAATAATTATTACATTATATATAATACGTAAAATTTACTTGTTTATATGAATGACTTCGCTCCTTAATTCAATCGGCAGTAGAAAAATTTGCTCACATCTTAAAAAATAAACAATTAGTATAAGTATTAAATTAATAAACTAAAATGGTTTAAACACTGAAAAAAAAGCTGTGTTAATATTTAGAAAACTGTTTTTGTTAAAATAATTTTTTTACATTTAAGAGATATGGCTTAATACTACAAAAAATTTTCAATTAACTAAACGAATACGAGTTTGTATTTAAAAATATTGGTTTGTTAAATTAGATATAAATTTTGTGACAATATTTTATGAATATAAATGTGACTTTATTTGTAGTAAGCAAAGTTTATTAAATATAAAAAAAATATATCCTACCATGTTTAACAAATTCATTTTTTACTATTAAGAAAAGGTTTTTTAGATCTTTTAATTATATTTTTTTAATACCAAAAATTGATTTTGTACTATTATTAAAAAGAGCAAGAGAAAGAGAAAACTTACAAAAAAAAAAACGGTAACGAATATTTAGTGTATTTTTTATTTTTTTTTTTCCCGTATCCTTTATTTACATTTTTATTCTTTTATCATTTTTCAATAGTCGTAGCGCAGTTGATGGCATAACGTGCATAGATAGCCGTATTACATATATTTTTATACATATTTGTATTAGAAAGAAGTGAATATTTCAATATTTTGTGTTTTTATGTCAATTCTATTTGATGTAATTTAATTTTAAATAAATATTACAGTGTTGTGAAAATAAAAATTTTTCTTCGCAAGCACGTTTTGGACTATTCTAATTGTAAGGTTAAGTTTTATTATATTTTAATTGATTTTTTGTTTTAAGGATTTTTAACACTATTCTGAAGAACTAAAAATATGAAGTGTTTCAAATGTTCAGAAATCTATAGTCCCATTAGAGATTTGATAATCCATCTCCGAAAAGTACATAAGCTGGGCACATATGATGTATTTCATTGCGTAGAAAGTAACTGTTCAGGTACTTTTCAAAACGTTAGAGCATTTCGCAGGCACGCTCTTTTGAAGCATCTCGAACATCATTCTAATAATGTCGATAACAATTTAATAAGCTTATGTGACGATTCTAATCGTTCTATATCTTGTGATAACACGGTCCAATCGTTATGTACTGCTCCATCTAAACAATCGAATAATAATACGTCAACAAAAAATAGAGAAAATGAAGAATTCAATTTTATTTTAATAAAAGGATCAATTGAAAAACAGGTTACTAACTTTGTATTAGGATTACATAATAAAAATAATTTAACGAAATGTGATGTCATAGAAATTCAAACTTCAATTATTTATTCTATTTTGGCGCCTATACTTAATGCAATTAAAATTTTATTTCATCAAAATCTTCCCGAGATTTACTCGAAACATAGAAAATTCTTCAGTTTTTGTGAAAACCCTTTTATTGATATTGGTACCGAATACCTATTTTATAAAGTTCTAACACAAATTGATCTAACAGCACCAATTAAACAGTTTAATATTAATAATGAAATAGTACCAGGATTAAATAATGGTGAATTCGGTTTTGATGAATCAAAAACTGTAGGTAGTCTTTTACCGATACAATTCCAGTTTAGAAAATTTTTTGAAAATAATGATTGCTTACTGAATTGTTTAGATGAAATTGAAAAATTGAGACTAGTAGAATGTAAATTGTCAAATTTTGTTCAAGGTAGACTTTGGGAAGAAAAACGAAATGGGTGTTCTCAATTAATGATTCCATACTTCCTAAACATTGATGATTTTGAGGTCAATAACCCATTAGGCTCTCACGCCAAAACAAAATCTGTATCTAATATATATTATTCTTTTCCATTTCTTCAAAATAGCTCAAAACTTGAAAATATATTTTTAGCCGCTTCAATAAAATCTGTTGATCTAAAGCAGCATGGCAATACCTTATGCCTTAAGGAAGTAGTCCAAGAACTCAAATTGTTGGAGGAGTCTGGAATTTTAATCAACACAAGTAAAGGTTATAAACATGTTCGCTTTATATTAGGTTTAGTTTTAGGAGACAATTTGGGTCTGAATTCTGTGCTTGATTTTAACAGCTCATTTTCGGCTAATTCATTTTGTAGGTTATGTAAAGAACCCAAGTCTAACACAAAACAACTTTGTGAAGAAAATCCATCTAGCGCAAGAAATAAAGCTAATTATGCCGCAGATGTTGCTGAAAGCGATCCTCAGTTTTCTGGTATACAACGCGAATCTATTTTCAACCAAATCCCGTCTTTTGACGTTACATCGAACTATTCAGTGGATTTAATGCATGACTTTTACGAGGGCGTTCTGCATTACGATTTAAGTCACGTGTTTCAATATTTTATTTATCAAAAGAAATATTTCACTCTTGAAATTTTAAACCAACGGAAACAATATTTTAATTACGGTTCCATTGAAATTAAAAATATATCTCCGGTAATTACTAAACTGCATTTGTCAAATTTTCATTTCAAAATGTGTGCTCGAGAAATGATGACATTTATACATTTTCTTTCATTGATAATCGGAGATCTTGTTCCAACAAATGACAAAGTATGGAGTTTTATATTAAATTTAATTGATTTAAATGATATACTATTACTTAAAGAAATTCCAAAACCAACTATTTTGATTTTAAAAGAAAAAATTAAATATCACAATTCGGAATACATTAGTCTTTTTAAAGACGACCTTAAGCCAAAACATCACTTTTTGACACACTATCCCACAGTAATTTACTATTCCGGCCCTCCTCGACACTTCTGGAGTATGAGATTCGAGGGAAAACATCGAGAGTTTAAATTATATAGCAAATCTATTACTTCTAGAAAAAACATATGCTTCTCCTTATCGAAAAAATACCAATTTAAATTTGCTTATAGTATAACAAATAAAACAAACGACTTTTTTGAAATTGATCAAAGTAGCATCATCAATAGTAATTATAAAGAATTTATTAACACTCAACTTAATCTATCTAATTGCAATATAGTATGTTTTTCAATGATTGTTTATAAATCCGTGTTATATAAAGCAAATTATTGCCTCTTTAAATATAATCATGATACGCTGCAAATTTTCAAAATATTGGAAATTGTGGCACTTAATAACATACAAATACAATTACTTTGTACCGAGGTAAAAGTCGACGAATATAATCCACATTACAGATCTTTCAGGTGAATTTGAATTCCTCTTCCCAATCATTAGCACTCATAAATATTGAAGACTTCGTTGGACCTCCTGTTGAAATATCAAAAGTTTACAGTGGATGTTCCATGATCCGACCTAAAAATTTGTACAAATATTAAAAATAAATTATTAAATTCATTATTTAATTTTTAAAGTAAAGAATGCAAACTTCAACTGAATTATCTGAATGCTGTGCAACGGATTCGTCGTTTGCAGTTAATGAAAATAATGAAGAAATAATTAATATAAATATTGAACCGGGAAGCTGCATTGAAAACGAAGAGTCGAATTCGTTGACAGAAACCATAAATACAATTTATATTATACCAAATGATAGTCAATTAGAACCATCCCAAACCGAGTTGCTGAATTTACTAACATCATGGAATTTGGTGCACCCTTATAATCATTTAAATGGTAAGTTTTATTTATAAATACGAATATTGAACTTAACAAATTAACAAAATTATTATTCAATTCTAGAGCAAGAAATTTCAATAAACCATTTAAAAAGGATGAGCTTACGGCAAATGGATAAACTTTTAGTAAATTTCACTTCCGCAATACAAATCGACTTTGAGTTCGAATTATTGAATTGGCAACGAAGTTTAGGAATTACTATAAACTGCAATAAAGAGAATAATTCTAGTACAACCACAACAGTTTCGTCATTTTTATCAAACTGCACTACTCCTCTGTCGCCAATTTCATCCACGTCACGTGATTATAATATTGACTGCAGTTTACGATTTATATTAAATAACAAAATTGAAGGGAACATGATTGTATCGTATTACGCACAACATCAATCTCTAAATGAAGAAAGTAGAAAAATATTAGCCGACCTTATAGTAGACTACTATATTGAAAAAAAGGTGCCCTTAACAACCGATGCTTGTGCTGAAATTGCTTCAGAAATAAAATTAAAATTTCCTTCAGAAGAAAAAGTAAGTAAAATGCAAATTTCTTTTTTTTTTATAAACCAAATTAATATTTTCACAAATTCGAATTCCTATTTCAAATCCGATTCCTAGATCAAATAAAATACGATTATATTGTACCCAATTAAAATGTAAAATGTGATATTAATTATTTTTATTTTTAATTAGGTATACTATTATCAAAAACGTAAAAATGCAGCGCCATCAGGCAGACTATATACAAAATATCACAACAGGAAGAATAAATTTAAGACCAGTGGCTTGGTGTACGGATATGCTCGCCCATCATACAACTCAAAAGAAGCCACCACATCAGACGACGCGATAGAAATGCCCACATTTAATAAAAAACTTACGATTGAACATAATTCATCTGCTAACGACCACATCAGGGCCTTAAAATATCAAAGCCTATCAGCAGCGGAATTAATAATCCACTGGAAAGGTAGCACATGTATCAGACTGGAGCAAATTAATAAAGCAAATTCAACCGCCGCAATTATGGAACTTTGGCCATATTACAAGAATGTGGAGGGATATAAACTGGTAATACTAAAATCCAACACTTTTATTCGATTATAATAATAAGATATTTTGTTTATTATAGATTGACATAGATTTCAATGCCATGTACAACGATACTAAAAAAATTTTCGATGAATATGAAAATTTTCAAAAAAAAATCCTTAAAATTTATGCTAAAAAAATTAAAGATCATTCATCAAAGGAAATTTTAACCGAAATACTGGCTCACAGCGAAGATATTTCGGAAAGTATGTATACCATATAGTAATTAGTAACAATTTTCTTTAATGTATTAATAAGTAATATTGTCTGCTTACTTATAGAGGGGAAATGCGCGGCAATATTTTACATACTGTCTGCAGTTTTAAAACCCCATTTCGCAAAAAGCGTACGTTCTGATCAAGGACGACACAAAAATAAGAAATTTTCAATACGTGATTCTCAAGAATCGTTTTGCCTGCATTACCGAACTGGAGCAGAACTGAATTATTTTCTTGAACGAAAAAAAAATGAAATTAAAAGTATCCAACCTTTTATGGCAATAGAGGGGGAGAAAATCACGGAACCAACCAAAATACTAATATACTTTGATGACATCAAATATATAGTACAAAACGTTCAAACGGCAATAGACATAGTATTTAAAATATTTTTTGTCTTTAATTTAAAGTATCCCGAGGCTTGCCAAAAAGTATGGCAGTTTATACAAGTTTATTTTTATAACATAAATCTAAAAGATGAAATAATTAGTTGTGATGTTCAGCTTCTAATAAAGGAATTACAAAATAATAAAATAGATCATTAAATAATTTGCTACTAATACGTGTTACTTATACATATATGAGGGTTGAAATTTTGATTAAAAATAAGATTTAAAATTAAATTGAATTATCTAAACTAATGAATTTTTTGTACATTTATAAACGAATAGATTACAGTACAAATTTAAGTTTAATATGTATATACAAATATGCAAATATTTATAGATACATAATATAAGCATAAGCATTTATGAATTATTTTTATTAAATATTATTTTATTTTATATTTGTAATATATATATATATATATATATATATATATATATATATATATATATATATATATATATATATATATATATATATATATATATATATATATATATATATATATATATATATATATATATATATTTATATATATATATATATATATATATATATATATATATATATATATATATATATATATATATATATATATATAAATATATATATTATATATATATATATATATATATATATATATATATATATATATATATATTATATATATACATATATATATATATATATATATATATATATATATATATATATATATTTATATATATATATATATATATATATATATATATATATATGTATATATATATATATATATATATATATATATATATATATATATATATATATATATATATATATATATATACATATTATATAGTTTTTTTTATATTAAATAAATATTTAAATAAATCAAGAAATGTTTTTTTAATTTTTCTAAATCCTTCCATTAAAATTACAAAGACTTCTTAATTGTACGAATATTATTTTTAAAAAAAGACAAAATATTTTTTAAGAATTAATAAATATGTAGATAAATTAACAAACAATTTTTAAAATTTTTAAAAATTTCTCCAAATTTTACCACGACTTTTGTTACCCATACAAAATTAATTTTAAATTTTTTTGTAATCGTGACGTCACCAAAAAAATAAACAACTGATACATTTTAATAAATTTTTTTAATATTAAGAAAAGTTTTGTTATTTCAATTTAAATTTAATTTTAACAAAAGTACCTTACTTAATATAACAGAATATTCTCTTTACCCAAATTTATATTAATATTAAACACGATTTTTGTTAATGTTACCTAGTTTATTTTTTCAGTGAACAAATTGGAAAAGAAATGTATAATTACTTTGTGAAACTCATAACACCAAATATTTCGTAATGATTTTAATTTCTTTTTACACAAATATCGCTGTCCGCTTTTGTTTTAGGTTAAATTTGAATTAAAATGGCAAGTGAGAAACGCATAATATACAATTTTTATTTTCGTTGTTTCTATGGGAGTAGAAATAAAAATAAGAAAGTGCGTAGTGTGTTATAAGAAATTAAGCATCGTTTACATATCGCTATCGTATCGTTTTTTCCGAATCGCTTTTTTTGTTTAGAGGGTACTGTTTAGTGCATTTGTAAAAAGAGGGGTAAAACTACCAAAATAACTGGAGTAGTCGAAATTGCATTAGTGTAGCTGTCAGTACAATTTTTTTTGGTCAATCGAATATTTCCAGGGTAAAAAAATTACACTTTTTGCACTGAGTGCAATTCAATTTGGTCAATCGAAATCCACATTAGTAGCATGAATATAAAAGGATGTGGTTATTACGTATTACTGTAAAACATTTAAATCGAGGAAAAAACTGAAAAATTATTTTGCTATGGGTACTATGTTTTGTCAAATACAGTTTTCTGTTTCTGAATTATGTAAATGTACTTTGTACCAGTGGGGGACATAAGGGAATTCGTCGACGGAGCGGGTGGCCCCAGACTCGTAGCCCTCAACGTTCAGAGTTTGTTGGCACACAGTGGAAATATGGAGAGCGACGATATTCCACAGAGAGCTTATGATAAAACAAAGGTTCATAATGTGAAATAAAAATTTGTTTTTAAAAAATAAAGAAAAGAAAAAACACGATTATGTATATAATCGTAAATGTGTGTTAATCATTCCTAGAAAAAAAAAATTAATACGGTCCACAAGTAATATCGCCTCGAAGCTCGAACATTTTGGTCCTTCAGAACCACATTTTGTGTAATTGTGAATATTATCGAAATCGCAATATCATCTCGTTATCGTACAACGCAAATCGCAAGCACTTTATTCCATCACTTTCCAACAGTGCATCATTCTGCATCACCATATCATCTCGAGGAATAAGAAGCGATTTGTAATTAAAAATTAATTATTAAAAATGAGCGACATTGAATATCGTATAAACGCGCTCGTATCCAAACGCGGGTATGTAAAAGACCGATTAACAAAACAAAAAGCTTGGTTAAACGAAAAGCAAGCAAATTCGGATGAGTTTTCGACTCGGTTGGAGATCGTATCGGAGATCTATGAAAAGTTTATCGATATAAATGCCGAAATTCTTGAATTAACGGATTACAATCACGAACACGAAATATATCACGATAGTTTCGAAGCCGCATTCATTGAAGTGAAATCGGGGTTGCAATCAAAAATAAACGAGTTCAAAAAACCCAACACATAATCGCCACAGTTATTGAGAACGAGCACATCAGATGGCAGATGGGGGACATAAGGGAATTCATCGACGGAGCGGTTGGCCTCAGACTCGCAGCCCTCAACGTTCAGAGTTTGTTGGCACACAGTGGAAATATGGAGAGCGACGATATTCCACAGAGAGCAGAGTTTGTTGAGAATTGAATTGTTTCATTTTTGCTTATTGGGCGCATTCATCGCTCCATGTAGATTTGTTACCTTCTTTATTTAGAGTTAGTTGATCTTTCATCGTCTTTGTGTAAACACACTAATGTGGATAAAATAAATATTTTCTGTTTTAAAATAAAATGTGTTTTTATAATTAATATCATTTATTAAAACTCTGTTTAGTTTAAAAGGTTATGGGCCCAGTGTAATAAACGAATTAATTAAATAAAAGCGAATAAAGAAAAAGTGCAATCTTTTGTTCAACAAGGCCGTCTCGTCGAAGCGTACATTGAATATAAAAAAAAAAAAAAAAAAAAAGCGACGCCATCTTGTAGTAGTGTGCGTTGAACATAGTGATAAAAGATTTAAGTTAAAAATAAAAATAAAAATGGATTCCGATGGTTTTAAAGAAGATGCTAGCTACAGCGGTCATCGATTTAATGGTACAAATTATCGCTTATGGAAATTTCAATTAGATGCTTTTATGAGAACATACGATTTAAGCGATAATATTGAAGGAACGGATGTACCTGATAAAAGTGCGTCGGCTGATCAAAAATCAAAATATAATCGAAAAGAAGATCGTGCAATGGATGCAATAATTCGATCACTTGATTCAGAGCGTGCGAATCTTGTTTTATCATGCAAAACAGCAAAGGAAATGATTGATAGAATAAAGAGCATGTTTGAAAGAAATTCAACGATTAGAGTGATGAATTTGTACGAAGAATATTTTTCATTGAAAATGAAAGAAGATGAATCGATTATTGGTTACATTTCAAAAGTGAATTTCATAGTATCGGAAATAGAATCACAGGGTGAAAAATTGTCAGACAATTTGAAAATGTGTCGTATCATTAGCAGTTGGTATAATACACAAGAGATACGAACGCTTGATTCAATGATGTCATCGTTACAGTTAGAAGAGGACAATTTAAAGAAAAACGACGTTGCTATGAATAGAGACTTGAATGTTGCGTTTGCGGTAAAAACGTGGAAATCAAAGCAAAAAGACAAATTCAACATCGATGAATTGAAAAAGAAAACAAAGTGCAAAATATGTGGTGTTACTGGTCATTGGGCGCGTGAGTGTCCAAATAAAGATGCGTCGTCATCAAATGCGAATACATCTTTAAATAAGAATGCGTCATCGAATAAAAATAAGAAGAAAAATGGTGAAATGGCTTTTATTGCATCAGTTGGAAATTGCAATAAAAATGATTCATGGATTGCTGATTCGGGTGCATCTAAACACATGTCGTATCATTTGGATTGGTTCAGTGAATATAGAAAATATTCTGAGAGGCTTGTTGTTAAAATTGCAAACAACGAACAATTGGCAATTCATGGTATTGGAACCATTCTGATTGAAGCTGAAGTCAACGGACAGTGGGAGTCGAGACGATTGGAAAACGTTCTACATGTTCCACACCTCAAATCAAACTTATTTTCGACGGTCGAAGTAACAAACAAGGGCTTCAACGTGCTATTTACCAAGGATGGATGCAAACTATTGAGCAGTAGTGGTGATGTAGTGGCCATTGGTAAAAAGGATGAAGAAAATCAAATAAAAATGAGTTTTCGAAAAAGAATTGACGAACATGCAAATGTGGCTGCAGTTTCGTTGCAACAATGGCATAAGCGCTTGGGTCATATCAATGTCGAAAGCATCAAACAAATGTGTAATAAGGGTTTGGTGAATGGTATAAATTTATCAGACTGTGATAAATTCTTTTGTGAGGATTGTCAATTGGGCAAAATGACAAGAGCTTCTCACAAATCAGCACCAGATCGTACTGCGATGAAAGGAGAATTTTTGCATGCGGATCTATGTGGTCCTATGGAAACTGAAGGAGTAGATGGATCAAAATATTTCCTGCTTATTAAGGATGAATCAACTGCATTCAGATAGGTGTATTTGTTAAAATCAAAAGATGAGGTATACGGTATACTCACTGGTTTCATTCCATTGGTTAAGAATACGATTGGTAATTGTATCAAACACATACGTTTTGATAATGGAACAGAGTTCGTGAATAAGCAAATCACGAATCTTTTGAGGCGAGAAGGAATAACATGTGAACGAATTTCACCTTATACACCAGAGCAAAATGGAAGAATTGAGCGTGATAATAGAACTGTTCAAGAAAGTGCAAGGACGATGTTAATTGCAAGTGGTTTGGAGAAGTTTCTATGGCCTGAAGCAGTGCGAACGGCAATTTACATGTTAAATCGATCGCCAAATAGCAAATGCATTGATAGTACGCCATACGAGAAATGGTTTGGATCTAAACCTCATTTAAGTAAAGTGAAGATTTTTGGAACTGAATGTTTTGTGCAAATACCAAAACAACTTGGAAGAAAGAAGTGGGATCCAAAAACAAAGAAAGTTTATTTAGTTGGATTCGAGCCCACCACTAAAAATTTTCGATTGTTCGATCCAAAGAAAAGAAATGTTTTCATCAATTGTAATGTGCGTTTCAATGAAGCTGAATCAAAAACTTTTGTCATTAAAACATACAGTGGTGACATTAAAAGCGACAACGATGAAGAAGAAAATGATGAAGTTTCAACTAGGAGTGAGAATCAACAAGCTGATTTGAATTCAACTCGAACGAGTCAACATAATGAATCGCTTCAAAATTCATCAATCATGACTGATGATGATGATAAAGCGGCGAATAGTCCAGAAAATGAAAAACTACGAGGAAACGAGAGATACAACCTTCGACTAAAAACGAATACGCCTGATCGTTTGATTGAAACTGGTTATTCTGCTGTTGTATGCGAACCGCTAAATTATAATGAAGCGATGTGTTCATCTGAACAAGAACAGTGGAAAAAGGCGATTGAAGATGAATTATGTTCATTGAAAGAAAATGGAACATGGAAAATGGTGAAAAGACCAGCAAATGTAAATGTTATTGGATGCAAATGGGTATTCAAGCTTAAGCCAAATGCGGGTGGTGCTCGATATAAAGCTCGATTAGTAGCAAAGGGTTATTCACAGCGTGAAGGCATCGACTTCAATGAAAAATTTTCACCAGTTGTTAGACATGAGACAATTCGAATGATGTTATCAATTGCCGCGATTGAAGATTATGAGATAGTGCAATTTGATGTAAAAACGGCGTTTTTATATGGTGATTTGGAGGAACAAATCTACATGAAGATTCCAGAAGGAGTTAAAATCGACGAGAAATTGACCGGACATGATGCTGTTTGTCTTTTACTTAAAAGTTTATATGGTCTAAAGCAAGCATCAAGAATTTGGAACCAGGAGTTTTCAAATTTTCTCAGGAATTTAAAAATGAAGCAGTCGAATGCGGATCATTGTGTTTTTACTGGTGAAATGGACGGGTTTATCAAGGAATTTTTCAATAACTGAAGGCTGCGAAAGACTACGTTGGAATACAATTTGAACGTGACCGTGAAAACAAGAAAATATTTATTCATCAAACCGAATACATCAAAAGGTTGATTGATAAATATGAAATGGGCAAATGCAACTCTTTGTCAACACCAGCTGATGTAAATGTGGTTTTGAATAAATCTAAAAAAAACGAAAATGAATTTTTTCCATACAGACAAGCAGTTGGTTCATTATTGTATTTGTCAAAAATATCGAGACCAGACATTTCATATGCAGTGGGAGCTGTTAGTAGATATTTGGAAAATCCAAGTGCAGCTCACACTAAAGCGGTCGAAAAAATTATTCGATATTTAAAAGGAACGATGGATTTTGGTATTGAATATGGTGGATCGTCAGTGGCATTAAAAGGATATACTGATGCTGACTATGCACGTGATGTTGATAACAGGCGTTCAACAAGTGGTTATGCCTGTTTGATAAATGATTCAATTGTTACTTGGAGAAGCAAATTACAAAGAACGGTTGCAGCATCAACTACAGAAGCAGAATACATCGCAATCGCGGAAGGTATTAAAGAAACACTTTGGCTACGGCAGCTATTGAATGAAGTTGGTTATAAGCAAAATAGTCCAACTCCTGTTTTTATTGATAATCAAAGTGCAATATTGTTGACGAAAAACGCAGAATTTCATCAAAGAACCAAGTACATTGACGTTGATTATCATTTCTCCAGATATCATATTATTGAGAAGAAGAATATTGAACCGCAGTATGTGTCTACGAATGATCAGCTAGCAGATGTTTTGACTAAACCATTGGCGGCACAGAAATTTAATGGAAATATTCGATCTTTTGGGATGAATAACCTAAGTGAAACAATTAGTGGGAGTGTTGAGAATTGAATTGTTTCATTTTTGCTTATTGGGCGCATTCATCGCTCCATGTAGATTTGTTACCTTCTTTATTTAGAGTTAGTTGATCTTTCATCGTCTTTGTGTAAACACACTAATGTGGATAGAATAAATATTTTCTGTTTTAAAATAAAATGTGTTTTTATAATTAATATCATTTATTCTAAAAAACTGTGTTTAGTTTAAAAGAGCTGTTAATTATTAGTGAAACTTGGCTTGATAACGATTCGAGTATAAATCACACATATTTACGAATGTTGACAACGGCTATGACAAGTTTGGTGATATAAGCGATTATACTTTCTGTTTATATCTCGCCGAATACGACGCAAAGAGACATACGGTGCTTCTTACTGCGAATTTTGCTCAATTATACGCCGAAAGTGACATCATCATCATCAAACAGAGACAGCTGGATACGATTCCGATTATATGCTGTGTGGTGAATTTAACAACAGAGTTGTGTGAATGTTGTTTCATGTAGGAATTTCATAACGTACTTTTCCTACCATAGACCTATATTTGCAATAACGTAATCGTAATGTACTCGTAGCTTTCTCTATTAAACTATAAATAAAGTTGTTTCATTTTTACGTAGTCCTACGTTAATAGGTCGTGTCTCGGATACAAGTTCGCCGGTTTTTTTAAAATTTGGAGTCCCCTTCTCCAATATCACAATTGGTCACGACAATATAAATCTTCTACGAGAGTACATGACACATCTTATAACTCAATGCTCTTACCATTTCTAAATATATCGATGTAGCATCACAAATTTTGGATATACATAATTTGAAAAATATCAAGAGTTTCGGAATAATCTCAAAAATATCGAATTATCTGTAAGTTTTGTTAAAAAAATTGTATAAGCATAAAATATGTATTTGCAAAAATGGTCAATTAGTTTTAAGTTTGATAATTAATTTAAACATGTTTGGGTTTTAACTTAACTTTTAACTTTGAGCCTTTTTCATACTTGTGACAACGTCAGTTGTCCGGAATAAAACTATTTATATTTGTTTACCCTTTATATATTTATTAATTCACTTTTACACGTGTAACTCGGTTTCCTACTCTGCTTCTACTAGTTTGACATCTCCCCTTCCACTACTCACCGCTACCTTTTCTAGTAGCGTTGCCTGCCATACAGTGGCAGGTGCCATACAGTAGCACACCTCACAGTTCTCCCCGTTTAGAGTGGCCGTCGGCGCCAACTCATAATCAGCAAAACGCGACGGTAGCTTTCCAGCTGTTGTTCGCTGGGACCTACGGGGTTGCTATGGCTCTGCACCGTGCTGTGGCTCTGCACCGTGCTGTAGCTCTGCACCTAGTGCTGGCCCTGGTTCCTCCTCTGAGATTAGTTGTTGCGGAACAATGATCGGTTCCACTAAACGTTGCATTGGTCGCAACTTCAAAGTGTCCATCAAGGCGTTGTCTTCTTCTGATGGTGGCGCAGCCGTGAAACGCGTTCGCAATTGATTGGCATGGCACGTGACCTTCCGTTTGCTAGTCTTCATCTGTGCTTGGATCATGTAGTTGACCTTTCCTCGGCGTTCAATTATTGTACCGGCCTGCCAGGTCCAATCGTTGCCATTCATACACTTGAAGAACACCCTCTCGCCAGCCTTGAATTCTTTGTGCTTCGCGCCGTGGTGAGCGTTGAATCGCTCCTCCATTTCAACATTTCTTCAATCGTTGTGCACTGGTGGTGGCTTAATTAAGTCCAGCTTGGTGCGCATTTCTCGCCCGGTCATCAATTGGAACGGTGATTTGTCCCCGAGTGCTGGTGATGGTGTGTAGCGATAGTACGTGAGGAATTTGCACAGGACATGTTCCGCGTTGCCCTCGCCTTCGAGTTTTTTTGGCCGGTTTTGAACATGCCGACGAAACGTTCCGCGCGCCCGTTTGATTGAGGATGATAGGGCGCTGAGCCACTGTCATGCTGCAGCTTTATTTTAATACCGTCCACGGTTGCCGTGACACATTTTTTTGTTGATTTCTGTTGGTGGGTGCTGACCGCGTTACTTCGACAACATGGATTTTTCCGTCGTTGTTGTTGGAGCTGCCTCCAGATGCGCGAGCTGCTGCAGAACCCCGCCTCACTTTTATGTCCAATTCCATTACACAGCGTGCATATCTTTCCGCTAAACGGGCAGTCTTTGTGGAAATGGTTTCCCTCACAGTGAGCACACGGCCTCGGCGGTACAAATGGGTTCGGTGCGCTCGTGGAATTGGTTATAGTTTGCTGTGGGGTCTGTCGTTGTGACGTGGAATCTCGTTCAGATTGCGTGTTTTTGCATACGACCAGGACTTCCTGTTTTACCGTTTCCGGATGCTCGATCATGGCCCTCTCTTTTTCGAGGGTTCGCATCCGTTCACAGGTGCTGACCAGTGTGTTTAGGTTCAGTTTGGGCGCTGTTCCAGGATCGTCGGCTGCCTCGCTTTGCGTATAATGTAAATCCAGCATATCGAGCAGCTTCTTGAGAATTACCGCGTCCTCCGAATCGACAAAACCTTGTACAAACGCGAGCATCTTTAGGTCTTCTTTGCTGCATTTAGTGATTTCGAATTTCACGCATTCGCGCGTGACTCGGGCTGCGTAGCTCTTATCGTCTTCACCTCTTTTTTTTATTTTGAATACTTTATAACGGAGCGCGAAACGTGACTCTTTTGACCCAAAAATCCGTCTGAGTTCTTTTACTGCGGTCCCTAATAACAGCTTCATCGCCAACATGGGCAATATTGTTTTCGCGAACTTTTGATAGTCGAGTTGCGAGAGTTTTTGCAATAATAGTCCGACTTTTGTCGCGTCTGGCAGCGTTTTGGCTTCTCCCTCGAAGATACTTTGGTACCTCGCATACCAAAGATCAAATGTGACGCTATTTTCGGGGTCGTAAACGAATTTTTCAATACGATCCGACAAATCTTTGACCACTGAGAACCCTTGCACTATCAGCGTTGATCCGGCTGAGTTTTCATTTGCGTTGACACAAATGTTGGGCTGCTGTTTCGAAAGCAATAATTCGAAACGTTTTTCGGCTGCTTCACGTTCTGCCTGAGACTGTTTATCAGCCGCAGCCAAAACTGTTTCCATCAATTTTTTATTTGATTTGCGTCCATTTTTATACGTATAGTGTAGTGCTGGACTTTTTGATTTTGAGGTTAAACGCTCAAACACGATAAAAAACCTTGGTAACAAATTGGTTTTAGAATCCGGTTCGCGGATTTGGTTCTTCTCCTCGTCGCCACTGTGACAACTTCAGTTGTCCGGAATAAAACTATATATATTTGTTTAACCTTTATATATTTCATTATTCATTTTTACACGTGTAACTCGGTTTCGTACTCTGCTTCTACTAGTTTGAATCTCCCCTTCCACAGTCGCACATGCCATACAGTAGTACACCTCACAATACTTTTAGATTTTTGCTAAAATATTTTATGTATTTGGAAAAAATCAAGAACTTTAAGTTTTATAAGCTTTTAATTATCAAAGCTCCTTTAACCAAACTATTTTACTCAGAAATATGATTTTACAAAGGGTGACGGAATTTTGGCTAAACTTAGAATATTTGTTCTCAAAGTTAATCATCAATCATCAAAAGCTTTTAGTTTTAAGAAGTTTTCAAACCAAACAATTTAACTATAAAATTTGATATTATAAAGGACGGTGGTATTTTAGGATACATTTGGAATATTTGTGTTCAATGAGCTTTAAGTTTGATAATTTATACTATTTGAGTTTGAACTTAACATTTGTGAGCCTTTTCATAATTTCAGGTTTTTGTTAAAATGTTTTATGAGCAAAAATTATGATTTTCACAAAATGTCAAGAACTATTAGTTTTAAGAGCTTCCAATTAGAAAAGCTTTTTAAACAAAACCATTTTACTGATAAATTTGATTTTACAAAGGGTAACGGAATTTAGGGATAATTTAGTATATTTTTTAAGAGCTTTTAGTCAAATCAAACCATTTTACTAGGAAACTTGGTATTATAATATAAGCTTTCGTTTATCGAAGCGTTTTGAATCAAATCATTTTACTCAGAAATTTGATATTAAAAAGGGCGACGGAATTTTGAGATAAATATAGAATATTTGTTAATAATGAGCTTTAGGCTTGATAACTAATTTATACTATGTATTTGGGTTTAAACTTAACATTTGTGAGCCTTTTCATAATTTAAGGTGTTTGTTACAATGTAATATGCTCATTAGCAAAAAGTTTTAAGAGCTTTCACTGATCGAAACTTTTTAAAAAATTTATCCTAAAACTCCGTTACGCTTTGTAATGAAAATTTGAGGTTTTTGTAAAAATGTTTTATGAACATCTATTATGTATTTGCAAAAAATGTCAAGCTTTTAGTTTTAGGAGCATTCACGTATCGAAGTTTTTTAACCCAAATCATTTACCTTTTATTCTGAAATTTGATAGTTTAAGGGAAGGTGGGATTTTGGAATAAATTTAGAATATTTGTTTTCAATAGGATTTAAGGTTGACAATTAATTCATACTTTTTTGGTTTGAACTTAACATTTTTGAGCTTTTCATTAACTTTAGGTTATTAATAAAATGTTTGATTAGCATAAATTATGTATTTGAAAATATTTCTAAGAGCTTTAGTTTTAAGAGCTTTCACTTATCGCAGCTTTTTAAATAAACCATTTTACTTTGAAACAAATTACAAATGATGACAGAATTATGGGGTAGGATTTAGTTTTAAAAGCTTTTCAAACCAAATCTTGGGATCAATTTAGAGTATGTATTTATGTTCAATGAACTTTAAGTTTGATAATTTTTTTATACATTCTCGGTAATTTTTGGGCCTTTATATAAATTCCGTCTTCCGTTAAAATGTTTTTTGAGCATAAATCATATATTTGCAAGAAAAGTCAAGAACTTTTAGTTTTAAGAGCTTTCACTTATCTAAGCTTTTCAACTCAAATCATTTTACTCCGAAATTTGATTTTATATTACAAAGGGTATGTAAATATCTTCTATCCAAAATGTATTTCTATTTTCGAGCGTTCCATGTGTAAGAAAATCAATTGTTTTACTCAGATTTAATTTTGTGGACATATTCGGGCCATCATTCAAAAGTAGATGAAACAGAACTTGAGTCTTTTGAATGGCCCTAAATAAAATGAAAATCTTGCAACTCTATGCTATGACGAGACCTAAATATATCGATGAAGCATCACAAATTTTCTTAATCTTTTAAGTTCAGAACTCCAGAAAGGTTTGTTTCGAGACTTTTGGTTAATGATAAAAGGACAAGAATTTTCAAAGGCAGTCGAAATTGCCTTTGTAAACAAAGTCGCTTCTAATTCAATATCCATAGCAGACCGAGATGCGCTGGGTGTAACAAGTAGAGGAACAAGCTCGAGAGAGAAAAAATCCCAATCGGTTAATTTTCTGTTACGGTATGGTTTAAACAGTGGTCTTTTGAGTTTTATAGAAAAAGAGATACAGATGTGATCAGATGTGAGAATATCGTTCGTCACTTTCCAGTTAAAAATTAAATCAATAATAGACATAGAGCACAAGCTGATGTGAATCACTTTCTGCCGAACAGAATAATTAACAAAGTTGACTCGCAGCCTTTATTAAGAATTTCAAGCTCAAAAGAGGTTAAAAATTGAATAGAGAAGCCCCTCGATGGTTAATGTTTAAGCTACCCCACATTGAGTGATGAGTATTAGCATCACAAGCAATTACTAAGAGGATGTGTTTCTGCTTACTCCACAGCAACAAGTTATTAAACTCAACCGAAGGAAGAGGTAAACCCTGATGCATTTAGGAGAGTCCCCAACAACTAGCTGGCAACCACTCTAAATGTCTGTAATTTTGGAGACTTCCTCGCAAAACCACTTCTATGTTTCTTCGTTATTGCACTGCAGATGAAGACGCTATCCAAAAGGTAGCATCGAAGCATCTACGATACAAATCCCGATATTTTTAGCAGACTCGATAACTCGCCTAATCAATGCCATCTGCTTCTCCTCATCTAAGGTGTTTACTGGATTGAAGTAAGAACGCAGAATTTTTTAACAAAACCAACTACGGTTTCAGCGTAGGTACGTACTTTCTTGGGCGCTAGGTCAAGAGTAATGCCAGTTATTATTCTGGTTCACTTGGGATTAGCCGAGAAACCAAATGCAGGCTCCTCAGCGATTGAGCAATGCTTAAACCCCGAAAGCTTTCTTTGAAGACGCTGGCGATTACGCATGTCTACCCGCCTAGATTTGGAACGATGACTCGGTTCCGTAAGAGCATTTTCTGTTCCAGACGATACATCAGAGTGGCAACCATCGATAATGTCGTGGTCAGCAAACTCAATGTCGGAATCCTGAGAAGGCTCCATAGGACAATTCGACAATTTTTCCGTATCATTGTATCACTTAATATGGACCAGAGTAAGGTGATTGCAACGCCTTACGTAACGCGTCTGTCCTGAAAAAATGTGACTGCTGTAATTTAATTCCTGCAATATACCATATATACTCGTAGAGTACACTGCCAAAGCTACAGTTGATGCAACTATGTCTGTGTACCTGTCTTTCAACGTAATGCAATAACCTTGATTGTTTGACATTGACAATGTACCAACAATATCTAGGTGCACTTCTGAGAAACGACTGAGCGTGTTGTTATAGATACCCGTAGGTGATTTGGAGTGTCTAGAAACTTTTCCATCTTTGCTAAAAATAACATGCTTGGATTCCGGGATGCGCCATCTTCTGTTGATATGGCGCAATAAAACGTTTTATCCTGGTTAAATGTGATTGAAATTTGTTTGATTAGCATAACGTATTGTTATTTTTTATAATTTCAATTTCGTTCACACTAGAGAGAGCGTTGAATCTCAGTTGTGAACTGACCTACGCAGTCTAAACTAACTGTCTGAATTAGCGAGGCAAAGTTTTTTCAGGATTTTGTTTGAATGCGAATGTAATCGGTTTATGGTCCGTATATAGTTCGACTCTCCAGAATGTAACAAAAATGTTTTACTCTTAAATACGCAGCTCTAGTAATTCTCGGTCACATGTGCTATTTCTTTGCTGCGTGTCCGTTAGATGGATGGAAAAAAATCTTAACTATTGTCAAGATTGATCAGTCCACAGTTGAACCACTGCTCCGATTGCCAAATCTGATACGTCAACCATTATTAATAGCCTTGCGCACACCACTTCTCCTTGCATTGGGAAAATGCCTCGATAATCACCTCCCACCATTGAACTACCTAATACTTTGATCTTAAGTTGCATTTGGTATGAATCTCAAGTTTTAATGGTGGAATTGTAAGTTTTAGTAAGTTTAGAAGCACTTTGAAAATCAAGGCAAATACAATAAACTCGGTAAGCATTTACATCTAAATTATTATTTTTGGATTGTTATTGTCTCGTGTACGTTGTTTCTTTAGTTGTTGGAATTTTGTCCGGTACGTCGAAAGAAACTTTGCGAGTGGTGGTGTTTTTGTTGTCGGCTTGTCTGTTCAAGGTTGTCTCGCCGTCCTGAGTAACGTTAGTATTTTCTAGAGTGTTCTCTGAATGACATAGTTTAAGTCTATCGATTGACACCTTGTTGTGTTTGCCGTTAATTTCAATGGTAAATGTTTTTTCGTTTCTGTTTATTACTTGGTATGGTCCAGTGTATGGTGGCTCCAAGGATTTCCGTACCGCGTCTGTTCGTAGAAAAACGTGAGTTGCATCCGTTAAATTTTTCGAAATAAAATTTTTTTCGGTGCAATGTCTGGAAGCTGGAGTCGGTTTAATTTCGTCAAAGTGTTTTTTTTAAATTTTGTACAAAGTCAGTTTGGAAAATTTTGTTGTTTGTGGTTTGGTCAAAAAGAGTACTTCCGTAAACTAGCTCTGCTGGTGTGGTCCTCAGTTTCATACTGTATGTAGTCCGTAATCCCAATAGAATCAGCGTAAGTATGCTACTCCAGTCCGTTCTACCATGGCACATTAGTGCAGATTTTAACGTTCGATGTCACCGTTCTATCATTCCGTTACACTTAGGGTTGTAGCTTGTAGTACGCTTGTGCAGAAATCCCAATAGCTTTGCTAATTCTTCAAATAAAAGAGATTCAAACTGTGCGCCTTGGCCAGTCACGATGGAATCAGGAACGCCGTATCTGGTTATCCAGACTGAATACACACATCAAATGCGACCGAAGCAGCAGTAATGTCTGGAACTGGAATCGCCTCAGCCCAACGTGTGTTGGGTAAATTATCTATTAACGTCACACAATAATGGTTGTTTCCAGAAATTGGTAATGGACCAATGATGTCTAGATGAATTTCAGAAAAGCGTTGCGATGCAACTAAAAATGTACCGAGAGATGAATGTGTATGCCTTGAAACTTTTGATTTTTGACGTGGTATACAATTTTGAGCCATTATTCTTGAATCTTTTGCGATGTTGGGCCATGTAACATTTTTAGTTAATATTTTCACTGAAGCGGATATGATAAATTATGTAACGATTCAAAAACAATTTTCCGAAAACTTAGCGGAATAAAAGGTCTTGATGTACCGGTTGAAACATAACAACAAATAGTTTTGTTTGAGTTATTATTCAGAAGTTCTCGTAATTCGTCATCATTGGTTTGAGCATCCGCAATTGCTGTATAATAAATACTTTCTGGAAATGAAATTTGATTAATACGTGAGAGAGTATCTGCTATGACGTTATTTACGCCGGAGATGTGTTGTATATCGGTAGTAAATTGGCCGACGAAATCAAGATGTCGAAATTGTCGCGGTGATGCTTTTTCTGGATTTTGTTTAAACGCGTAAATTAACGGTTTATGATCCGTGTACAGTGTGAACTCACGACCTTCTACAAATATATGAAGTGCTTCATGCCAGAATAAGCTGCAAGCAACTCTCTGTCATAAGCACTGTACCGTTGTTGTGTTTCGTTCAGTCGTACTGAGAAGAAACTAAGTGGTTGCCAAGCACCTGCAACATACTGCTGGACCACAGCCCCAATCGCTGTGTCCGATGCGTCGACCATAATAGCTAACCTAGCTGTGGATGAGGGATGTGCAAGTAACGTTGCTTGACATAGCTTATCCTTACAATTATCGAAAGCTTTCCTTTCAAGAAGTCGTTCAATAAAATTTGGTCTAGAGCTGCGTTTGGAATGAAACGCCTGTAAAAATTAATCATACCCAAAAATCTTTTGAGATGATTAACTGTAGTTGGACGTTCATAATTTTTTATTATTTCGATTCTTTCCTGTGTGGGTGAAATGCCTTGTTCATTAACCGTATGCCCTAGGAAGGTAATCTCGTGTAAAGCAAAAACACATTTATCTGGATTAATGATCAAACCATGTTCCGAGAATTTTTGTAAGACAACATTTAGATGTTCCAAATGTTCATCGAAAGATTTTGAAGCGATTAGGACATCGTCCAAATAGACAAAGCAAAAATTGAGGCCTGACAATATTGAATGCATCAATCTTTGAAAAGTTTGTGCTGCATTTCTAAGGCCAAAGGTCATTTTAGTGAACTCGAATAAACCAAAGGGTGTTGTAATGGCAGTTTTTGGAATATCGAAAGGTTCGATCGGAATTTGATGATACGCTTGAACAAAGTCTAGGGACGAACATATTGTGCACCCTTCAAGCTGATACGAAAAGTCTTGAAGGTGTGGTATCGGATATCTAAGACGACATTTGAAATTTTATAAAATTTGGAAAGTAGATTTTGAATTTTGGGGTGCAACCGTGATTTGTCCAACAATGATAGAGCTTGTTCTGCATCGTTGGTTAAGGAACCTTTGACAAACAAGGAGGTTAATGGGTCAATTACCCTCTGTCCTTGGATGACAACTAACAACCCGGTATGCTTTAGGAAATCTGAGCCTATCATTGGAATGGTCACATCCGCTATAATGAACTCCCACATAAATTCCCTACGTAATCCAATGTCCAATTTCAATAATTTATTGCCGAAAGCTTTGACCGGTGTCCCATTGGCTGCGAATAAATTTGTTGTATTTGTCAAAAGCTTGTTTCTGTAAAATTTGGCTGGTAGTACCGAAATGTCGGCGCCCGTGTCAATTAAGAAGTTTAATTTTAAACCCGTGTCAAAAATGAGCAATCGACTGATGTTGTTTCCATCAATGGCCGCCGTTGCCTGTTGATGGGAACTTAAAAATCCTTCATCTGTTCCGGATTTTTTGGTGCATCGTAATACTTGCAACCGTGAACACATTTTCTTGCATCACTACCATACTTATAATGGTAGTGACATTGTTCAAATTTGGGATTAATTTTATTTCGCGAAGCCGAACGAGACCGCTGTTTCTGACTATAACCTGAATTACTGTTTGATCGAGACCATGTATTTTTGAACGCGACACATAGTTCCGAAATCATGTTTGTTAATTTATCTATTCTTTTGTCAGTTTCTGATTTTTCAGTGCCGGAGGAAGTTAAAGTTTTCGTGTTTAAATTTGTTGGCACAGTATGTCGAAATTTTGTTGATTTGGGAGGTGTTCGATTGAGTAAGCGTTTCCACCAGATTGTCTGCCCGCGTAGCCAGTGTATTTAACTCAATGTCGTTTTCGAATGTAGTTAGTATGAGCTGTACTTGGGGTGGAAGTCTCTTCATCCACAACTGCCTGAGTGTTCCCTCGTCAAAAGCTGCTCCAGCGTTGAGACGGAACTTGTTCAGTAGCTATGATGACTTCTGATCCCGCAAAGTAAGCCCATGCAACAAGTTATTTAATTTTGATCGTTCGGATTCGCCTAATGTCCTTATAACTTCATTTTTAAAAATGGTGTAAGGATTTGGTCCTTTATCTCGCAGGATGAGGCCTGCAAATGTCTCGTGGTGCCTTGAATCCAAAGCTGCGACAGCGTGGTTATATCTGGTCTTTTCAGCTCTTATTCCCCGATAGCTCAAAAGTTTGCTCCAGTATGTTAAACCATACAGCTGGATTTTGCGTGTACAACACTTGTGGCGACTTAAAGGTGATGTATCTTATCTGGTTGTGTGGTATTACGGCGGCTTGTGATGTGTTGGGCAATGTAACTCCTGCCGCTGAACTACTGGGAGCTGCTTCAAGTAATCTCAGTCGTAGTTGTTCGTTGACGTACCGTTGTAGTTGGTCAGCCGTCCATGTTACTGCTGGAGGTGAATCCTCAGGCGTATTCCTCTGAGGCGGAGTATTCCCCGCATCGTCTGACATGATGTTTACCCACTTAATTTACTTACTTACGGTTCTTAGTACTCACAAAAAAAAAATATACCGATTACCGAAATGGGGTGTTTACTTTATTCCAATCTGAGCACCTACCGCTGGTGGGAGCTATGTCCTCAGATTAAAATAAAAGATTTATCACGCAACAAAAAGATAAAAGCGAAAAAATTTGTATTGACCCCCTGGTGAATGGTTTGCCCGTAGTGAATCGAAAAAATGAAATTGATTTGCAATATTTTATATAGAAATAAAATGCCGAAATATTTTTGTTTTTTTTTATTAATTTTGGAAAAAAAAAAACAAAAATAAAGCTCAAGAAAACAGGTAAAGGCGTGTACTTACGATTTTTTCCTCGGTATGCCTGGGTTCTCTGGTCGTAAGAAACCGTTTTGTATTGGAGCTATGTCCTCAGGTTGGAATACAATTTAAAACAAAAATTTTTGATCACGAACTAAAACTAGAGCCGCAACTGAGGTTCCAGTGTCTTCACTTGGTATTGCTGGGGTTGATGTTTGTTTGTCCTTTTCAAATTTTATGCCGTTGTCTGCTTTCAATGTTATTGGCTTTATTTCCGCAAAGAAAATGCACAACAAAGGCTATTCTGTGGCCTATACTATATATAGTCCGCGATATTAAGCGATCGTTTTCCGCGGTGGTGCGGTTCAGCAAATATGTTTGCCAAGATGGTTTAGGTGTTTGATTTTTATAACACCTTTTGTGTTATTTATGCCCCTCAATCACGTCGGGGTCACCACTTTATGGATATAGGTGTCTGGTATGATATATTCCACAATTTACTTTATTTATTTAGAGCACTGAATATGGCTTGTAACTATTCACTAACACAACATATATTTTATATGGTTTTTATTTTTTATATTTTTTATTTAGACACACTTATTAATATTTACATACATATATATTTTCTATATTTACAGATTATATTTAATAATTTTTATTGCAAAGAAAATTAATTAGAATCAAATTTAATTCTTCATTTCTTTTTGATCTTTTTGTAACTGACCAACTATATTTTTTTTAAACTCAATTTTTACAAATAAAAACAAAAACTCCCAGAAAAACATTTATTTCCCAGGCACACCGAGAACCAGCAAGCAGTTTTCACTCTTCCATAATTCCTTGAGCTTCTATAATTTTGTACATATTTTGTCGCGAACAAACCATTCACCAAAAATCAGTACGCCACAGATTTGTTAGCTATGTCTTGATGAAAATTTACCGAACTACTACTTACCGAGAATACAATCAAGGTATCATTAACCTTTAAAACTTACAAATTATCATGATACAACAAACTTTTCATTTGATAAATTACCAAATTATTTCTTTGCACTCAAAAAATTGACAGTTTAATGCATTCTCAAGAGATTTCCTGTTCAAATAAACTTATAACGGAACGAACAAAAATTTAAAGTTTCGTATTTTTAAACTCTGGTGTCAAAATTTTAATTAACGTGCCACCATATAGATGGCAAGCTGTACGCTCTCCACGCATTCAAAAAATAAAATTCATACGTTTCTAGATCAATATTTATCTAAAACTAACCTTATTTTTATTTTATAATAAATAAATTAATAATATTCATTTTTATAATTATCAACAAAATTATGAATAATACCTTTTAACTCTGGTACTCGATACATTTGTCGATGACCATAATTGCCACGCCAATCAAATCGATGGAATTCAACGGGCCCAAAAGATTTATTTCGTGTATCTGTGGCCGTCCGATATAGTTTGTAGCCCAATTTAAATGGTACAATGAGATCATCCTCGGCGTGCAATATACAGATTGGTTGAGGGAATTCTGTTATGTATCGATCTGATTCAAATTTCATATTATTTCGCATCAATGCACCAGGAATTGTATACTCGAACCAAGGCAATATTTTAAATATTTGTGCCATTGAATGTGATTCTAGCTCATCATGTATATTATTAAATGGTGCCTCGAGAATTATACCCTTTGGTTGTGCTATATCCATTTTGCGAAGAATTGAAAGCATGTGCGTGCCAACACCGGTGCCCAGCGAATGTCCCCATATAAATACAGAACTGCTCGTATTTTTTACAATATATCGATACACATTTATTGCGTCTGCTACAAGTCCATCTTCAGATGGTGATACTTTAGTAGAGTCTGCATAACCTCGATAGTCAAATGTGAACACATGATATCCGAGACCACGAAACACTGAATATAAATTGACACGATGACCAAATCCACGTGATCCTGAATTTCCATGCAGATATAGAATAACAGTGCCCGGGATTGATTCCAAAATTTGATCGAATATAATCTGCTCCGTTAAATTATTCATATCTTTCAGACGATTTTCTAATTTAATCGCTTTCACCTCATCCAAATCATTATGATGCGGATAATTTTGTTGATGACCCAAAATTTTTTGATGATCACCTTCCGTTAAATTCAAAATTGATTCAAATCGATTCGCTACAATATCCGGTAGTATATGCCACGTGCCCAATCGAATATCTTGATCATCTTCATCTTTGTAATTTACAAAAAAATTTCTGGTTGCATATAGCCCAACGTTATTCGGGCGACTTAATTCGTACGCATTGGATCGATGAACTAGGTATAAAATCAAATTAATGTTTTTAATTTTACATATTTCGAGATGTAGTGCACGACTTACCAAATGTCATAAACAGGAAGGTCTTTTGAATTGTTACTGAATAACAAAAAATTAATGGAAATATGATAAAAAGTATGAAACTGACGATCAATGCAATGATACACGTTTCGAACGCAATTCTGAAATTATAAACAGAAATGTTTTATGGCTTAATAAACAATTGTTTTATCGACAAATAGAACAGTGCAATTTTTTTGTGGGGCGCTTTAGCTAACCAAATGTATGTATGTATAAGGTGTTGGTAAGTCGTTTTGTGAGGCCCCAGACATTACGGGGATGAAAGTCTGGGGTATTTATTGATGGCGGCTTAAAACAAAATAAAAACATAAACCACACCAAAAAGAAACAAGTAAACCCCAAAAATATCATTCATCCAGTGTCTTTATTTGTATGCTCATATCTAAACTCTACTTACACCCCATAAATCCATAACATGTACGTAAGTCCTGGTATTATTAAAATTCTTAGATTGGTTATTAATGTAAACATTTTTCTGGTTATTTCTAGAATTATAATTTCGCACAGACAACACAATAACAACAGTAAGTAGTTTTGCAAAATCTAAGCAAGGGGCTAAGGAAAAAACACAAAAATTCACCTCTTCACTAGTCGGCGACGACGAATAAAAAACATTACGGGTAATACAAAAACAGTACCCTGTTTAGTTTAATATTAATTTAAAATTGGTTAATCGTTACATAATTTAATGAAAGGTAATTCATCTTTTTTTATGTTTTGTTAAATATGAACTATTTTTTCGTGAAGGAAATTTTGCGTTTAGCTTTTGGCATTGGCACTTTGACAGCAAAACAAAAATGATGAACTGTCAACATGTCAACATCTTTTATATCAAACAATTTTTATGGCACAATGAGCTAAAAAAAAATGAGCAACTAATGATTAAAATCTTTTTTGACATGCGACTGTCAAATTTGTTTACAAATAAAAAACACAGCGATGAATAAGCCGAAAATTACTTTTGGAAAAATAAAATTACAGAGCGCTGGCTTAAAAGATGCAAATACGGAAAAGTTAGCAGCCACACAAGATAATGAGAATACTGGTAATTAGAAATTTTGCTTAATACAAATTTGCTCGAACATTTGTAAGCATTAATTTATCAACCCTACCCATTTAGGTTTTGGAAGTTTTGGAACGTTTGGCAAGCGAGCAGAGGTTTCTACCCCTTCATCGGCAAAGTCTCGAAACAGTTTAAATATTCGCATTGAAGAGATCGCGGATGATTTGGAGAGTCAACATGTTAAAGATATTATGGGTATTTCGGAATTTGGTCGAAAAGCCAAAAATTTCGATATAAACGAGCAATTGGCAAAAGCTTTGGAGAATGCACCGGTTCGACGACAATCGGGTGATGGTTCGGGAAATAGTGATGAAGAAACGGGTGACGATATGATAGGACCTGTTCCTCCGCCACCTACCTCCGGATCACATGATAAAAAATCAAAAGATAAAAATTCAGAAGATGATGAGGATAGTTACGATGATTTAAGCGATTCGGATACAGAGGAGGATGAGAGCTTGGTGAAAAAAATACCGTGCTCACATGAAATAAAAATGCAACATGGTTCTCGTGCTATCATTTCGTTAGCGGTTGACCCATCTGGATCTCGATTGGCCTCGGGTTCTGTTGACTATGAACTCAGTTTTTGGGACTTTGCCGGAATGGACACAACAATGAAAAGTTTCCGAACCCTTCAGCCTTGTGAAAACTATCCCATTCGTAATCTACAATATTCGGTCACAGGCGACACAATACTCGTGATATCGGGAAACTCTCAAGCAAAGGTGCTCGATCGTGATGGTTTCGAAAAGTTGGAATGCGTTAAAGGTGATCAATATATTACAGATATGGCAAATACTAAAGGGCATACAGCACAATTGACAAGTGGTTGTTGGCATCCAATTAAAAAAGAGGAATTTCTAACCAGTTCGCTAGATTCAACGCTAAGAATATGGGACACTTCGACGCAGAAACTCCAAAAAAATGTTATCAAGACTCGAGCTCAAGGTGGACTTCGGACATCGCCCACCTCATGCACCTACAATCGAGAGGGTACATTAATTGCGGCCGGTTGCTTAGACGGTTCAATTCAATTATGGGACACAAGAAAAATGTTCGTAAATACGACACAATGCATTCGGGATGCACACCAAAAGGGTAGTGAAATCTCCTCAATTATATTCTCGTATATGGGAACAAATCTGGCGACCCGATCTTGTGACGAAACTATGAAATTATGGGATATGCGACACCTCAAGAAACCATTACACGCGTTTAACGATTTATTTTCTCGTTACGATACAACCGATTGTTGTTTCAGTCCAGACGATACAACAATTGTTACGGGGGAGAGTCTTGGAAAGAATCGCGACAGCGCCAATATACTCTTCTACAATACAAAGACTTATCAACTGATTAATGCAATCCCGGTTACAAATTCGCATGTGATCAAGTGTTTGTGGCATCCAAAATTAAATCAAATATTCGTCGGATGCGGTGACGGAACAATTAAAGGATACTATGATGAGAAGAGAAGTTTACGGGGTGCCAAATTATGCGTTGTAAAGACGTATCGTAAAAAGAAACAGGTAGAGGTGGTTGGTTCCGCCCAGGTGATTACACCGCATGCTCTACCAATGTTTCGTCAGGAAAAAGCACGTTCGCTACGTAAAAAAATGGAAAAAGATCGTTTGGATCCGGTGAAATCACGGCGGCCAGATTTGCCCATAGTCAGTGGTCAAGGTGGTCGGGTCGCTTCATCCGGTGGTACATTAAGTTCGTATGTAATTCGTAATTTGGGGCTGAGCAAACGGGTGGATGATGATCAGGATCCGCGAGAAGCAATTTTGAAGTATGCCAAGGAGGCGGAAGAGAATCCATATTGGATTGCACCGGCCTATTCGAAAACTCAACCGAAACCGATTTTTGATTCAGAATCATCAACATCAGATCAGCCAGATGCCAAAAAACCGAAAACTGAATAAATTTCTTTTTTTGGCTTATATTTTAGTTTAATTGATAACGACGATGTTTTTAAGATCCAAAAATCTAATCTCTTGACTCCTAATTTTAGTTGTTGCCAAAATGTGGGCAAAATTTGAATCACAATCCTTGTGTACTACCCCTTTTTTGAGAACATTAACTTTAATAAATGCTCATAAAATTGTAAGGTTTTCGTTGATTTTTGAACATCTCCATGGAATGCTTTTCAACACGTTGCTTTGCTTTCGCTTAGAAACCATAACAGCAAAATTTCCCATTTCATACACCATAAAAAAGTACAAAAATAATTTCCCTAGACACACATGCTATAAAAATGTACCAACTTCAACAGCGCACAGTTCCCCAATAAAATCCCCGTTTTTGATTGGTTTATATCAGGGTTGGTCATCATCCAGCAGAAATAAAAAAAAAAAAAAATAACAAAAAACAAATATGGCAGACTTCATGTTCTCAACACGATAGTACACAAAAATTTAGTTTAGTGTTAAAAAAAAATTAAAAAATATTCTAATAAATTAAAACTAATAGTTTTCTTGCAATTAAATCGTATTAATTATGTGAATAAATTGTGTGAAATATATTTTATATAGTATAATTCATCAGAACCTCGAGTGAATATCGAAATTGATCAAAAAGAAAAAAAAAAGTGTCGTGAATTAAATTTTTTTTTTTTTTTGTTGTTTTTGAAGGAAAGAAGAAAACTTCTTTTTGTGTTGTGGTTGTTTTTTGTGTTGGTTCTCGAGTTTTTTTTTTTTTTTAATAATTTTAAATGAAAATTTTGGAAAATTATATATGTGATTTTAGAATTGAATAGCATATAAGTTTTTTAAGCATCTAGTGAATATAATTTTATTGTGATTTCTAATTTTAATTCAAGTGTGTGTGAAAAGAAAGAAAACATCCCAAGTCGCAGCAGCAGCAGCAGAAAAAAGTCAAGATGTGGTAAGTCTTTTGTTTCTACAATACTAGTACACTAGTTATTAAAATAATAACTTTTTATATTGATCATTTAATAAATTGTGAACTATAAAATCTCGTGTAATCGAATTAAATTGCTCCTATTACATCAATATAGGATTGCATTTAAAAAAAAAAAAAAAAAAAAATTAAATTAAATCCCAACTAGGATATGGATTACAAAAAAAAAAATAAAATGAAACAGGGAAAATGTGGGCGTTTTAAAACAACAACAAAAAAAAATTGCAAAGAATCAGGACATCTTTCTTTATAAATAAATAGCTGTTCAATTTTTTTTTTGTAGTCGAAAGAAAAAAGCTAAACTCGCGTAATAATCAAATTAAACGATCAACAAAAAGAAGTTGGAATTTAATTTATTTTGTACTCTGTGCAAAAAAATATCCTTATTTTGTTCGATAACTGTACCCCACATAAAAATTAAATGAAAATGGCGGATTTGTTAATTTTTCTTTTTATCTTCATAGCTACGTACAAAATGCAATTTCTTATGATCGAGCGAGAACATAAAATAAAAAAAATAAACAAAACTTATGTACCGGTTCAAGATTTTTCTTCTAATATAGCTGCTGGCTATATATGTGTGTTGTGCTGGTAGTAAAACAAAAACGCCAAAAAATTACTGCATTTCAATTTTATGCATGCTTTTTGCCAGTTTCTTGTGTGTATTTCTTTCGACGTACGTTAAGATCGACAACAGCTGTTTTAATTTTTGCTTTCATGTTAAGTTCTCGTTTTGTTTCTTTTTTTTGTTTGTTTTACGTGTACCGATTAAACCGGTTGGGTTAAAAGATTGCCTGCTCTCTCAAGGTTGTGTAAAAATATATCGTCAATGGATTTTGGTGGCGAGAAAAAAATATAAAAAGCGAAAAGCCATAAAATAATTCAACATTTTATTTTATGATAAACAATCATTTTTATTGTACTTTATAGCCAGGTATAAAAAATGTTTGCGCGAATCGACTCGCGAAATTCTACATACTACATAGCTATTCGTAGTTTTTTTTTTTTTTACTTTGGCTTCCTTAGGGCGTAACACATTTTACCATTGTAACCTAGTTTTTGTTAGAAAATGGCAATGCATGTTTAAGTATGGTACAAATAGAACCGTGCGTTATTCTTTTATAAAGGAAATATGATAAGATGTTACGTAAAAATATACAAAAGAGATTAACAGGTTTAATTATCTAAAGCGAAAATGTTGTTTGTTATCAACAATTAAGAATATTTTTTTAATTTTTATAAACAAAATAAATTTTATTTTGCCGGAATTAAGTTTATTCATTACAAACAGTTAGAAATGAAGTGTGACAACATCGTGCTCTCTAATCTTGTTTAAATAATTAGTGAATTCCACTTAAAAATAATTATAGCGTTGAAGTATTTAAAATTCGGTTGAATTACTGGCTTTTATCATTTTAAATTTATATTAAAGACGATGAGACGTCTCCGGAATTGCAAAATACTTATTTATACAAAGTTATATATTATCGATAAATTTTTGCAATACGGATGTATTGGTCCTGTTTCCTCGGGAAAATTTGATAAAAAAATATCATGATATTTTTTATCACGTTTTGCCATAAAACGCACTCATTTATCATCAAAAAAATCTTAGAAGTTTTTTGGTTTTACCTGTCAAAAAATATTCCTAGTGTTTCGTCGGGAAACGACCGAGGAAACGACCAAAATGAAAAATAAAAACAAAAGTTAAATTTAAATGTCAAATTTATTCTGATTTTTTTTTGTTAAAGATAATTAATTATAATTATTTGTAGTATTTTAAACTGTTAAATATTTCCAGTATGAAATTAATTAAAATTATTAATTAAGTTTCTTTTGTATAAAAAAACAAAAAAAAACAATATTTTTTGATAGGTAAAACCAAAAACATTCTAGGATTTTTTTTGGTGATAAATGAGTGCGTTTTATGGCAGTATATTTTATCAAATTTGCCCGAGGAAACACGACCATTTTTCCATTTTGGTCGTTTCTTCGTGTTTGACATAACATTTAACGGAATTAAGTTAGGGTCTTAAGTAATTGACGTGCAGTATCGTGATATTTTTTATCACGTTTGGCCGAGGAAACACTAGGATTATCAACAGTTTTGGTTATTCCATAATTTTTTACTTGCATTTTGGGCAGATTAATTAACATATTCATGAATATTTGTATAGAATTTATAAAAATTATCTTGATTGCCAAAGATGTGCTGGATGCTGGTTTTGCACTTTGGTTTTATTATTATCTATATTTCATGGTTTCAGTTTCCTGGGGGGGGGGGGGGGGGCTATTTGTGAATTCGATTCGAACGTTTTCGAGTTCTCTAAGTATTTATTATTATTGATTGACGGCCATGTGGGCGATAAGCCACCTCGCACCGCGACCTAAAAGATCTATTGTGCTGGACCCTACTTAATTATCCGTCCAGTCAATATTCAGGCTCTTAATGAATCTGATAATACTACTGGCCGTTACAAGATACATACTATCCGGGCTCATTGTTCTCCCTCCTAGATGTTGCAGTCTTTGCTGGAAAATGGCTGGGCAATGGCACAGAACACGTTCCGCTGATTCCGCTTCCAGATCGCAGAAGCGGCATCCATCTGTCGTACTTAGGCCCATCTTCTTAAGGTGATCCAACCTGTGAGGAAGCCAGTAAGCAGCCTCAACTCAGGTTTCCTAAGTTCAAAACACTCCTTAACCCTGACAGACGAAGGTGATTTAAATTTCTTCGCCTGTCGTAAACCTGGAATTCTGCGCCAGTAGGAGGACTTTTGAACATCCTCCCAGCATTTTACCGCTGCTCTAAAGTGTCCCTTAGTGACGCCGCAGAAGGGTTCTGGTCCAATAAATGGAGAGGCAGACCCCTCACGGGCGAGGCCATCAGCTGCATCGTTTCCTTCAATTCCAGTAGACCTGGCACCCACATAAGTGTTACCTTATTTGAGCCTGCCAGATGTTTAATAACCTTCAGACAAGCCGATTGGCTGTCTGATACAATATAAATCTTTGCATCGTTTAGGCCTTTTGCTATGTCTATCTTAGCGTAAAGTTCTATAGCATGCACTTCTGCTTGAAAAACGGTAGCATTGGTACCCAAGGACTTCGAGAGGGTAGGGCCACTCCCGTGTATTCCTATCCCCGCCCCATCTTCCGTTTTTGATCTATCTGTAAACCATACCATGGACCCTCGCTCAAAGGATGGTCCACCTGTACTCCACACATCCCGGTCAGGTAACCTAACACAGAATGGTTTGTGGAAGTCCAGTTTAGCTGGCATACAGTCGGAAGACATTCCTATGGTAGGGCCTGTCTGAAATTCCTTAAGGATTTTCAGATGACCCACCATATTGCCTGGTTTGATATTTCCTTTCGCCTGCATTTTCTGGGCCATAATTGCAGCATCCTTTTTAATATGCAGGTGTAATGGTGTCAGTCCTAGAAGTGTCTCCACCGCCGCGGTTGGACATGGTTTCATTGAGCCCGTAACACCGATGCAGGCTACACGCTGAACCTTATTCAATAAGGTTTGCGTTGCCTTCTGCTCAGTTTTAGGCCACCATACAACAGATGCGTAGGTGACCATAGGCCTAATGATTGTAAGAAATGACCATTAGATCATTTTTGGTTGTAGTCCCCAAGTACGCCCATAGAGTCTTTGACAGGCCCAGAAAGCCTTGGTAGCTCTATTTTTAACTTTCAACAAATGTTGGTTCCAGTTCAGTTTTTGATCTAGGATAACCCCTAGATATTTAACCTCGCTGGAAAAAGGCACAGTAGTACCGTTTAACGAGGGAGCTGTAAGCGCAAGCTTTTTCCTCCTCGTAAAAGGAACAATGACAGTTTTGTTTGGATTGACACTGAGTCCTTCCTGGTAACACCACTGCTATATTATATTGAGTGCATTTTGCATGTGATCAGAAATGACCTCATCAAACTTGCCTCTGATTATGATAGCCACATCATCCGCATAGCCCTGAACATCAAACCCATGGCTACTCAGAAGGACCAGTAGTCCGTCAATAACCAATGACCACAAAAGCAGGGTTGGTAAGTTTTAAACACTTTGTTTTAAACACTGTTTTAAACATTGTTTAAAACACCTTGTTTTTTTTATTTTAAACAGTTGTTTTAAACAAAAATTGAAATGTAGGAATTACAAAGGAATTGAAGCCAATTACAGTGGCCCTTGACAAAATACAAAATAATACCTGCAAATTAGCAGACGCTGTAGAGGTCTGGAAAGGGTTGGAACCACATTTGTCTGGAAATGGAACTGTTAAAACATTATATCAAAAAAAAAATACAATAAAACACTAACGCGGCATATCTTTTAAGTCCTAAGCCAAAAAAATCAGTTATTACGACAGACGAAAGAGAAAAGGCAATGGATTTTATTGAATTAAATTTTTCAATAAATTTCATAAATACCACATTTATGAAATTTATCGCAAAATTAAACCCATTCAGGGATTTACATTTTAAAAATTGTGAGAATCTCACGGATTTTGAACGGTGGATGTCGATGCAATCGCTTTATCCGAATTTTATTTCGAGTAATAATTTGGATTTGATTTGTCAGCTGCATACTGCTACATCGTCATCAGCTGGTATAGAAGGATTTTTTCTAAATTTGGCTTAACGCAAACTGCTTTAAGAAACAAACTCGGAACTATTAGGGCGGCTAAATTGGTTTTCGTTTCGCAGCAATTAATTAAAATAGGTGCATAGGTTCTTGCATACTTTAAAAATTTTTGATTTTGTATAATCATAATGGAAATATTTTATTTATTTTTTATTTATCATGAAGATATTTTTATTTGTGTTTTTTATATCAAATACATATGTGTTAGATTTTTGTTTGCTACAAGTTTGTAACTCATACAATCAATAAAAATAGTTAATACGAAACAGTTTTTCATTCATCTGAATTAATATGTAGGTACCTTACCTTTATTTCTTACTAACCAAAAAACTGTTTAAAACAAAAAAAACAGTTTAAAACAAAAAAAAAACGTTTTTTTTGTTTTTTTTATTTAAAACATGTTTTTTACCAACCCTGCACAAAAGAGGAGATAGTACGCCTCCTTGAGGACAGCCCTTTACGGCCTTGATGGTTACTGACTCACCACCTAGCCTGGCAGTAATCCACGATGTTCCAGCATGGAACGGATCCACCTAATTGTAGAAAGCGGAACCCTTTTTCCCATTGCTGCCCTCTCTATAGATCCATAAGAGGTATTATCAAACGCCCCCTCAATGTCCACAAAGGCACAAAGGGCAATTTCTTTATATGTCACTGCTTTTTCAATCCTCGTGACTAGACCGCTAAGGGCCATCATCGTGGATTTACCAGTTTGATACGCAAACTGGTCCCGATGCAGCGGATTCTTTCCAAGGACCTCACTTCTTATTTGATAGTCCAGGATTTTTTCCATCGTCTTCAATAGAAACGATGTGAGGCTAATTGGCCGATATGCCCTGGTCTGGGTGTCTGGACGACCCTCCCCCCCCCCATTCGTATAAAAGCCAAATTTACTTTCCTCCACAGTTTCGGAATATATTGGGTGTATGCATTAAAAACCGAAATTTGATACTAGATGTCATTACTTGATGCGTTATAGTACATCATTAACATATATGTCATTTGAAAGCCTTATTCAATACCTGTCAAAATCAGCTAAAAGTTTTTGTTTTGATTGTGCACATCCAACCGATTTCAACGATGGAAAATTTATCAAATTTGCGAAAAAACAGCATTTGCGGGAAGTTTTGTTGAGTCACTTTTTCGCAAACAAAACCGCAGCTGAAAGTCATCGTTTGCTCGTGGATTTGTATGGTGAGCATGCTCTTGCAAAAACACAGTGCTTTGAGTGGTTTAGTCGCTTCAAAAGTGGTGATTTTGACATCAAGGACAAAGAGCGTCCTGGTCAGCCGAAAAAGTTTGAGGATGAAGAATTGGAGGCATTACTCGATCAATATTCATGTCAAACGCAAGAAGAACTTGCAGAATCATTGGGAGTTGATCAAGCAACAATTTCCAGACTTTTGAAAGCCTTTGGATTCATCCAAAAGATGGGAAATTGGGTGCCATACGAGTTGAAGCCAAGAGACGTAGAAAGACGATTTTGCATGTCCGAAATGCTGCTCGAGCGCCACAAAAAGAAGTCGTTTTTGCATCGTATTGTCACTGGTGATGAAAAATGGAACCATTACGATAATTCCAAGCGTATGTCAAGAAAGGCGAGGCCGGCCCATCGACACCAAAGCCGAATATTCACGGGGCCAAGGTCATGCTGTGCATTTGGTGGGACCAGCTAGGTGTGATCCACTATGAGCTGTTACCAAGTGGCCAAACCATCAATGCCCAACTCTATTGTCAACAATTGATCCGATTAAAGCAGAAAACCCAGGCAGAGCGGCCAACGTATGCGACCAAACACGAGTCAATCATTTTCCACCACGATAACGCTCGGCCACATATTGCGGCGCCGGTCAAAAATTACCTGGAGAATAACGGATGGGAAATTCTGCCTCACCCGCCTTATAGCCCAGACCTTGCTCCTTCCGACTATCACCTATTTCGATCCATGCAGAAGGCCCTATCAGGTATCGAAAATTGGCTCGATTCGTTTTTGGCCGCCAAGCCGGCGCAGTTTTTCTGGGATGGGATCCATAAATTGCCAGAAAGATGGGAAAAGTAGTGGGTAGCGATGGGCAATACTTTGAATAAAAAATCTTGTAACATTTTTCCATAATAAAGGCTCAAATTTCATAAAAAATTCCGGTTTTTAATGCATGCACCTTAGTTAAACCCAAAGCATCCAATAGTTAAAAGCATAACTAGCCCGAAACATCTGGATCAAGATGGGGAGTATTTCCTCAATACCTTTTTGAAGTAAAGCTGGAAAGATACCATCCCCTCGTAATGCAGCTGGTTTGAACAGATCTCCAAACCCTCTGGATACTCTATGTTCCCCACAACCGAGGGCATTTCTGATTGGAGTGAGACTCTATAAGAGTCTCAGTCGGTCAGTTTTGGAATTCTGATTTCCTGCCGCTGCATGGTCTCAGCCGCCAAATCGAATCTGATGTGCAAGTGATCCGATAATGAGGCCTCTTCAGACACATGCCAGTTTTTGACCAAGTCGCTGAAATGCGGACTAGCAAGTGTCAAATCTAGTACCTCTTGCCTAATCGCATTTATAAAAGTAGGTTTCCTTTCCCTATTGACAATGTCTACATTATTTGAGATCAGAAATTCAAAAAGGTACTCACCCCTGTTATTGATGTCCGTGCTACCCCACACCGTGTGGTGCGCGTTTGCATCGCATCCTATCGGGTAGGCCAGCCCATTGCGTTTGCAATGAGCTATGAGTCGCCTAACGTTCTCTAAGTATAGATCATGTCGATACCTTAGAGCATCGTTCTTCAAACTTTATCATCCCGAGTAACCCTTTTTCTATAAAAAATTTGCGGCGGAACCCTCCTTTGTTAAAATCTTCATACAACAAAAACAAGATAAACATTTGCATTCATTCAGTGAAAAAAAAAAAAAACAAATCATTTTATTCCATATAATGTAGGTACATATTATGTACATACATACGAGTATGTATGTACCATCTTTGGGCCTGGTGAAAAATTATTTTTTTCGTTACTTTTCTGTTTTGCATTAAAATGGGCTGAAAAAATAATTTTTCGCTAGACCCAAAAAATGGTGCAATAGAGCCCGATTAGCCAAGAAAATTAATGAATTGGGTGAGCTTTGGTTATTAGAGCACAATTTATCAATATTCTTTACTACTGACCTTAAAAATTGTAGTATTTGGCCCCTGAAGTGAAAGATTGACATCGTTTTGGTACAAAAATATATCGGCAAGGTAGGCTAGATTTTGAAGTCAACTAATGTTATTAAGTTTTGTAAACATCTAGCGGAACCCAGTTTGAAGAACGCTGCCTAGAGCACACAAGTGCTATGTCCACTTTTTCTTAATATCTACTTTTTTATATCTCTAAATTTGAAATAAGGAGCTGCATTAATTGTACAGTTGTGTTGTTTCTAAATCTTAATGGAACATTCGGAAAAATTAAGAAATGTAAAAAAAATTATGTCCTCTAATTTTTTTTACAAGCACGCAAAAGCACTATTTCCATAAATTTTGGATTTCTTGAGCTCAATTCTCAATTCTCTCTCTAGTATTTTTAATTGTAAAAAATGGACATAGCACTTGTGTGCTATAAGGTATTGATGTAAAAATGTCAAGAAAATACTACTTTCGCGAATGGTGCCATCTGTTAGAAAACATAACCTTCCAGATCGGACCCAATAATGCTGTCAAATTATTTTATAAAGGTGTTTTTTGACTACAGAGTGAGTGTTATTGAGTGTTGAGTGTTTTTATGTGAGTGTTTTTTATGATTTAATAAATTATGAATAATCGTAGTAAATGTTTTGTTCCAGTTGTTTTCGCCCCTCTTGCTTTTAATTCCTTTTTAATAATTTCTAAAATAATTTAATAACAATTTTATTTAGTTTAAATTATTTATAAATATTTATTTAAATAATTATATATAATTAACACATAGTTTATCGATTTTATCGATCATTGGTGTCCTTTAGTGCTGTCACCTTTTCGAAAACATGAAGTACTTTCGTTCTACTTTAGTAGTGATAACTAGCGGCAAATGTATTTACCATTATACTACTTTCGCTCGGTCTGCCTCCTTTCGGAAAACATGATCTATTGTTGATTTGAATCAGATTCGTTCGTTTCCTTATTTAAATCGAATACGAATCTTATACTTCGACGAGTCGAATACGCTCAAATCGAATTCACAAATACCCTGTACTGGACATTTACCCAGGCAATTTATTATTTAATCTTCAATGTAATCTCTGTTTAACTCAATAATAATAAGATAAATGTCCCAATTACCGGCATGCTAAGGCTAATTTTAATAAATTTTATGTTTCTAAAGAAAAAGAAACTGGAGCAATTTCATTAATATTTTTAATAATTATTTAAAATTACGCAGGTTTATTTTTAAAGGTTATGTTCCTATTATCGGCACAGGATGTTCCTATTATCATCAAACTTAGTTGTATATAGAAAATAACTATACTTCTTTTTCCTTTTTTTCGCTTGTGCCAATATTTCCGCTAACGTTTTTTCTTTCTCAACTTCTAATTTCTGCAAATGCTCAAAATATTTATTAGAAGTAAATGCATCAGGACTGGTTGAGGTATAATGTAATATCGGACAGTCAGACTGCCATTAAAGCGCTTCAGTCACACCTCCTCACGTCGAAAGTAGTCCAGAACTGTCTCTCATCTCTTAACGAGATGGCAGATCTGTTCAACATCCACATTTTATGGATGGCAGGACATTTAATTAGCGGTATGCAAACTGTTGCTTCAGGAAGAAGCTAGCAAGCTGACGAATGACAGATGGTCAAGTATCACTTCTTGTATAATAACTCGGCAGGTATGGCCAAAGTTGGACTTGGCGAGATCCAAACAGCTGATCTCACTTCAGCGAAGTCAGATCAGTGTGGTTGTTGGAGTGATTACGGGGCACTGTCTCATAGGGAGGCATGCGAGTAGACTTGGGGTTTTCTCTGATATGATTGGATGTCGTTTTAAAAATAATTCACACCAATACCTGCCCGGTATGCCATTGGTAAAGCAATTTGGGCGTTTTAGTTCCGTCACTAACAGCGCTATACTGTCAATTAATTGATTTTTTGTGACTGGAGGAAAGCCAATCTTTCCCATGTGTAGTACCCATTTAACCACTAAATTTTCTTCTTTTTCATTCAAAATTGTTGGCGCTCCGCTTTTTTATTTTAATATTTTTAGTGAGCAATAAAGCTTTACTCTGTTGGATTAATGGAAAGTGAATTATTTTTGGCGCATGACGAAATATTTCTAAGATCTGCATTAAGTCGCATAACGATCTCCTTTAATTTTGTCATCACCTAGGTCATTTATATAAATGGAAAAAAGTAAAGAGCCCAAAATTGATGCTTGAGGCACTCCCCGCAAATAAATCACTTTACTGATTGATAAGGAATTACAGTATAAGAAATTTTACCTCTGTTACGACCAAATTTGTTGGATGCAAAAATTAGGTCATGATCAGAAATAGCAGGAACTGTTAGCAGCTGCCCAAAAGAAATAATATTTTAAACAAAATTATTAAATCCAACAGACTGCTATCTAATCTATTCGGCTTAAAGGATAAATAGTAAATTATGTAAACTCAAAGTTTATTGCTAGACATATTCTAGTTAAAATCTCCACATCAAATAACTGTTTCATACTGTGATAGTAATTGTGAAAATATCGTTTGTAAATTGTTAATATCATCAATACTCGCAGGAATATAAGAATAATACCATAAAGGCCCGATAAGTTCAGATGCCAACATTTCAATTTTGCCAAATGTATTCGGGAATAATTTGTTTACCTTTAAGGTAGCCGGAAAATAAATAGCAACGCATATTGTTCGGACAATCAAAGCGCGTTATTTTATAATTATTAATACGATTAATAAGAATATAGTTGTTTTGGAACTAATTTAAACAATTTACAGCTGTCAATCTCCAACCAAGTTTTTCGCATTAATGAAATATCATATACATACGTATCAGGATCAAATTTTTATAGGTGTAGCCACAATCTCGGTTCAACTGTCTTCATCCCGAAATTATCCGGAAAATTCTTCGTTTAAGATGAAATTTACCAATTACAGACACAACAATATTGAATGATGCTACATCAGCAAAAGTTCTGGCAGAACTCGAAGAAGGGCTTCATTATTTGCCATTTCAGAAATTTCACTCATTTCAACGGACAGAGTTAAAGGTCTTACCGCCTGTTTATTCCTATTCTTGTAGAGCTATTCCATTTATTTACTTTATACTTTTTGGGTACTACACATGTTGGTAACCTCACATTATTCGCCTATGAGGTTTTTGTTGTTATTTAAGTACTTGAATTTTATTATTACGATTATTAGAAGAAGAGCCATTAGACTTGTTACTTTGGAGGCATTTTCAAGTCCACTTTTTGATCGCAAAATAATGGTTTGAAGCTTAGCCTGCCTAAATTATGCAAAAATTAGATATAGTCAAAAATGAAAACAAACCTGATATGGTGAGAGAAACAATTAAGTAGTTTACACTTTTAGAATTAGCTGGAAAAACGCATTAAAACCATGTTATTTAATACTTAAAACCAAATTTTGCTCCATAATATGCCAACCATCCACACTTTGCATACCGTATTTCGCTATATCTTTCAGGTATTATTATTATTATTATTGGAGGGCCATGTGGGCGATCAGCCACCTCGCACTGCGACCTAAAAGATCTATTGTGCTGGACCCTGTTTAATTATTCGTCCAGTCAATATCCAGGTTCTTAATGAGCTTGATAATACTGCCAGCCGGTACGTAATACATACTATCTGGGCTTATTGCTCTTCCTCCTAGATGTTTACTACAGTATGTAGTTCCGGAAGAAAGGACTTCGAGAGGGCTGTCCCACTTCCGTTTATTCCTACCCCTGCCCCGTTTTCCGTTTGATTTTACTCTTACGAGTTGCTGGGAATTGCAAATCTCCTGTAGGTTACCCAGCTTTACTATAGGAAGGCTAAATAAAACTAGAGGGTGCCTGGTATCCAGAGTCCGCATATTTTGGACTGATTAACCTACCAGTCATTCATCGATCGGCATATGCTGTTCCACCGTAGATTAGGGTTTTTGTCAAGCAAGGATTTCTTCTTTAGCGCCGTAGTTTAGCCTGTGCCAAATGTTCTTAGTTACCAGTGGTTGCCATGAGGAGGCAGCACGTACACTTGCGAATTGTGAACAGGTTACCCCTTACACAATTGTACCCATGACGCAGCTGCCTAACACATGATCAGAACAGCTCACGTGATGCGCACCCTACTGGAAGGTTACAGAGCTGGTAGATTAATCTACTCAACTTTGGCCCCCCCCCCCCCGCCCAATAGACGCCAAACCACCTACCTTATCTTTCAGGTAACCGAAGTTGGCTTTGATATTAGGTAGATTCAGGAAGTTGTATTACGAGGAAATTATGCCGTTTAATAGAGATGTTAAGGTGATGTTTTAATATTGTTTCCCAAGATATGATTTTTTTACATGTTACGTATTAAATTCCTTTTCAACATATTGTATTCGTATTACTAACTGGAACATTCATTTTATGACTCGTAACTAAGTAGTATTTAGAAAAACTGACTTTTTTACGTCTCCCTGGCAACAGCTCCATGGCTGCTGGGAGGCTGCAGCGCAGTTTGAGAAGTACTGCTTTAGACCATATATCAGGTTTTGTTCATCATTATTTTAATTCTTATTTGGCTATTTGTCTCAACTGGACACACTGTCATCAATGGACGCATTCAGGTCCCCCAACATGTTGGCATCAAAATTTTACCGATGGAAAAAATGACATTTAAACTGTCACATTTCATGTGCATTTAGTTGTCAGCGTGTCAGATTTAACTCAACATGTTGCGAACAGTTGCCTTACCTGAATGCGCCCATTGACACACTCCGATTTAGTAAAAGGGGTTTAGTGAACATTCGAATTTATATGTTCACCTCAATTTTACCTAATCGCTTGTTTTTTATATGGAGTACTTGAACGAGTTTAGCTAAATTGGATTTATTAAACCGCAGTCTGTATAGGATATTGTTGTATGAGCCAATTTTTAATTAAATTGCAGTCCTTAACAAAATTATTTGTGCTTGTTAAATTTTTAATGCAATGTAACACAAATAACTTTAAAAATTATATAATTAAGTTAATCTTCTTAAAAATATCAATTTCAATTTAGTTAACTTAATTATTCTGCTTTACATTCCAATCAAAAATGTTTCAACAAAACTACGAGGGCGTATCAAAATGTCTTGCAATATCATATGAAAAAAAGAGTGAGTGAGACAGCAATATTTTTATTTTTCGACGTAATCTCTTTAAGGTTTATACATTTGTTATATCGATCAATTAACTTGTCTAAGCCCTCTAAAAAAAAGTTTTCTTTTGCTCCATAAAATATTCATTTACAACAGACTGTACTTAAGAATGACTGGAAAATTTCCGGCCCCTTAATTTTTTTTTTCAAATTGGGAAACAGAAAGTAGTAACCAATGCAGCTTGAGCAACTTTAGCCTTGTGCACTGGTGCATTGTCGTGAAGAAGTAAGGTTTTTTTTCTAACTTTCTTTGGCCGTTTTTCCCGGATCTCTTTCTCAATTTTCGCAAAACCTTTGCGTAATAGATGCCTGTGATTGTGGTTTTCGGTGGCATATAATCAATCATCAATATCCCTTCAGCATCCCAAAAAATTGTTGCCAAAACCTTACCAGCAGACGGTTGAGTTTTGAATTTCTTTGGTGGTGGTTCACCACGTTTAATCCATTGCATCGATTCTTGTTTGGATTCCGGATCCCAATGATGAATCCATGTTTCATCGCCTGTTATTATGTTATCCAAGAAGTTTTCTGGATCTTCTTCATACATTTCTAAAATCGCCTTTGAAGTTTGAACACGAATTTTCTTTTGTTGTGCGGTCAACAAACGGGGAACCCATCGCGCACTTACTTTTGACATGTGAAGGTGGTCATGTAATATGGTATAAGTGGTACCATATGAAAGGGAAAGTCTCCACGCTAACCGCGAAACAGAAATACGGCGGTCCTCTAATACAATTGATTCTGCCAAAAGTATGTTTTCATAGCTAATACCATCTGCGGGACGACCCGGGCGGTTGTCGTCTTCTAATGACTCCCGACCACTTTTGAACAATTTTACCCACTTTGTTACTGTGGAATATGATGGTGCAAATTCGCCGTAAACTTTTGATATGTAATTGAATATATAAATTGCATTGCGTCCATCTTTACAGAAAAATTTAATAACGGCACGATATTCAATTTCATTCATTTTGATTTTTTTTTTCAAAGTACGGGCTACTAAATTGAAAAAAACAAACGAACTGTAAAATTTACATCGAATTTTGTTTCTATAAGTTTCACCGCGACAACAATTTTTTTAAAAAAATATAGTTGTCTCATTCACTCTTTTTTACTTTCTTTTACTCTAGTAAAATAAAGTATGTATAGTAATCATGAAAATTTTGGACCTGGAGATTTTTAGAGATTTATTTGTTTTGAGGCCCCCTGAGTCCGAAAAAGTGGGTTTCGAAATGGTGTCTGTCTGTCAGTCTGTCTGTGTCCTCTCTACAGCCCAGATGGTTTAACCAATCGAACTGAAACTTCAGATTTAAGCTTTTTTGATAAATTGGGAGGTCCCAGTGAATTCTACTCCAAATCGGCTAACCGGAAGTGGCCACTCCCTTGGGCCAGAAAATTTATTTTGCAAATATCTTAAAAAGTATAAGGTTTACAAAAAACTACTAAAAACAAAATGTTTCCAAAAATTAAAAACAAATAAAAATAAAAAATTAAAAATTTAAAAAAAAAATTTAAAAATTTAAAAATTAAAAAAAAAAATTAAGAAAAAAATAAAATTTCACAAAATTCTCTGTTCGTAAAAGAAAGTCGTGTGTTGGCCACACCTCAATTTTTTTTCATATGATATTGCAAGACATTTTGATTCACCCTCGTACGTTATACTAATCACGAATAATTTCGAAAAATCAATATTCAGACAATTCTATTATATAAAATAAAATTTTATTTTAAAAAACCAAATCTGGAAATCAGAACATGGCAGGTGAACGTGAAAAGTGGATGAATTACAATAACTCGCTTATGTAATTGCAGTGGGTGATTCATCCGTATTCCAGCTTTATCCGTTTTTCTGATATTAGTCATTAATATTTTTTAATTCGTCATGAATTTCGCAACATGTGGATTTTCCTTCAAGGTTATTTTATTCCATTTCCGATCAATTAACTTAAACAGCAACTTTTAAAATGAAAAATATTATATTTTCGACTTCTTTATGTAAAATCCTAATATCACTGAAAACTGTTTTTCATCACGTATTCACGTTCAATAGATTGAACAGCGTCGGGTAACAATTTATAAGGAATAAATGATAGAGGTGGTCATTCAGTTGCAAAAATCTGTCTAAATAAAAAGCTTTTCAGGTAGGGGTGTTATTCGTCTGGCAGAGTTTTACTCAAGTTTTGTAGAGTTAGGGGTTTACCCAAATTTTACAGGACGGTGAGGAGCGGTTTATACAACCTCTCGAAAATAACCGTATCTATCGTATTAGCTCTAACCGTATATATACAGTCGTGTGCGAAATAATAGTAGTGAATGAATAATTTCGCTATAATATGAATTTTCCAATTTCTGTATGAGATATTTTGCATCCTATATATGATTAAAAATTATTTGTAGTTTAGACAATCTAACAGTTAGTATGTCGCCTCACACAAGTCAGATGTAAACATTTTGCAACACCTTATATTTCAAAGGGATTTTTGAGATGTGCGAAATAATAGTAGTCTTTTTAAAACTTCAGCAAAAAATTCACAAAATTCATTTTATTTGTTATTTTATACAACTTAAAACTAATATTAGGTGGTACTGCCTTTAGCTTTTAACACAGCACTCATCCGTCGAGGCATTGAATTTATTAAATTTTGACACCTTTCAACGGGAATGGACATCCAGGCTGATTTGGTGATCTCCCATAATTGGTTCGAGTTTCGCGGGTTTGAGTTTGAAATAGTTTTTTTTATATCGGCCCACAAATTCTCAATCGGATTGAGGTCAGGTGATTGGGCAGGCCACTCCATAACTTTAATTTTGTTTCGCAAGAACCATTCCTTCGCCTTTTTAGAGGTATGTTTCGGGTAATTGTCTTGTTGCAAGGCCCATTTAAGCGGCATATTATATTCAGCATAAGGTAGCATTACGGTATCGAGTATTTCGACGTATTTATCCGCATTCATAATCTCCTTAATCCAATATATCGGGCCAACTCCAACCCACGAAAAACAACCCCAAACCATTATGTTTCCCCCTCCATGCTTAATGGTTTTTGTTGTGTACTGCGGACGGAATTCAGTCTTCGGTGGTCTTCGGACATACTGAGGGCCACCACCGCCACCAAAAAGAACTATTTTTGACTCGTCCGTAAATAAAATATTACGCCATTTTTCAAGGGGCCAGTTTTGATGATTTCTGGCGTATGCTAAACGCGCTTTTATTTGCCGCTTATTTAACAACGGCACCTTTCTAGCTCTCAAACCTTTTAAATTTGCTGCTAGAAGACGTTTTCTAATTGTAGATGTATCTACATCCAAATTAATGTCTTGTTTGATCTTCGTTGAAGTGTAAAAAGGATTTCTTTTTGCACAAATCACGATGTCTCGATCAGTTTGATTCGAGGTTTTTCGTTTTCTTCCTCGTTTTTCTTGTTTTTCCTTATACTTAATAGCATTGGATATAACCGTAGGTGAACATCTCAACATTTCCTGGATATATTTATATGTTTTTCCATCTTTGATTAATTTTTTTATTAATTCTCTTCGCTCCTCAGAACAATGTCTTCCTCGACCCATTATTACTTAAATAATTATTTGATTTTTATGAATTATTTTTTTATACAATTTTATTCAATTTTTATACGATTTTATTATCCACACTAGTATTTTTACCAAGCTATAACATTAATCAATAAGAGACTACTATTATTTCGAACAGCAAAATTTAGACTGTCAATCGAATAAAAGGGGAATCCCAAAGTTGTTTCATAAACATGTTAAAAATAACATTTGGTTTATGTTCAGTGGACATTAAAAAACACATTTGATAATAAATGAAAGTCAAATCATGAAGAGGATACTTTGATACACACAATATACAAAATGCTGGTACACACTACTATTTTTTCGCACACGACTGTATATATTTATCTTCAAGGTTGACCTTTGTATGACCTTGAAATATAATTTGAAGGGTAGATTTACCCTCGAACTAAAACAACTTTTTCCTGAAACATTTTGTTCTACAAGACGTAATTTTTAAGATACTTAAATGGGTCAACTTACATGGTTCACACTGTATTGAAAAAATGCTTAATAATAATCGATATTCAATATTTATTATATAGCTTAAAACTTTAGTAGTGCTTAAGGATTGTTAAAAAAAATTTAAATGATAGGCAAAGAATAATTTTATCGAGGTTGCATTTATACGTAGCAAATGACACATATATAAAGAAGTAAGGTTGCTTATCTAAATAAGATTCTATTTTCAAATTCGCAAATGTTAGATATGACTCGTTTTCAGAATTCTTACAACCATGAATTCTACTTATGCAAAAAAAAAATGTATAGGTCACGATAATTACTCACCGTATTTCTGTTTTCGAGAATTAATAATAATAAAACAAGAAAATCACAGTTTTATGTAAGCTTTTAATTAATTGGAATATCTAAAAGATTATTGTAATGTCTGTCTACCGTATTTTGCTCATATAAGTAATTATTTGTCGTGCTTATTTTAAACGACACCTGTTTTGTTGTAATATTTTCATATATGGAAAAATTGAGGGCATCGCACCACACCTTTTTATTAATTTAGTTTCCTTCTAGGTCTGTCTACAACATAGTTTTTCCCTTTAAATTATACTCCTAATAATACTAGTAGTAATAATACATATTTGGTTAATTCAGTTACCACCCTTTTTCGTGTGTACATAGAATAACATACAATTTACAGAACTTCAGCTGTTTGTTCTGTACGAGTGTAAACTTAATAGTGTTATACATAATGTACATTTGTTGAACTTTATGTTTTTTTTTTTTTTTTCATTTAAATATATTGTGAGAAAACATGATACATATCAATGCCATAAAAAAATTTGCCGAATATATATTCTTCGAATAAGGAAAAAAAGCGCGATCTAAGTAAAATTCCATTTTATTTGTTTATTTATTGCTCGATTGTAAGTAAGTTGGTGAATCATCATAAAAAAAAATATTATATTTAGTCACAAACACAAGATATAATATAAAATTGGCGTTATCCATGCTTAAATGTAAATTATTTGCGCGCTCTTATCACAATATGACAATCTGACAAAAGATTCTAAAAACAAATATTTCTTGGTAGTGTATGCAATAATATAAAGAGCGAAAAATAAAAGGTCATTTAAAAAAAAATGTCCAATTGATTATGTGTCCGTGGATATTTGTAATTGGAAGGTAAAATTCTATTATTTTCAATCCCTATATAAATAAAATAAAATTTGTATATAAGCGACGTTGCTTGGTATGTATTACATTTATGGAAAATTTCCCATTTTTTCAAAGTGATAGAAATTAAAGAGAGAAGAGGGTGTGTTTATTTCATTTTCGAAATACTAAAATTTCGTGTTCGATTTTTTTTTTTCATGATGGTATTCTATTCTAAATAAACCGTTCATACATTTTATGATTCAACAAAAATATTTTAGTGTGTCTTCTTATTTTCTATCAACTAAAACAAGCTACCTGTTTTTATATAAAACTATCAATATATAACACACAACCACCAAATGTTATACTGAATTTTTCATATTAGTTAATTTATTTTCTAGGTGGAAATGCCTTCGAAAAACTATTTTGTAAATAAAATTTATGACGCACCGTTTGCAGAAATAATTTGGTTGGTTGTTATTTTTTCATATTCATATAAGTTGTTTATCTACATGGAGGTAGTACATTAATTATGTCAATTTACCTTTTGATGAATACGTACATATATAAATTATAAGCAGATACAGTCACACATGTTAAGTTGGACACTTCTTTTTCCTGGACTACTATCTAAGTTGACCGCTTTTTTCTGTAGCACAGGTTATCAGTTACCTGGAACTTGAAAGGTGTATTTTCTTAAGAAGTTAGTCATCTATATAAGTCGGCCAAGTTTTACGGAACTGCGAGTATAAAACTTACACAGATTATACCGTATTGCATTAAAATTAAAAGTATACCCAATCTCATTTTTACACGGTTGTTTTTACACGGTGGTTTTTACACGGTTTTTGTTTTAAAATGATCACAATTGCAAAGCAATCAAAAAAAGATAAAAGTACTTCCTTGGTTTTGCATGGTTTTTAGATGCTAATAAATGAGTACCTACTACACACATGGTCCTTTTACGTTCATGGAACGTATCACCGTGTAAAACAGGTTTAGATGTAATCGGCTTCTTTTATTAATTGACTCTCATAATCAAATTAAGAACTTGTTTTAGATCCGCTCCGAAACAAACTACCTTAGCCCAAGTTGGCTTCGGCTTGCTTTATTATATAACGTCACTATACACACTTATATAGATAAGTCTGTAAAAGTTAAAAATCGGACTTCCTTTTATGTATCTCCTGTTACTCCTTCATTTTGTCTGGGGTATTCAGTAAATGAGCAACTTACAAAGGATCATTCCACTTATTTTTTCTACGCCATTTTCTGAAAATTTATCATTCGTAGCTACCTGACACAAACTGCAAATGAAAGCTTAATCAGTTCTCTACCGCAGGGGTTTAGTTATAAACTTTGTTAGTGAAGGTATATACCGAGGTATAAAATTTCGAAACGTAGAACGGTCGAATTCGTTTTGCGTGTGATGAATTACACAGAAATCCAACAAAGACGTTTTCTAAATGGGGATCGAGTGAAAAAAGTGGTCGACGAAAGTTGAGGTCAAATCAAACAGTTTATTAAAAAATTTCAGAATACTTTACAAAAATTTTAATAATGTTTAAAATTGAAGTTTGGTTTATTAAGTATAAGGTTTCTCTCAAACATGGTAGCTGCCTTAGCTTAGCATAAACTCATCATATTCATATATACACTAAGTGCAGAAAGTATTATTGCACATATAATTTTTATTAAATAATTCTAATTTTAAATCAACTTGTATTTTTTTTAATCGAAATTTATTATGGTAGTTTTGGACTTTAACAATTAATCTGATAGTTAAATTACCGTTTCATTTATGTGGACATCCTACTTTCGACTAATTTTTCTAGGGCATTTCGTATTTTAATTTGTTTCGTGATGTTGGTATTTTACCGTTAGATCCCTTTTTGATGCTGGGCAGATTTTTCGAACCACTACTTCCAAATAATTGTGCACGAGCTAATCCTTAAAATTTAGTATGCGGCGTATGTATTATAGGTAGTATTGTAAAATTTCCGATATTTTTAAATTTGGTAGTGTTACCGGTAATATTACTGGTAACACGGGTACAATAGGTAACAAACTTTTTATTCAATATTTTAATTCCAATTTGTACCAAAGAACACTAGTTAAATTTTGACGTCTTGACAAAAGTAAGATTTTTAAATAAAACACAAACGGCTTATTATTCTTTCAAATATGTGTCATCCTCTTCAAAGTAATCTCTTTCGGATACAATACACTTGTACCAACGTTTTTTCCAGTGTTCGAAACAATTGTTAAAGTCTATTGAACGTTAAAGTGTCAAAACGATGTCGCCGGAGCGGTTTGTTGTGTTTCAGGAATAGCCAGAAGTCAAGCGGAGCTCAATCAGGCGAGGAGTAGTTGCGAAACAGTATGGGTCGAATTTTTGGCCAAATTGTTACGTACAACCAATGCAGTGTGAGACGGCGTATTATCATGATGCAAAAACCAAGAATTTTCTGCCCAAAATTTTCGCGATGTCAACAAGATCTCTAATTGTCAATCGATGATTTTTCACCACCAAATCCTTGACTTCCTTGATATGGTGTTCATCGGTAGGCGTCGAAGGATGGCAAGGTCGTCTTCAACGCCTACAGTAAATATTAAATTTTACATAAATATAAGTTTATGATCAATTAAACTCAACATCATCCATAATGAATTATTCCTACTTTCCCCCAAGTCATCCTCTTCAAGCGAATATGATTATGCATAGCCTCATTTATTAATAATAATTTGTATTTGATTCAGAAGGCAAATACTACATGTTCGTTATATGAATGTGCTTTCCATTGCAGATCTCGATGCAGGCATGCTCAAAATATCAACCGCCAAGCACTTAAAGATGAAGTAGAACACAATCCCACCCACCAAATTTTATCAGAGAGCTGCTCACTTGCAACCACAAACGGTCTTGAAAATGTTCACTTCGAACATTGTAATGCGCCAAACACTCATATATTTTGTTGCCCTTATATTTTCACACAAATTTCTGTGATTCCAAAAGATTCTTTCCTCGAATATCTGGTTCAAGCAAATTTGCGGCAAAATGTAGCGGTTGTAAGCATTTTTCGGCCCGTGATTTGAGAATACTTATAAGTTCTTCGTAATTGGTGCATTTATTTTGTTCAAAAGTTTATTTTATTTTAACAAAACAGTACACCACTTTGGACAAAACAGCAAACTCTCAAAAAAAGACGGCCATTTAGCAATTGGAGGTAGTACACGCAATGAACAATTTCAAATAGGAGGTCGTAGATGCCTTCATAACTGACTTCACTTCGTCTTCGATAGCCAGCGCCTTCAGGGCATACCTGATGTAGCATGAATGTAGATCGAATGTAGCATGAAAAATGTGCGAGATTTTTTATTTCCGAAACCATCCGTACGACTATCTGAAAATTTCAAACTGTTGATAGACTGAATCTTGAAGATATAGACAATGAGCAAGTTAAGTCCATGGCAGATGCACCCATACTCGCTAATATAGGGATTGCTTTTGTTAACCATTTTTCGGGACGCTTTATTATTCGTTCCGTTGTCAGTAATAAGTACAATAAATTTATAAATCTCGACGTCTTCTCGAAAAGCAACTTTAAAAGCCAAATGTCGATTTTCCTTAGTGAGTAGATTTTTAGAAAAAGTTTTGGGTATATTGATGACATAATTTGTTATGGAGTCCCTACGAATGTTCGACTAAGCATCGTTCTACAACATCAGATGCGCCGGCAATTTTTGGTAAGACTCACCCTTCGACGCGATGGTACTCAAAGCCCAACAATTGATTTCAATTTCAAATCAATACAAGCCGACTTTGCAGAAACGAAAATTGCTCGAGTAATAGCTCATCGACCATCTGATGCTACTGGTCTCATGTTGTGAACGAAATTCCAGCATACTAGAGCTTTTCATCGACTAAGACGTTGCAGCCATTTTTCTAGTTAAAATAGTGATTGGTGTTTTTTCCAAGACAGAGCGATGGATCATATTCAGGTCAGATTCCAGCTCTGTTACGTATTTGCCAAATTAATTGTCAATGAAACAGGAAACAGGTGTAGGTTATTATATTTTACAGCAAAAATTTGCTGTAGTAGGTTAATAATAAGGAAGTTTTATGCAGTGGTATCACAACTCTTTTACCATTTAGACTAGTTGAGTTGTTTGGAAAAAACATTTTTAATTTATGTTACCGATATTACCACGGTAACACCACTTTGGGTAATATTATCTAAAATTACCTATTTTACCGGTAATATTACCACCGAGAATATTACCGTTTACATCACTAATTATAGGTGAAGTAAATTAAAGGCTCCGCACACTTTGAATGCATGCTTGGGACTGTTATACCTTCCGAAAACTAAAATTCACACAATTAAGCGAATCCCAGATTGATTCCAACACTATTTTGGGAGAGTGTTTTGTATTAATGTTGCTTTAGATTTTCAATAAGATGTTGTTGTCAAACTAACCAGACGATTCTGTTTCTATTTTTTATCAGCTTGGTGTCGAAGTAGGCTCATTGATTTAAACCAAAATCAACGCATTTTGAATTTAGGGTAAATACTCTAGTAAGCTGACCAACTTCAATCGTTCTGACAGTAAAATTTTGCTGATTTCACCTGCCTCCAGTTTGGTTATCCTGCCATTTTTCGATAAATTAAAATCGGTTGTCTTTTATCGACGTATTATTTTAGGAACCATCCTTTGCAGAAATCGTACTTTTCTTGAAATTTCTAGTAATAATTCTAGAGCAATAGCGCCCTAAATTGAACTAATAAAAATTCGAAAAAATGCCGCGGGCCTTATGTCTCAAAATGGCAGAACTATTACGGTGGCCCTTCACACTCATTCCAAAGTGTAATATTTTGTGGCTTTCACGATACTTAAACAATTACCGCGTTGTCCAGTTTTCTTTTTTTCGATTGGCCAAGTGATAATTCACTTGAAGGTTTTTTTTGCATATTTCGATGTATGGTTAGTTTTTTAAGGTGTTTGCAAACAATATTTCAGGAGTGATTGTTCAAAAGGTTTCCATTTTATTTTTGGTTCATTTCTCCACGAATCCTAAACACTCGAAAAAATTTAGATTGTCATCATAAATGAAACACAACCTTATGTCGTTTTTGATTGATTAGAAAAACAATCTTAAGTTCAGCGTCAATCGAACAAGAAAATCGAATTGCTCTTTAAAATAAATGTGTTGAACGTTTTAAATTCAATTTTTTATGTGATTCTTTAACATAAATCACAAATTATATTTAATTTAATTCAATTTTATAAGCGTCTAAACACAGTAACCACAAATAAAAATATTAAATCGAAAATGGTAGCCAAACGACAGAATCAGGGCTTAGTTTAAAAGTGATGGCATACACCGCAAGAGGGGTAAATCTACGAAAAAAATTTGTGAAAATTTACCCGAGCTACAGAGAATTCCATTTCGCTGAATGTCGATGTTGGCCGGAAATCTTTATTGTGCCGCCCATAGTACCTGTTTCGAAGTGATTGTGGCATCATTTGACTTAGGCTAGACGTTTATTTAAAAATTATGAAACTATTTCCTATCTTTTAAAGTCGTTTTCATCAAAAAAATGCTTTTTGAAAACTGGGGTTTCAGTTTCATATGGAAACCAATGGTTTTTACCATATATTGGCGTTTGACATCAAGCTTCAGCATGAATTTGTTTCTTGTTCGCTTTCACTGACGTAATTAGAATAGTTTTTTGAACTGATGATGTTCGGTTGGAAAATTATTAGGGACCGGCTATTTTAACTTGACGCGGTATTGGAAAAATTAGCTGATATTGAAAACTGTGGAAATTGTAATAATCAAGGCTTATCACTGATTATCGCCCGCATTGAATCAAAATTAGATAATGCGTCTTAAAATCCGACAATTCTAGGAATTTTACAACTAAGTAAAAATTAGTTGTATGTATTTTGAGAATACCAAAATTAGCGTATTTCTTGAGATTTCTTGAGAGCATTCTATATATGTATCACTTTCAACTAAGCTTTCACTTGGCAAAATTCCAATTTAAATTTATGTGATTTAACCGAATATAGGTTTTTTAGGTGTGACCATAAATAATGTAATAAATAGGTTTTATTATATAGTAGATAGTTGCCAAGTGCCTTAGTTGGGTCTCATCAAATTCCGGATTGAATCGATTATTTTTTTGATGTAATTGTTTCTGTAATCTGCTGGTCCCTAATTCTTTCGCTTCTTGTCTAATTTCAATTTCTTAATGGCGAAACGAGAATTTTATTTTTATTTTATTTGTAACCAGATTTCTTCCAAAGGAAAGGAATTAGATTTCTTAACATTTGTACATAACGAACCTAAATCATTCAAAATTTTGGTGTAATATTGAAATCCGACTGGTTCTTGCTTAGTATCCACAAAGCTCAGACGCAAATTGGCTAAATTTCAGTCCCGAATTTTACAACCGTTTAGATCTCTGCAAGTTCAAACCCCCATAAATTAATCATTGTTCTTTCTGTGACACTATCCTAGTTTTCCCGGAGAAGTGGGAATTTCGCTAAAAATTTTGTTGGGAAATTTTTTTCTCAAAATTTTTGAAAAATATTAATCGCCACGCGTTGGAAAAATAATACGAAAATACACTAAAAATGTGACTATAAATCAATTTCCAATTCACCGGCAAACCCAGAGTAGTGCCATAGGTCGGTCTTTTTCTTACACCGTTTTTCTTGGCGAGTAAACAAATACGAGACAGCAACCCGTTACAAGTAACCTTCTAGTTTTGGTAAGTTGGATATTTTTAATAAAAATTGAATGAGGAAAATTATTGTATCGTAATTTCGAGTTTGCTTTCGCTATACGTTTTAAGGGAGCCTACCGATGTAGGACGAAAAATTCGATCAACCTTAACTGATTAAACTTATTAATTCTATGGTGCTTTCGATGCTATGCAACGTATTATTGAGTTCAGAGAATTAGAATTACTGAATTGAAGTATTTATTGTTTAATTTGAAGGAAGTCATCAACTCAGTTAACAAGCTATCAGCAAAAGTAGATAGCAAATTTAATGAGATTAATAATAACATGATGGGGATTGATCGGCAAACTCAGCCTGCTTCAACATCATTGGCAGGTGAACTCAGTAGTGTAAAAACAAATGTTTTGTATTATGCGCAAATAGTTGGAACTGGTGATACATTGGATACAATTGAAACCGTGGCTGTAAAAAAGAATCAGTACCTATATGTTAGCCATCTTCATCCACCAACAGTTGCTGAAAGCATGAAATCATATATTAGTTCCAAATTAAACGTGTCATCCGTCAGATATTGACTGCTGGCCTTTGATTCCTAAAAACCGAGATGTAAATTCGTTAAATTTTATCTCGTTTAAGGTTGGTTTACCTGAAGAAGTTTTTGATAAAACCCTAGCACCTGATTTTTGGCCAACCGGAACATCAATTCGGCGCTTTATCATAAACGATCGGCAAAAAACTTCAATTTTCCTATTATTCCAGGCAGGAGTTAGTTCATGATATTCCTGTTAAGATACCTGTAAAAAGCCATACACCACATGCCATTAATATACCAGCAACTCAACGCAATAGTTTACATGTGTACTACCATAATTGTAGCGGCATTCGAACCAAAGCTAAAACTATTTACTCCTCGATAAGTACTTGTAAATGACTACGATTTAATACTTTTTGGTGAAACATGGTTAAATAGTACGTTTAATGTTGCTGAATTTTTTTCATCTGTTTATACTGTTTTTCGTCGTGATCGCTATGTGGATTCCAGTGTATCTGATCATCGAGATGGTGGCGTTATCATAGCAGTTAGCAATGAATTAACATTCCAGCAATTAAATATTAGATGCGATATTTGCGAATTACTGGTTGTTAAGGTAAAGTGCCGTTCCTTTTGGCTTTTTATCATTGGTATTTACATTCCGTTCGGCAGTGCTGGGGATGTCTATATAAGCTTTACAGAATTGATCACGAAGGAGATATTGCCATTGATGCTACAAGACGATCAAATTTTAATAGTTGGTGATTTTAATTTACCTAAAATTGAGTAGATCCATATAGATGATGCTTTCGTTGGACTTCTAATGATTTGATATCAAACAATGTCTTGGACGTATTGTCAAGTTTTGCCGTTCAACAAATTAATACTGTTCGGAACAACATGGGTCGTATTCTCGATCTGGTATTTACATCAATTCAATCAGTTCATGTGATAGCTTGTGCTGACTTAGGAGGGAGTTCCAGTATCTTTCATACACCATTGCTCATCGAAATAAATTTTTTAGAATATAGCATAGCTGAATTTATTCTTAAGGATGTTAAATTTGATTTTTTGAATGGAGACTTTGTGTCCCTTGATGAATATTTTGGTAAAATTGACTGGTCTGAGTTTTTAGTGAATAATAATAAGTTTGTTCCCAAAAAGGCGACACGCTGAGAGTACAGTAAACCATAGTTTAACCATTCGTTGAAAAATCTTGCTAACCGCAAATCTAAGGCTAGTAAGTTATTTAAGCGTTCTGGTAACGGTGCGGATTATGAAAAATATTGTATGTTAAGGAAAGAATTCAAATATCTTAATGATTTTCTTTACAATATTTATATTTTACGAATTGAGGATGAAATAAGAAGTAATCCTAAAAGATTTTTTTCATTTATTGATGGTAAAAGAAAATCTGTAGGTTTTCCAACAGTAATGTCTCACAATGGGGGCTCAATTTCCGGTCCTGAGGCGATAGGTAATGCTTTTGTACATTTTTTCTCAAGGGTGTTTTTAGAAGTAGAATGATTCTAGTTTCGGTAATGGTCCATCAAGCGATAAGTTGAATGTCCTTCTACTTACAAAACAGGAAATTTTGGTTGGTTTATTACATCTAGATACGTTTAAAGGCACCGGTCCGGATGGGATTCCATCGATCATTTTAAAAAATTGTGCTCATTCTTTAGATGAACCGTTATATTATATGTTTAACATTAGTCTTCAAACTGGTATTTTTCCTGATATATGGAAAACTGCATTTGTTCGGCCAGTGTTTAAGTCTGGTTTTAAGTGTGATATTACATGTTATAGACCAATCAATATTCTTTCCGTCATTCCTAAATTGTTTGAAATGTTAGTAAAGCAAAGACTTGAGTTTATTTTAATGAATTATGTTAGATCTACCGTAACTAATTTGATGGTATTTTCTAATTACTTATACGAGGTTTTAAGCCAGAGAGTTCAAGTTGATGTAATTTATACGGATTTTTCAAAAGCTTTTGGTAAGTTGGATCACGTCTTATTATTAGAAAAACTTGATTGTATGAATAATGAATTTATCCCTCTTAGTTGGATTGCTTCATACTTAACGAAACGCATGCAATGTGTTAAAATTATGGATATTGTATCGGATTCATATGTAGCGTCCTCTGGTATCCCTCAGGGCAGTCGTCTTGGCCCGTTTTTATTTATACCTTTCATCAATGATATTATTGACTGTTTTAATTTTTGTAAATGTTTGATGTACGCGGATGATATAAAGATATGCGCAGAGATAAAATCTGCTTCTGACACTATACGTGTTCAAAATGAATTAAATTTATTTTGTGACTGGACTGTCCGTAATAAACTAAGGTTAATCATCTCCAAATGTAAAGTAATGTCTTTCTGTAAATCTCGTAGGTACATCTTATGTTGAAGTACCGTATATACTGTATGATGAAGTTGTGAGTAGAGTATTAATAATGCGTGAGTTAGGAGTTTTATTTTCGAACAGCTTGAGTTTTAACAAGCATATAGATTTAATAATTAACAAAGCTAACTCAATGTTGGGGTTTATTAAAAGGTATGGCAAAGAATTTCATGATCTTACACATTGAAAACATTAGATGTTACTTATGTAAGGTCCATTCTGGAATATGCATCGATAATTTGGCAACCGTTTTATAAGTTTCATTCGGATAGAATTGAGAGTGTACAGAAGCAGTTTTTAATTTTTGCACTTAAAAGACTTCCTAGATGTCATTCTGAAGATAGATTTAAACGAGAGCCATATGAAAATAGACTGAAATTAATCAATTTATGCACCTTAGCTGTTAGGCGTGATAAAACTAATGCCGTTTTCGCTCGTGATATCATTTGCTCTCGAGTTAATTGCCCAGAACTTTTATCATTATTTTATTTTAGTGTCCCTGTTTGGTTTTTGCGTCCAAGAAATACCTTGCTTCGTTTGCCTTTCAGGAGAACACATTTTGAAGGTTTTAGTCCTGTTTTTAACGTGCTAAATTCTTTTAATGTATACTACGACTAGTTTGATTTTCATATATCAAGAGAATTATTTAAAACAAATTTGAATTTATTTGGACTGTATAATGTACTTTAATTATTTTTAATATTTATCTATGCTATTGTTACTTATAGTTTCACTTGTTTTCATACTATGTATTAAATATATTAATGATGAAATAAATAAATAAATAATTTAATGTCTAAAGTCAGCTCTCTGATGAGACAATTTTTGAGAGCAGAAGAAGGCGCACGCTTCTTGGAATTCCTGAAAATCATTTTCCGTTGATTTTAGTTTTTTTTATGAATCCCGATTCCTAGGATTTTCCAACGAAAATTCTCGGGAATCAGCCGAAAATAAAATTAGCAGCAATAAATATATAACAGCGAATTTTAAGCCCGGCTATCATGGGGTTTTGTTCTTAATATACAGAAACTCTGCGAAAGTTTGTAAAAATAAAAGGTTTTTAGCTCCTGGGTCCCAGCTTAAAGTAAAGCTTTATCATCTAGCCTATTCTACAGAAAGAGTTTTGGACACTCCGTCCGCGTTAACGCACCAAGAAAATATTTTTAGAATACACATAAGGCTTGACGATAAATCCGAATCTTGTGGTAAGGTCGGTTCTGAACTCGATCAAGTCCAGGAGCGTGATGATTAACATACGTTTTGTAAATTTTCGATGAATTAAAGTAAAGTTTACATCTTCGTAAATAGCCGAGACACCTAAACTGAGCATGTCAATGCAGACCTCTTTATACGGAGTGGGGCCACCAATCTCGAAATATCGTGTGTATTTGTCGTTTCTACCGGTGAAAACTTGATTAAAAGTTCTCGAATTAAACCTAGCTCAGTTTGCCTCTGCTAAGAAGAAAATATTAAAATAGGTGAAATGTCGATTAGGTCATAGCATGATTTTGGTGGTGCAAACGACATTCACGATTATTAATTAAGTTTAAAGTCTTAACGTATTAAAAACGTTTTACGAAACTTGAAACGATTCTGATTTTTACCAATGAATTTCATCAAAGTTTGATCCTATTTTTATAGATAATGTATGAATTAGTGCTCTGGGACCTTTATCCATCTTCAGTCTTACTCCGTAAATAACACCTAGGCGTTTTATCCGAGAGTTTTAAAAATTAGCTAATTTTCAAAGTTCTTGAAATATTTCGGTTACAGTGCCCATTGGTCGGCTAAGTTAGTGTAATATTTATTGTATTTGAATTACGAATTTTTATTCGCTAAAATGAAAATGTTGTTATATGAAAATGTCCTAGGGCTAACCAAATGAATTTTTAGGAAGCGAGTGCTTTAGATCCCCACTTTATAATCGAAGCTGATTTTATGTTTAAAACGATGACAATGATTTACAAGCGTACTAATTTCTAAAATTTAACCAATTTGCAGCGTTTTATAAATTTTTGATATAAAAAAAGTGAATTTTGAAACTTTAAAATATATCCAATATATCCTCTTTTGAATACTACTTTCTGTGGAGTAGAACCCTCGAAAGAAAAATTTCTCAGTTATATTATTGTCTCATAATTATGAAGACCAACATTTTTTAATATTTATGTACATATATAACTATCGCACTACTGATGTATCATTATATAATCTAGTTCAGACTTTTTTTTGGCTTTTAACAGAAAAACTGTCATGTTTTTGTTTAAGAAAGTTAACTAAGCTTTCAGAAACAAACGAGAAAAACTTCTGAATATAAATCTTCAAACTTTGTGTTTTCGTTTCCTACTGTTTTTTTCCTACTTACATAATTCCATTTCCTCCATATGTAACCAACATTTAAAGAAATTCAAGAATATTAAAGAATATTTTTTACGCTTTAGTGTTTACATAAAGAAAGAAGAACACAAATAAAAATCCTTTTTCAAATATTTTTTAACCTACTATTTTATGCCATATGATTGATGATAAATTTGTGAATACGTAACGTACTACATTTTTTGTGTAGGATACACGGATACAAATATAATAAAAAATAAGACGAGAGATATAAAATACAGGAAAGTTCTACTTGAAATTTAGGAATGCGTTGACACAGGAAGTTGAAAATAAAAAGTATTAATTAAAATTTATGTTTGTAAGATGTGTTTTATTATGATTCTTGGACATTGTGTTTAATATTACTTTTAATTCTATTAAATTATACATTTTCTTACTCTCTTCTGTATTACATTTAATTTTGTGTTTGTTTATTATTTTTTATTATTCTGATTAGAAATTAAAATAATTTAAATTTTTTACGTACAATAATAGATTTGGTTGGTTGCTTAACTTTGTGGCACTATAATTAGCTCGGCGTGAAGGTTTCCTTTTGTTTAAAAAAGTTCTCATGATTATGTATTATATTTGATGTTAATTATCGGGATAGATTTGAATCTGAGTGTTTTGTTACGTAAATAGTTGAGCAACAAAATCGAATGCTAATTGGATTTTCTATAATCAAATATTTCAACAAACAATGGAACTGTTTTCAAAGAAATTATCTTCGCTACTAGCACAATACCATTATGATTCATATATTTTATTTCAAATCTCAAGTGGAATGAGAATCTTATGTGTGTAATATGATAGTCACAGTCTATGATACCAAGATATTTTGGTTGTGAATTCATGAAATACTCTTTTTGAAGCAAAGTACCTGAAACAAAAATAACAAACACGTAATATTTTAAATTTATCAGGCCGCGGCGACTGGACTGATTATATCACAATTTACATTCTACATATACAGAATGTACTGTGCGGGATGTACTAGCGAATTATACTAATACAGCTAAATTCTTAAAATTTTTCTTTTTCACGACATTCATACAGCTCTATTTCTGTCTAAGCTAATTTTACTTTAATTTTGAACTATAACTAATTATTGAACTATATTCTATAATAATTGAACTAATTTTCTAGAACTTTCATTTTAAATTTATCGATTTAATTAATATAATAATCGTAATTTGTTAAATTTAGAATTCACAATATAAAAACTTGTTAATCTTGATACTTAGTTATTTAAAAAAACTTCATTATTTACATATTCATGTTCAAGCATGCTACTTTTACACTTCACTAATATCACTGTTTATGACACTTTAAACTTTGTGCCCCAAGCCGCTGAATCACATACTTATAATTAATTATACATTAAATATATTTAAATAAGAGGAGATAATCCCATAAAAGCAATTCACAAATAATTTATCGATCAACCTGTCTCATTTTAATCAATAAAATTTCATAAAACGTCAATACGTCAGAGAAAGAATTTAGATTTAAAAGCTAGTTACTAGATAACGTTTTTTTTTTGAAATATTGATACTATTTGTCATCAGCACTTGTAATGCTGACGATTGCTGTAATGATATGTCGTCGACGATATATCGCTGACGATATCGTTGGATCACAAACTGCGTGGATTTGTATGAAACGAGTTTTTTTAAAAGCAATAAGTGCAAAATGTATGATTTATTTATACACGACTTAATAGTAAGCGACTAACAAATTATTCGAATTTGCAAGGTTTATTTGACCATAGCAAACTTTTTCTACGGAAAATTTTTGTATTACCTCGGAAAATAGTTCAGCCAAATTTTTTTTTTACTCTTTGTTAAAATCAGACAACCAATATTTCAATTGGCTTCAAATTTTGTACAAAAACAGGTAGATGCTGAAAAATGTGAAATTCTGAAACAATATTTTTTCCGCGATTACAATACTTGCCCATTAACTTCATTATAGTACAAAAATAAAAATATGTTTTTTTGATAATTGGGCTTAATTGAAAATTTCAATTTCGGCAATTACCTGTATTCTTGAGCCTACAATTTTTTTGTAGACTAAATTTATTAAAACTAAAGGTGAAACTAGACCTATACATATTTTGATTTTGCATGAAATTTTTGTTTTTTAAATTGTGAATATCGTAAAAATGGTTTATTTGCTTTATTGATGCAATTCCTGGCAAATAATGACTCTTAGCAACCACTTTAATCCAAGAAAGCTTCCATCGCGTGACAAAATTACTAGAAGTACGCCATACTTCCATTCGAAACGTTTGGTTAAGGTTTTGTAACACTGGTTCGTACAAAGGAATAACTGGATCGGGAAAAATCCTTTTAAAAATAGCAAAAGTACGTACGTATATCGAATCATTCTTCAAAACAATCACGAGTTTTCTTTGGGATCGGCGAAGAACTACGAATCCAATTCAAATGTAGTTCCATAAGCTTCTGACTGAATCTTCCGCTATCACAAAATACTAACCGGAACCTCTTTAGGCTTTTAGAGGTTAGCAAATGTCGAGGTACGGACACCTTCTAGAGCAGTGATTGCTGTTCATGAAAAAAATTAAATTCTTTAACCTCATGTCAAAGCTAGCTGTTGCCGAAAGGTAAGGTTAAGAATTTACCTAGTGTATCGCAACTCCATTATGGATTGGTCTGCAAAGCCTATACAAAACATGTAAGAGACGTGCTAAAAAGAAGGATTCAAGCGGAGCTGCGTTATGAAGAGAGGGAATGAACCCACAGAGATTTAGATTTTTTTAATTTTACTGTTATTTGTTAAATTTTTTCATAAAATTACCTCCCTTACCACTCTACTTTACTGGATACCCTCAAGTTTAAATTGAAGCTGAGCCAAATAAACAAGATACGGCCTCGACACAAAAATGCTTAGAGACAGTGTACTTTTTCTGGAGAATTGGTCACTCATGTAACAATTTGAACTTCAAGAACGGTTCATAAACCCCAATAAATTTTATTTGAAATAATGGAGAATTACATTGTGGTAGACACGCTTTTGCTTGGGGAATTATTAATCTCTATTGAATTGTCATGGTTGAACAACCGTATATAACCAACGTCTGTGTAATGTTCTAGCTTCAATAAGATTAGTGTTTAACCATCAACCGTAGTGGTTTTCCCAAGCACTATATCCCTTAAATAGTAATAAGCTGAATTTGCTTGCAACCCAACTTTCACAGACCTATCGATTCTACAGAGTGTTCCAGTGATGAATAACCTAAATTCTCCAGCCGATTACTGATTAAAAAATGAGTTGAAAACGTTCTAACAACATATTTCCGGACTAACTCTATTAGCACAATTTAGTTTTCAATGTTCATAATAGGTTGCTACAGCAAAGGTTTTTATATTTTATTAAGAGTTTTAATGGAACACAGAATTAAAGACCATTAAACCATAACCAAACCAAAACCATTTCTGTTATTTCTATTTTTTGTTTTTGTTTTCTAGAATTTTTTTTTTATTGCTTGTTGCTTTTTTAAAAATTTTGTTCTTGTATTTTATTAAAAATTTCTACAGAATTGAAAAACCAAAACCATAAACCTAACAATTTTTTATTACAAAACCAGAACTAAAACTAAAATTCAAAATTTATAAATCGAAACCAAAATTTAGCAGTCAGAAACACCAAAAACCAAATCAACCTAAATCACCAATTGGATTTTAGCCCTGAACACTATTTAAAAGTTTTGTGACAATACCTTTTAATCCAAAATAAGAGTTTTCATCAGGTGAAACAAGTTTACCGGTGACTTTTGTAAATTTATGTAACAACGTTCGTTTATTTTTCGGTTGAAAAAACCGTTTTGTTTATAAGCCAACTAGCTATGAATTTTTGATTTATTTGGCTGGATTTTTAAGAATATGACGTTTTGAGAATACAAAGTTATCAAAAATTGATATTAAAACGTCGACACTCAGCTTGAGCTGGTTCTGGAAAAGATGATTTTTTTTAATAGCAGGTCGCAAAGTTCGGCGAGATTCATCTGGATTGAGCCCACTCCTTTTACGTGCTGTGTATGCGATAAAGATAGTTAATTTTTGCAGTGTGATTGAACGAAAACAGATGGAAAGTTGTATTAAGGTCGATACAATGGAATTTACTAATACAAATAAACCTCTTAATACGCTGAAAATCCAGAGGCGTTGTGTTAATTCATTTAAATTGGAGAATTTTGGCACAAAGTTGTATAATACTATCCAATCTATAGGAACAGGAGGAAAACCCACTGGGTTACTTTTAGAACTAATCTGGATAATTCGCTTTCAGCTTCGGTGCCAAAATCTCCAAAAACAACACCATAACAACTTAATGCCTTAGTAGTCAAGATGTCTAATTTTTAATGAAGCGGTGGTGGGCTCTAGTCCTCTTGATAAGGGGTCATGGCACTGAGGTCGGCAAACATAACCCTGGCTAATATCAGCTTATTTCGTATATGATGAGGTGAACATTTCACCATTCAATCTAAGAAAACTAACTATGGAGGCTTAGAAGCACAAGGATGGAGTCATCCTGGGAAGCGATGCAAATTCGCATCGCACAATCTGGGGCAGTTCGGATGCAAATGAGCGAGATCAGTTACTCCTTGATTACATTCGAAGTACAAACCTTCTTTTATGCAACAAAGGCAATAAGCCGACTTTTATAACTAAGAACAGACTGGAGGTATTAGAGCTTAGAGACACTTGTCTCAAACTTTATGATGAATGGTTATTAAATTGGAAAGTGTCGAAAGACCATTCCTTTTCTGATCATTGTTAATACTTTCTTTTACTCTAGTAAAATAAAGTTTAGTAATCATGAAAATTTTGGATCTTGAGATTGTTTTGATGCCCCCTAAGTTCGAAAAAGTGGGTTTCGAAATGGTGTCTGTCTGTCAGTTTGTCAGTCTGTCAGTCTGTGTCCTCTCTACAGCCCAGATAGTTTAACCAATCGAAATCAAACTTCAGATTTAAGCTTTTTTGATAAATTGAGAAGTCCAGGTGAATTTTACTCCAAATCGGCTAATCGGAAATGGCCACTCCCTTGGTCCAGAAAAATTATTTTGCAAATATCTCTGCAAATAAAACTTTACAAAACAATTTTAAATTTAAAAATTTAAAAAAAAAATAAAAATTCTCAAAATTCTCTGCTCGTAAAAGAAAGTCGTGTGTTGGCCACACATCCATTTCTTTCAATTTGTAATGTATGTGGAATCTCCTAAAAGTCCAATCTTGAGGAACAGGAGGAAAACCGACTGGAATCCTTTAATAAGATTCTTTCGGCTTTTTATAAACAAAATATATTAAAAATAATGGCATTCACAACAATTTCGACTTGTTAATCAGAAAAAATGAAGAAGCCAATCATTTATAAATATATCTACCAGAAAAAGTAGAAATATCAAAATCCCACCCGTACTTTAACCCGAGGTCAATACAAAGTGTATCGACTCAATGAAAACTTTCCTTGAGCTTTCTCTGTGGTAGTTTGGTTTCGTACTGATAAGTTCGTACAAACAAAAAGTTCGGTCTACTCATCAGGTAGCTACGACTAAACTACAAAAATAAAATTCTAACTTCATACATTACGTATGAGGCAAGAACGCATTGACTTAGCGAATTATAAAATTCACCAAATCAAAAACTCAAGGAAAATTCTCATTTCTGTGTGTTTTATGCCCACACAAATAATAGAAAGAGAAAGTTTGTATGTATTAAATTAATAAGATTCTTTCGGCTTTTTATAGACCAAATATATTAAAAAAATCCTTTAGAACTGTTCTGGGTAATTCAATTCCAGCTCCGGTGCCAAAATCTCCAGAAACTAAGCAAGAACTTGATGCCTAAGTAATCAAGCTGTCCAACGATTGTAATGAAGCGATGGTCCGCTCTAATCCTAGTAGCTCTAGGGGTTAATCTCGGTCATCTTGGTAGTTAAAGGAGATTCAACCAACCCGACAAAAATGCAACAGGCTTTTTAAAATAGGAAGGAAGACCAGAGCTGTGATTGACTGGGACTCCTGTAAGGAAGTCCTCAAAACATACAAATCTGAATTAAGAAGGGCCATGAACAGATGTTGGAGACTATACTGCGGTAAAATCGAGCTATTTTCAGAGATGTCAAGGCTATGGAAAGTAATAGCTATTGGCTCTTCCATCCTAACGTTGGAACTTCTGTTGGAGACTCACTTTCCGAGTGGTTTCGAATTTGTCTCTACTACGTCAGAGGGCAACAGGGCAAGGAGCCTCATAGGTCAAATTATTAGTAGAAGGAAAATTCTGTGGTCGATAAATAGTTTTAAACCTTACAACTTACTCGGATATCCAATATCCTATTGACTTAACCATTTCGTATTAAGAAATAACTGGCAAGACTATCTAGATCTATGTCACATTGGTATCAAATTTACTGAAGTGAAAGTTACATTCATACCTAAGGTAAGAAAAACGTTCGCACAGCAGTCCCAAAGACCTTAGACCTATTAGCTTATCTTCCCTCTTCTTAAAAACAATCGAAAGACGAATAGAAGCTCATATTAGAGGCGTAGAATGATAGATGGTCAAATAGTACCTCTTGTGTTATAACCCCCACAGGTTAGTTTTAAAGTTAGATTTGGCGAGATTTAAACAGCTGGTCTTAGGTCAAGAATGGTTGTCGAAGTGATTACAGAGTACTGTCTCGTACGCATGTAGACTTGGGTTCTTCTCACATGACTACTGTCGCAGTCGTGATTACAAAGAGAAGGAAGATATATGTAGTTCTCCATCTTCTTTCTCCAAAACAGGCTGAATTTCTAGGGATACCTATTTTAAATGAACTGACGGACCTCAAGAGTATCAAGCGTTTTTTCAACAGCTCAAAATGGTTTCAATGGGTAAGTAGAAAATATAATTTTTGTCGTATGGCTATACACCAATCTGCGTCTATGTCGTCCTACTTTGGACCTCCACCAACTATTTGAATTAACTATGACGTTATTTATTCAAGTAGATATAAGGGAACTGACTACTATTTTGATTTAAATTGAATAAAATTATTTAAATCAGCACAGCCCAAACTACATTTCAAGCTCGTCGGCTTGAAATTTTTAGCCCGCGATAGCTTGTGGAACCTTGCATTTTTATCAGATTTTGTCGTCCAAATGAACTTTAATTATTATTGTGGTTACAATGGATACAAATGTTTACGAACTATTCGTACGAAGTCATAAGAAATTTGCTTATATTTTATATGAATTAATAAAGCAGAGTGTGGTTATATTGGATGTTAAGTAGTGGTTATGTTGTACGAACGATACAGTTTTCCGTTTATTTTAATAAAATTACTTTTACTAGAAAATAAGACACGCTTTTGGGTAGGCCCACTATGTTTCAATAGAATAGAAAATGGGGAGTATGTTCTTGAGGTGACACTGCTTTTCGGTGGTAAGTTAGCTCTCCCAAATATTTTTATGGCCCACGGGATCCAAAATATATAATCCTGATAGAAGTAGGTTATAAAGATATGTACATACGAGCAACCATATTCTCAAAAGAATCGTATAAAACCTAACAACAGAAGCCAATTCAGATGGGCGTTTCAAAATTGCATCCTAATAAAATCTGAATTTTGAATTTTACGTTCAATATGATTTTTAAAATATTTGGCCCGCCAAGTCTAAAGTATATATGTATATACTTTAGGGAGATTTTTAATAGCACCTTACGTCACATCAAATATTCGTTTATAGCCGCGAGCTAATTCTCGGATAAACCAAGTATTTTAGTAAAAATTAACTTTCAGATTTTTTTTAATTCAATCCGAAATACAATAAAAAGCAATTTACTCGTAGTTTCAGATATGTCGCATATTTTTTTGGTACACAAAATTCTAAACAGGGTTAGTTTCTATTGCTGCCTACATTTGAGAAATGTACATAATATTGAAGTGAGTTTTTGTCGAGTAATCCATTTTAACCTAAATTTGCCGGGCACTCTGTAAGCAGGGTTGGGTGAAAGTAAAAATGGTTCGCGTTAAATGCAACACTCTGTGTTGTGTTTTGTGTATCAATAGATTGTTTTGTATAATAAATCGATATTAATTGTCTGTAATACATTTGTATTTTATGTATATACATAATATGATGTGATTATCCAAATATTTTGCAGTAATGTTTCATACTTTAGTGCCGTAATTAAATTAATTCGAAATAACCAAGGCTGCCTTTTACATGCAAAAGTAGAATAAAAGTAAAAAAACCTAATAAAACCAATCAAATTTATATTTTATGCAGGGCAATGCAACATATCTATTTCTAGTTGTTTACATAAGTACATAATGACTGTACGTTTCTAATTTCACGTTACAATTCCCGAAAATCGCTTACTCATGTACATTAATATGACTCACAAACAAAAAACTATAAAACTACCACCTTTGTAAACTTTCAATTCCTTCGAAAAAAGAAAACAGTAACACGATACTCGTTTCTTACCGGCGAATATTGTAATAAAATAACAAATAAATGATGGTCAATATGTCATAATTCTGTTTGAAATGGAAATGAACATGTCATTCAAAATACCGCGATCAATATTTTAGTTATTCACTATTTAAAACTATCAACACATCGATGCTTCCTCATACCTCATGTGTTGGTGGTATTCGATATTCTATATAAAAGTAAAAGTAAAACGTTAAAAGCAAAATAAAAAAATATTGTTTATATATTCTCATTTTACTTAAAAATTTCTTACAAATATTAAATTTATGATTTCTTAATTGTATTCTTCTTGCATAATATGAATAGTGTAGTGGTCGACGGTGAAGGTGGAGAAGAAGAGTAACATGTTTGTGAAGTATGTTAATGAAAATTAACTGCTGTTTATGCAATCGATATAATAACATAGACAAAATACACATAATGGAATATAATAATCTCAATTCTTGACTTTTATTTTTTTTTTGTTTAAAGCAAGAAATTGTTTTCTTTAGATTTGTAAATATTGTATAGTTGTACATTAAGGAAATGGATGAGCATACATTTATTAAATTCATATTGTAATTTAAAATTTGCTGTTCTTCAATATAAACAATAAGTATAATGTACATACTTGGTTGGTATGTCGACCGAGAATTGTGTAATTTTACTTGGTCATGATAGGGATTTTATGCGTCCCGGAAATATATTTTAGTTTTCCGGATGTATATTAAAGTAATTATTGGTAGTTCAGTAAAAATATGCCTAAAATTCGTTCTGACAAGAAAAAGAAATTAGAAAAGGAAGTCAAGGATTTGGTGCTCAAAAATCGTCGATTGACAGACACTCTTGGTTTTTGCATCATGATAATGCGCCGTCTCACACTGCATTGGCTGTACGTGACGATTTGGCCCAATAATTCTACCCATATCGTTGTGTTTTATTCAAAAAGTCTTACTACTTTTTGATCACAGTGTTTTATCAAATTCGGGATCAGTTCCAGATCTTATTACGTAAATGATGGTAATAATGGATGGTAAACGGCCATTCACTTATTCCTCACAGGTGAATATTATTGTCTCGTATTGGTTGTTCAACAATGGTTTCATTCAGATTTATCTTCTTCACAATAGTGAGAACATCATCCACATATCTTAACCAACTGCGAGGAAATAGATGGAAGTTGTCTATCTCAATTTCTAAATAACACACGAATTTCTTACTGAGATACCCAGTTAACTTGCTTCCCATGCAAGTGCCTTAGATTTTACCCCTAAAACTAAAGAAACTTTGATCCATAGATAATTCTGCCATTTCCTGATATAGAGTAATCAGGTCATCGCTGATTTTTTCTCCATCTCTACTGGTACATTGGAGTACAATACTCTGACATCAACAGACACCATCATTTCATCATTTTTTCACAAATTCAAACGAATTTTAGATGTACATTCCAATTGGTAGCGCACTGTTGGTGGTTGGTGGTAGGTCTGTTCCAGGGGCGTAGCGTCTTTGGAAGCAAGGGAAGCACTGATTCCCTATAATTCTAACTGAAAATGCTAATATGCTTCATTGCATGATCTTTAAAATTTTCATATTGGCTGGAGAGCGAACAAAATCGTTTTCTAAAAAAAAAACAATTTACCTGCTCTAAATATAAAAAACTAATTGAAACAAAATTCCAAAGAGGAACTAAAATAACGTTTGATTATTACTCTATGAATTATTACACTGTATAAAATTATCTTCATTTACATTAGCTACTATTTCTTGGTTTTCTCGATACGATCGTTCCTTAACATAAAGATATCAGAAAAACTTAAATGTCTGAAAACGTATATGAGTTAGTTTTTCACAACCCAGGCTGCGGACCAATAGCCGGGTAAATCATTTAGCACGGTAAATTTTAATTTTAGTACAAATTTACCTCAATTGGCGTACCAATTCTCTAGAAGTAAAAATGGTTTGATGGGCACAAATTATATGATTTAGAGGGTTGAAAAATCGTTGGCTATTACGTGCAAAGAAAAAACGTCAAATATTTTTATTGCTTTTCATTCGTTTATTACCTGCACGTGCATTTAATATGTATAATGGAAATGCGAAAATTCAGTGAAATATGAAAAAGTTAAAAACAACGGTTTTTTCATATTTTACCCAACTTTTTAGTACAATATTTGAATTTACCCTGTACACTGTTAAAACGTAGGTAAAACAACAATTAACCCGACTATTGGTCCGTATCCCTAGAAAGAGATGTCATGTATGTATTGTATTTATATGTGAAAGTTTTTATTAAAAATCACTATTGAAACCAGGTAACTTTCGATGGTCGATATTGGTATTATCCAGAAATTTAACCTGCGCGTTTGTTTCCAAGAAAAATAAAACTTTTGATAGTTCACTGTTTTTAAATTCATTCATTTTTGTCTGTTTTTTAACATCGCACACTTGATCGACTCAGTCACTTAAGTGCATTCCCGCAGCCTTCAGGGTTTTAGTTATATCATCTTTCAAAGTTATAGCTTCCTTCAAATCGTTGGCCACAGTCATCAGTTCTTCAAAATACATGTTAGCATTAAGTAAAGTTGCTGCAGCCGGGTCTGGCTAGTTCCTTCATAACCCTTGTTGCTAAGAACGGGGAAGGAGCGGTACCATAAGTGACCAGGTTCTGTAGGTATATTAGTTTTCCTGATCTTCATCATTCAATAAAATTTGCCTGTACATCTTAACAATATTTCAACTCGTAAGAAAGGCATGTTCCCGAAACCGCACAATTATTTCGAAGATACTTGATTGTATTGTTGGTTCAATTAGGAGTTCAACATTGAGCGAAGCGATCGATGCGGTTTTGGCTGGTGCATCGAATATTAATATTAACATTGTGCTGATGCTATCTTCTTTTAAAACACCGTGATGTGGTAAAAATACACAAGTATCTTGGGTGCATGAACGATTTATACGTATATCTTTTGATATTCTTCGCTTTTGATAAATTTTCTCTCCCTGGCGTGCAACCTGCTAATTGTTAAATTGAGCGATGTTCCTAGGGTCGGTTTGAATTCTTCAAACGGCAACCTCACAAAGAATCTTCCGTTGACGATATTAGCAACAAAATAGACTTCACTTTCCTCTTTATTTGTTTAGCCATCCAAGCTCTGGAATCTCCTCCAATTCCCCAAAAGCCTCTCAATTTTTTGTTAATATTGAAATCAGCTGAATATTTTGATATTGTAGACAATGAAGAGCAGTGGTTCGAATATCACCTTGGCGTCCAACCAAACCGATCCAAATAAGGTCTATTGCACGATAATTTGATCTTTATTACTTGGAATTTTAAAATGTCTATTGTGCTTGATTTATTTGTTTCGGGATCTACTAATTCAATGGCAGTCAATAGACTTAAGTCGTTTTGGTGTGGTGTTGGTGGTGGAAGTACAACAGTTAGTTCGACGTGAAATTCTGAGTTGTAGTTGCGTAGGCTGGATCTGGATTGACGTAATCCCCTTTGTGGAGTCTGTCCGACTTCCTCCGATACTAGACACTGGAATACGTCATTCAGGTTTGGCAATTTTAAGTGATTCATACAGGCTTCCGAGATAAACAAGAGTTGAGATCCAGTACCCAACATCACCTTGTATGTAACCCTATTTCCACAGCAATCCTTTACCTTAACCAAGGCCATTGGTTGCATTGATTGTACTAATAAATTTGCCTTTAAATTTCCTTGTTAACACGTCCGATGCCTGGTGCGGTTAACCTAGACTCTATTGGATTTAAGTGTAACAATGTATGATGCTTCTTTGTACGTATTTGACACCTTCTTTTTGATTTATATTGGTATACTGAGCGAGTGTCCAAGAGGCAATTAAGGCAACGCTTTGATTCCTTACTATCGTTTCATGCTTGCCTTTCGACTCCGTTTATTTAAACTCATATTAAATGTCTTCAAATATATGAATTCCCGAGGCTTCATCATGGCTTATAAAAATTATTTACCGTTCTATTTCACCAACATTTTTTAACAATTTATTAGTACGTTTTTGATGAACAGATATACCAAACAAGTCTTAACTAGGCTGTAACGGTCGAACATATTTTTCTAATCTAGATATTTGCTCAGTAATGACACTGTGTTCCTTCTGAAACAGTCATTATTTTTGTATTTTATAAGATTTAGTTTTTGGATAGTCACAAATATAAACAAAACGGAGGCACTAGCAGAAGTTTGCAATGATAGATTTCCACAAGGTGCAGTGATGGTAATTTCCAAGGTTGGCGTCGGATGGCTTGCAATTTTACTTGCTCACTTGTGATCGCCCAAACTTAATGGATTTAACTTTAAATTAGAATTAAACCAGCCTCGAAGGAAAACTCCTTCTTTCCTTAATCATTTGGTTAGTACAGAGGGCATTTCCATATAATAAAACTTCCAGTTTAGCGAATGAAAATTCGTTGCGAAACTAAATTCGTTACACTAAAAGTTTCTTCGAGTTTCTCGTTTTTTCGAGTTGCAAATATATTGTGTGTACGGGCGTGTAATTTATCAAAAGTACAAAGTTGCAAAACGATTTTCGCAAAATATTTTTCACACATAGGCATTGTTTGTTTTTTGAGCATGCAGGAACTGGTTTGCGGGGGACACAATTTTTACGATGATATTTTAGATGAATTTGCAGCTTCCATTCCATCTTTTAATGGTTATTAGTTGTATAATTTCATAAATAAAAAATATCAATGAAACTGCAGACAACAGTCGAGAAGACTGTGAGGGAATTTGTGAATTCGGTTCGAACGTATTCGACTCAAGATTCGATCTATTCGAAGTATAAAGTTCTTCTATAAATAAGAAACGAACGAAACTGATTCATTTCAAATAAGAATCCAATACAAAATATCGAATCTAATTATCAAATAGCCCCCGTGGCAATATTCTGCCACTTTTAGACTATTTAGGTATTATTTTTCCAAAGCATACTGTGTCGATTGATAAAAAAGTCATAATAAATCAATTCCCAATTCCCAGGGAAACCAAGAATAGTGCTTTGGTCTGCGATCCTAATTGTTGTGTTATAATTAATCAATTGTTTTTTCGCGAATGATCAAGCTGGGAACTACCTTACGTCAAGTACTTCCCTACCTCCAAAAACCAGACTACGCCACTGGTCTGTTCACATTTGATACAGTAGGCCGCATTTTGTTAGCAATTTTATGAAATTTTGGCTTCTTCAGAGAATTCCTCGAAAAAAAAACATTCGATATTCGCCTTTAAAGCGCCACAAGGGGCTCCACGATAGCCACTATGAAAAAGGTGTTCAGCAATTCAGCACATTTATTTTAATGTGTGTATTTAAAAATTATTTTGGTGTTGGGTACGAAATTCTGCTTTACAAAATTCGCCTTTAGAAAATTCTATTACACAAAATTCTATTTCAAATAATTCTGCAAAAAATTAATTCTGCAGTTAATTTTTCTGCCACAAAAAATTAAGAATTCATTTTTTGAAGAATTTAAAATCTTAGGTTTTGTGATGTGTATACGCACACAGTGTGTTTAAGTGGGAGGTGTGCCTGCGCAAATAGTAGTGCGGAATCCTTACCGTCTAAAAAACGCTTTCCTTTCATTAACCATTTGTCCCCGCGAAATCACAGATTGGTATTACTTCGGGAGGCGGGGTTTGCGAGATGGGACTTTCTTTAAATTATTTTTTTTATTTATTTAATTCTTCATTCAATTATAATGTTATGAACCACTGGTTTTCCTCTCGCTCTCAATGCACCGTAATTTAACCAAAGTTGCTGCTGCGAAGTTGTAAACAGCAGACTAGTAATCATTTCAGAAATACGCATGTTCTGCATTCTCTCCCTTACAGTCCATCCACTTCGGCATATCGTCGTGCCCGAACCTATACAGGTATACCGGAAACATCCATGTCCTTCCATTCATAACTTCATCATGTTGGCGGTTCAAACAAGCATCTATCATTGGTATGAGGCGGAACGTCCATCATCCCTTATCTCGTTCGTTCCAACGTTGTTGCATCCGTCTAACGTTCGGCTAACAGCAGTACTATCTTAGATAACCAACGGCTGTTACTTCCTCAGGTATCCGAAGCCTAAGCACACCATCGTACTTAATATTCCATAGCAATGAACTCAACACCGAATAATAATTATTTACATTATATGAGTTGACAGTTGATGGATTAGTTAAAACAAAAATTATGTTTAAATATATAGAATTTTATAAAACAGAATTTTGCAAAACGGAATTTTTTAAAGCAGAATTTTTCGAGAAACTAAAATTTCGAGAAAATAGAATTTTGTAAAACCGAATTATGCACCGATCCCATTACATTTTGTCCTTGAATAAATAAGGTTATCTTCGTATGTGCTTTGGTTTTAATAATGCACACCAGATGTTAGCCACTTTGAGTAACGATGTTACTCGTATTTATGCATAACAAAGTTGGTAATAAACTTGTACCGTCGCAAGAACCAAACGTCGCAAATCAAATCGATGTAAATCAAAGGATATCAATAAAGTTTTCAAGTAAAAGTTGTAGCTATTGAAATTACAAATATTTTGTTTTTTAGAGCTAAAAAGACTTAGGAAATGTCTAGTATACTTTGACCATTGCCTTTTGCCAATTTTCGGGAAGTTTCATAATTTGATGGTTGTGGAACTTCTGTGGTTTATCGTCGAAAAACTTGGCCAACTGATTTTCTCAGTCCTTTTTGGAAGCCAACTTTAGACCATCAATGGAATTTTGCAAAGATCGAAACAAATGGTAGTCAGAGGGTACAAGTTCCGTGCTATACGATGGGATGCATCAAAAATTCCCAGCTAAATTCACAATTTTTGCCGACTGATGATGGAAGTCCCCTTTCAGTCCCACCATAAACACAGCTTAGCCTTATGGGGCGTCAATTCTTGCTTTGAGGGTTTTTGTGGTGATTCACTTTTCTTTGACCATGATCTTTTTCGAACGAAATGGGTCGATTTCGTTGCGCTTCAGTAGCGGTTTGCTGATGTAAATTCGAACAATCAAATTTTTTATCGATAATTCATGCGGCACTCAAACATCGAGCTTCATTGTGTATCTAGCCTTATGCAAATGGTTTAAAACTGTTTTGTAATCGATATTTAATTCCTTAGCAATGTCATGGCTGCTTAAGTGTTGGTATTCCTCGATTTTTTGTAAGATTTCATCGAAATTTTCAGTGCTTGGTCGACCTGAGCGAGGTGCATCTTTGATGAAGCATTTTATAGAGGGCTGCTGAGATAACACATACGTGAATAAATTATTATTTAAAATTTAAATTTAATTCATTAATCTTTTTTTTAATTTTTCGTACTTTACTGCACAAATTATAAAATAGAAAGAATGCCCAAATAATTATAAAACGAACTTAACTTAATTTTTCTTACGTTGGGATTAGAAAAACAAAATTTTTATTTATCGAATTTGAAGCACTAAAGTATGTTTAATTAATAAAATTTATTTATTTCAAAAATATTTTATTTCCGATGACGCTACCAAAAATGTTCTTGTTGCACAAATAACTTTGAAATGCATAGTATATTCAAGAAAAATATGTGTAAGATTTTAGGTATGTTTTATATTCTGGTTTGAATAAAATATTAATTTACATTTCTGTGGGCATCTTATTAAAGTTTATTGATTAATTTGAATAAATTCCCAGTTAAATAAAATCAGTGAAATTTTCTAGTAAAAATAGTGAAATTTTAGTGAAACCTTTAAGCTAATTTTTCATTTTCAAGAGAAAGATCATAATTTGTCATAAATTAAATTTCTTATAATTAATTAAATGGTGGCCCTACATTAGTATAATTATGTAAAACAAACGATTTCACATTAATAATTTATTTATTGATCTAATCAGTTTCAAAATTTTTATTTAAAATTCAATAAATCGCTTACATTACTTTATTAGCTTCATAAGGGCGTTTTTCACATATTTCCACAGATTTCAAAAGTTTAGCAGCACAAATTATTCCCCAAATATCCACAGTGGCTTGATGACCAGTAACAGTTAATCGTAGAGATGACTAAATGAATTTGAGCATGCCATGTGATTGGGTACTTTTAGAAAAATATTTGTGGTAAAAATCTTTTAGGGTGAACCTCAGGAGTTGAGATATCGATTATACAGCAAAAGACGCCTCCCTTAACAAGTGCAGGGGTCATTTGATAGCCAGTAACAACTGTGGTCATTTGATAGTCAGTAATAGGTAATCGTAGAGATGATAAAGTAAATCTGAGTATGCCATGTTATTGGGTCCATCAATATGGTATTACTACAGAATACAGTATATACAGAAGAAAACCTGCGAACAACGTGTTTTATAGTTTCTATGGGATTATATAAAAATTGATATACATTTTCGCTCTCACGTTCTATGTATGTTGGTAAATGTTTAGTGTAATGTATTGTATCTTTAACTTTAAATTATATACGTTTTTGATTTTTAAGAGTAAAAATTTTTTATAATGATGCAAACTCTAAAAAATCGAGATAATATACAAGTGCAACGGAAGTAGGATTCTAAAATGATTTTTTGACCAATTAGGATGAAACGTTGCTATTTCTTAATCGATTTTGATGAAAAGGATTTTTTGTTCCACAGAAATGGGATTCTAATATGTTTATACGATGATGTTCTGGAGGGTGGGCAACAGAGATCAGAAACAAACAAAATCTTTAACAAATTAAGATGAATTTCTGGAATACGGCTAATTAGAAAGGAATTTGGCCACTTCTTAACCGATTATGAGGAAATTCGACATTTACTATGGAAATTGGATTATAAATTAATTTTAAAATGAAGTTCTGGAATTTGGAAAAGTAGAATAGTACTTGGCTATTTCTTAAACGATTTTGGTGAAATTTGATATGTTCGTTGGAAATGTGATTATAAAATGGTAAGTAAGATCGAACTTCACTATTCCTTAACCGAGTTTGATGAAATTCGATATGTGCGTTGAAATGGGATTCTAAAATGATTTTTAGATGAAGTTCTGAAATTTTTTAGATGAAGTTCTGAAATGGGATTCTAAAATGATTAGAGAATAAAGTTCTGGAATGTGGCCAAGTAGAATGGAGGTTGGGTATTTTAACTGATTTTGACAAAACTAGACCGTTACGATAGAAATGGGATTCTAAAATGATTTTCAGATGAAATTCGGGAATATGGCTAATTAGTATGAAGCTTGGCTATTTTTTAACCGATACAACACGTTCCACGGAAAAGAGATTCTAAAATATTTTGTAGATGGAGTTCTGGAATATGACCAAGGAACTTAGATATTTCTTAACGATTATGAAAATTTAAGTCAAACTATAAATTTTCCTGTGGTCGTTAATCCAATAGAATATAACTTTGGAAATCACTAATCATTAATCATCAATGGTATATTGGTAACACGTTTGGACTTTTCGGTATGTTCGTGATTAATTACCGTCCAAAAGTTAACATGGCTACGAGTAGCAGCAACTTCTCTATTCCTATAAGAAAACCATTGAATTTCCCCATATTCTCATATCTTTAGAAAATTCTCGAAACATAATTTTCTAATTGGCAGAAAAGTAAATTTGTATTTACAGAACGAGTGGCAAAAACGTACGAATGCTTAACTTAATTCAAAGCCATTTCCAGAAACACAGGGACATCTACTTAAATATATGAAATTGTTTTAAAGAGTACAATAAAAAAAACGCTTTTTTCACTTGTAAACTGAATGCATTCTTCAACAATTATTTTTTTATATTTTTTTTGATTCAAGCCGCTCGTTAAATATCTTTCTAAAAATTTGAATATGTGCCTTAGAAATTTCAATTAATAATCAGAAGGCGCACTTAATGATCCAAAATTTTCATCATTTTTGTAATTTTTCATAAACATGAAATATTCCGAATTTATTATTAAATGTTCTTTTTCATTTTTAATCCATTTATCTTTACACCTCTGGCAAGTTTGTTTTGCAAGTCGTTTGAAAATTAAATATCCCATGTAATATCTTGCAGAGCAATCACCAAAATTTAACTGCTGGGTGTTACTTGTTTCAATTTGATTTAATATTTCAGTGTCATATTCCGGTTGAGATGAGATATCAATAGATTGGTTCTCTTCAATATTACTTAAGTTATCAGCTTCCGTAGTTAAAGCAACCGTAGTAAAAGAGGAGTCACTTGAAATTATTAAGAAGTCCTTTATTAGTAATTCATCAACATCCTCGTCGCAATTCTTAGAAGCTGAATTTAATAAAAAATTTATATACATACTTACATAATTTGCCCTAACAAATCATTAAATTCCTTTAAAGTTGGATTTCGGCGATTACCTACCCCGTCAGATAAATTTTCAATAGGATCTTGATTAGGCGTCTGTCAATATGAAAAATATTTGGGGATTATTTATCATTAAATCATTTAATAGTTGCGTAGTTCCGTTTATTGTTTGGATCAATCCTTTTAAACAATATATCGTTTTACGATTAATTGGTTGAATCGTTTGTATGTAAGAAATCATTTCGATTAAATTTGAATAAAAATAATTATTTTTCTGTAAAGAGCTTTTATTTTTATTTTTATCATTTAGAAGTCTGCTAGATAAATAACTGCAAGATAAATAACATCCAAAAAGAAAAGAAAACCCCTTTAAAACAAACCGCATCAACAAAATCATTATTTCAGAAAAAATATATTCCAAAATTGGTTTTAGTTTTCATTGTTTTCATACAGGAGATTTTAAATATAAAATATGTATGTGTGTGTATATTATCCCTGACAAAACTAACAAAACTGTTTAATATAAGCCGTCTCGTTCCCTCATTATGTATTCATGCATATTTTTTTATACTATACGTTTACGTTTGTTATTTTATGTTTTATATTTTTTAGAAGAATGCGAAAAAAGGAAAGAAATATATATAGTGCATATATATATTTCTCGCTTCCTTACAACCATCACAAAATAACACGTTTTGAAATTTCGAATGACATTTTTTGTACTGAAGTTACTGCTCTCATATAATCTTATGTCAAAACGTTAAAATACGACGGTAAACAGCTTTTATATAATTTAAATGATGTATCAGAGAGCAACAGAAAAAAACTAAAATGATGAATGAAACGATGAACTCCGAGACATGGGTCGTTTGATAGGCAGTAACAAGGGGATATGAAATCGGCATTTGGTGATATGAAATCGGCATTTGGGGCATGAAATCGGAAAGCGACGAGAATTTTGAAAATCAGGAGAACCCCACCAAAAACAACCCCTAAACACCCCCGAACATCCCCCTCTACACCCCTCTTCCCCCTAAATAGCCTCCTCAATACCTCTCGACAAACACCCCACTAAACACCTCTTCCCAAACATCCCTCCCCAAACACCCACTCCCCAAACACCCACTCCCCAAACACCCACTCCCCCCACACTGACATTTGAATTGTAAAAGGTTGAATTTGGGTAAACTTGGAGTGCAAAACGTATTTTATAAACAAATAAACACAGCACACACTAAAATCTTTATCGTTTGATGTCGAAAGCTTAGATTTCAAACGAGTTTAGCAAATTTTCTTTTAAATCTAAATATACAGCCAGAACCTAAAGTCATTTTTATTTCTATGGAGTCAGATTACATGTCATTACTCGGAGATTCACCTTAACCAAACGAGAAGAAATTGTTGGGCCTGCCTTAAGGAAATATTTAATAGCAACAGGAACGATTTCTTCTTTCACTAAAAATTAGACAACCGCCTCTTCTTAAAAATTTCCTAGAAATGTACCGTTTTTCAAATTTGAAAAGGTGGTGGTCTACCTTAAGTTTCGTCTGAGCTATCTATCTTACCTTGACTTTGAACTAATATACTACAGATAAATTTCGTGGACCCCAACAAGCGTGGGCTCCCCCCTAACTGCGGGTGTTGCGAGTACCTTTGAAACCAAACAATTTTGAAAAAGAAGAAGAAATATATATTGATCCATGGGAAAACGAAACCAAAATCGGATTTGGATTTTTCGCAATAACTTCCAAATTTCTGCTTTACTCTAGCCAAAATCTTCTGGATCTTTATTGAATTCAGCAATGCGCAACGCTGTTTTTAATTTTAAAAATTCAAAAAATTACGTAATTGCTTAGAAAACGAGAATTAAATTTTTTAAGCCAATTAACTTAATTTTCCGAATTTTTTAAATGACAAATAGCATAAATAGGTCAAGGGCCAAGAAGATTTTGGCTAAAATAAGGCAAAAACTTGAATTATTGTGATAAAATTAAATGCAAATTTTCGTTTTGTTTTACTTTTACTGTGGGTTTAGAAACTCGAGCCGTTCTCTGATACAGTAGTAGAGAGGCATTCAATCAATCAATAATTCCAACTTCCAGGTGGAAATCGTTTATAAAATTATACTAAACTCAATACTATTATTATGTGATGATATATTTTCTATTAAAAAACGTACACTTTTCCATTTTGTAGTTTGATTTGACTGATTCTTAAATAAATCGGATTTTTGTTGATTTAAATCGGGTTTAAATAAAAAAAATCGATTTTTTTAAAATAAAAATCAGACAAAATTACAAACCCTGTCGACCAAACATATCACGAAGAGAATTTTAGATCTTTTTTCGGTGGAGGCTGAGATATTAGATACGCTGACGACTATAAGTGATTGGTTTTAACAGAATTCGTTAATTAATTTTAATTTCAATTGTATTAGAGACCACAAGGTAACGACGAGATACTGTAGGTAAAATATATTGCGAATTAAGTTGATGTTCTTGATGTTTGTAGTGTTTGATTTATTTTTTAAATAAGTAATGTGATTAGGTGGCAGCAAATTTTATTTAAATTATTTTGAATTTGGTCTGCAAGCCTAGGCTACCATAAACATTTTGTAATCTGAAATGTAATTATTTCAATAGGATTTCATTATCTCTTACATTTTTCTATCTACACACTATACACATAACAAATACGAGTTGATTTTTATTTAGTTTTACTTTTCAACATTTAATACAATAACGAGTGATTCATTAAATAATACAAGTACTTTTGTTTACAGTCAATTAAATCACTATGAACGTTGATTGAAAGCAATCAAATATATTTTTTTGTTTTTTATCGAGTTTAGTACATGCATATACATACATATAAAGTTTTATTTTATCGTTTAGTTAAAATATTCAGAATTAATAATAAATATATCATGGCCCTTTTTGAATACATATTAAAAAAGGTTAGTAAATCACTTACATACATATACTAATGTATTCCGAAAATTTTGAATTATTCAACATACAGAACAAAAATCATGTTTCAGAAAGAGTAAAAAAATTTTACTATAGAAACTTTACTTTTAAACTTGTTTATAAAATAAAACCACAAACTAAAAAAAATTAAAACTTTATTTGGTTTCTCTCAATTTTTCGGAAATAAAGTTTTAATAAAAAATAAAAATTTCATTAGAAAACGATTTAACTTTATTGTTTTTTTTAACGCACTAACGCTTTAGTACTAAAATAGATTAGAAAATGGCAATTCGTAACAAAATTGTATATTTAAGGTATGTAGCTACATAAGAATATATATAAGAAATCGTTTCGATTCAAGGATGATGTATTTTTTCAATATTTTTACTAAGAACTTAATATAAGGCTTCCTATCCTATATGAGGTATTATTTTAAAATATAATACTTTCGACACATGGTTGCTCGGGGAACTTAACACACGTCATACCCGAATCTAAGAATCAATCGTATTTACATCTGAAATTCTTAACCTAATAAATCACTCATCACCTAAGTATGTACATCAAATATGTTATTATTATATTCAGCACAAAAAAATGTGTATTGAACACATTTTGTGTATTCGCAATTAATGCGCGGTGCCGGTGACGTACAAAAAGTGACTTATGAAAACATTCTTAATCTTATTAACAAAAAATAAAAAATAAAACAGGAAAGTAAATATAACAAAAAATAAATATAAACAGAACAGATGATAGATATTTTGTTTGTATTTCAGCATGTTTTTATTGAAACACCTGGATGGTCTTTGGTTTAGATAGCGAGCCGTAAATAATAAGTCCATCGTTGTCGTCATACAATAAATATTATGTATACATAATAATATGCATGAATAACTAAAAACTTGTTGAATCAGAGATAGTATTACATATATTTATAATCAATAGTTATACATTGAAATAAATAAACTCCAATCGTTAGGATAGATCAAGAATATGTTACATACTAAATTACTAAGTAACCCTATAAAAATAAAAAAAACGTTTCTTCCATATAACACTTAATCTTAAAATTAATTTAATTTTCATGTATTAAAAATTACCCAATAAACAATTCAACGGATATTTCAACCTACATAAAACTAAACGATTAAGTTGATTACTACAAATTCTGTATACATATATACATACATACATTATATAGGAGTTTGTGTAGTAGCAAAACATAAAAAAAATATGTTTAAAGATTATACCAACTAAAATACTATCTATCCACCATATGAAAATAATTTGGTTTAGAAAACCACGGAAAATGTTTTTTTTTTTTTAAAATTATGTATATGTGTGGCTGTGTGTGTTTGGTAACCAAAAATAAACTCTAATTGAGAATAACAAAATTAAATTAATTTGATTAATCATCCATTGAATTTTTTGAAATGAGCAAAATGAAAAGAAAATTTCTATAATTATTTAATAATAAGAAAATACAATAAAGTAAAACACAAACATTTCAATTTACACTTATCGAGCCTGACATATATGTCGATAGTGAAACTAAAGTTGAACAAATTAATTATTCATGTTCTATATACTTATGTATGTATATGGTGGAGAATATAGGAATAATATAAAATAAACAGACACACCTGATTCATGCGATTTAATTATTACACTTTAGTTTATTGTTTATTGATCAGGTATGGCCAAACTGTGAAACGTCTGTATACCTAAGAGGCGTTCAATTTTGGTGATTTCCATCCAAGAACATTATCACACTCATATAAAATATTCTGAATTTGTAATTTGTAAATTTTGTTAAATTTTAGTATTATATGAAATTCTGAAATTAAATTAAACTTTGTTATTTTATGAAATTCTGAAAATTGTTTGATGAAACATCTAAACTTTACTAAAAAAACAAAAATTAAGGTTGAGTTTTCAATCTTAATTCTAAAAATTCTTAAATTTTTAGATTTTTACCAATTGTTGGATATTTTAAAGTTGGTGAAATTTAAATGGAAATGGAATTCACACGAAAAAAGTCGCCGGTGTTAGTATAAAGCTATATAAATTTTCGAGTGAAATGACGTATTTGATTAGAAAGTCACCCGTGATTTTTTAAGGACGATTTTCATGAATATGGACTCTTGGAAGGAATTATGCCGCAACTACTTAAAAATTACCGACAGTAACTTTTTTGATAATTTCGCAACAGAAGAACTTGACGGAATTCATTTTTCCTCATCTTTTTTCAAACATTACTAAACATTTTCTCGCCCTCAAGTTCTTCTGTTGCGAAATTACCAAAAAGTATTACTGTCGGTAGTTTTTAAGTACACAGTAGCCTGATGTAACTACAAGCTAAAATAAAAAACTCATTTTTCGGGTTAGTAATCAAAAGTCTAAAATTGTATATTTAATTAGCAACAAATTTATTTTGTCTTGATATTTTTCAAATGTTCCCCGTAGCAAACGAAAATAGAAAAAAAAACATTGTGAACAATATAAAGAAAATCCTATGGTTGAAAACTCACTCACTTTACCTGTTAATCTGACTAAAGGGGCAGGTCGGAAAGAAGGAGTTTTGGATATAAGGCACCACAAAAAAAAAAAATTAATTAGATATGTTGAAATAAACCTAATATTCTCTCGGATAGCGGTAGAGAAAAAATATAATACTTCGAAGGCAACTGTATGCAAAATACGATTGCAAGCTGATCGAAAGTCGTATCATGTGATAAAAGTTTCAAAGTGTTCTGATAAAAAGAATGAAATATCCAAATCAGGAGATCATATGTTACAGGACTCTGTCTTGACAAAATTTACGGGCTAGTTAATCCACACATCTGCTCACAGTTGCGACCGGCAAATTAAAAAGGAAGGCGTGTCATTAAAGACGACAAAGCAATGCTTAATAAATGGAAAAAATGTGTCAATAGAGTTACTCCAGAGCTTCTGCACATCATGAAGGGGTTTCATTAAGGTAAAGTATGCTGGTTCTTCCGTAATGAAGAAATTAAATTTTACTTTTGAATTGGTTAGTAGCCAAATAAAGCGGGTTTTAGAAAATAGGTGCATAAAGTTTACAAGTTTTTGATTTCCTTATGCAGTGAAATCATCGGTATAACAAATTTGATTCGATAAAATGGAAATTTTGTTATATTATGGAAATGCACTATGGCTAACCAAATGAGCTATTAGTACCAAATGAGCCATTTTCTTATTTTAGTTCTTAATAACTCATCTCAATCTCAAAACTAATCGTTTTTTTCAATGTCATAGCACCATCCCTTATTCAATTACCTAAAATATAGCATCGGGGTTAAATTTTGCAGCTGAAAATTTCCCAAATGAAAAATCCAATTTTTGCTTATGATAACTGAACAAAAATTCTTGAAAAACAAAAATAATCGTAGTCATTTAGCCGTTCCCTCTCTCCTTCCCCTTTCTTCTTTTGGTGAACTTTATCCTTCTCCCAATATATCAAGGTGAAAGAACTGAATTTATTTACGGTAACATTTTCCGAATTTCGAATAAGTAACTGTGAAAATTGTAATTGCGCAACGCTTAAACATCCTACACTTGCACTTACAATTATTGTACTTTTACATTTACTCATACGAGTCACATATTGACTTGTACATGCACCAATATTAACCCTTCCACAAGCACTTACACATAAACTGAGGCAAACACTTACCCATTTACTTATATATTTTTACTTAAACAAAACAATTAGACTGAAAATTTCACTTACACTTACTAATAAATACACATTCAGAATTATGTTATCCTTAAAGCATTAAAAATAAGAAAAGCTTGATGAAACAAATTCAAAAAAATTCCAGAAAAGCTTTTTTGACGCTTACTTGGTAAGTTTGAAGAATCGGGGCAACAAAATATGAAAATAACTGTCCAAACTTCCTGAGTTACTTATCACTTTTAAAAAAAAAGGCGTGTCAGTATCATTTTACTATTTATGTACTGCAACAGAAAATTGAAGTGAGTACCTACTTGTCACTTTTCTTTTCGATGCAATGCACATTTAAAAAAAATTGTGTTTTTTTGTGTGACGATGAGCTTAAGTATTACAGAATCTCTTGGACGCCCTGCTTGCTACTCTAACATATGAGAAAATGATCACATCATATTGAAGACTTAACGACTCCAAGCACGCTTTGGTAAATAACTTCCGATGCAGGCAGGTAGAATTTATTGTTTGTATTTACCCACTATGAAAAAGGAAAGTAGTTTTACTTTCACTAAATAGATAAGGGTCCTGTTAGTATTCTGACAACTGTTTTGTAGGGTGCACGTTGCATTAAAGTGTTGTTCCTAACCTCTAAAATGGAGAGTCACAAAGTGCACATGCATATGCAGTGTAAACGGTGAAGGACTAATAACTGATTGGGCAGTTAGAAATAGGTTTTTAGAATTTCGTTCTGGAGATACGACCTTAAAAGGCGAAGCGAGGGTAGGACGTCCTTCTGACTTTGACGATGTCCTTTTAAAGCCAAAGTCTGCTGGTATCTTCCGAAACGATCCGTGACCAAAGACCAAGAGAATTTTGCTTCAATAGAAGGAATAATAGTGGCATATAACACTAAATCAATCCTAAGAGCTGGTAAACTCAAACTTTTACTGGCCATTCTTACACTGAGAACCAATGAACTTTCACAGAATACAGTAATTTGTTTATTAGCGATTTCCCGTAAAATAGATGAAACACAGCACATCAAAGGGCACCAAAATGGTGAAGTAGTTAAATTTGGCAATTTTAGTCCATTTATATTTCATGGGAATCGCTAATTTTCGCCGGCGTAGCTTGTGGTTTCGGCGGATAGAGAGAAGATCAGGTAGACGTTTGTTTCGACCATAAGATTTTTCCTTTAACGTGATCCCACAAAGAAATTGGGAAATAACGTTAATGCTCGATCAGCTAGCAAGCAAATTTACTTGTCAAAAATATAATTATTCGATTAATTTTACCATCAAATTTGAATTTGATGTAAGTCAAGACATCTACTAAAGGTAAAAATTGAAATGAAATTATTTTATTTGGCATTCAAAAATCCCTTGCCTGCTAGGCTTTCAAGCATCTATCCAGCAAAGAAAATAATGTTTGCTTTAAAGATAATACAAATGGAGAATGTTTGTAGAGCTCTAATCGATTTTTCATTAAAAAAAAAAAGAAAAATTAAACTGGCGAGTTCCACTTATGAATATCTTCTTTCAGGGCTGTGGAATCGAAGCCCCGCGGAGTTTATGTTTATTTAGGAGCCGGAGTCGGAGCGGCAGCCAAGTGAAGTTGACAGACTCCAGCTCCGGATTCTTGTTAGTTTTTATTCCTATTTTCCAGTTCTCCCACGTAGCTTAATTATTTATATACATTCTGTCAAAAAAGTACCGGAAATTGTTAAATAAAACACAAATTTTATGTTCAATCGTAAAAAATTATTTTGTCGCCCTTGTATTCCACATTCATTATACACACATATGCCACCGTTTTTCCAATCATCGAAAAAAATTTTAAAGGCACTTTCCTGGAGTGGAGGGTTTTCAGTTCGTGCACCGAATTTGGTTTTATGGCTTCAATGGAGTCAAAACGGGTTCCACAGATCAGCAATTTGAGTCTGGGAAACAGTCACCTGGTGCTAAATCAGGCGAATGTGGTGGTTGATCGATCGATGGTATTTATTGAGTTGTTGGCCTTATATTCGTTCAGAATCGTTGCTCAGTGTGATGGCACATTATCGTCGTGTAAAATCCACGAGTTTTTTCCCATCGGTCACTTTTCGTTAGAAATTTCGTTTGCAACAAAAAATTTAAGGCAAACTCTTTGTTCAATTAGTTCGTTCATCGTAAAAATCGCCGTGCACTAATGAGGTCGACTGACTTAATCAACTGCTGTAAACAAGCTGGCTGAGAGATCGCGCTCAAAGTTGGCATCATAATGAAAAACAGTCCTTCAGCGCGGGCATTTTAAATTAATAATTCCCGGTACTTTTTGACAGAATGTTTGCATTAGCGTGGTTAAAATTGGAATTCCAAATCGTATTAGACTATGTTAGGGTTTCTTCTCAGGAAATCTTCGTCTTTTTTAACTCTCGAAATCTCGAGAAATGTAATTTTAAAGTTTTCGGGGGGAAATTTGGGTTGAGGTTTTCGAGAAATCTCAATTTTTCCGATTTTATACTAAGCACGCAAATCTAATTAAATATTTTGTCATCACGTTTCACAGGGACTTATGGAATCTGAAAAATTTCAAACATGTGGAGGAATTTGCAATCGGTGATAAATCAATAGAAACTTTGACCGGTTAGAATGCTTTATTGTTAACAGCAAAGGGCATACTAAAATTTGCATTTAAAACTTTTCAAATCAATAATCGCGCCTTATCGCTTGGGATGTCAAGGAAGAGATGAATAATCCTCATCGCAATCCTACGGTAACTCTTCTAGAGCTGGAAATAAATAGCCATACCTGAAAATATTTTATTTGCGTAGATTTCAACTCAAATATGGAAGATTGCGATTTTAGCCAGAAATCGATATTTTCCGCTCGTTGGCAAAATATTTGTACGTTTATGAAGCAACTGAATCGCAAATAATTGCTTTAGTTTATTTATGTGTTTTTGTAAAAACAAGGTAACTGAAATTGTCGAGTTATTTCCATTTTTAACTCAAAATCGGCGAAAATGCGGTTAATTTGTTTAAAAAAACACAGATTTGTTTGTATCGTAGGAATAATTAGGAAAAGCAGAAATGGATATGAAATAAATCTGAAGAAAAAAAAATTAAAAAAGTTACTATCATTAGGCACAAACCCATCTTATTCTATGTACTTTGAGCACCAGCTCGTTGACAATAGAAAGTAATCAAGAGGCAAAATAAAATTTACCATAACAATAAATACTAGAGGTATATTCCATGAATGATCCGAGCCCCGTCTTTGAACAGATGATTTTCTCCAGCAACCACAGTTTAGAGATGACGTATTGTTATTCGTCCGGCCTGTTAAGAAAACGGTGAACTGATTTCTTATGAAATTGAAATGTAATATCAGATTATTGACTTTATAGAAAGCTATCCTTGGAATAAAATTGTGGCTTTACTTAAATGCTTTCCCGGATAAATAGCCAAATATTGTACAGAATAGGCTAATATCGTATACCAGCTTAGTTCCTGAGTCGTACGTATATGTAAATTAGCAACTCTATGCCTGGCAGGGTTGGAAAAACCCCGGGTTTTTAAAAAAAAAAACCGACCCTTTGGGTTTTTTCGGGGTTTTTTAGGTGGGTTTTTTATTCAAGTGTTAAAATTCAATTACAAAATTAACTTTTTTTCACCTATTTGTATGTTGGTTTTATATTGAAAAGACAAGGATGATTCTATTTGTTTACATTTTTTAATATTAGGATTTAATGGTTTGTGTGTGGTTGTTGAAAATGGAAAGGTTTTGTTTTTTCAATTCATTTTAAAATCTAGAGATATTTTCTTCTATGATTTTAAAACCAAACCTATGAAACATATTAAACATGCAAATTAACAAAAATTGTATTACAGTAAATTGAATTTTCATTAATAAACTTATAAATCAAAACTTCCAATTTTACATTTATGGGAAACAGAAAAATGTTCACCTCTCTTGTACAAAGAAAGCTTGTATTTCTACTTTACGGCTTTGATATGTTAATATGGCTATGCAAGAAGAAACCAATATGTAATCAGAAACAAGTTTATCAATTATATTATAAAAATTTTCAGTTTGATTTTGCACGATAAAACACGATTGCACAGGAATCAGGAATATTTTGAATATCGAAACAATATTTGCTTCTCGATCATATTTTACTTTGTGCCTGTTCACACAGTATGTAGTTAAAATTTTCATCATCTTCTTGTTTCTGGCTTATAAGCTATGGTAGAGGAACAACTATTTGTGTTTCATTTATATATATGCTCCTTCCATTTTCTAGTGTTAGTTCAATTTTTTAGAAATCATGTTTAATCGTGTCTTGAAAAGGAAAATACTCCAATCATTATTAAAGTGAATTTTAGTGAGGAATGTTGTGAGTTTATTGAATCGTATATTTTAAAACTAAATAAAACTAATGTAAGTATGTACATCTAATTAAAACAAATAAATATTTAGTAGTAAAATACAGGATTGAATTTTCAAATATTCCCCATAGAAATATAGAATGCCTCGAGGAAGTGGACGTAAAAATGCTGCTGAGTTGAATAACGTAGTCCATATCGAAAATTCTACAAAAGTAAAGTGTATAAGCACTGTGATCGTGAAATTAGCAACAAAGTAGAGCGCATAAGAGCACATTTATTAAATTGTAACAAAAAAGTTACAACATGCGATAGTGATATGGATACTGATACTGACATTTCAATTGGAAATACGTCTCTTACTGCCACTAGTAGTCATCAGCAGAAGAAACAAAAAACCAAATATGGTACTCAATCATCTATGATAGAATTTTCAATTAAAACTATACTTTAAATCAAAAAGAAAAATTGGACAAAATTGTGGCAAAATTTTTTTTCGCGAATAACATTGCTTTTAACGTGGCTGATAACAAATATTTTAAAGAAATGATAGAATCTCTACGACCTGGATATTCTGCCCCTAGCAGAAAACCACTAGCTGATAAGCATCTTCTTGAAATTGATGAAGAAATAACCGATCATTTAATAACTGAATTGAATTATTCCAGTTTGATACTCATTTTAGATGGATGGACGAACACTTCAAATGATCCACTTATCGCGTGTTCAGTCCATACCGGTTGTAATAGTTTTTTAATAAGTGCAGAGGACACCGGGTCCGAAAAAAAACTGCTGAATATTATGTTGCTGGGGCAGAAAAATCAATTGACTTCATAAAAACTAAATACAATAAGGAAATTTGGCCTTTTGCACGGATAACGAAAACAAGATGGAAAAATTGAAGGATATTTTAGAGGAACGCCATGGGATTTTTTCTTATGGGTGCTCAGCACACATGATCAATCTTCTATACAAAGATATAATTCCAGTAGAAGTCACCAAACAAATAATAAGTGTACAGAAATACTTTAGAAATCACCACCAGCCACATAGATGGTTAAAAGAAAAACATGGAGTTATGCCTCAACTACCAATTGATGTAAGGTGGAATTCTTATGATGATTGCTTAACAACATTTATTGCTAATTTTCACCTCTATTCACAAATAAGATCAAAGCGAATGAAAAGTGTACTCACTCCGGCTCACTATTTAGCAAACATGATGCATCCAAAATATATGGGCAAACTGCTTAATGAAGAAGCTGAGAGCGCAGCAGAAGACTGGATAAGCCAAAAACCCCCTACCTTTTTGGCACACTGTTTGGCATTTAAAACTAACGATGGAGAATACTTCTCAGAATCTATGTTCAAACCGGAGGTGCTCGAAAAATTAAAGGAAAAAAAAATGGTGGAAAATATTACACGTCAAAAACGAAAAATCTTCAAAGTTGCCTGAACATTTTTGCAATTTTGTTGAATCACTAATGAACTGGCCAGCAAACTCGGCTTCAATTGAAAGAATTTTCTCAACCTACGGTTTAATTTGGAATAAACTGAGAAACCAACTTGGTTTCGAAAAGGCGTTATCTCTAGTCAAAATTTATCGGCACTTAAGATCTGAACCACAAGATTGATAAATTCCAAAGTTATTAATTTGAATTTATTTATTTTTTTTATTATTTAGTGAATTATTTATATTGTGAATGATAAAATTTAACGGCCGAAATATAAATTACATACTCACCGTCGAATTGATACCACCTGTTGGAGTATAACCTAGTTTACCTTGTTATATTATTATCTGAAAATAAACCACTGTTAGAGTAGGGTTATATCATACACACTAAGTCTAATCCCAATAATGGTTACGGTAGTGGGGCGGTTGGCTCACCCTCACACGTCGGGTGCGTAGATACATCGATATTATTTCGTCGGAGACCGATGTGTTGTTCTCAGGTGTTTCGTCGTAGACTGAGAAATCCTCTGTGATGCATCACCCGGGCACGTCGTTCTGATACGCAGCGATGTTGCGAGACCACACGTTACACATTCACAAGACTTCCACTATCTCACAGACCAAACGCCTACACCACCACCCCCCCTGCATTATACACACAATACCATACACCATCATACACACATTACCCAGAATATAACATAACCCTACCTGATTTGTATTTTATTATTTTTGTAACTATCGTAGTTACGTGCACAACACACTGTCACTTCACCACTGTAGGGTGGTTTTTTTTTGGGTTACCCAGTCTGAAGCCAACCCTGGTGCCTGGGGCCCTCAATATTTCAACTCCATAGTCTTACCTAAGCCATCTTATCATCGACTATTGTTCACCTAACTTCACCGAGCCTCATGAGGTTTCCTACCAATAAGGTTTCACAGGTTGGGTTGTTAATCCAACGTCAACCCCCTTTAGGAGCACCACAAACTTTCACACTTAAGCCTAATCTTTAACTTAGTTTCTAGTTATAGTAATATCGATTCTTCCAAATTTATATTATTTACAACTCCGTTCATCCATTTTTATAACTTCTAAAAGAAATTTTAATGTCGCATCGTACTAACGAAATACGTTACACTTTATTTCTAGTTAACGTTAGCAATCTTTCTGAACTGCCAATGTTTTATAATTGCACAAACGTAAATTATAATTGATCAATCTCTCGATGGAGCTAATCCGACTATTAAAATACATTTTCGTGAAACAATTTTATTTGCCTTATATCCTAGACAGACTGTGGTTTAATAAATCCGATTTAGCTAAACTAGTTTAAGTTTCTTTGCAAAAAACAAAGGGATTAGCTAAATCGAGGTTGACACACTGCGGCTAATCTCGAAAAATTCACTAAATCGATTTTATTAAATCGCAGTGTGTCTAGAGTATTACAGTACTTGTAAGAGATTACTTGATACTTGTTCATAAACCTCACACTTTTTTTAAAAAAATTCTTAATTTTCGGCATTATACGAAACATTTGTTTATACAGGATTTACAATAGAATTTAGGGGCTTGACCAGGGTTTAAACAATTCAAATCTAATAACGATCGGAATATTTTCAGAGCTGAATGTCGTCGCATTTAATTTATTTGAAGAAAGCTACATACATAGTATTTCATTCCGCTAATCGATGTCTCGAAATGATTTAGGTACATAATTGAATTTGAATTGAAGAAATATTTTTAAATTTAAGATTATTTTACTATAAATTAAAAATTATAATTTCAAAGTGTTTGAATCATAAATTATTAATTTTGTTAATTTATATACTTAAAAATGTTTAAAATTGGAAATCTAATTTGATTTAGGGTTAGGCACGCACATTTACGACTAACGTTGCTTACTCGAAATTTGTCGAAAGTAACTTTTTGGGTAATTTCGCAAGAGAAGAACTTGACGGCAAGAAGTTTGTTAGTAATTTGTAGCGCCTTGTTTAAGTGTGATGCCTTGTTATAAATGGTTATCAAAAGCTTCTGGTTGTATCGTATGATACAACAGCCGTGCGACTTTTGTGTCTTGGGTATCCTACCCCTAAGATTTATGTGGTTATAAAATTTTGAGTGGCCAGACAGCTCAACTAGGTTGGTAACTTTTTTTTGAAAGGATATGGAAATATAGTACATAAATAATTTGTTAAATTAGGGATTAATCTTCCTTTTTTTGTTAAGTAAAAGTAATTGAATAATAACTCAAAGATTTAGCGATAATGTACACATTTCCAGTCTATGCAACAAAATCGTGTTAGATTCAAATTCATCTTGTCTAATTCATCGATAATTTTCCTTTGGCTTTCACCAACTCTTTTCAACTATAAACCAAAGTTTATCGGATATACCAACAGAGCATCAAATTCTTAAGAATTTAGAGAAAAATAATTTTGCAAAATATGCATGTTATATAGGATAAGACGAGTTTTAAACAAATTTAATGAGATATTTTTTTTTGTGAACCTCGACCTACTTGTCAAACCCAACATAATCTAAAATACGACTTTATAAGTAGTAAACGATCAAGTCATGGTGACAAATGAAATTTTATTAAAACAAAACTTTTAATTTTCAAAACAATGGATCTAGGTTAATATAGGGCTAAACCGTTTCTTGGGAATTTCAACATAATTTTATTTTGAGTGGTTAGTTCATATATACACATAGACGAGATTAAAAATAAAAAAAAACATAATTTCTATATATAAATTGAGTTGAAACATAAAATTAAACTTCAAGTTTTGTATTCTGCATAAATTGTCAATTACAATTTCCAACTATATTTAACAAAACGCTACTATACTCTTACAGCAAGTTCTATATGTGCTATATACACACATTTTATGCAAATTCACTATGTAAAGTAAACATATTACAAGGAAATTGTTTTACTTCAAATAAAATAAAATAAAATTTACATGATAAATTACAACTCGAAAAAAAATAAAAACGGAAAATTGAAAAGAAAAACTTTTTAAATATTCGTGCCAGACAGTTTTTGTGTGCTTGTGATGCTTGTTAGGAAAAATAAAATAAAAAAGGATACAAAAATAAAAATTTGTGATGAATGATTCTTGAGCAATTTTTTGACAACATAAAATCAATTTGCTTTTTTCGTTTCTTTCATTCAAGGCAAAGGATTTTTTCTTGTGTATTATCCTTATATCTTATTCGCGAAATCATTTAGTTAAACGTAATTTATTTAGAACGATCGATCTCTGCAATAATTGATACTGGGAGGGTTTTGTGTAGAAATGGGACTACAATTGAGTTCAATAACATTATGTAATATGGGCGCGAACATTTTATTCTAATTATCTTTTATTCTTCTATACAAAGGTATTCACTTTCACTTATAAAACGTTGTTTAAGAAGAAAACAGTTTTCACTTAATCAATTCTATAATTTTTTGACATTTAAATATTGAATATATTTTCACCGGATTTGTTCCTTTGGGCATATGTGAACAAGAAATCGTTCTCCAAGATTTGCTAAATAAAATTATATTTTCTTGTGTTGGATTTCATCAACAAACACAATTTGGATTAACCATGGCATTACTCTGTGTTGACGCTTAGATGGACAACTTGTGAACAACAGAATAAAACACTACAACTATACAAATTTATTATATACATTTATTATTATTTATCGTTAATGTATCCACTGGCTAAATTTTGCAGTGTACCAAACGTTATACCAATTGAATGGGTGATGAACACCATTTAAAAATTTGCAAGTGGAACTACTCTAATCGATGCATACTTCATTATAAACTGTCATTTTTTTATATAAACAATTTGCTTGAAAAAAAAATATTAATGGAATTGCAGTTTAGAGGTCGAACAGAGGACATTGTATCTAAAATTAAATAAAAGAAAAATAATAAAAAAATTTAGCATCTGAAAAAAAGGGCAAAATTTAATTTTTTTATTTTGGGATTACGACGTGATACATTTTTCAAAATGGGGCTTGTAGACGTGTGTTAGAAACACAACACCGGACACACAACATAAAATTGGTGCCGAAACCCGGGAATCGAGGAATGATTTCCACTTCATAAAATTACATTTCTCAAATTACAATCAATTTGTGTAATTTGAGGACAATCCAACCGGACATTCCACAAGGCTGAACATCTGGATTATCCAACTGGACATTCTACAAGACTGAATTATCTGATAAAAAAAAAATGAGTGCTCCGAAAATTGATCTAGAAGCGATAGTGCATCATCAAACCGCGTTACACGCGTCGTTAAAAAGGTGCTTATCAACTATAAAAAGGACGCAGAACCACGGAAAACGCAAATTTACTATCAAAAACAAATTGAAAAAGTGAATATTCTGTGCAGTGAATTCCGTTCAAACGATAAGGAATTAATTCTAAATAAATATTCCTGCGAAAGTGATTATTTTACGAAATAAGTGTCGGAAAAGTTTGAATAGCTGTATTTGGATACAATTTGTGTTTTAGAAAACGATCATGATAAAAATTTTACAGTCGAATCTTCGCAAAATCAAACGGTGAAGCCGTCCGTTATTAATCTTCAAAATGAAAGGAATCCATCAGCTCGCTTGTGTAAAATTCAAAAACCAAATTTCGAAGGGTCATATACCGATTGGCCTCATTATCGCGACATGTTTTCGTCTCTTGTTCTTACTAACAATCAACTATCGAAAATTGAAAAATTCTGGTATCTGAAAAGCAGCCTTCGAGCGGAACCATACGATATGTTGAAACATATAGTAACTACTGAAGAGAATTTTACGCCTGCATGAAAATTATTGACGGAGCATTATAAAAATCCTCGAGAATTATTTAGACCTGTTATGCATTTATTTTCTTCGCAAACCAAAATAAATGTTGAGGATCCTCATAAAATACGGTCGTTACTGAGTGTATCGCGTGAATGTCGTCAAGCATTAACGAATTTTGAAATCGACTTAAATCATTGTGATCCGATATTTTATAACGCAAAAATTACCAACTGAAACTATAGGGTTTTGGGAAACAAAAATTGGAAGTTCGTCGACGCTGCCTACATTTGATACTTTGCAATCATTTCTAGACACTCGCATCAAAACATTAGAAGCCATGGCTGAAAGCAAAGCAACATCAGCATCTTCATCAAAACCAACGTCATTATCAACGAAAGGTTCATTTTCATCAGCTGCTCTAAACAACCGCAATCCGAATCAACATTTATCAAAGGCGAAAAGATCCTTTCACATCAACAAAAATGCACACCAGAGTGCACAACAGTCCACCACCACCACCATCCCATTTTTTGTTTGCAATGAACTCCACATTTAAAGAAAATGACCGAAGTTCTTGGCTATGGCCACATATGAAAGAAGAAATATTATAAAGGGAAAGAATATTTGTTTCAACTGCCTTGCAAATAATCATTTAGTGAACACATGTTCGAGTAAATACAACTGTCGTTGTGGACAACGACACAATACATTAATTCATATTGATAACCCTCAACCGCCAACGGAAATACAAGCTGTTACCACGCACGTTACATCGGATCCTGTTCAAATGAACTTAGCTAACTTAGCTCAACGTCAAATACTACTATCAACAGCCATAGTACAAGTTCAGAATTCACAAGGTCAGTTTGTTGAACTCCGAGCTCTCATGGATAAGGGCAGCGAAGCGTCTTTAATAATTCAACGAGCAATTAATTGGTTGAATTTACCTCAGTTATCAGTGAAAGCAACCATTAGTGGAATCAGTGATGTCACCGCCAGTTCTTGCAATAAAATGGTTCATCTGAAGTTACGCTCCAGGGTAAATGCCTCTTAAATAGAGGTGTCCGCCTTCGTCATGAAAAAGTTAACCAGCCTGTTACCACAGGGAATGGTTAGTGAGGTCAACTGGTCACATATTTCAGAGCTGCCTTTAGCTGATCCTCAGTTCTTGCGATGGTTTACGAAAATGTAAAGGGCTTCCTACATCACAAAAGGCAGAATTCGGTTGGATCCTAATGGGCGCTATTGACTCATGCAGCGCTCCCAAATTACAACTAAAATCAGTGGTTACGAAATTCGAAATTGATGAGCTAGTGAAAAAATTCTGGGAGATATATGACATAACTTCGGTCCCAGAAATGATTTCTGACGAAAAATGGTGTGAAAAGTTGTTCATTAATACAACTACAAGAACATCATCTGGACGTTATTCGGTACGATTACCTTTTCGTACTCATACAAATAGCGAAGCAGTTTTGGGGAAATCTCGTCAAATGGCCATCAACCAGTTTGCCCAGTTAGAAAGAAGATTCATTCGCGATCCTGATTTTCATACAAAATATACAAAAACATTTAATGACTATTCCACACAAAATCAATTTAAACCGGTGAGCATAGCCGAAGAGCATCACACGTCATACCGAGAAGGTCGAATATCAGTGAGCTGCTGCTACCTGCCTCACCACGGGGTCTTTGAAGACTCGAGCTCAACGATAAAACTAAGGATTGTCTTTGATGCTTCCCGAAAAACAACAAATGGCAATTCAATAAATGACGTATTATTTGTTGGACCGGCAATGTACAACGACTTGCCATCGGTTATTACTAATTGGCGATTCCATACTACTTGGCAATACGCACACTTAAACAACTGGCACATGATTGTCATGATGAATATCCAATTGCAAGTCATTTAATAGAGAATTGTTCATATGTAGATGATATATTTGGAGGTGCAGATAGCACCGAACAGGCCTTGTTACTGCAACAACAAGTTATTGATTGGTATGTGTGAAGAGGGTAGATTTCACCTTCATAAATGGGTGAGCAATGATGAACAAATTTTACAATCTGTGCCAGAAGAGGATCGAGAGTTAATGCTACCTTTCTCGCTAAATCTGGGGAATTCAGTCAAAACGTTGGGCATTTCATGGCAGCCTAATATTGATCAATTTCAATTCAAATTTAATTTCGAGTTACCTACAGCATTAGATGAAGTTGTAACAAAACGAAGTGTTTTGTCAACGATCGCACGTCTGTATGACCCTTTGTGCTTTATCACTCCAGTTTTGTTACCTGCCAAGTTGTTGATGCGAGATTTGTGGCTTGAAAATTTGGATTGGGACGATCCAGTATCACAAGATTTGCGACTCCGTTGGCAACAATACATACAAAATCTCCAAGATCTTCCCAAAGTAAACATACCACGATGGATTTCCACTGACAATCAATCTACAGCAGTAGAACTTCATGGATGTTGTGACGCCTCGAAAGATGCATATGCAGCTTCAATATATCTGCGATCCAAGAATACTCAGGGTGAATTTCACTGTCATCTTATATGACATCTAAATCGAAAATTGCCCCGATCAAGGTAACTTCAATTCCCAGATTGGAATTAATGGGAGCCATGTTACTGTCTGTTTTAATGGACAAGGTCATTAAAAATTGGAAGGTGTCGCCTATACCGAATATCTTCGCATGGACAGACTCGCAGATAAAATTGCATTGGCTCAACGGTGACTTAAACCGAAGGGAAGTTTTCGTAGCCAATCGTGTGATCAAAATAAAGGAAATCATTCCTAGTGACAAATATAAACACATGGTTAGTGAGCTAAACCCGTCAGATGTCGGTACTCGAGGTATGACAGTTTTAGATATTATGAAAAGCATTTTGTGGTAGCATGGACCTGCGATTCTACGAATGAACGTTGAGTTTGGAATTTACGCGCCTCAACAATCAAACAATTACATCTCAGAACCCCAATATGTTCAAGTTAATGTTCAAAGAAATATAAGTTCAGAAATAATTCAAACTCTACAACGTTTTTCATCTTACACCAAATTACTATGCACAACAGCTCGAATTCATTTATTAGCGAAAAGAGCTCGTCATCAACTCGTTACTTTGCCAATAACAGTTAGTCAACTAAATATTGCACGTAATTTTTGGATTTGTACAATTCAATACCATGATTTTCCGTCTGAGATGAGATCATTATCTGAAAATGGAACAGTTGGAGTGTAGAGTAAGCTTTTAAACTTGAATCCATTCATGGATGTCGACGGTATTATGCATTTTACAATACTATTAATATCCGAATGTCATCAATTAACATTGCATGGTGGAAAATCAAATCATGCTTACTTGGTTGCGGAAGAAATATTGGATATGGAATGCTCGCAACACAATTCGTTTTCACATTCTAAAATGTATCGTTTGCTTTAGAATGCGAGCAAAAGGTGGGGAACAACGCATGGGTGTGTTACCATATACTAGGGTGCAGCCTTCACCGATATTTCGTGCTACCGGCATAGACTTTGCGGGACCCATTCAACTAAAGGCTTCATCATGTCAGGGGAAAACCACATACATCTGTATTTTCGTCTGCCTCGCAGTTAGAGCGATCCACTTAGAACTTGCAGGTGATTTGTCTTCCCCGACATTTCTGGCAGTTTTCAAGCGATTTCTGGCTAGACGTAGTATGTGCTCGGATATCTACAGTGACTGTGGTACTACGTTCATAGGAGCCTCTAATCAGCTTAAGTCATACGAAAAAATTTGGAAGCAACAGATTGAAAAAGAAATTCAACTATACCTTACCAATAGAGCCATTACCTGGCATTTCATACCTCTTGCTTCACCCCATTTTGGTGGTATATGGGAAGCTGGCGTAAAGTCAGTAAAATATCATCTCAAGAGAGTTTGTGGTGATCGCACATTCACCTTCAAAGAGTGGTCGACTGTGTTAACCGAAATTGAAGGAATTTTGAACAGTCGTCCTCTATGTCCATATAAATCGGATCCGGACGATTTAACCGCCATAACGCCGAACCATTTCCTCAATGGTTATATCTGCCGTGGAATACCAGAACCTGATTTAACAAGCAGTGGCATAAGTTTAACGACTCATTTACGCGAACTCATGTAAATGAAACAAATGTTTTGGAGCCGATGGAGCAATGAATATCTAAATCAACTGCAATCACGTCCAAAATGGTTAAAATCTCAAGACAATCTGCTTAAAGGCGATTTAGTATTGATAAAAGACGAACGACTTCCTTCCCTTAATTGGTTATTAGGACGTGTTACAGAAGTTCAGCCTGGATAAGATGGTTTAGTGCGCGTTGCTTCGGTAAAAACTACGAACAGGACATTAAAACGATCAGTTACGAAACTTTGTCGTCTGCCAATCGATCGAGAGACTAATCTATCGATGCACGTAGTTCAACCTGCTGTATTTCATCATGCTGTTGCTGTACTATTGAATTTCACATCAAGTCATTATTTATACATGTACCAAGGGGGCGCCGACATCAGAACAATGAATTTACGACTTATGTACCGGACCTCACATCATTGGAATTGGATTGACAATTCCATTATTTGAATCTTCAAAATGATAACCCCGAATCATCATGGGGGCCGATATGTTGGATTTTATCAACAAAAACGATTTGGATTAACCATGTGTCAAGAACCAATATCAAAGCAACCGTACACGACGTATAATAAAATAAGGATGCCATGATAATGTATTCTAGAACGATGGAAAATGAGTTTTGTTTTCTAGAGAGTAATATTCGAACCGCCGCAACGTGAACTACTAACGTCTTAGTTCTAGTTTATTTTAATAAATTGTTTTGTTTTGTTATATTAAAGAATCATAATTTCTCATTCTAATTTAATTCATATTAAATTACCCCTGCCGTTCTCCGAACCTTTGCCTATCTAACAAATTCAGATGTGGGGTTTCCAAAAATTGTCAAAGTGAAAGTTCTGGAATTCCTTGCAAAAAAAAAAAAAAAGAAATCGCGTAAAATAAAATTCCGCCGAAAATTACAAAAAAAAAATAAAATGCCGAGTTTCAATCATTTAAGAGTTGAAACATTAAGAAATAAATGTAAGAATGCTGGACTACCTACAACCGGTAACAAAAAAAAGTTAATTGAGCGACTGGAAGAATGTTATAGTGACGAGGAATGCGACGCTGAGGACAAGACAATGGCTAATCGAATATTCGAGTTGGAAAAAGAAATTTCAATTTTGAGAACGTCATCAATTGCGTCATCGCCGTTTATTAACACGATTCCGAATTCTCAATCAATTTCATTTGATCCACCACACACGCAAGTTTTGTCACATCCGTTTGAATGTGTGACTTCATCACAATTTTCGTCTACTATTACTCCGACGCAACAAAGTTATTCGAGCTTACCCAGTCAGCAGTTTATAAATAACAATGCAACATCGGGCATTGTTGGATCGACACAATATTTAAATGCGAATGTGATCAATCCAGGTTGCCGTGCAACAACGAGTGTTACGTCGTCGTGTTATGTCACGGATACGCTCGTAAGACCGATTTCGTCTAATTATACTACTCAACCGCTGACGAATGGAGTATCGGGAATGGTTGGGTCATCCATTCCATATTTTCAAGCGACATCAGATCAACAATATGCGCCGAATGTTGGAGTTGGTATCCCATATTACCAGCCGGGATTCCAACATGTTCCTAATCCCCCGTACGGGTTAACAAGACAACCAATGCCAACAAACAACTTTAATACAAATACGATGGATCCGATGTATAGAAACGTGCCAAATGTTGGGTTTCCAAACGTTTATCATGGCAATCCGTTCAGTAATGTGAAGGACGTTATGTCAATCCTTCCGGAATTTAATCCGTCATCGTCGTTGTCAATGAGCTCAGTCAAATTTATTCAGAAAATTGACAATCTGAAGAATGCATATTGCTGGGATGACCGAGTTGTGATTTTTGCGGTTCAATCGAAGCTTTTAGGACCCGCAAAATATTGGATTGACGGCGTTCAAGAGGTATTTGATACGTGGCAACAATTTAAAAATAAATTTCTTCAGGATTTCCCGTGCGAGATGAATGTTGCAGACGTTCATATTGAAATGATGGAGACAAAACGTAAATTTCACGAAACACCCGAGGAGTATTATTATAAGATGTTGTCTCTGGGAAGAAAAGGTGAACTTTCAGACGATTGCATTGTTAAATACACAATAAATGGGATTAACCATGATGATTTGAAAAAGCAGATATCCAAACCATTTTCAAATTGTAACGAGTTGCTGACCGCCATCAGAGGATACGTCAATTATAATCCCATAATCCAAAGAACATCGACACCCGCACCAAAACCGTTTATTACAAAGCCGAAAACTAACCCGTTCACGTCATCATTGAAACCTCAATCACCGAATTCATCCGAGTCATCAAATTATGCAAAACGGCTGATACCTAGAAATGCAGATTCAAATTCCATGATCTGCTACAATTGTTTCAACCCGGGACATTTGTCAATAAAATGCCCAGAGCCACCGAGAAGAGAACGTTGCATGAATTGCCTTCGAACGACACACCAAACTGCTGCATGCCCAGATAAACGAAAAACTATTACCGAATCGAAAACGTTTGCCAAGCCAAATGTCGCTAAAATTGAGGAAAAATCGGTACCAACCGCCGTCGTCGACGATTTCATTTCAAAAGAAATCAAAATAAATGGTAAAGAGACTTCTTCATTCGTGGAGCCCGGTAGCAATCGAACCTTGATCCGTAAGTCATTCGCCGAAAATATGAAACCGAAATTTGATTGTTCCATCGTTCTTACTGGATTTGCTGGTGGTCAATACGTGTGTCAACAATTTATTGCCGCAACCATAGACGTCGATAACAATACGTACTATTCGGATGTTCTTGTCGTAGAGGACGAATTTATTTCCGAAAATGTATTGTTGGGCCGTGACATTTTGTGTAAAGAAGGAAATCGACTTGTAATCGAAGTGGACCGTTGTACAATTGAGATTACGGAAAATCTAAACATGGGAAAGGATTTAAGCGTAACCGAACAAAGTCAACTAAAATGTTTGCTGTCGTCACAGTCCGATGTTTTTGCTTCAGCAGTATCGGAGTTAGGCAAGTGTACCCTAACAAAGATGGAAATTAAACTAACCACCGACATACCGATAAATATCAAACCGTATCGTATCGCTTTCGCAAAAAGACCGATTGTTAAAAATATTGTGGACGAATTGTTACAGAACGATATTATTCGACCTTCTGATTCTCCGTACGCCTCGCCCATTGTCTTAGTCGATAAGAAGAATGGCGAAAGTCGAATGTGTGTTGACTATCGACAGTTAAACAAGATCACCGTAAAGCAGCCATACCCGATGCCTATTATCGACGATCTGTTGGCATGCCTGTCTGGAAATAAATATTTCAGTACATTGGACTTGAAAATGGGCTATCATCAGATCGAAGTCGACGATGAATCAAAGAAGTACACCGCTTTCGTAACGACAGAAGGACATTACGAATATAATCGAATGCCGTTTGGTTTAGTCGACGCACCATCCGTATTTCAAGCCATGATGAATAAACTCGTTTCGATGATAAACCCTGGAGAAGTGATTGTGTACCTCGACGATGTAGTGATCCCGAGTAAAACCATTAAAGAGGGATTGACACGACTACACAAGTTCTTCACTGTTGTACGACAAGCCGGATTGACTCTTCGTTTGGATAAGTGTAAATTTCTTGCAACTGAGATCACCTTTTTGGGCCACGAAATTAGTGAGAAAGGAATGTTTCCCGGAGAAGGTAAAGTTTGTGCCGTCAAGAATTTTTCTCAGCCGTCGACAGTTACCGAAGTTCGACGATTTTTGGGTCTCACCGGATTTTTCAGAAAGTTTATTAAGAATTATTCATTAATTTCGAAGCCGCTCACCAATTTGCTACGGAAGTCCGAAGATAAAAACTTTAATTGGGGAGAAGCGCAGCAACAAGCCTTTTTGAAGTTAATCGAGCTTCTTTGTGACAAACCGTGTCTTACACTTTACGATCTCGCCGCTCAACACGAACTACACACCGACGCGTCTAGTGTTGGTCTCGCTGGAGTCCTATTACAATCGATAGACGGAAAGACGTGGAAGCCGGTCATGTACTATAGTCGTCATTGCACAGCTGCTGAGCAAAAGTACCACAGCTACGAATTAGAGGTTCTCGCCGTTGTGGAAAGTCTTGATCGATTCCGAGTATATCTTCTTGGAAAACGATTCCGTCTTGTCACCGATTGTTCTGCCATCGCACGTCTAAAAGAGAAAACGGAGATGATACCGAGAATCGCACGATGGTGGATGCGACTACTTGAATATGATTTCGAGACAATTCACCGACCAGGAGATCGCATGACTCACGTCGATGCATTAAGTCGATCTCCAAACGAACCAGCGAGAGAAATGGAGACTGCCGGTTTCATAATGAAAATTGGAATTGATCAGAACGACTGGCTTCTTACTATGCAGCTCCAGGACGAAAATTTGAAAAGAATTCTTGCCGTACTCAACGGCTATCAGAAGTCCGACGATGAAAAGCAGTTGAAAGAAGAATTTCGACTTAAGGATAACCGTTTATTTCGGAAGGAGGGAGGCGAACTGAAATTTGTTGTACCAAAAGCAGTTAGATTTCGGGTAGTACAACATTTTCATGATAACATGGGGCACTTTGGTATCGAGAAGACAATCGAACGAATTAAAGAAAATTTGTGGTTTCCGAAAATGCGCCGATATTTAAAATCCTATATTGCTGCATGCGTCGAATGTTGCTATATGAAAGCCAAAAAAGGAAAACCCGAAGGTCGCCTACACTTTGGAGCAATGGAACCGATACCGTTTCGGTTGATGCATATTGACCACCTCGGACCGTTTGTGAAGAGTAAACATGGAAACACACATATTATTGCTATGTCTGACGCTTTTAGTAAATTTCTAATCGTGAGAGCCGTTCGAAATACGAAAACAGCACCAGTAATAAAATTTTTGAACGACCTCACCACTTACTTTGGACTACCGAATCGTATCGTCAGTGATAGAGGTACGTCATTTACGTCTAAAACCTTCGATGAATATTGTGAGCGTTACAATATTCAGCAAATCAAAACGGCGGTCCGAACTCCTCGTGCGAACGGACAAGTAGAAAGAGCGAACCAGACAATTTTGTCATTCATTTGTGCCTCTGTCGAGAATGTGAAAGATTGGGATGAAACACTTCGAGATTTACAGTGGACCATCAATTCTCAAAAGAATTCGACAACGGGATTCAGTCCAAATGAACTGGTGTTTGATTTTACGTTGAACGATATAATACAGAACAACTTGGTCGCTGCTTTGAACGAAGATCGTGAATTTGAGCCAGAATGCGACAGCTATCAAAAGAGAGAACAAGCTCTACAGAACATTATGAAAGAAAGAGAAAAGTGGAAAGAAAGATTCGACCGAAAACATACCGAAACCAAGAAATACAGTGAAGGAGACTTAATCGTCATCGAAAATGAAAAGTCCTCAACCGGCGAATCACGAAAGTTGGATCCGAAATTTCGTGGACCTTATGTAGTGTCAAAAGTTCTGGGAAATGATCGCTATGTGGTGGAGGATATCTAAGGCATGCAAATTAAGTCTCGAAAATTTAATTCCATATACTCATCCGACAAAATGAAGTCTTGGTGCAGTTCATCGCCTGAATTGGATGGTATCGAAGATGGAAATTGTTCTAGTGACGACGATTGGATCGAGGACGAACCAATGTCAGGTACGGCCGAACTGTCAAGAACCAATATCAAAGCAACCGCACACGACGTATAATAAAATAAGGATGCCATGATAATGTATTCTAGAACGATGGAAAATGAGTTTTGTTTTCTAGAGAGTAATATTCGAACCGCCGCAACGTGAACTACTAACGTCTTAGTTCTAGTTTATTTTAATAAATTGTTTTGTTTTGTTATATTAAAGAATCATAATTTCTCATTCTAATTTAATTCATATTAAATTACCCCTGCCGTTCTCCGAACCTTTGCCTATCTAACACATGGCATTACTCTGTGTCGATCGACGCTTAGATGGACAACTTGTGAACAACAGAATAAAACACTACAACTATACAAATTTATTATTATTTATCGTTAATGTATCCACTGGCTAAATTTTGCAGTGAACCAAACATTATACCAATTTAATGGGTGATGAACTTGGATATATTACACCATTTAAAAATTTGCAACTGGAACTACTCTAATCGATGCACACTTCATTATAAACTGTCATTTTTTTATATAAACAATTTGCTTGAAAAAAAAAATATTAATGGAATTGCAGTTTAGAGGTCGAACAGAGGACATTGTATCTAAAATTAAATTAACGGAAAAATAATAAAATAATTATAACGTTAAGTTGAGCGTCTGAAAAAAAAGGGAAGAATTTTATTTTTTTATTTTGGGGTTACGACGTGATACATTTTTCAAAAAAGGGCTTGTGACGTGTGGTAGAAACATAGCACCGGACACACAATATCTTGTTAAACACTTTTTAAAAGACACGACTCACACGAGACAAATTTAATACCAAGAAATATTAAATGTACATTATTACGATTTGCAATGTTTTTAAAATTTTAATCTGATTGTGTTAAGCCAACTTTGTTATGAATATTTGCGATGTGGAAAAATATAGCCTCGAGGCAGAAAAATGGATTAGTTCCAATCCAAAAAAAAAAAAGAAATTGTGAACTCATTACTATTTATTAATACAAGACACACCTGATAGGGGTTTGGCAAAGGAAGGACTTGGCAATGTGTCTGATTTAGTAGAAGGTGATATCAATTTTATTTGCATCAAATTTGCAAAAGGGAAATATCATTCTCTAATGGTGATTAAACTAATAATTGAATACTAGCATAAAATTGGCCGCATTATAACTGATATGTAATTAAAATTTAACTGTATGGTATCACTGTTGGAGATTACGTTACATATCGAAGCTATATAGAGGTTTCTTGAAAAATCCAGTATTGTTTAATCACACGATTTGTTTATTCATGGTGTTCACGATAAATAATATTTTATTTTTATATTTCGATACATATATAGAATAGAGCCGTGAATGTACACAGGGACACCCTTATTTGATTTCTAATCTATGTATGTATATCTAAAAATAAAACAACAATAAAAAGTGTCACACATATTTACGACATAATATCAAATCTATCAATAAATCCATTTTATATTGTCCATAATATACTGTTTTATGATGTCTGAAGCATAAATAAAATTTCAAAGTCTGGACGTTCGATAAATGTAAAAAGAAAGTGATTTCTTGTGTTTTTGTCTATACGGCCTTATGTAAATATATAAACGACATTTTATGATAAACCAAAATGACTTATAGCGTTAATTAAAAAACGAAAATATAGCGTAAACAAATAACTTTTATGTGATTTTCTAGCTTAACCTATATATTTAGTACATATACATACGTATATATACAGTTTTTTTTTTCAGGAAATTCATTTCCACAACATAACTTTTCCAGTAAAATAATTGAAACATTAAAATCAATTTTATGATTTCTATTTTTGTCGTTGTAAAGCAAATATTTCATATATATGTGAACATACATGTACAATAAACACACATATATATATATTATTATATTTTTGTAATTTTATATACAGGAAAAATTACAAAAATTTCCTCATTTTTCATCAAACAAAATGATTAAATTGTATCTGCTTTCATTTTGTTTGTATTGTTAGGTCTTTTAAAGTTTAATGATGGTGATGATGAATAATTTTTGAATTGAAGCTAGCTCAAATATATAGTATGTAACATAAAAAACAAACTGTATTGTTTTTCTCAGTCGTTTTGTAGTTTTTCCGCCTCTGCGAAAAGTATCGCGAGAGATTTTTTTTTTTTGTTTTTATATCATAATTGATGTTATAAATTTTAAACTTCCTGGCAAGAAAATTTATGTATGTATATAACTTCTCACTGGAATATATTTTAAATTAATAATAATTATGAGCGTTATAGTTTCATTTATTAGTCATGAATTATTCACAATTAAGATTATTTACATAATAAACAAGCATATTTTGTCTATACTCTTAGTGTTCAACTAAATCTGTGCGGTTTGTTTATCATTTTTAATACATAAAATATGCTTTTAGAATATTAAACGGATTTATTTACTACAAAAAGGCGTCTAACTCTTTCACTCGTTCAAGTGTTAGGAAAAGAATGAAGAAAATGTTAAACGGTATGTTAGCGGTTAAATTTAAATATTAATGGGATACAATAATGAAATAAAACCATACGAAACTACCTCTACTCAAAATCTAGCAGCTCTATTGTACCAATTCAAAATTGGGTAATGGTACTTACTCGCAACATTTAAATTAATCTCTTTCAAAATGTGGAATAGATGTGAGAATTGGAAATGTTTGTCCAATAATGGCATCAGGTTGGACAAGCTTCGTAGGAAATTAGATACCCATATCCTCCGTAAGGTGTAATAAATATTAAGTAGATATGTGGAGAAAAATACGTAAAATCACAAATTCTTGGTACCGAGAGTCATGTTTTACACTGAGTAAAAAAATTATTTATGGAACATGACTTTTTGTTGTTCTTGTTTTTTAAGATACAAGGTGTCAAATATTTAAAATTTTTCTGTCCCGTTATATTTGTTGCTATAAAAATCGTACCATTTTTCATTTACCCCTTTTCAAAATGGCCGCCGAAATGTTCTTTTTGAATTTTCTCCAATATGCATTTTTTTGCCTTTCTCCTGCAACAAACTTATGTTTAAGTATGACAACCTGCATTTGGGAGCACTCCAAAATCTTGCATTATAAAATCTCGTATTACATAATCTCGTATTTTAAAAAAATCTAGCATTACAAAATCTCGCATTACAAAATCCCGCATTATAAAATCTCACATTACAAAACCTCGTATTACGAAATTTTGCAAATCCAAAAATATTATTGAAAAATAAAAATGACGGAAAATTAATATTAAATCATTTTATTATATGAAATTATCTTTAAAAATTCAAAAGTAACGTTTAAAAACTAAGTGACAGAAAATTAAAATAATTAATTAATTATTATATTATACGCAATATTTTTTAAAAATTCTATTGGAGTTTGTCTAGCCCTTTTCTTTAATATTCTTTGTATTTTTTTATTCTTGTTAATTCGCTTTCGTTTTTTGGGAAACTGGATACCAGATTTAAGTTGTTCAATTCTAAGCTTTGCCAAAATCGCTTCCTTTGCTAGATTCTCTATTATTTTATAAACACCCGCGTGTCGTTGACCCACCACAACTTCTAAACTATGGTGCCAGGCCTCCACACTATTTTGCGTTCGAGGGAAGCATTCAGTAGCATTTCCTGAGTCTGCTATGGACCAGTATTCAGGTTTATATCTTGGTGCTCGGTTGCCATTGCCGATGTAATTTTTCTTGAACCATGATCCAGTTCTTTGACAAACTGGCATAATACGCAGAAACTTCATAGTCTGGCACAAAAGCTAGGCTTTTGATCATTCTAATTTGCACTGAAAAAGATTCGATGTTCCCAATACCTGTGTACCAACCTTTCTTTTTGGATCTTCCGCCAAATATTGTAATTTGGTCAAAATGAAATAAACATCCCTTAAAACCGGTTTCCGGAAAAAAATATGATGCTGACGATATTATTGTTTTTTCGAAATCGCAAATTATTCTCGTCGGATCTAAATGAATTTCATTTTTCAAGCAATTTTTGTTTTTAAATTGAAAAACAATTGGTCATATACTTTTCTACTTTTTTTGCTCATCAAGCAAAATACCAATGGTAATATTTCTCCATCAATACGTCCGTGTATTGAAAATAGATGTCGCATTATGGATGGTACAACGTCGAAAGTACCATCCATAATCCAACAACTGGATTCAGCGAGGAACTTTAGCTAAGCAATTGTTCCCAACAAAATAATTTTTTCGCCATTGAACTCTTCTTCGGTTAAAACAAATAAATCGCCTTCAACATATCGAATGTGGTCGGGAATATTAATATGTGCTAAGTTTTCAGGCTCTTTTATTTTGTTATGGCGGGTGCGTTGAATTTTAATTCTTTGAGCTTTTGCTGTTGGAAGATAAATGCGGGAGTCGCAGGAAGTGTTGGTAATAGAATCTCTCATTATAATCGATGGTGGCTGATCAGAATTTTTTGCTTGGAATTTAAGGGCGCTGTTAGTTTCAGCTACACCTTTACCCGATGCCAGTGGTTCATGAGAATGCACTGATGGTGGTTTCAAAATTTCGTGTTTATTCTGCACAACGTGAGTTACAACGCGACCTTTACACATATAACTTTTTTGCTTGGCGCACACCCAATTGAATTTGAATTTTGTTTTTTTTTACTTAATGATAACAATATCCATTAATAAATAATTTATTATTGCCTTTATTAGACTTGACCGTGTCGATATTCATGATAATATATGTATGTATTATTCGAGGTCTGTTTTAATTATAAGAAATTATATTGTGATTTGTGACGCACATAATAAAAGATAAAATAACTATATATATATTTATACCTGTTAACTGATTTAATAGTTTTGTATTTGAATACTAATTGATAAAATAGATTTTGTATTGCGAGATAATGTAGCCAACCCGAATACTAATTGCTATAGTGACAATAATCAATAAACAAATTGTACTTATTGTAGTAACAGACTGCCTGTGTTACTTGGTTTTGTAAAATTTTACTTTGCATTAGTTATGACTTTAAACATTTGCTCGCATTACAAAATCATCTCGCATAAACTTTTTTTCGTAAATATATGAAATTGCGCGATTTCATATATTTACGGGAAAAAGTTTTTGCAAGATGATTTTGTAATGCGAGATTTTGTAATGCGAGATTTTGAAATGCGAAATTTTGTAATGCGAGATTTTGTAAAATAGATTTGGTATTGCGAGATAATGTGGCCAACCCCCTGCATTTTTCTTGTATCTCAAAATGGAATTGAAAACAAAAATTATTGTTAAACAATATTTTATTGCAAAATAAAGAAAACAATTTAACAATATTGACAGTTACAATTTAAATTTTACATAATCTTCGTGAAAATCGCAAGTTCACTTTATTGTGTTTGTTGGATGTGTTTGTATTTATATTCAGTCTTCAAGATTTTTGCCCATTTGAATAATTCTCTTCCTCATTGGTTGTGATACCATCATATTCGTTGGTGAGACTGGCTCTGGACGGACGTCCTCTTGATAGTACCTTCTACTCAATCACACGGCCGCTCTCCATAAACTATTGCGTGAAAATGCCAAACACATGTACATTGATTGGAAAATATAAGTGAAATTACGACCGATCTTCTCCTTCGAGTTATTAAATCCATATCTAAATGGCGTCTTACTGCACCATCAGTAATACAATAAATTTTATAAACCAGGCGATTTAGTTTTTAAAAACTGCATCAATGTATCGATGAACAAGTAAACTGCTATAGTTTCATGGTGAAGACAATCTGATATTATAATGAAGCTGTTCCCTTGTTTGTTGTGACAATGAAAACTTGTGCTGCATTTTGCAATGTAATTGCAATAATTTTACGACATTTTGCAAATTCACAAGACGCAAGCTCTTCAGGATTTAGGCTTCAGACCTAAATTTTTGTTTTTTGTGAAGCTTTTTGAAGATTTTTCAGCATAATTAAGAAATAATCCAGAAATTAATGTAGTGGTTTCGAATATTTTTCAAGTTCCATTGATTGGTTGGAACCCACGGACCAAACGATAATTCAGCATCCTCGCAGTTGTCCAATAATGCGTTTTTCAAATAATCTCGAAAATTATCCAATCTTGGGCAGTTCACGCATTGCGGAAGGTAACATGTTGATGTTTGATCGGCGCATAATATTGATGAAATATAGTCCTGGTATTGCGATATCTTTCCATTGATAACAATGTTCATCTTGGTTCCATATATAATTAATTTCGAGTTTTGATATATTATACAAATGCAAACTGTATGCGTTTTGCTGCCGCCTGGTTGCCTACAGTTTATTTGAAAAACTCGATTTTTTTTTACTCAACGCTTGGCATGAATTCATAATAAAGATCGGCTTTCTCCGTTGAATGAATCGCAGAGGGCTCGATTCCAAGTGCCAAAGGCATTGATGGTACTACGGCGGTTAAATCGAATAATTTTTTTTGTTGATGATATTTCCTGGGTTCCAATTTATTCGAATAAACGAAGGATTTGCCAATCTCTGGTAATATCTTAATAGTTTTTTCGAGAACGATCATATTTTTTAATTCGCACTCCTCATTTTAATCCCAATCGAAGTACCTTCTGTTTTGAGTGTTGATGATGTTTCCGTTGTAACAGGTGATTTCAATTTTTCGACGTTTAGTAGTAATGTTGAAATAGCAGGATGAACCAATTGACGAATTGTAGAAGAATTTTAATACTATCATTAACTTTTCTTAAATTTTTCGAACAGTTTGACTCAGGAAATGGGTTACAATACTTTTTAAAGCTACTCATTATTGCACTACCACTAATTAAAATAAGTTTTGTTTAACTTTAAATCAATATCGCTTCACACACAAATTGAAAAGTTAAACTACTTGAAATATTAATTTTGACACTAATTTATACGAAGGCGTTCCAAAAATATTTGTACAGGTAAAAGAAATTAGAGGGGTTGTATCTAACAAAATGCTTGATCCATATCAACATTTTATTTTTATTTTACTAATTGTTGAACCCAAAGTTTTTACAAGCTTTTATTTAATTTCGTTTTCTGTCTGTCTGTCTGTGAGGGGCGAATCTGATAATCGATTTTTCGAACAATTCGTTATATCCGATCATGCTGAAATTTTGGCTTGATGAGTAGAATATGCCGAGTTAAGTGACGTCTTTATAAATCCTATAAGGCGAAGGAATCTAGATGGAGGATTACCATCTTTATAACCAGGTAACGTCATTTTAAATCCAATATGGTGGGCGCCCAAGATGGCTGGAAGGCCTGATGAAAACCCCTTTACTCTGGACACGCTTTCAGTTCAGCGATTAATTGAGCGATACTTTAAGATTGTTAGTTAATACTTCCATGATTCGGGTCAATGCTCTCATGAAATTCATCAGAAACAGGTTTCGGTGGTAGTGTGAAAAATTACTGGTGGCGAATTGAATTCCAGAATCGTGGAAGCCCACGATGGTTGTGTTGATTGAAGATCACCCACCATTTGATACTGACGAATTAATTCAATATGTATGTATGTAGATTATGTGAGCTTATGTGAAATGCCAGCTGAGGGTTTCGAGATGTAGGAATATGTGAGAAGGAATCAAGTGCATCGACATACACCCACATGCACAAAGAATCACACGGCTACCATATGTTGCTTCAGCTTCTCTCGAATAGAGCTTGACATAACTCGCATTATCACACATATATTTGACGAGTTCATACAGAATGGTGGAAGAATATGCTTACTGAAGCGTCGAAACGAAGATATAAGGGTCAACAACTACAATCCGGTATTGCCCGAATTGTGGGACGCAAACATGGACATTCTCAAACATCGTCAGGCTCCGTTTTATTACATTACCAACGTTTTATTTATTTGTCTATTTACATACATTTTGTTTAGGAACCAACCTCATACTTATACAATCTATTTTGAGCACGAGCTCATTCATAACAGATTGTGTAAGATTAGGTGGTTTAACATGTTAAAAATAAAATATAAGCTAAGCTTCATATAATCTGCAACTTCACCGTTCATGATCACAGTTTCACAAAAACTCCAGCCAGTGGTAGCACTCTGCATTGTAAGGCTTCGGGGCCCTCCATCGTAGCTTGTATGCAAGCGCAACCCAGATCATAATGCCCTTTATCTTACAAGAAGCATGTTTCCAGCCCCGCCAAACCGCCATCCGCACCAAGCAAATTCAGTGACAATTTACTCAAATTCATCTTTCTATCAGTGTACATTTCAGTGTACATTTTTCAAACTGTCCTATAATCAACCAACGCAACACATTTTCCGATATATACCGAGAATTATTTTTCGGAGTCGCTTCCGATTGCATCACACGTCCCCGCAGTTAAGAGATTTCACCATAAATCACAATTTGCAGAATATCAATTCAATAAAAGAAAAAATACCAATAATTATTTTTCAATAAAGTAAAAATATAAATACAAAAAAAAAAAAAAAAAAAAAAAAAAAAAAAAAAGACATTCAACCGTTAGTCAAATGAAACAATTGCACACTATGTGGCGAAGTACACTTCCAAATCTGAACTTACTGAACTCAATGCAAGCATTGCCCAAACAAATGTCTCACTGAAGCTCTTCAAGATCTGTATGAAAATCTTGAATCAACGTCAAGTATCGTCATGCAAAAGCATATTCCGGCTATGCACCTTAACATGAGAGACATTCGAGCGTTACGAGAAGCGTTCCAATTAGCATTCAAACTATGACTTCAAAGAAATGAGCCTGATGGAGTTCGTAATGCTGTTTGAGCCATACTCGAAACAACAAGACGATGTCGAAGAAACAAGAAGAAACTGATAACGCTAATTTACAATAGCAAAATAGTCATTAGAAAAGTATCAGCTGTTTTAAGAGCTCCCTATTTCGTAGATGCAAACGATCCGGAAAATTTCTACTGTAGCTTACTCCTTCGACATATCGCATACCGAAATGAAATAGAATTGATCGAGGAAAAAGATACAGCAAGAGAAGCGTTTAAGGCAAGCTATGAATGTAGGTCAGCGATAAATATACATCACAGTCACTTGTACTGTTCAGGAACAAATGAGTGGTAATAATAATCGTCTGAAACTCTTTATAACTGAGAATGCTGGAACCTTCGCACTGAACATGCTAAAGAATCAAATCAATCGTCTGCATGCCAAACAAACTGTGAAAGTATGTGCATTGACAGGTGTTGCGGCAAGATTAGTGAATGGTCTAACAACAGTTGATGCATAGTAATCCGGATCAGTTTATGTTGAAAGCAACAACAAAAATTTAAAAAAAATTTGTTTTTGGATCAAAATGTTGTGTAGTTGTTTTTATTACTTGTCATTTCATGAAACATGATCTAATCCGGATCAGATCAAACGTCAAGAAATGCGGCTACTACATAGTGCGTGCAAGTTACCAGTACAGAAAGATGGAAGAATTACCCAGATGCCGCTATTAACTGGAATCTTCCTAATAATCATCCATTTGCAATGGAAAAAAATAAAATTCCTTTTCATAGACGAGATATCAATGATCCCTATGAAATGCTAATTCTGAAACAACTTACAACAACTCAATTGCCACTAGGACGAAGTAATCAAGTATTCGCTCAGCCGGAGAGACTACAACCAGCAACACTTTTATGGCGTAAATTACACTGGTCAAACTGAAACAGAATATGAAGCAAATGGGAGAAACCACCTTCATTGATATCTTAAATGCTTTGAGGATTGGAGAACTATAAAGCATTGTAAATAGCGCATCAAGACCGCTATGGCCGTTTGAAAAACAATTATATTGGTGAATTCTCGAAAGGAAAAGCCCTACGAATATATCGCACACCAGACCAACTTGTAGAAGCGGGACGAAACGACATCAATCAGACTGTAGGTCTACCAAAGGAGTTGGAGATATTTGTAGGAGCTAAAATAATGCTACGATCTAACATCGATGTATTGAAAGGACCCGTAAATTGTGCTATTTGTCACATAAATTATACGGCCACTCTACGTTCGAGATCAACTGCACGAAAGACAAATTCCATTAGTTTGCGTAGTTTTTGGAAAATATGATTGTGAAATGTGATTGTTATTGTGATGATGTACGATGGTAAGATGGTGTATATTGTATTTTATTGATAATTTAGTATTAAAAGGAAAGGCATAAAAACCTCTTAAATTTTTTCAAACAATTTCCACCTCATGCTTACACATTCTGTTTTGAGAATACAATTTAAAATTAAATCCACAGTAAGAGGTGGAAAACTCTCCTGACATAAAATAATTTGTTTAACGAGCTACAACAATTTTTGGCCGGAATGTGGCGAAAGTTGAAGGAATGAAACCTAAACTGAAATGAGGAAGAAGATAAGGCAAAAACAAAATGAGGAAGAATATAAGACAAAAACAATTTTTTCCTAAAATTACCTATCCTATCAGAAAACTCTACTACTTTATACAAATAACTAAGCGTGCCAAAGACCCTTTTACTAGTACTAACTATATGATCACCCCAAGAAAGAGTTTTATTAATAACTAAGCCTAAATCCCTAACAGTATTTTAATATTTAATTAGCGAATTCTGCAGAAAAATACCAGAAAAGGACGAGGTATCTAACGATTTTTTATAAATTAGTCGTTTGAGATTTATTCGCATTTAAAACGAGCCTTTTAAAGCCCAATTAGCAACGATATTATTTAAGACTTCATTTATCAGAGGAATATTCCTAACAATAGAATCCTGATCTAAACGACTATTTCTATAAATTTGAACGTCTTTAGTGAAAATGTGAAATAAATAATGGTGAATAGAGGAGTCTATATCATTAACGTGTATAGAAAATAATAGAGGCCCCAGCACTGAACCCTGAGGCACGCCAGAAGTTACTGGAGGAAACCAAATAAAGAATTATCGTTAAACCTGCCTGATAACGATTAGAAAGATAGTTAACAATCAATTTGGCAGCAGATACCGATAATATAAACTGAATCTACAGATTGTATGTTGGTACGATTGTATGATAGTACGATTGTATGGTGGTGTGGTGATATAGTGGTAAGATGGTATGATGATACGATGTTACATGTTGTATAATGGTATGATGTTATGATGGTAAGATGATGTGATGATATGGTGGTATAATTATGGGGTGTTATGAGGGTTTGATGGTATAATGGTAAAATTTTATGATGATATGGAGGTATGAGGGTGGGTTGTATGATGGTATAAATGTGTGATGGTACGATGGAATGATTGTGTGACGGTTTTGAAGGTTTGATGGTATAATAGTTTGATGGTATGACGGTGTGATGGTATGGTTTTATCATGGTTTGAAGGTATGATGTTTTTTTTTTTTTTTTTTGGGAAGGTTAAAATGAGGAAAATCTTCAACAAGACGAAGCTTTGATGGTGGTAAACATCTCAGCAACAGTGATGGATTTATACCATCTAAAAACCTCACACCCGTTTATCCATCTTCCATGCGGAACTATCGTTAGACATTACTTACCGTGGAGGTGACTAATCATTCGACTCTATTCTCCACAGCGTCTCTACCATAGATTGAGATTGCCACCGCTATCTAATCACGATTTGTTGTTCGTTGTTCTGCTCTTGCACGCTCTAGGCGTCTCAGATCCTTCAGTACCACCTCCGAAGTGTGGCTTACAGTATTCCATGTTTCTTCAGAAACAAGCATTAGTTCGCATATGTTTTCAGGTGTTGGGCGCTGCCCAAGGATATCCGACAGTTCACTCCGGGTTGTCTCAAACCGCGAACATTGAAAAAAACGCGTTCCACATCCTCTTGTGATCCTTTGCAGGCCGGACACTCTGGAGTGTCTGTAGTAGTTAAGCTCGCCATGCCGCCTATTTATCCACTTTTCGATGGATGGTATGAGACGGTAAGTCCACCGACCCTTTTCCGATCTATCCCACCATCTTTGCCATCCTGTCAGAGTTGTAATGCGTTCTGATGCTCTGCTCGCTGGTTGTTCACGATGTAGGTACCATTTCTTCCTATCCTTTGCAAGTATATCAATTGGGATCATCCCCGCAATAACAAGTGTCGCGTCATCGGATACTGTGCGGAAACCACATATTACCCTTAAGGCACCAATGCGGTACACCGATACTAACTTTTGTCTATACGAGGGCGGATTGAAAATGAAGCTACTTAGCGCTAGATGGCAGCACAAACACAATTTTTTTTTGTTTTTTAGAAATTGCGATCTGTCAAACGTCAGCTGTTAAAATTCCACCCAAATTCATCGATTAGTTTATTTGTTGTAGTCGTTTGAAGTAAGCAACTTTTGTGTTTCTTGAAAAATGGAAAAAAACGAATTTCGTGCAGTGATTAATCACTATTATTTGAAAGGGAAAACGGCGAAAGAGACAAAAGAAAAGCTCGATAAACATTACGGTGAGTCTGCTCCGTCAGATTACATGGTAAAATATTGGATTGCTGAATTTAAACGCGGCCGAAGAAGCACTGCAACAATACCATCAACTGGAAGGCCAAAAGAGGTGGTTCTGAAGAAAATATCAAGAAAATCCTCGATATCGTTATGAATGATCGCCGAGTCAAGTTGCGTGAGATTGTTGAAATGGTAAACATATCATATGAACGTGTGTTCAACATTTTGCATGAACATTTGCATATGAAAAAGCTATCGGCAAGATGGGTGCCGCGTTTGCTCAGTGTCGAACAAAAACGAGTTCGACAGACCAGTTCACAGCGGTGTTTGGACATGATAAAGCGTAATCCTGTTGATTTTTGGCGTCGATTAATTACTGTTGATGAAACGTGGGTCCACCACTACACACAATGGGTGGAAGCTGGTGGAAGTGCTCCGAAGAAGGCAAAGGCAGTGAAATCGGCTGGCAAGGTTATGGCCACTATATTTTGGGATGCACACGGAATATTGCTCATCGATTATCTTGAAAAAGGATCCACAATCACAGGAAAGTATTATCGTGGATTATTGGATCAATTGGTTGATGCAATCAAGGAAAAACGACCACATTTAAAGAAGAAAAAAGTGCTCTTTCTTCAAGACAACGCACCGGTTCACACAGCATTAGATACGATGCTAAAATTACGTGAAATACACTTCGAATTGGTTGATCATCCACCTTATAGTCCAGATTTAGCTCCTAGTGACTTTTTCCTGTTTCCAAACTTGAAAAAATGGCTCGCAGGGCAAAGATTCATCTCAAACGAAGAAGTGATTATCGAAACTAACGCGTATTTTGAGGGGTTCCCGAAATCGTATTATTCAGATGGTATAAAAAAGTTGGAATATCGTCTTACTAAGTGTGTCGAATTAAATGGAGACTATGTTGAGAAATAAATGGTTTTTGGCAAAAAAAAATTTTGTTTTCCTACTTAGGTAGCTTCATTTTCAATCCGCCCTCGTATGTCCAAAAGTCCATCGCATCACTCCAAACAGGTGATCCATAGAGGATGATGGAGGTTACAACATTTGCCAGCAGCATCCTACGACTCTGTCTTGACCCGCCAGTATTGGGTATAATGCGGGAGAGGGCTGCAGCTACTTTGGCAACTTTTCTGCTCACTATCGTTAAGTGCTCCTTAAAGCTTAAGCGCGCATCAATTTCGACACCCATATATCGTAATGAAGGCTGCGAGGGTATTAAGATTCCGCCAACATCAATATTTACAATCTCTCTTACCTTCCTACTGGTAATTAAAACTGCTTCGGTTTTATGGTCAGCTAGCCAGAGTCCGAATGATATCAACCACCTTTTGATATTTATAATGGTCAACCTGCATATCTCCATTATTTCCTCTATAGTCTTTGCTACCACGACAACAGCAACTTCGTCTGCGTAACCCACAATTTCTGCCTCATCAGGTACGCTGAGCTTCAGAACACCGTTGTACATAATGTTCCAAAGTAAGGGACCCAGTACTGATCCTTGAGGTACTCTACCCGTAACGTTGTATTCCATGACACCGTCATCTGTATCATATATCAGCACTCTATTGCGGAAATAATCTGTAATGATCCTCCTTATGTACACTGGTACTTGCAATACATGTAGAGCATTCAGAATATGGCTCCATTTGGCCGAGTTGAATGCATTCTTGACGTCCAGGGTGACCACGGCCGCCCTTCCATCTTCTGCCGTCTGTAGCTTCCTTTGCGATTTCAACGACGTGTCGAATGGCGTCGGCTGTCGATCGAGCCTTTCGAATACCATATCGCCGCTCGGCGAGATCTCCGGCCCTTTCCACAGCTTTCTCCAATCGATTGTAGATTATGCGCTCGAGTACTTTACCAGCCGTATCCAGCATGCACATTGGTCGGTAGGAGGATGGCTCTCCTGGAGGGTTCTTTCCCTTTGGCAACAATACTAGACGATGCCTCTTCCAGTGTTCCGGGAATACCCCCTGTCTCACACATGAGTTGTAGAGTTTTCTGAACTCATCAGGTCTAGCTCGCATGGCAGCCTTTAATGCAATATTTAGAATATTGTCAGGTCCAGGAGCTTTTTAATTCCCAAATCATTGGTACGCACTGTGAAGGTATGATGGTAACATGGTACAGTGATGTGATGGCACGATTGTATTATGGTATGGTAGTAAGATGGTATGATAGTCTGATGGTGTTATGGTATAATGGTACGATGGAATCTATTACGGAATGTATGATTATTGTCGATAACGGTATCATTCGTAAAAACCACCTTTGGAAGCATGTCAAACAAATTTCAATAACAACTCAGGAGTTCATCTGCCAATCTACACTTTATCGAGAGACTTTTTACGCCAACATCTTAAACAATGTAGAACAAGGAGGTAATGGCATAGTAAAACTTAAGGGAAATATTTTTATAAGCATAGCGCTCAGTTACCTGAATCATGAGGATCATAATTAACACTAACAACCAGGCTTTACGTAGTACTCTATCCAACGGATTGGCAGTATTCTATCTTTCTTATTGGGTCTTATGTGGGGTGAGTATGTGGCTACATTAAGAGAATTTCAGTGATTCCCACTAATACGCGTTCCGAGCGTTTTTAATTTCCAGCGAATGACAAGAGCAGCCCTTGAAAGTATAGTTGGCTGTTATTGCTGGAAAAGGTTGCATATTCAAGGGCTGATAATCTCTTTGCTTAAAATTTAGAAAACGGAAAATCTTATGTTATTTTTATTTTTTCAAGACAAATTCAAACAGGAAGCGGGTAAATAAAATAACATAAAATAAATTTTAATTCACTGGAAACGATGCAACCTCCTTTTTTTCCCCCGTTTTCTATTAGAATTTGCATTGACAAATCAAAACTAACATAACATACAATTTTAAATCCCGGAGTATGGACCTATTATGTTTACCAAAAAGCACTGACTCAAATGAGTGAATACATTTTCAAAAATGGCAGAAATGGCTTTTTCATTCATAAACTTTCCTCCGTCCACAAATATTTAAAATATTTTCCCGGGTAACACGGCTTTATCGCCTAGTATAGAACAATGTAAGGAACTCAAATTTGTAAAATTTTCTTATCTTCTTAATGAGCCCTTCGATTATTGAATGAGTAAGATCATGGCAGGCTAGAATTAAAATTTGGCTTTATTTATTGAATTATTTATTTTATTTATTTATTTATTTATTTAATTATACACAAATAAGGCATAGCCTTTTTACAATATCCAGGGATATATTCCTATGTGTATTCCAGCAATTACAAAGAAAAATAATTAGAACAATAATTAAAATTAAATATAATATAATTAAAAATACAGAAGAAAAGATTAAGAACAAAAGATAAAACATTAGAAGACGTGATAATGGAAAAAAGAAAAAAGAAAAATAATGGAAACGAATTATGTGCCAATCAGCCCCTCGAGGTACAGTCCCTTGAAACCACGCAAATTAGATGCTGCCTTTATAGACGGATTCAGACTATTCCAGAGCTCCACTCCATGGATAAAGAAAGCACGTTGTCTTGGCTTAGTTTTGCATGATTTAGGCAAATTTAAATTTAATGTCCTCTGCGATTTCGAGAATTTCAGTTAATCATAAAGGTAGTTCGGAACTTTATTTTTAGTCAAACCAAACATCACAGTCAACACCGACAGTTCCAAAAACTGATTAGAGCTTACACCAAATATCTGTTCAGAAAGGTGCGAAATTGGTTCACCCCTTCGCTTCAAAAATATGTATTTAGCACAAGAATTAAAAGCAATATTTAACTTTCGTAGGGACTTCTTGGAACATTGCGAATATATCGAAGAACAATATGAAAGTAAAGGTCCCACAAGAGTACGAATGATATGACATTTCACATCACTTGAAATAAATTTCGCCGTGCACCACAATTTACCTAAGATACCATAAATTTTACCACACAGGTTATTAACATGGATACTCCAATTTAATTTAGTGTCTATGATCAACCCCAGACTCTTGATAACGTCACAAAACTCAATTCTGTGATTGTCAATTAAAAGACTGTTTATCGGTAAATTTATACGTTTTTTGTTAGTTATTAGTATGGCTTGTGACTTCGCAGGATTGATTTGAAGTTTGTGAACTTTGGACCATTCCAAAATATTACATAACGCTTGATTTAGATTATTAATCACAGCGTCAACCGAATCAATATCCCCGAAAGAATAGATTTGCAAATCATCCGCAAAAAGGTGATAGCAAATGTTTCCTATTTGTTTAATTGATTGACAAATTTGATTTATGTACATTGAAAACAGAATAGGTCCTAAAATAGATCCTTGAGGAACCCCAGATGTGACAAAAATGTTGTCGCTAAAGTTGCCATTATATTTTACAGATTGTTGTCGCAGATGCAAGTAAGAACCTATAAAGCCTGATTTCCATTATGAAATATTTACTGACAGTATAAACAAAATGGGATAAAAATATATATTCGCGTGCTGTGTGAGAGAAAAAAAAACACTTTTTCAGTTTTGCAGTACTGAAAAAATTATTATAGTGTATACTGACAAAATTTACTGAAAAATATATGAAGCGAAGTATATTTTGTGAGTACTGGAAAAATATTTCAATTTTTCAATGCAATTTTTCAAAAAAAATTAAAAACAAAGAATGATCTGTGTCAATTCAATGAAATTTTCGATGTTTATATTTTTATTCAGTAAAAAGTACTGTCAGTAAAAGTTTCATAATGGAAACCAGGCTTAAGTTGACAAGCACTCTTGGAAAAGTTATATTCATAACATAGTTTCGATAACAACATAGCGTGGTCTACTTTATCAAATGCCTTTGAAAAGTCTAATAGAACCAATACTGCAACTTTACCATCTTCAATATTAATAGTAATATCATCAGTAACTTTCAACAAGGCAGTTGTAGTACTGTGCTTGGCACGAAATCCAGATTGTAGTTCATCCAATAGGTTATGTTTAGCAATAAAGCCACTGATCTGAGCATGAATAATTCTTTCAAAAACCTTAGATAATGTTGGTAATATACTTATAGGACGAAATACAGTTACTGTAGATGGATTCGGTATTTTTGGAATAGGCGAAATTGTCGCAATTTTCCACGCATCAGGAAATATCGATTTTGTGAGGCCAGAATTTATAATAAAAGTTAAGTGAGGTAGCAAAACCGGAAGCAGAATTTGAATGAGGTTAAGTGGAATACCATCAACTCCTACAGAACTCGATTTGATTTTATCCTGATGAAAACAAACTTCTTCAGCAGAAACATTTTTAAAGTAGAAAGCATTTACGTCAGCGGCAGAATGAACTGCATTACAAACAAAATTTACATCATTGGAGTTGAAAACCGAACTGAAGTAACTATTGAACTCATATCAGAGGTAATGTCACATTTACACTCCGGAATTGGCGGATTTACATATGTGTTGAAGTTCTTCCAGAACAATTTACTCGTAGTATTAATGCTAAAACGATCATTAAAAAACTGGCATTTGGCAGCTTTGATCATATAATTTACTTTATTACGAGCTCTAACGTATTTTAACCTATTAATGTCAGTCTTATGCTTTCTCCAATTCTCATGTAGAAAATCACGAATATTACGGTGCAATAAAATATCATTATTAAAATACGGACCACGCACTTTACGCTTCTCACAAATCATTTTTATTGGTACAAAGTTCTCAATAAGATAACTTATAAATGAATTTAAAAGTGATAACTGTTTATTAACATCACAAAAATGATATAATGATACCCAATTTAATGAATTAGCAGCCATCAGTAACGCGTCCTTGTCAATATTCCAGAAATCTCTCACGTAAATAAATTGGTTACTAACATTTTTGTCAACAGGGAACACATACGATCCATAAATCATATCATGGGTGGTTGCAATGCCCGGAATTGAGATTTGAGTAAAAGTTATAATTAGGACACCTTTCAAATAAAAATTTGTGAAAAAATTAATATTTGATTGTTTTGCTATGTCTTGACGCTACAATTAATTCAAGTTTATAAATTTAATTGTTTGGCTTGACATTAAGATTACAAATTGTTCTTATTTTACAAATAAATCTAATAAATGTGCTAAGAAGCGAAAATTTAGGCAAAATTTTCCAAAATCATTTGTCCTAATTTATTATTTCATAGTAACATTCTTAATTATGATCGTAAATAGGATAATTAATTTTAATAATAACACTGTCAAATAATAATCATAATTTGATTTATGCTTCAATTAATTATAGCGTTGTGATATAGCGTACATACCTAATATACATATACCTACATATTCTAGATATTATAACAAATTTCATTTTTATTTATTAAAATTCATTTTCGGACTTTGCTCCGCACCTCCTTAGGTTTTGTAAATGGCCATTAAATCGATTTTCTTCAGTTTCGCCTTTTATATTATAAAATATATTGTTCGAATATTGGACAAATAAAAATACTCTTTTCCAAGTTTATATTTAGCAAGGTCAAAATGTTGTTGCAATAGTTTGAAAAATGTTTTTATGAACCATAATAAATTTCCACTCTAGCCAGATTGGAATAAATTAAACTTTGATCTAATAAAGATATCTTGTCTTTATTAATCATTTAAATCGCCTTTCTTGTGCCAATTACTAAAATACCAACGATTTCTAATATTTCATTCAAATATCATTTTATAACTGGATACAATAAATAATAAACACATAAGAATTCAATAATTTTTCATAAAACAATAATATTTTGACTATTTACAGAATTAATTTAATTAAATATTTTAATTTTTTATGATTGAAATTGTCTTGTATTTTGACTAAATTTTTAATTTCTTGTACACATCACGTATAATCTTACATTGAAAAAAATTTATAAATTAATTCTGTCAAAATTTTTCAATTAATAATGATAAATAGCTTTCGATCGCTCGTATACTGTACTGTATGAAATATAGTTTGACCATCGTGCGGTTTTTACTTTATAAATTTACTGGTTAAGAAGAATAAAGATAATATTTTATTATTTTTTTATTTTTCAAGAAAAATCAATTTAATTAAATTTATTCGCCTTGTTACTATTGCATATAAATAAGTGATTGCAATTGGGTCATAAACAAATCGAAATAAAATTATGAGATTGTTTACTATACTAAATGCGGAATGAATATAGTACATATTCGTATTTACGTTTATGTGTATCATGAATTAAATGCATAATGTACTCGTAAATTCGAGTATGGGGAATACATAAAAGCTACGTAAATAGATATGAAAAGCGATAATGGATATATGTCGTTAAAAAAATATTCTCATCATAGACAAATTATGTACACAAAATAAAAAATAGAAAAGTGATTTTTATCGTTATTAAATATCGATATATATATATATCCCAACTATCTATCTAATTTCAACTTAATCCACTTTAAGTATACTTAAAACCAATCGGTGAAGATAATAATCTTCTTAAATTTTAGGTTTTATGCATTTTAGTCATCTTGAGAGAAAATTTTATTCTCTTGACAAAAAGGTACTAGAAATCATTGATTTTTCTCAAACAGTCAATGACCTACTTCGAACAAAAGGAAAAGCTAACAAAACTAAAAGAAGAAAATAAAATCGCGTTTTTTTTGTGTGTGTGTTCGTGTGTGTTTTTTATTCGGTTCATATTTGTATTTATATTGTAAAATACGAGTATGTGTGACAGAAGCGGCACATTACACCAAATGTAGGAGAGCGCAGTACAAAAAAATATGATCTTATGAAATCATTAAAATAGCTTTTCCTCAATTCCTTTATGAAAAATAAAACAATAAAACAAAATGTTTATTGTTGAAGATAATAGAATGAAAATTTTTATTTTTATGTAACATCTATCTGTCTTGTATATGCTCATTTTTTTTTCATCTACATTTATATGATAGTGCCTATGTGATTTGAATATTTGCGAATATGTATTTGTACATGTTTGTGCTCGCTATTTCATCAAATATTACATAACTTCGATAGAATTTAAAATGTATCGCACAAATGTTTTTTTTTACAACCGGCTTGGGTATAAACCTTTTTATACATGAACTTACATTATCTATTTCCTTTAAAATACATCTTTTGATACATTAGACCTTATCACAGCTTTGAACGCAAATCGTAATTTTTTATTTAACATTCAGAAAATTCAAAAACCATTGTTTGAATGGTCCACGGAATTTCAATATTTTCAATAATTCAATTGTTGTTATTGGGTCGAACACATAGATCTTGCCAATCACTTTCACTTTTACAGTTAAAAATATAACGTTAATATTTATGTTGGAAAGATCGGTCGGTTACACAATAGTATAAATAAATACTTATTTTGTTTATTGGATCCGCAGATTGATTAGGCTTTTGTTCATAAATTTTGCTGTTAGTAACTAAAAATTTAGGTCTACTCGACTTCTCGCTCGACATTTTTCCCAAGGGAGTTTTCTCCCCTTTTCTTTTTAAGATTTCTTTATGTACGTTGCCATTACCAAACCAACCATTTATATTTTATAATAATTTTCCGTTATTTTAGTAAAAGGAGCAACTATAAATGTTATCACGATCTTTCCTTAATTTGGACCAGGGCTGTGGAGTCGGAGCCGGAGTCGGAGTCGCGGAGTTTATGTTTATTTTCGTATTTTTATAGGAGCCGGAGTCGGAGCCGGAGCCTTGTGGAAGAGACAGACTCCGGCTCCGGATTTATTTTGCTTACGTAGGCCAATTATTTATATATGCATTAGCGCAGTTCAAATTGGAATTCAAAATCGGACTAGCCAAAGTTAGGGTTTCTTCTCGAAAAATCTTCGTATTTTTTAAAGCCTAGTACGCTGTTCAAGTGGAATGAAATTTTCACTGGTCTCCAAAAATATAGGAAGATAAACCTGACGTGAAAATTTAGTTTGACGAGCTTCGTAAATATTTTAGTGCGTACAACTTCATGTTGTCTCTGACAACGTATTTTATACAATAAAATTCACTACGATCCACAAAACGCAAAAACTCAAATGAATTTGTCAAAATGTATCTTCACATTTATCGTCCAGGAAGATAAAAATAAAGTGAAAAATATGTAGAGATAAAATAGATACATCTGTATTCTGATATGAAAACTCCCATTTCGCTAGCTAAACTGCGCACCACAAAATGAAATTTAGCGGTGAAATTTTCATTTTCGTTTTCTCTTGTGTCATTTTTATATGAGAAATTTCATTTCACTTCAGCAGCGTACCGGGCTTAACTCTCGAAATCTCGCAAAATTTAAGTCGAGATACGTGTAGAAAGGCGAGAAATCGAGAAATTTGGGTTAAGTGCCGAAATCTAATTAAGTATTTTGTCATCACATTTCACGGAAATTACTGATGTTAAACCAAACAAAAAATTGAAAAGAAAAACATCAAGAAGAATTAACAGGGACTTACTGAACCTGACAAATTTCAAAGTTTTTACCGGCTCCTGAGATAGAGCCGATGTCCTTTGTAAATTAACACCGAAACGCTATCGTCCAGCTACTGCTTGCTTGCCAAATAACCACAGTTTTTCAGCACATTGTGAAATAACAGCGTTTAACGGTAATGAAAACCCTATTTGCTTTACGCATAGAAAGATATATTTTTGATGTCGGGGGAGGAGCTGGAGTCAGAGTTGGAGCCGGAGCTGGAGCTGGAGCCGGAGTCGTTTATAAGTTTATAAATTTCCGGAGTCGGAGCCGGAGCTGAACATTTTTGCTCGGACTCCGCAGCCCTGATTTGGACACCCCTTCCCCAATATCACAATTTTTTACGATATTATAAATCCCCTACTCATAAATCGCGTTCCATCGGTTGATACTGGCAAACATCCATATCGGTTAAGATTCGACAGAGTTATGCACACGCTATTACAAGATGGTTCACTTCATTTTGCTAAATTTATTTGTACAAAGGTTCAAGCAATTCCAAAGGAACAGTTATTTGCCATATCTTAATCTCTCTCTGCCATGTCTTGTTCTCTGCAATGGTGTGGTACAGAACTTGTTTGATTCGTCTTGCGATAGCCTTTTCCCAATAACAGAGTAGTAATTTGTTGTATCTGTCACGAACATTTCCTTTTGTTGAAAGTTGAAAAAACTATACTATTAAGTTTTACTGATCAGTCTCATTACACTACGAATTTGTTCAATGTCATCAGTTAAGAACAATGTTTGGTGTATCTTCCAAACGGAACTTATAAATTGTAAGCATATCAGCCCATTTTGGTTTAACTCCATTTATTAATCAATCATGTTGATTTACCTAATAGGGTCTTATTGACGAAAAGCAGGTAAACAACAATTATAAATTCGAGTACTGGCTCCCTAGGATTGATCATTGTCATTTTAAATTTAAGATATAAATGATTTCAGATCAATACTCAATTGTGTGCCAGCACTCCGATTCTCTAAAAAATAAAATTTTATTTAACCGTCTAATCTAGTAAACGTGGTGGTTATACCTTTAATTTTTTTTCGGTTTCCTACTACTAAAATAATAGCAAAAAATGTCCAATCTCGCCAACCTTAATATATTATAAATTATCTTTCCTTTTAGAGAATCGGGACGCTGAAAATGATAAATCTTTTTACGAAATCTACTCTAAATAGTGATTTACCGTAAGTCACAACATTTTAGTGTAATTCCACCTTTTTTGGACGTAGTGAAGATACCCTAATAGTGGACTTAAATAAAATTATTTTCCAATTTTTCAGATTAAAGAAAAGCTTTTTGAGGAAATTTTAATATATATATCGATGCAGGAGACGCTTGTCTAGCAAAATATGTTGCAATCCAAAGAATACACAAATACCACGAATAATTATTTTCTCTTTGAGTCACTTTGTTACACAGAATAGATGAGTGGCTCTGCATTGCTACTATTTGATGCTAACTGTTTGCCCAAAATATCTAAAGGAGTCAGATGTGGCAGCCTCCAGTGCCTGGGTGGATGTGCTCATCAGTGTTCCACTAATCCACAGAGAGATTGTTCTATGAACTTTCATCAACAGCTTTTGGTTGGTAGTTTCGTCCAGAGCAGATATATGTACAATATAATACAACAGAATGGAGTCTGACTACTGCGGTGTATAGCCAGTTTAGGATGTGGGGCTCCAGCCCTATCTTTTCCCCTATGCCCTAGCCCTATGAGAGTAAGATTACCATTGCGTAGTCCCTATGCTCGATTTTTCGGTGAAATATATAAGAGAATGAAAATCTGTCTCCACAGGTCTCCCCTTGCAATATGCATGTTGAGATTTTGACAGTTTATCCGACAAAATCGCGCCTCTTATATGAGCTTATATTTGTCTTTCCAGGGTTTTTAAGAGGAGGAAAGATACGCTAATAGGTCTAAGGCCTTTGGGAATGCAATATGAGTGGTTTCCCGCCTTAGATATGGTGTAACCTTCACTTCAGTTAATGTGGTGAGAATGTGTTATGCTGATGTCAATAGTATGTTCGATACCCGCGACGATAACACCATCGGGTCCTGGCGGCTTTTATGATTTAAAACTATTTACCGCCCACATAATTTTCCTTCTAATACGTAGCAGACACAAATTCGGAAAAACATCCGCGCTAGTAGTGGTCCCTATACCATCCGGCCGTTGAATATAATTTGGATTGCAAAGTCCAGTAGATAGACACTTTTTAATTCGTATTTGTTTGTTTTGAACACTTCCTTATATGAGTCATAGTAAACCACAGCTCTTGTTTTCCTTGCTTTTTAAAGAAGCTCTTGCATTTTTGACGGGTTTGTTGAATCTCCTTGAACCACAATGGGGCCGAGATTCACCCTTAGGCCTAAGAAAACAAGACCGTACCATCGCTTAACGGTGGACTGTTCACCTCATCATGTGTTAGATAAGCTAATATTAACCAGTAATTTGATAGCAGAAAATAACAGTTATTTTTAGCGAGTAAGCACAACCAAATCATACCTTTTTCACGTGGATTCATTTTTATTTGCGAGTTTTGAACCGAAGTATCCTGTCTCCAGTGACATCTACTTCATCTTTCATAATTTTTCACTGCTTTGCAGTGATTTGAAGAAATCTTAGCATTCAAATTTTTTCACCTCCACTAAGGTACTATCAGAGTACTCATCTGATGTAAAGTCCTTTGAGAGGCTCTGTAATGACAACATAGATACTCGTAGTGTCATCTCAGCATCTATTGAAAGAGTTTCGAGTTAGCTGTCCGCGTCCTCAAGGCGCCCAGAAGCCCATCCGACTTCGTCCGTCCGGCTTGTCCACATTTTCCTTATAAACCTTGAGTGTAACTGCACTCATACCATAGTTAATAGTACCATTGGTCTTTGCTAATGCAGTCAGTAACTCTTTGTTAATAATAATAAGAGCTGACCTCAGCCTTTAGCTCCTCGAGCTTGGCAATTTTACAGGTAGGTTGGTAAATCCGGATTGCCGATCCGTAACATTACTAGAATTACCTTAGGTTCGCTAGGTTCGGAAGGCACACATACTCGTGCTCTCGGCCCATAAGGGGTTTCTTCCCCAAATCTCCTCCACTGCCTTCTTATAGAAGAGCAGAGGTCTCTTATTGCACAGGCAGTCAGTTTAATCTGATTCCTTTGCAAACCCCTATCTCGACAAGTCGGAGCAGGTCCGGGGTTTTCTGCCAGGACTGATAGGTGTCTGGTGGCTAAGGCCTCTTCCACCTTTCTCCGATTGGTGGGTGTGACGCTGCCATCGTGCTGTGAATGGTCGATACTGCCACAACCCGCTGATCCTTGAGCACCTCGTTCAAAGGCCTCGTGACGGTGGCATGGAGCTGCATCATTTTTGCGATCTTGGGACTTTCTTGCTGAGATCTAATTATTTTCAGCTGTCAGTCTTCAGACGAAACTTTCGACTTCGATTGGTGATCTTTTTGACCCACGCAAGCGTGACTATCCTTGTCCGTTCTTTCTTCTGACGAAACATTATTTAGCTTTGCTATAGCCCTCCAGGTCTCTCTCCCGGTATTATGTGTGGGCCATGAGGTACCAATACGTTTGTGCTTTGGTTGCGCTGCATTTTTGTTTATGTCCCGTTGTTTGTTTGAAAACGGAGGCAGGCCTAAAGACCCGAATTTCCCCCGGGAGCCTTACTATTTTTGTTGTTGTTGTTTTTACAGGTTCCATGTCCCACTAGTAGCGGGGAAATTATTTCCATCTGTGCAGAAATCCGCAGTACATAGACAAGGATACTTAATCCGAAGGGCGCCACGTATCCGGATCCATCGTTAGCAACTGAGCTGGTTTTTAAACTGGTCCCTCAGTATGCTCGATCATTGTCACGGTAAGAGTAACACCTTAACCTAGCCCAGCGATTTGTTTAAGGTTGCCTCCATTAACGCCATATTTTAGCCTAGAAACCAATAGATCAGTAGTCTAGTTAACAGCGGTCACCACTTAGAGATAACACGAACACTTGCGGAACTTAGAAGATACGGAGTTGACAGCAAGTGCCAACTTGAATCTTCCAAGCAACTTAACGCTTGACCTCGACGGAATCAGTACATATTCTTACAAATTTTCCCGAAAAGTAGAAATTGTGACTTCTTACCAAACCAGCACTAGCATGAAATGTTGTAATCGTCCCTACCTTTTGCGTATAATAGTTCATACATTTTTTTGAGAGGTGAGGAGGGAATTTACACCGGATCATTTTCTTAAAACCTGCATCCAGTAGACACAATTTTACATCGCGTGCTCATTCGATCGATTTTGTTAAGATTTCACAGAGTTGTGTGCTTAATATGGCCGCCAAATCATACTTTTCGGGGTTTTACGTTTTCTTGAGGATTTGTAGTATTTCGCTACCTTTATTTGTTTAAATGCTGTAGGCGCATTGAATATTTTTTTTTTTGGACATCGCTTCTTATAGATTGACATCTTGTGGAAAGCAGGCTTTGACTTTCGAGTCAGATGAACGTTTTTTTTTATTTTCTGTGATTTTTTTTTTCTAAATTAATTTAATTTTTTATAAATTTTTAACTACAATTGTTAATGCACCATGCAAAGTTAGAACACGTAGCAAAGGTCACAAATAATTTTGCTGATTTAAAATTAAAATTTCCAGCCACCGCTAAGCAACATTTTAAACCTGTAGAAAGATGATGATGAGCTGGAATTGGATCCTGGGTAAACGCGTGCTGCATTTTATTAAAAATTTTACTACTTTGGTATGGCCCATTTTGAATGAGCGAAAGCTCAAAATAGGGTGTGCCAGAAACTATAAAAATATTAAATGACCAAATAAATAAAAAAAAAGCACTAATAGTTCTAAGTGAAAATAAATAATTAACCCCACATACTCACCAAACTAGGCACTAGACGTCCAATAATTTACAATCGTAGGGAAGGTTGAACTTCAAAGAATGTATCGGATAATTTTACTTTTTTATGGCAGCTCCCTATTTTGGCCAAAACATTCAGTTAGTTTCTGCTAACACCCCTACTATTTGTAGCACTTGCATGAGAGGGGTTAATTGTGGCTACAGATTGGATCGGGTACAGGTTCAATCAATTGTTGTTGAAGTGGTGCTGGCGGTTTTTTTCATCGCAATTGTTTTGTCTCATGTATCGTATTTTTGTTCAAAAGTACAAACATTTTTACGCGAGGCCTTAGACTGGATTTTTTCAAAAAATTATGTTACTGTGCGTTTCCACGAAAAGTCAGTTTTAGTAAATTTGAGTTCTCTATGCACTTTTAAGATGAATCCGAGTGGGATTTGAAAGCTGAGGCTTTGGTTGGAAACAAATAAAACTGTTACAAATAAAAACTGTTTTAATAATAAATGTTTCAATAACCGTAAGGATTAGAGTCAAACTAAGTCGAATATTTCCAGTCGCAACTGATCATTCTCTTGGTTATCTCTGCAACAACAATCACAACAACTCAAAGTCTTATACCAGAAAGTAAAACTTGATCAATCAAAATCAACTTCTATAAGAAAGGAGATACAACTTTATAAAACCACCGGAATCCGAATGGTTTTTTGCTCATTTTTGGCAATCTTCACAACAAAAAACGTGTTACCATCAGACCATTTGATGTCGACATTTTGTGTTTTTTGAAAGGCATATTTTAAAAGTCAAAATTATATTTATAAATTTTACTTAAAGAGCCAGGGAAATCTCGGGATTGTGTAAAACTTGATCCCGATCCCCGCGATTGAAATTTTCGTTCAGTAACTAAAGTGTCGGTTAAGTCTAGATTATATGGTGTTAAAGTGACACTAACTTACACTGAAAAAAATCCTACATCAATGCAGACGAAAACTGATTGCATTAATAGTAAGACAAATTCGTTAAAACTGAGCCAATACGATCCTTCTTTAATAGTACGAAAGTCAAACGTTAATATGGTGAAACACATAAAAAAATTTATTTTAACTTACGTTGTAATATTTATGAATTTATTCATATAAGATACGAAAAATGTTATAATTTTAATGCAGTTAAAAGCATTTGTGGATGAACAAATTCTTATTGTTAACGTAAGAACGTAAAGATAACATGAAATTTTTCGTAACTATAATGAAATGTTACGTCATATTAACGAATAAATTCATACATATAAGAGTAAAAATTCATTATTTGTGCATACGAAATAATTCGTTTATAGGAAGAACGGCATACTCAGTGGTTAAGAATAATACACAAATATGATGATTATTTTCATAAATATATTGAATATTTTATATGTAGGAACAGGTTCATAATTGATAAACAAAATTACATAAGATTTATGTAGGGTTCGTAATAGGAACATATTTTTGGGTGGTTTTATCAATAAATTCGTAAAATTTATACAGCGCAGTATAAAAAAATAACAAACATAAAATTTCCTTTTATAATATTGCTTAATTTATTTAATTTAAATAGAATTTGATGAAATGTTAGGCTTTTAATTCTAATATTTTGATTTAAATTTTAATAAAAAATACAACACGAGCAGTAAACGCCATGTTGATAATCGAATTCCAAAACTTCTCCCATTTTCGTATTCTTCGTGTCTTTTTTGTGTATGAACTTTCAATATTTTTAAAACTATGCTAGTGATGTTCTGTTCTGTAAATTCAATAAATTAAATTTCAGTCACATTTACTTTTATTTGCTTATTTTTGTTACCTTTTGTTCGCAATCACCCAAAAGCGGTTTTAATGCCTAGCCTTCTCCAGGTGCTGTACTTACAGACTGAGCAAAATTTATAAGGTAGATGTTGGCTCGTGTTGTCTTCCTTGCTCATCTCTGATATTTGAAATTTTATTTTATTAATTTGAAGAAAATGTTCTTATTCATCACAAATTAAACAAAATAAATGGACGTTCGTAAGACACATTTCAGTAAGCACTTCTGCCTATAACTTTAACATTTGATTTACGGTGATGAAAAACCCTAATTGGAAACGGAGATGACAAAAGCAAATTTCTAAAACATACGCACTCAACGCACATTTAAGAGCCGAATTATACATATATTCATGTATTTTAGTGCCAGATTCGTTAATACGACGAACAATAAGTATTTAACATATATTTTCGTACATAATCTTATTCATAAATATTATGAATTGTTCACAAATGTAATTATTTGATAAATTAATGCAAGTTGCACTAATACGCAAACAACTTGTAATTTTATTTTATGTATAGTACAATAAACTAAAAAATTTTTTAGTTTACGAATTATGATTCTTTTTATTAATGCACACATTTTTATGATTTTGTTCTAAAAAATTTCATTTTTTTACGTAAAAATAACAATTTTTACATTAATAGTATGAATTATGGTTAACGAACGCCATTCGTAAATTTAAGAACAATTAAATTTTCGTGAATACCACCACATAGTCTGCAGAACATTGATGAACAAATGTTATCAATAGCTAGAATACACACGAAGAGGTTTATCAGTACTATTTTGTTTCTCTACAAACGATGTTGATCCATAGGATATTCGAGTAAATCTTCAGATAATTTGTTTACGGTCAAAAACACTTCGTTTTGAAGAAATGAGTGAAAAACTAGTAAAAGTGCAGAGCGAAATCTAAATAGCGTAATATGACTCTTTTGAACCAAAATCAACTTCAAATTGATGATCCTAATGATTTTAAATATTATTTACTTTTCTCAAGCATAGATTAACTAAAAAAGGCAACATAGTATATCAGGCTATTTCCTCAGATATGGATACTCCGGGATTTCTCGCCAGGGGCTGATAATACAATTGTTTACGATATTCAGTTGGAATAGCACAAAAAACCCTTTACGCGTTTTTTTGCAAAAAAATATCAAACTGAATGATAAATCTGTTCATGTGTATGTACTTCGGAAATATTATCAGATCGTGTACTCGTACCTTATTAAGTTGATTTTGAAACTTCCCAATCGGTTTGAAATGAGTCAAAAATTAATCTGTTCTGAAATTACCTGCTTCCTGGTATTTTAGATGCTCTACAAAAATTCATCCACTTATCTAGATTACAGGAATTAAATTAAAATCTTACAAAAAATTTGTATCTTACAAGCAGATTATTCCTGTGTTTATATGACCTATAAAAAATAAGCTTGATAAAATGAAAATATTTTATTAATCTTAACAAAGATACTTCTAGACACTTCAATAATAATAAAAAACTAGCAATTTAGATAATTTTCACTTTAATACTAGTTAAACTAAATATTTTATAAGATTATTCAACCCCTACACAAATATACTATCTTATTCAAATCAATTATGAATAATTAAGATTAAAAAAAAAAAAAATTCTAATTATAGGAAACAAAACTAGAAAAAAACTACTATATTACACAAACTTATCCATTCAAGAAGTTGAGAAGAATTTCAATTATTTAATACTGGTCAACCTCGAATTACGTCACTCAGTATAAAAAGTACACTGTACACTCAATCATTTTAGTACATTATTCAATTAACTAATTCAATTATAATGATTGATAAACAATATTTCGATATACATATAATACATACAATATTATACAAGGAAGTATATATGGAAAATCTTGTAAGGGGTGATATAAGATATTTAATAGAGAAAAAAAAGGGTCGCGGTTTATATAATATTTCAATACAAATTTATATTAAGTAGAGAAGAGAAAAAAAAAACAGACAATGCACTTGTAATACCAAAATTGGTTTTACACATAATATAGACGTGATGAGATTTTTAATAAATTGAAAGAAAAATTTTTTTGTCGGTCGGTCGGTGTTGACGACAAAAAAATTGTTAAACCAGATATAACTCCTTAAATAGTTAATCCGCAAAACAACAACAAACCCATCAATCATAAAGGTTATTAACATCATTGTTTTGCTAGATAATTTATGTACTTATTTATTACACGATTTGTAAGCGTCAACAGCAGGTCGCTAGGAATAATTTGTTTAGCTGTATAAAACATGTTTAGTATCCATACAAACACATCCACAAATTTTACCCTTGTTTTAAACTAATACGTACATGAACATGTACAATATATACCATGAACTTGAAAATTGATTTTTAAGAAAGTAAAATTCACCCAAGTTTTCCAATATTTTTTTTTTTACTACATGATATAATTGGGGGTATAAACGGAGGCATGCACGTATTTCTTTGTATATTCGAATTTTGTAATTCGTTTGACTTTCACCATGTACTCGTATATAGTATATGTGGCTCAGCATTCTATTCAATTAATCTGGATTATCTATTTTGTTAGTATAATACATTTTAGCCTTGTTATCTCTGCAAGTTTGCATATTTAGCTAAATTTGAAATGGTTTTACTAAATTTTATTTTTATTCTTTTTATTTTCAGGTAAGCAAGCAAGTCAGATTATCGAGAAGATTATACGCGGTTAAGTATCAAAATATTTTATGTAATTGGAATTTATAAATTATTTCTCTTAATAAAAACATTCCGTTTGGTGTTAATTAAATATTGTGTCCGCGCGTCATTAACAAAACTTATAACAACGGTCATCGTTATTTTCTAAATGCTTTACTTTTTAATTTCCTTTTCTTTGGTCAAATATTTGCGCATAAAGTTTTTTCTTTTTTAATAACGATTTTGTGTGAATTTATTCCTCAAGCTATATTTTTGTAGGTATTTCCGTGAACAGTCAGTCTTCTTGATGAAGATGATGATGATGATTAAGAAAGAAAACATGTAAATTTAACTGCTGGTGGCAAGTTATAAAGTATAGTCGTTTATTCTTCCGTTGGATTGTTAAATATTTTTAAACGGCCGTGTAATTATTTAATTGTAGGTATTGTGCAGTATAGCAGGTTGATTCTGATGATTACTTACATTTTTATTTTTGAAATGAACAAATTTGGATTTAACTCATGTGACCTTAAATAGTTTAGAAATTTGTAAATTTGAAAGTTGTTCCCAGCCTTCTCTCTTGTAGCAATTTTTTGTATTAAAGGTTTTCTCGATACAATTATTTTCAACCATGAGGCCCAATCCATATCTGGAGAAATATTGAGAAGAAATATTGAAAATCGAAATACCGATTCGAAACTGATTCGACGTTTTAATCAAATTTTGAATATCTGGGAACATCCCAAATATTGAGATAGAAAAAGCTGCCGAAGTGCACTGATAGTCATATGGACCTTCATTTCTTTAAATTTAAGAATTTGATTTATTATTTCCTAACAGAAATATCATTTTAAACGATTTTGGTTTTGTTGGGATACCTAAACAAAAATTGGTAAAATTAAAAATTCTGTGGATCTGATCTTAGAGATTTTGCCAATTAGCCAAGTAACTAAAAGATAACCCAGCATCAAAAAATATCTTCAGTATTTTTGCGGATGGTCACTGGCTTACAAATTCATTTGATACCATATCGTTCCAAACAAAAATTGGTTAAATAAAAAATTCTGCGAAGCTATCGCAGCAACAAAACATATTTTCCTAATTTTTGCGGATGGTCAGGGGCTTACAACTTAAATTGGCCAAATCTCTAGGATCAGACCAACAGAATTTATCATTTAACAAAATTTTGTGTAGAACATTGCAAATTAATGAGCTTTGAAGACCTGTTGGTGCGTAGCAATCATCAGGAATCACTTTCAGTGTTCACAGAGGATATCGTAACCAGGAAACGGATCCTATGGGCACTGAGGGGTTTTAACTCAGTAATTATTCTTCCTTACCTGGAAGCTAAGGGTATTCAAAGGGTGTTTGAAGCTGGGCTATATTCCTAGGTACTGGACGGAGGTCAATATGGTGTTTATACCGAAAGCAGGGAAAATCTCACATGTCTATCCTAAGGACCTAAGACCAATAACTCTATCATCCTTTCTTTTGAAAACCTTGGAAAGGCTGCTGGCTGTATACATTAGAGATAAAATAGGTGCCAGGAAGTGGGCACCGTCTCAGCATGCGTACACAAAGGGTAGATCTCACAGGACACTGCTCTGCACGCCTTGGTGTGTACGATTGAGAAATCGATTAATTCGAAGGAATTCCGTTTGGTGGCCTTCCTGGATATAGAGGGCTCCTTTAATAATGTGAAAGCGGAGGCAATCAAGGAGGGATTGTCATTTTTGGAGGTGGACGTTCCTCTGAGAAGGTTAATCAATTATATGGGAAGCAGCATTGTTAGCTCGAAGTTGGTGGACTCCACCTGGGTGGGGGGGGGGTTCTGTCCCCTCTTCTCTGGAACATTGTGGTAAACGGGTTACTACTAGAATTGGAGAGAGAGGGTATTGAAGTTATCGCTTACGCAGACGACCTAGCTTTATCTGTTACCGGGAAATTCCTGGGCACGATTGTAGACGTAATGCAGAATGCGCTTACCATCGTTACGAAATGGGCTGGCAAATATGGACTTGGTATTAACCCGTCCAAGACAGAGCTGGTACTCTTTCCTAAGAAATACAAAATCCCGGTAGTTGTCCCTCCTACCTTAAATGGCACGAGACTTGCTTTTACTGATAAAGCTAGATATCTGGGCATTATCTTAGACAGTAAGCTCAGTTGAAGGCCCAATATGTTGGAGAGAATAAACAAAGCTACTATAGCTTTGCACTCCTGTAGGAACGCCATTGGTCATAGATGGGGTCTGAAGCCGGAGCTGGTACACTGGCTCTACACCGCTGTAGTGAGACCTGTACTCATGTACTGGGTGGGTGTTTGGTGGCCAGCTCTGGACAAGGTAACTAATAAAAGTAGGATTGAGAGGGTGCAAAGAACGGCCTGTATGCTTATTAGCGAGGTATTGAGGTCGACACCGACAAGTGCCTTAGAGGTTATGTTGCACCTTCTTCCGGTCGACATTTTTGGCAAACAGATGGCGGCATACGGCTGTACGACTTGCAGCCGTCTCTCAGTGGAGGTGTCTTAGTACAGAACACTCTACTATCGTTAGATCGGTGAAGGATGAGCTGGCGAATCTTGACTACATTAAACCTACTCTACGCTTCGAGAAGCGATTTTGGACCACCTTCCCTTCAAGGGAATCCTGGAGGGATGGACCGTTATCGTAAACCGAAGCGATGTAATTCTTCACAGATGGCTCCAAGCTAGACGGCAAAGTGGGAGCTGGAGTATTCTGGGACAAATTAAATGTAAACATTTCTATTCGTCTCCCTGATTACTGCAGCGTGTACCAAGCTGAAATCGTAGCGATTGAGGAGGTCATGACGTGGTTGAAGCATAATGTGGTATCCTCAGGTGATATCGCAATCTATGTGGACAGTCAAGCGGGTGACCCGTCGTTAGAATCGGTGTCTTTGGCGTCACGGGTTGCGTTGAATTGTCACTCATCTCTAAATGAGATGAACTTGCTAGGCATGGTACGACTCTCCAGCTGCAACCGGAAAGGGCAAATCTGGAGAGACCTATCACAGCGCTGAGACAAGTACTTGGGAAGCAGGGTCTAACACCCTCCCCTGTAAAGTTGCAAAGCAAGTTTGGCCAAAGCTGGACTTGGGGCGCACTAGGGCATTAATATCCCTAAGCAGACGTGAATTAAGAGCGGTCGTAGGAATTCTTACGGGACACTGCCTTTTTGGAGAACATGCAAGAAGGCTGGGTCTGGAGGCAAATGACTTCTGCAGAAGCTGCTTGGACGATGAGGAGGAAGAGACGTTGGTCCATTTCCTTTGCTCGTGTCCAGCATTGCCACTCAGAAGGCACAAACACTTGGGTAATTTCAGGATGGACTGCCTCTCGGATCTCGAAAACATTAAAGTGCGGGACTTCCTACACTACATAAGTAGCTCGAAATGGTTCCAAGATTGGTAAAGGGGATATATTCTTTGGTATCACAATGGACCGTCATCAGTCTAAGTGAGCCTAAGCAGCCACTCCAACCTAACCTAACCTAACCATGGCAAATTATGCCACGCAGTCTCTGACGATTCGCAAAAATAAGGGAGGCAGAAAGGATAAGGATTGCATTTTATATGTGGCCAATTGGCATAATCTCTAGGATCAGATCAACAGAACCTTTTTGAACCAATTGTTGTTTAGAACGATAAGGCATCAAACGAAGTAGTAAGACTTTTATGATTATTAAAAATAAGGCAGATACTTTTTAATGCTGGTATATGGTCTAGTAATTAAGTTTATTAGGTGGTAATTGGCTATATATAAAACGCAATTACTAGGTCATTTACTGGCATTAAAAAGTACCTCCCTTATTTAAACAATAAAAATCTGAAATACACAAAATTAAGGGAGGCGTTTTTCGATGCCGGGGTATCTTCTGTTTGTGATATTTTATGTATTGCGAAATGCAAAAATCTCTTGACTAATCTCCTAACATAATAGTTTTCCTCTTACAGAGGTGATATGCTAATTCAGTTACAATAAAAAATTATTTGTAAATTCATCAGTAACCTTTTTTCGTTGCCCAATGGCAACGTGACATTTTTTCGAAATGTTCTGCTAAAGTAAAGTAACCTTTTTAATTTTTACACTGGAATTAGCTGAAAAAAAATATTGAAGAAAAGGTATGTGATTGTTGCTTTAGGTTCCTTTGTGGTTATATGAATTTAACTTTTTAATTAATGATTCTTAAGAATTAATAACATTCGTCAATATTTCACTTTCGCGAAAAAGTTAAAATACAACATTGAAAATCCGTAAAAAAAAAGAAAAACAAACCCAAAAAATTGGCATCTGCTTATGATAACTATTTTCGAGAGGAACGTCGCACGTACGAAAACCAAAAAGACCAAATCAGCAAGCGACAGTAAATTAGTGGTGCGATAACGAGGGCAAATCAGGTGAGCACGATCCTTTTAGAATAGAAAGTCGCTTGAAGATGATGAATTGATGAATCATTTTTAATAAATTGGTTACAAAGGGGTTCTATTAATTGATTATTTACAAAAAAGCATGAATATTACTTTCCTTATTTGGGCTCGTATTCTTGAGTTCCTTCGAAAAAGTCGCCGGTGAAATGGCGCTTTGTGATGTAAAATACTAGAAAGTCACCGGTGACTTTCGATTGAATTCAATAATTCGAGGCTTGATAAAACGCTTAAAAATATGTTTAAATTTGTAACAACTATAACATTCCAAAATGGACTAGGTGGAGTTGATGCGTTATAAAATCGGTAATCTTCTTTGAATTGATAAAGAGGCTTAGGCAGCTCAAGTTTAGGTTAACCGTTATTTATGGGTCTGATCTAAATTTCGAAGGTATAATAACCTTTTGAGTCTACAATAAGACCCAAGTGTGGTTCACTATTCTCTTAATAAACTTTCAAGTCTCCAACTTAACCCGTTCATGAAAGTACTGGAACTCCGAACCCAGGAGTAGCTTGCGTTCCTTTAAAATTATGTGAAAAGGAAGATGAATCGGTTACAGAAACTTCGGATATCATGAGTGTTCATCTGTTCTTAAAACTTATCTATCACTTTCGACGAGCTTTGTGAAACTTCAGATATAGCGAGAGGTCAATCTGCAATCTTAGAAATCGGTTCAAAAATGACGAAATTATTTTGGGCTATTATTTTGGGCTAAAGTAATATTTGCTATGGGAGCGTTGGTTAGTTATAATTCAAAATGTTCCACAGCTCTTAACCCCTAAATTTGTTATTTATTGTTCTTATCATAAGTTTTCCTCAGCGGGGGGAAAGGTGGTCTAACACCCTCACCTGTAGAGTTGCAAGACAAGTTTGGCCAAAGCTGGACTTGGGGCACACTAGGGCATTAATATCCCTACGCAGACGTGAATTAAGAACGGTCGTAGGAATTCTCATGGGACACTGCCTTTTTGGAGAACATGCAAGAAGGCTGGGTCTGGATGCAAATGACTTCTGCAGAAGCTGCTTGGATGAAGAGGAGGAAGAGACGTTGGTCCATTTCCTTTGCTCGTGTCCAGCATTGGTACTCAGAAGGCACAAACACTTGGGTAAGTTCAGGATTGACTGCCTCTCAGGTCTCGAAAACATTAAAGTACGGGACGTCTTACACTATATAAGTAGTTCGAAATGGTTCCAATAGGGGTAAAGGGGATATATTCTGTGGTATCACAATGGACCGTCATCGGTCTAGGTGTGCCTAAGCAGCCACTCCAACCTAACCTAACCTATCATAAGTTTTACTCATTTTCAGTAGTGTTCCAGAGCAAGTATTTTAGTCGTAAAATCAGACTTGAGGACTTGTTTTTATTTTAATTTAAAATAAAATTGTGCATCATGCTTTTGTACCAACTTTTGCAGAGGAGTGTAGGATATTCAAAACAGTTGTAGGTGATGCATTATTCATTTCATTAAATTGTTTTTCCATCAAAAGGGCATCCTTCGGACAAAAATTACAAAACTTGAAAATATACTTATTATACTGAGAAATAGAAAACTGGAAAGAATACTTGAATTAATCATAAAAAAATTTCGAAGTATTCTTTTTTCTTTAGTGGTGACATCAAAACTCCTCCATTCTTAATTTTTTCAAATTTGCTGGCGTAGGAAATTCGGAAATGAAGAGGGTATACTTGTTAAAAAGTGCGTCTTCTTACGATACCACACTTAATCGGGTGAAACAAAAATTTGTTTCTGTTCCTCAAGCCTTTGGCCTTCGTAAAATGGCCAATAATATATATTTGTGATTCTGACCTTTGGACTAGTTGTGAACAAACAAGTTATGGAAAAAGTCGATTTTTTAAATAATCGAGTATTCACACCACTATCTCAAATTTCAAAGAAAAATCTCTTGAAATAACTTTTTCTTTGTTAAAAAAAATCGGACAATTAATTTCAGCCTAACGCTGCAGTCAGGCCAGTGTGAGTATTTTTGTCTGGAATAGATGAACGTTTTCAAAATCATCCGAAATAAATTCAATTATTATGTATTTTGCTCAACACAATGTTAAATTTTTAAGTAATCTTGAACAATCTCGAATACTTTTGAAAATCTCAAAGAATTTAGAGCAATAGGCGAAATTTGCGAACAATCTTAAATATCATCATAAAAAAAAATCTTAGAGATTAGATTAGATTCTATAAACAATGTCACTAGCAAACACTGAATAATCTTAAGTAGTCTACAAAAGTGCATGGTTTCTCGATAATCTTTTAAATCTCGAGAAATCTCTAAAATCTCAAATCTGGCTACATTTGGAGTGGGCTAATCTTAAAACTCATCCTGAAAAATCTCAATTAACTTTGAATTTCCAGAACAAAAAAAATTTCAAATTATTTGTAAAAGGGTAAAATTTTCTAAATCAACAGAAAAATCTCGAATATTCCAGAATATTCTCGAATAAACTTTAATTCAAGTAATGTCAAACGAATTGAATTAACATCTTGAAATTTATTGAACGTAACCTGTAGGAATTTTCCGCAACCTCAAAAATCCCGAAAATCTTGAATAATCTGGAAAATCTTAAATAATCTCGAAAAATTCGAAAAATTTACAAAAATTAAACGCCGAGATAATCTCAAAATCAAGAAAATTCTCAAAGTATTCTTTAAAGAAAGTTGATAAAGCAAAATTTGGGGAAATTTAATTTGTTTGTATGTTCTCAAAACCCTAATTACTGCCCCGATTTTATTGAGTGTAGACTCATTAAAATTAATTCCGATTTTGATATTGATTATAACTTAAATCTAAGTTAAGTCAGTTCTAAGCTTGTTGGAAGGATGATGTTAATTTTTTATTTAACTCTTCGTTTCCTCACAACTGTCAGACAAATGATACAGAATCGCAAAACGAAAGCCGGACGCATATTCACATTTTTACATATTTTGATAGCTTGCGTATAGGTGGATTTAATAAAACCAATCGTTTTGGTTATAACAATATTATGATGTAGGTAGTAATATGACAGGAGTATCAAAAAGAAAAATTTGAATGTCACATATAGATTTCTGGTCCCTTTCGCACTTCTCGCTCGAAATTTTATTCTCACAAAACTTTTATAATTTTTTGTTTTTTGTTCAGCTGACTTTTTTAAATCGAAATTTTGTTGCTTTATTTATTTTGAAATTTTGTCAAAATTCTCATTTGGCTTAAGCAAGTCAGGAGTGGGATCATGAAATCTGGTCGGAAATGTCGGTAGATTATAAAAAGTCACCACTAGCAAAACTGACCACAAAAGAAACAATATTGCATAGAATGCGGAACTAAAATTAACACCGATAGACCCCATCAAAAGCATGCCAATCCAATAGTCTAACCGTGGCAAAGCATTTTGCTTTTTTTTATTTTCTCATATCGATCTGATAATTTATTTTTCGTTTATATCCGCACAATCGTAGATTGCTGTTTTTCGATCTGAAATTTATTTCAGCTAGTACAAGGAAATGTTTGAAGTTCAAAATGATGGACGCTATACCACGAGAAAGACAACGACAATGTTAAATTAATTGTTTAAAGTTTATTGTAAATAATTGTAATGACTTTTATTGACTGTTTCTTATTTATTAATGTTTAATTTTGCTTTTGTGTATTAGCTATGGGTGAGCAAGTAATTTTCTTGACCATATTACGTATTACATAACAGTAGTTAGGCAATTTAAACCGTTCAACGTAATGTCTGATGATTATCGTTTTTCGTCAATTACAAATCCGTTCGTTAGAGAAACCGTATCTTGAGGTTAAACTTGAGCAAATTTCAGCAAAGTTTCCTTTTCAGTAGGCTGAAATAGGTAATAGAATTTCTAGTCTTTAAAACAAAAAAAATTATAAGAGATACGTAGGTAGATTTAGACAAGCGTTTCTGAATGAGCTTGGTCGTAAATTTAAGAATCCATTCCTAAATAGTTTTCGAAAAAATGGTCTATAAGATAAACTAGAATTAGCTATGCCATTTGCACCTCGATCTAATTTTTAGCTTAGTTTGATTAGAATTTGGATTCTCCAGTTGTTTTCTATTTTGGCCGTTTCAGCCAAATAATATTTTTATAAAACCAATTTTTTTTACAAAACATTAACGCCATAGTTGGAATATAAACCGCAGCATATCTGCTGAAGATGGATGGTATTATCAAGGCGGATTTTTGCTACCCTTACGGCTCCCAATTTTGTATACGATATTTAAAGGAGAGGCTCTTCCTGATTCAGAAACTATAATTGGCTTGAAGAAGTTTGGAGCAAAATATAGAACTCTTTGGTTTTCGGCCAGATTTGACTTCAGTTCGTTCCCATAAATTTAAATTCACCAAATGTACTGCAGACGTCCATTAGAAATATCAGAAAGGTAAAAAACAGAAAAGTATGCTGAAAATATAAAATATTTAATGTTGTGTACTTCTTCTACATAAACTAGGCCATCATTTTAGACTCGTGGAAGAATTTATGTTGAGTATTTTTTAATTACCACATCACCATCACCACTGAGAAATCTCAGGCAAAAACATTTTGTTAAATTTAAATTAAGGGTTTAGAAAAAAAGTTTGTGGCATTTTCTCACCAAAATGTGTTTGAACACATTTTTCTTATATTTTAAATGAACTTTTTTAAACCAAATACGTGTTGTTTTGATAGATAATCTTTTGTCATTTTTCTGATACATTATGCCATCACTATAGAACTTCTGGGATTTTTGCCCTCTTTTGAATTCAGCTTTATACCATTAAAAGGATTTTACAGCGGCCGAAACGGGCTATTCGGTGGATGCATTAAAACTTTCCAGTCAAGCTCTCTCGCATTGTCAACTGCTCGCTTTAATCGCTTTACTTGGTAAATGTAATGCAGTTTCATCCATCTTGGACCACTATTTTTTTGCACATTATTGGACCACAATCTTTTCACTATTAATTCAAGTGGTGCTCAAATATCGATATTCTTTTTGTGTCCAGCCTTAAGTAAATGGTTCAGAAACTGTTTTTTTGGTCAATGTTTTGTCTGATCGACCAGAGCGTGGCGCGTTTTTAACATCGAAATTTCCAGAGCGAAAACGGGCAAACCATTTGCGTGCTGCTGATTTTGATTAAGCAACTTCACCATAAATATCACAACTTGTTTCGCAAGCCTGTGAAGCGTTATTTTATGCGAAGGGTTATCGCCTTGGTCATAAAGTGATATTGTAAAATGCAGCGCATTTTTTCAGAATTTTGGCTCATTTTCAAAACGCAAATATTTTTGACTAAATTATCATGTGCCGCAAGTTTTATTTTTTAATAATCTATGGACTTGTCACCTTTCAAACACTCCATAGTTATTTTCTATTTATATAGAATGCATGATGACATGATACTGATTTTAGATTTCAACAAATTTATTATTCGATCACAATTATTTATACCTATCTATTCTTTCAAAAATTGACAAATACATAATAAGATTTTATTTGTTGAGTTTAACGCAAATTAAACTTTTTTGCACTTTGTAGTAAAGTGAAACTTTAAACAATAAAATAATGTTCGAAAATAAAAATAATTTTAAGATTCTATTCATTTAAGAATTTCAAATTGTCCGTTGTAATCAATTGATTTTTTCCGGCTTTGACAAATAATGCAAATAATGTAATGGCATGCCCAATATTCCCAATATTTTCGATTTGGTAAATCAGAAAAATAAAGAGGCCAGTCACTCCTAATATACATATCTACTGGCAAAAGTAGAAATATCAGCGAATTATATTCACTAAATCAAAAAACTCAGGGAAAACCCTGAGGTGGGATGATGGTTTTCCCTGAGTTTTTTGATTTTTATTTATTTTATAATTCGCTAAATCAGTACGTTCGAACTACCAACACAATGAGCTCAAGAAAAATTCTCATTTTTTGTTCAGGGTTATACACTTTGTATAACTCTTGGGGTAAAGTACGGAGGAGGGGGATTAATATTTCTACTTTTTTGGGGTAGACATAATTTTGTTTCTGATTAACCAATCGAAAATCTTGTGAATACCATTTTTACTAATATATTTGTGTTTATAAAAAGCCGGAAAAAATGTTTTGATAAACAGACATACTTCTCTTGAACTTCCTAGTTTTTTTCAGCCCTTTGGTATAATTCCTCTTGTTTGCAAGTTTGTTAAATTCAAATTTAAACTCGCTACCAGAACTCCTTCAATGCGTAATAATTTCATTATTTCATTACGTATGCCTGTGTATGTTGACACCTAAAGAGAATCGTGTCTTAAACACAAAAACCAGTGTAGACAAGATTGAAAGAGGGCCACTTAACGAAATTTTTTCTATATAAGCCTTAAAACCAAAACAAACCAAGTTCAATGCCCTGAAATAATAACCAAATTAAAAACACGAAAAGACATTTCTATTAACAACTAAAATTGTTGTAGCAATCGTTTATTTTAATAATACACAAATAAAAATTGTTAAATTTGTAATTTAATATCTGTAGAGTTTATGCAATAGTCTACTAAACAGTAGTAAGAGATCAGGAAGAATAAATAAAATTTGCATATAAAGTATAAATTACAAAGCAACGAAAAAAATATGTAGAAATAGAAACCAATTTTATTTTATTTAGTATATAAAGAATATAAAATTGGTACCGTTAATCGTGACCAATTTCCGGCGCAAATAAGTTATCAAATTTATTTATTTTCCATTACTGAGTATCACTGTGGAGTGAGTTTTAAGGTTTTATTTTTATGGGTGTTATAAAACAACATGCCCAGACCCAGAGTGTAAAAAAAATATTTTTATGTTTCAATTGGAACGTTCTTCTTTATGAGTTTAACCAGATATCCAGCAGATTACATAAGCTTCATAAAATAACTGATACGCAACAATTCACTTCATCCCCAAAACAGAAAGGCTCGAGAAGATTTCAAAAAATGGATTAAATGGAGCCGAAAGAACATTTTCGTTTATATTTCATATTAAACATTTTTACAACCTTATTATTGTTAGGTGATATTGTGATACACCTTTCATAATTATAACGTGTACGATTGGTCACACATACATACATATATATATACTCGTATGAATCAATTTCTTTAAAGTTGAGATTCATGAATAAAATCGATTTATTGTTGTTATTTTATTTATGCCTTTAATGTGTAATGATTTTGTTTTGTAAAATAATTTTAAATGAATATTCTTTATACGTTTTGCTGCGAATAAATAAGTATATAATGGGGGTTCATTGTTCTGGAATAAAATTTTAAGTGATGTGTTGCATATAGGAACAAATTTAAGATCAGGTCAACTTGAGTTCAGTCAAAATATAATTTGAATTTAATATGGAATTAGCAATAATAATTTTCAACAAACTATCATTAGTAGGAATGATCGCATTATATTTGTAAGCAACCAGCTAGGTGGTAGTAAAAATTTTCTCAGCGGTTCTAACTTTATATAATTTCGATCCAATTTTTTGATCATTTGATTTAATATCGCCTAAGAAAACAGTTTTGGTGTTGTAGAGTAGAAAACCATATATTGGCTAACTTCGCTAACTACATATAAACAATTATGGGAAAATTAAATTAAATATCCATGCCTCCAAAATTTTAAAAACACTGAAGTAAGCAATAATGTTTAAGTTAGCTGCTTGGTAAGTTTCTTAAAGGACAGAATTCCAAAATACCTAAATACCTAAAATTTCGGCAGAGAAATTTATGGAAGACGATTTAAATTGAAATGCTTTTAAATTTTTTATCACCAACAAGCAGTAATCCAATAATCAGTCCACTATGTATGCTCTTTGAAAAATAGAGTAATGAAAATATTTTTTTATTTCCAAAGTAAAGAGACTATTTTCGAATACGTTACGGATTCATAAGTGGAAGATTCTTACTTAATTTGAATCAGACTCGCTCTTCAATCAAATACGAATACGTTTTCTACATATAATTGCAAGATTATTGCTTTATGTTAGCTAAAATTGTTTGAATTTGATTGAGCGTGCCATTTCTGTCAGAACGGTTGTAAAATAATTGAGCTGCAATGTGTAGCAACACTTTTAGTAGCTGAAGGAGTGTACACATTTGTATACATACTGCCAATCTTCAAGAAAAATACAGTGACTTGAAAAATTTTTCCGGACTCGCATTCGGTTAATTGATTTCATTGTAAATGAAGAAAATTTACAAAATGGTCGGATGGATCAAGGATTGCGTAAGGAAATTAATTCGAAAGCAAACATCCCAAATCGCGAATGTATTCAAAATGATTGAATCATTTGATTTGAGCGCACAACGAGAGAATTTGTTGAACAGCTATAATGCCAGCTGTGATAGCTGTGGCTCGCAGGAATTAATATCGCAAAAAATCGAATTAGAATCGTGAAAAATTGTAAAACTTGAAAAATTTGGTAGTTTAATTCCAGAAACATTGGAATAATTAGACATATTAGAATTATAGACAAGCGATTCTGAATGAGCTTGATCGAAAATATAAGAATCCATTTTCGAAGAAAATGCTCGTTAGGTCAATATAGAGCTTGTACGTCACAAGATGAATTAGCTATGACTTTTGCACCTCCGTAAAATAAGATTTTAGCGAAACCATGTTTTATAACAAATTTGCTAACGCCATAGTTAGAATATAAACCCCAGTAACGACCCACCTCCGGAAGAAGTACAGAGCTTTATCAATTACTGTACAGCTCATGGGCAGAAGTTCATCATTCGTTGTGATGCTAATTTACACCACACAGTCTGGGGTAACACCAACACCAATACAAGCGGTGAGCAACTTTTTGAATACTGTTCATCAAATAATATTGCTATGAATAATACAGGGAACGAGCCGACCTTTGTGAATGCCATTAGAAGGGAGGTGCTGGGCCTTACTATGTCTGACATGGGTACCTCCAGCACTGTCCAGAATTGGCATGTATCGGGGGAAGCATCTTTGTCGGATCATAGGTATATAAGATTTGATAGTAGAACCCCTCAAATAACAGAAACTACGGTAAGAATACCTAAAGGTACGGACTGGGCTGTCTTTACCAATAAACTACAAGACAATGTAGTGGGTTTACAGAACTATATCGGAGCTGTTGCAGAGCTTGATAGCGTTGCTGATAATCTCACCAGGGCAATAATTGATGCATATCACTCAAGTTCTCCTTAGGTGCGTGTTAGATGAACTAGGAATGTTCCTTGGTGGACCTCCGCCCTGGAGACTAAAAGAAAAACAGTGCATAAGCTCTTTAACAGAGCAAAAATAACAGATGACTGGGCAGCGTATCGAACTGCCCTCACCCAGTATAATGAGACTCTGAGGATGAGCAAAAGAGAGAGCTGGAGAACTTTTTGCGGGAAGATAGACGAGGTTCCGGCAGCCTGCCGACTCCAAAAACTCCTCGCATTAGATCATAAAAACCCTCTGGGCTCAGTAAGAAGGCTGGACAGGACCTTAACCACATCAAGGGAAGAGACTCTTGAATGTCTGGTGAAGGGGCCCTTTCCGGAGTGCACAATCATTGAGGGTCGGGAGGATCCTGATATGAGCGTGGTACATCCATATCTAGTCCTAAGGGGGCCTACAAGCGAGCGATGGAAATCTTCACTCCTGGAGACTTGCGCTGGGCTATCAATTCATTTGGTCCCTTTAAATCTGCTGGTCGGGAGGACCCTGATATGAGCGTGGTGCATCCATATCTAGTCCCAAGGGGGGCCTACAAGCGAGCGATGGAAATCTTCACTCCTGGAGACTTGCGCTGGGCTATCAATTCATTTGGTCCCTTTAAATCTCTGGGGATGGAATCTATCCTATTTTTCTTCAACGAGACCTGGATGTACTGGAGCTCCACCTAATCAAATTATATAGAGCCAACTTTAGTCTGGAATACATCCCCAGATGCTGGAGGGAGGTAAGAGTCATATTCATACCAAAAAATGGGAATAAATCCCTCGAGGACATTAGGTCCTACAGCCCTATTAGCCTTACATCATTTATACTTAAACCATGGAAAAAATATTGGGCCTATATATCAGACTCAATACAATCAAAAGGTGTCCTCTAAATCCTAGCCAACATGCTTACCAGGTGGGCAAATCTACGGAGACAGCCCTGCATGAATTAACATCGGAAATCGAGGATACACTTCACAACAAGGAGGCACTATTATGCTCCTTCTGTGACATCCAGGGTGCCTTCGATAATATTAATTTCGAGGTGATTCGGGAACAAGCTGTAGCGAGGGGGGTATCGACTCCTCAACCACCGAGTGGATAATAAACATGCTCAGAAGCAGGAGAGTTAAAGCCGCGATTGCAAAGCAAGCATCTCAATTGTACCTATCAAGGGCTGCCCTCAGGGCGGAGTACAGTTGTCGTTACTGTGGCTCTGAGGAACTCTCGAATATCAATCATTGCCTATGCTGATGGTCAGGGGTAAATTTGAAAGCACAATAGCTGAGCGTATGCAATATGCTCTAAGATTGGTAAACGAGTGGTGTGTTGAAGTGGGCCTTAGCGTCAATCCCAATAAAATAACATGTACTCTCTTTACAAATCGGAGGAGAATTTCCTTTCCTCCAATAATTATGAACGAGGAAATACTCAAGATCACGTCTGAGGTTAAATATCTAGGGATCATTTTTGACCAAAAATTAACCTGGAACCCCCACTTGAAATACATCGCAAATAAGGCAAACAAAGCATACTTTGGGTGCCAACGTATGTTTGGTAAAACATGGGGCCTAAACCCACAAATGATAATCTGGCTTTACCAAACCATCATAAGACCAATGATATCTTATGCGGCGTTTATATGGTGGCCAAAGACAGAGCAAATAAATGCTCGTTCAGCTTTGGACAAAATTCAAAGATTAATATGTTTGGGCGCAACGGGAGCAATTAGGGCCTGCCCTACTGCTGCCCTTGAAAGCCTGCTGGGACTCTCACCACTCCACATACATGTCAAAAGTGTGGCAGGTTTGACAGCCATAAAACTGAAGGTAACAAGTCAGGTTAGACTGACTAGTTCGGTACACAATAGCATCCTGGATAAACTAAACTTGGCAGACGATATTGCCCAGCTATCAGATATGATGGTAAAGACTACTGACTGCCGGAGGAACTTCACGATCCGGATACCCGAAAGGGACATGGTGTGGAACATCATTTCCTCCTTACCGCACGCATCGGTGTGGTATGTCGATGGGTCAAAAACAAACGAGGGCACGGGTGCGGGGGTTGTGGGGCCCGGTTTCATGCGCTGTATACCGTTGGGAAAGACCCCTACGGTTTTCCAAGCAGAAACCGTGGCCATCGAGACTAGCGTGCTTCAGTGCCTCAAAAAGAAGTATATAAGAACGGAGATCTACATAATCTCGGATAGCCAGGCTGTTTTATTAGCCCTGGCAGCTTCGGTGTTCAGCTCTAAACTGACATGGAGCTGCTACAGCAACCTTACAAGGCTGGGTAGGGACAACAAGGTTACCCTCTTGTGGTTCTCCGGCCACTCTAATATACCAGGAAATGAGGCCGCAGACACCTGTGCAAAAGAGGGTGCGGGTGGCATCTTCTACGGCCCCGAGCCTAGCGTTGCCTATTCCAAAGGCCATGTAGCGAGGAGATCCCTCTTCTGGAAGCAGAGATGTTCTGCTTCACTCTGGGAGTCATCTCGGGGAATGAAACAGACAAAGAAGCTCCTAAATTACAAGATTACACACTTACAGGATATAATCAGAATGGATCGATCATCTCTGAAATCCCTCATATGGTACTTGACTGGACATGGCCCCTTTAACTATCATCTATTCAAAATGGGGAAAACCCTATCAGAGAATTGCAGGTTCTGTAATCTGGGAAGAGAAACATCCGAACACTTGCTGTTCGAGTGCAGTGCGATCGCCCTAAGAAGAATTAAAACACTGAATGCTTACTCTGTTCAGTGGCCTCACGCCGACCCTATGGATGTGCATGACCCTGTGGCGTTTATCAAGGACCTGGACCTACATTTCACATAGATTGATTTCTCTCCTCTTATACGGGGATGCACAATAGATCTTGCTGGTCGAAGTGCACGGGGTTCCTCTTACCAACCGCAGGAGATGGTACCAAAAAAACCAAACTATAGAAGGTTGGGTTATCAAGGCTGGCCCACACAATTTTATACGACATTTGAAAGAGAGGCTCTTCCCAGAAACCTTAGTTGGCTTGGAGAACTTTGGCGCAAATATGTCTTTTGGCATAAATAGAGTGTTATATGCTGAATTATATACAGAAACGATTATTTACAGAAATATTTGGGTTCTTGCCAGATTTGACTTCAGCTCATAATGCTCAAACCACACTAATCATGCTGGAACAAAATGATGTCGGCTTTCTTTCCATAAATTTGAATCCACCAAATTTGCCACAGATGGCCATTCGAAAGATATGAATTTAATTTCCGGTCCCGCCCACCACCTCTTAGTATTCAACTTTGTTCGGAACTAAACAGCGAATATTCAATGATAGTTGATTAGGGGATATATTCTAAATGAGTGCTTCTTCATATTATCATCACATCACTATCATAAGATCGTTCTGTCATACAATCATACCATCGTACCACCATACGATCATACCATCGTACCACCATACTGCTGTATATGTTCTATACTTATGTTGTATATAGTATTAAATGTTCGTTAATTGATTTACAAATGCTTATAAATCTTGAAATAATCCTTTGTTTATATAAAGGTAACATAAACTAGATGCTGAACTGGAACTTTTAAGATATTCGATGTTGCAGCTTTAAGTTTATTATGGTGTTGTTATTGTTTTGGGTAAAAGCAATGAGGTATAATATTTGGTTAGGAATACTTCGTAACATGAAACCATCATACCATTATACCACCGTACCGTCATATCATCGTACTATGAAACCATCATACCATTATACCACCATACCACCATACAACCCAACCATCATACCATGAATAGCATGATAACATCAGAACCATCATACCATGAATACCATCATACCACGTTACCTTCATATCACCAAACCAACATACAATTCTGCCATTAGACCAATATACCGTTACGCCATCATACCATTATACCAATATACCGTTACACCATCATACCATTATCTCTCCTAAGATCATACCATAATAGATTATATAACCATACCATCGTACCACCATACTACCGTGCCATCATACCATCTTAAATCACACAATGATACCATAATACCATTATACCATCATACCATCATCATCATCCATTAAACCATCAAATCATCATCCATCGTACCACAATACCATCGTTCCATCATATCATATTACCATCATATGATCATATCATCTCACCATCATACCATCGCCATAAACAACTATATCAGAGCAAAAAAGAAAATCAAATAATCCTTCTTGTCATAGTGTCGACCAATGAAAATAAATTTTGATTTAGCTTTCGTTCAAATAAATTATTTGCAACTCTACATATATATATATATAGAATTTCCACAGTTAATGCGATTTGAATTTCGTGAATTTTAATGGGGTAGCCCGTAAAATCTGTACCACACGGTCTAAAAGCCTCTGTATCTTTAATTTTTATGGTTGAAACTAAGATATGTTTCCTTCTGGCAAAATCTATTTGTTAATCCCAAAGTCCTATGAACGACGTCAGTGGTCTTTGGTTCGGAATAAAAGTAACCCTCAGCTCAGATGATGAAGTAGAGGCCTTACAAGTTGTTTTCCTTCTCTGAACCATTTTTTTAGGCTTAAGCTTCCATTCGTTTGAAATATTACTGTAGATCAATCTCCTGACACGTTTTAATGGAATTATTAGAAAGTTCCGATGGAGTGGCGCCTTCATTACAACTGTAACAGCTGTCGTGAATTGCACATGCAACAGTGGGTCATTGATTTCCTATGCGTAATCTCCTGTTAATTTGGATTATGGAGGGAACCTCCAAAATTATTTGAATCGCTCCTTTATCCATCTGTATGCTAAATTTATTGCTCTTTAAAACGAAATAACACCATTATTTCCTCACTCTTTGTTAAGCCATTGTTAAGATTTTTTTTTTAAAGTTTTATCTCTCACAGCAAAATCGAAAAATTAACCGCAGTCACGTGCATAGGAGTATATTTCCTAGATGGTCTCGCTTTTCTATGGCAGGCTCAATCTGGTTTAGTTGTCTTTTAAGTAAGACGAATAGTGTCAATGAACTTGTCATAAACTCATAAGGGGCTTTGTTCGAATGTAACACAAAAGATCACTGAATTTAAATATTAGCCGCATTTCTTAGCAACAACAAAAATTTAACAAATCCGAGTAGCTCTTTGTATTTTTTTGTCATTTCATGAAACATGATTTGATCCGGATCAGATGGCAGCAACCATAACGCCTCCACCCTTTTGATAAATGTCCTCTTCGATTCGATCATATTCCTCGGTTTGCTATACCTCGACAATGCAAATGTCGTCAACATTTTCCTCAAATATTGACAAATACAGGGATTTTGACTTCGTCCGTATGCAACTCGACTTATGGAAGTATATGTGCAAAATTTAACGCGGCTGTTCAATTGAATCTCCGCTGTAGGCAATATGAGATGAAGTAGAAGGTAACCTAGGAGTTACTGCTGATGTTGACTTAGGACAACGGTTCGGTTTTTTGACATGTGTGGATAGCTTGTAAACGCTTGAATTATTTCATATTATTATTATTATTGAAGGGGCATGTGGGCGTTCAGCCACCTCGCACTGCGTCCTACCTAAAATGAACCCTCTTATTGAACATGATATTTAATACTGTCGGTCGGTACGAAGTACATTCTATCTGGGCTTATTGCTCTCCCTCCTAGATGTTTACTACATCATGTAGTTCTGCTAGAAAAATGGTAGCCTTGGTACCCAAGGACTACCCCGTACATTCCTACCTCTGCCCCGTCTTCCGTTTGATTTTGCTCTTACGAGTTGCTGGTAATGGAAAGTCTTATATAGGTCACCCAGCTTTACTACAGGAAGGCTGAATATAACCTATCAGTCATTCATCGATCGGCGTATGCCATTCCACCTTAGATTAGGTTTTTTTTTGTCAAGGATTTGTCCTTTAGCGCCGTACTTTAGCCTGTTCCAAACGGCCACAATGTGCCAAATGGCCTCAGTTACCAGTGGTTGCCACAGTAAATTTATTGTTTGACAAACTGCGCATGGCAAGTTTATACCGTCCCTCTGAAAATAGGAATTGCCTATAAGTTAACACGATCCATTTGAGACCAAAAATGGCTGGTTTTCATATTTATGTTGCACTTGCCGTTCAGCCCAATCATGCCATAAGACCAAAAACCGCACGAAACAGTAAATTTTTAACTAAAGAGACAATTCGTGAGTTTCTTGGGAATTGTTCTTGGAGAATTGTTAGTCTATTATTATTATAATTGAAGAGCCATGTGGGCGATTAGCCACCTCGCACTGCGACCTAAAATATCTATTGTGATGGCCCTGCTTAATTATCCGTTCAGTTAATATTCAGGTTCTTAATGAACTTGATAATACTAACAGACGGTATAAGATACATATTATCTGGGCTTATTACTCTCCCTCCTAGATGTTTACTACAGAATGTAGTTCCGCTAGAAAGACGGTAGCATTGGAGCACAAGGACTTCGAGAGGGTTGTCCCACTCCCATATATTCCTACCCCTGCCCCGTCTTCCGTTTGATTTTACTCTTACGAGTTGCCGGGAATTGCAAATCGCCTGTAGGTCACCCAGCTTTACTACAGGAAGGCTAAATAAAACTGGTTGGTGCCTGGTATCCAGAGTCTGCATGTTTTGGACTGATTAATCTATCAGCCATTCATCCATCGGTATATGCTGTTCCACCTTAGATTAGGATTTGTTGTCAAGGTTTTCTCCTTTAGCGCCGTACTTTAATCTGTGCCAAATGGCCTTAGTTACCAATGGTTGCCATGAGGAGGCAGCACATACACTTGCGAATTGTGAACAGGTTACCCCTTGCACAATTGTACCCATCACACAGCTGTCTTATACTTGACCAGAACAGCTCACGTGATGCATCCCCTACTGGAAGGTTACAGAGCTGGTAGATTATTCTACTCAACTTTGGTTCCCCCTCCAATAGACGCTAAAACCACCATTGCTATTCTATAGTATTGCTAGTTTATGAACGCGCTTCATCGAGAAAAATGATTTTCTTCCCAAAATTTGGATCGATCTTTACCTGCTCTATAGACCAATTCGCGAAGTTTTGGCGCAAACTATGATCGATCCTTAGCCGCCTTCAATTTTGGAGTCAATTGACTTATGTTAAATTCTTTCGGAAAAAAAAACACCCTGAGGGTAAAAAATTTTACTCGAAGGGTAACAATTTGACATTACAAATTCTTTCTGGGAAAATAAAGCACTTTATTTTTTGCTCTAGAGCATTTTGCTTTACTCTAGATTTTTTCATAGATTTGCTTTACTCTTTACAAATACATAGAAATGTGAAATGTCAAAGTGAATTGGAAACAAAAATAAAACTCCATTTTGATATTTCATTTGTTGTTTATTGAATATTAATGCGCTAAAATTAATTGGATCCATCTTTTTCTTATCAAAATAAAAAAAGTTTTACTGATCTGACTGACAGTAAAACATAACCTCACTTTATTTTGCTCTTTTTACACCAACACAACTACAAAAATATTTTCATATTCTTTAGGAGATAAAAAAGTTACTTTATTTCGAGTAACCCGAAAGAATTTAACATTATATACGACTTTAAATTATTGTCTGATGTTACTTCAATTTTCAATGAGCCAAATTCGAGAAAAGTTGATATTTTGTTGAATCGTGTACCTCTTGCTTCATTATTAATTTGCCAAACATTACCAAGTATAACTGCCAAATAATGACATTGGCATTCCGATTAACATTTTAAAATCGTAGCTCCCTATTGGTACACATTTTATAATTATGGACCCAACTTCCTCAACGTCTTCAAGGAATTTTCGTTGATCTTCTTTACTAGAATTTTAAAACAATTCTCTTTTAATCTGACCCTAAACGATCTGAGTCAGTGACTAAATCACAATAGCCTATCCTAGAATAGACCAGCATTTTAAGAAGTTGTGTTATTTCTAAACTTTTAAATATTCGAAAGGATTTTAATTTTTGATAAATTTATAAACAGTTTAGAGTTGAAGATGGCGAATAATTTTCTAGTTTATAATTTCCACGGTGAATATTTCAATTTTTGAAATATGACCGCAGAATTTGTCCAAAAAATTTGATTACAGAAATTTATTCAAATTTAATTTAAAATTCTAATTGAAACGTATAAATTATGATAAGCATCCGTATTTATTTTGGTTGAGCTGTAATATGTCCAACTAAAAATTGTAAAACGGAAAACATTTGTGGTTTAGCCATTTTGATTACGTGCCCTAGACACCATCCGCGATACTATAAACATCATAATATCGTACGTATTTGGATTGTGGTTTATAACTTTGTAAAATAACCTAATATTAAAGATTATATTTACAAAACCGTTGAGGGTATGTCATAACAGTGAGTAGTTTAAAACATTTTTTTTTAGTGATTATGTTTGTTGGCACATCAAAAGAAGAATATTTCTTAAAAATTTTAATAAGAAATTTGATTTTTGTTTTTGTATTCCAATCGTAATACGTATGCTATTCTTCAATTGAAATTGCATAATTGTCTGCTGTTTAACATACATATTCATTATTTTTTTCCATCTTGTTCAGTGTTACACATTTTTGTGAATCATAAAGAAAACACTAGTTTTTCTTGTTGAGCGTTGTTATGAATAAAAGATTCGTTTATTTGTACAAACATTTTTTTTTTTAAAGTTAACATAAAAAATGGTTTTTTGATGGTTGATTGACGAAATGAAATAAAAAATCGTATTTCTTGATAATTTATGATTTTTTATTTTTATTTTATAGTTGAAGTAAATATACTGGTAAGTAAGAGAAATGTAAATACAGGAAGTACATACATGATACATACAAGTTGTATATAAGTATGTATGTACAAAACAAGGTAGTTTAGATATTTTATATTTCCAAAGTGGATCAGAGTTTAATGCATTTTATTCATTTGTAGCCTTGGCAGAAAATTGATGACCGGTTAGTCATTGTTTTTCTTTGCGTTTATGATACGATTATAATTTTATGCACATATATAATGTTATAAAACTATAAACACATGTGTATAAAACACTCTCTTGCTGAATCATAGATATATACATACGTATACATAATTATATTTTTGTAAAGAATGTAGCTCTGTTATTCCTTCTAGTGGATTGAAATGGTTTAACTTTATTCTTTTATTTTTATTTCAGTTATTACCCAATTAGTATAACCACTCATTTGTGGTTCCTCGATTTTATTTTCTGAATTTCAGATAATAATTGAAACTACAATATTTTACTTCTTGTCATTAATGTGGTTTGTCTTTTGGTATCTTTACAATGCTATATCGAAAAATATGTTTTGACCATTTGTATTCGGTGCTAATTTTTTCGGTACGCTCACTTATATTGTTCAAGGTGCTTCCTATATATAAATATTTTATAACCGAACTTTCAAATTTTACCCTAAGTTGTGGTTTTTGACTGTACACTTTGATATGAGATTTGTGCCGGGTTGGACTGGCTTTCATATTTCTACCGGAATATTTTTACAACCAGCCCAATTTGAAAAAAAAAAAAAAAATAGAATGTATTGCTTCAAATTACAGACAAATATCAAATTTAAGTAAAAATTACACCCTAACGAAACCATCACTGGAGAACGTTATTAACAACAATTGATGTAATTAAGCCGAGTATTGTTCGGGTCGAAAACTCATTGTCTGGCCGAGTAGCACTTCAATGCTTACGAAGAAGTCAAAAATTGGGCACGAATCGCCTCAAAAGACGAGGAATTTTTCCGATGCGAAATCCATATGCTGCCTGAAAGATGGGAAATAAATCGTAGCTAACGTAAGACAATACTTTGAATAAAATACATTGTAGCAATTTCTCTGAATAAAGCTTCGAAGTTATAAAAAAAATCTCAAAACTTATTTGTAGCCCCAATAACTTATACAATAATCTTGAAACAATACACAACAAATTATTTTAAACACTTGCTGCAGTTGTCGTATATATGTTTGTGTTTAACTGTGTGTGTATGTATGCTCTTTGTACAAATTCTCACGCCTTGTCCGATTTGAACCAAATTTTACATAAATATTGTTTAAGATATAAGGAAGGTCACTATTAATATCTCACACCTCCATCTTCCTCTTAACCGATTGAGCTAATTTTTGGATATTTAGTACAAAATCAAAAATAATCGATACGCGTATCAATATTAACGGTGATGATTGAGGTTGATGGTGATTTTATGATAGTATGATGATATGATGGTATAACATGATGTTACGATGGTATGATGGCATGGTGGTTTAATGTAATAATGATAACAGTATGATAGTATCATGGTACGATGGTATGATTGTAACATGTTATGATGGTACGGAGGGCATGATGGTATGTCAATATGATGCTGTTGTGATGGTTCAACAGGCCGTTAGCAGTGTTACTAATTATTGCAGAAGCATTTCACCAAGACTTTGGGTACCTTCCGAACAAAAGTTCGTTTAAATTTAGGATTTTTGATAATAAGCCGAACAAATTTTGATTGATTGAATTTCATTCGATTTAAATTATATTTGATCCTAAAAGGCAGAATTTGACTTCAATCGATCTCTTTTTAAATTACAATCGACCATAACTTCGTCATATATTCTACGAATAATTAACCAACCCAACCAAGCATCCTCGGGGTTGGGGTGCGAAACGTAAAACAATATGCCCTCATAAAATAGACTGAACATTTATTTATTACAAACGACAACGAAAATGGCCTCGGACTCTGGCGGCCTTTACGTATTCGAAAACTATTCTACTCTCACCTAGCAATATGCTTAAGAGAAAATGCGTTGTACTGTGATTCTCAGAATTTTGTTCGGAAGGCAGTCGGAAGGCATCGGTGGTGCTTGAGGTGAATGGGCGATGGCTTATTAGTTTCGCTTCACTTGGAAACATGATTTATTGAATCCCAACAAGATTTTGGCCCTCATCCGATGCACGTACATCTGAGTCGTGTCGAACATTATACACTTTCGAGAGAAAAATACGAGATTTTTGTACTTTTGGAATGCTGATCTCCTAAATAGAATTAGAAACAGGAGTTTATGGTTGGCATAAGCTTTAAATCCAAAATTCGGCATATTGGGAAATTTACTGGTATCTCTTGGTGGGTGGGCTAGTTCGACACGGTTAATAATAATAATATTTTAATGAAAAGTAATTCCAATGGAATCTTTACGACCCCAATTACCAAAGTTGTCTCACTTCAGGCGACTTAACTATAGTCGTGTCACGTCGCATTAAAATTGATATTTCCGAAGTCGATTGAAGCGAACCCGACTGCAACTAATACCCAGTTGTCGAAGTCGTCTCACGTCATTTTACACGACTTTAGTCACCTCACTTCATTTTTGCTATTATCTTACTCGTTCCTTACGCCTATTGTCATTTTAATCGACAGATGCCACTTCAAATGACATTCTTGTCCGTCAATTTTGCAAGTGAGAAGAAGTGGCTAGTATAGTTGAAATGAAACGGTAAAGGTAGTTTATTATTATTTTTTTAAAATTAATTATTTTTCATTTATGTGTAAATGTTTTTAATATTTGTTAGTCACGTCACTTGAATTGACACGACTGTGATAATTGGGGTGTTATAGTGATGTGACACGACTTCGGTGATTGGGGTTGTAGTATTCAATATTATATTACTCCAATTACCGAAGTCTGGTTTAGAGTTTTCGAAGTCGTGTCACGTCGCATCGATATTCATATTCTCGAAGTCGTTGTCACGCCAATTATTCAAGTGAAAAGAATGTGACTGTGAAGTGTTCTGATGAATTTATTTTATACATACACTTTATAAAATTTTATTAAATATTATTTGTTCACAAATTTATTTTTCATGGTTTCAAAATTATTAGTGTTTTCAAATATATTTTTAGTTACAGTCGTGTCTGCTGCAATCGACTTCAACATATCCATTTTTACGCTACGTGACACGACTATAGTCACATCAGCCAAAGTAACACGACTTCGGTAGTTGGGGTCTACTTTTAGAGTCGTAGAAACCCTTTCTGCAGAAGTAAGTTTGCTTCTGCAAATCAAGAAGAATTCTCTGATAATTCAGACAAGACAACGACGATGATGATGGTACCTTAACAACATTTGCAGAGATGCCAGATCTCGCATTTTAATAAAATCTTTCAGGTTCATCGTATTAGTCCAAGAATATTTTCAATTCTGAGGAAATTAATGAACATTCCAAATCAGTGCAGTCTGTTTTTACCAACATTTTATCACCGAAAATCGACCATTTTCAGATATTTCTAAGGAATTAGGTTTTCATGGTGTACAATCGAGTGAAGTGCATAATGCCGTACATAGTATTAAATCAAGTGCTATAGTTTGTCATAGATTCTTGAAACTGAATCTGCCTTGTATTATTGATGTGTTAGCTCATACATTTAATCATATCATTGCAACATCTACTTTCCTGGATGCTTGGAAAGAAGTTAAATTAGTTCCAGTCCCTAAGAAACACAAGATGGAAAATTATTTTCAAGAATCATCTGTGACAGTGATGTCAATTGAATAATTTCAAATTCAGGTCTACATCATCTGTGGAATTTTTCAGATTGCCTGCCTCAAACTATACGAAGTTGTATATATTATTTTGCCTCATCTCACCTTTGGTTATCCTGTTATGTTTCCTGTTTTGTTATGTTTTCTCTATATGAATATTTTTCAAACTTTTTTTTCGATTTCCTGTCATTGTTGCGCAAATGGTCCAATGCTAAGCGGCTTTGGGGAGTTCTCTACTTTAGGGTGTGAATATTCAAGGCTAATGCTGTGCATCTGGTGGGGTCAGTTCGGAGTGATCTACTAAGAGGTACTCCAGCGTAACGAAACCATCACTGGAGAATGTTATCAATAACAATTGATGCAATTACCCAGAGCATTGAAAGTTAAACGCCCATAATATGCCAAAAGACATGACAAAGTGATCTTTAAGCACGACAATGCTCGGCCACATGTTGCAAAAGTCGTCAAGGAAACTTTGGGGACGCTTCAATGGGATGTCTAACCCCACCCGCCGTATTCACCAGACAGTGCTCCTTTCGACATTGGCCCTAGCTAAGCAGCACTTCAATGCTTACGAAGAAGCCAACTAGCTGAAATGACACGGCTTCGGTAATTGGGGTCTAGTCGTAGAAACCCTTTCTGCAGAAGTAAGTTTGCTTCTACAAATCAGACAACGACTATGGCCATGAAACATATAATAATGGTATCTTTGACTATGATGATGATGATGATACTTTAACAGTGAGCGTTAATCCGTTTAATTGTGATTAAATGGCATTGCTTAAGCGTGAGTCAGCTTATAAACATTGAAAAATTAGTTACGCAAGATTTGCAGAGATGCCAGGTGGTCGCATCTTAATACAATCTTTCAACCTATAATGCGGCTGAAATTGTCTAGTCCAAAGAATATTTTCAATTCTGAAGAAATTATTGAATATTCCACATCAGTGCAGTCTGTTTTTACCACCGAAATTCAACCATTTTTAGATATTTCTAAAAAATTAGGTTTTCATGGTGTAGATACGAGTGAAGTGTATAATGCCGTACATAGTTCTAAATCAAGTGCTATAGGAATGGATGGTGTTTGTCCTAGATTCTTGAAACTGAACCTGTCGTGTATTATTAATGTGTTAGCTCATACATTTAATCATATCAGTGCAACATCTACTTTCCTGACTAATAATTTCAGTCCCTAAGAAACACAAGATAGAAGATCATTTTCAAAAATCGTGTTTGTTCAACTCAACCCTTGCGACAGTGATATCAATCGAATTGATTGATTGATCAGAATGTACGACCAAGGAAAGGAAATGTATATTAGTATTAAAGACTCGACACGGTTCCAGACACCTAAGTAGTCGATTGTTAGTATAATTCCATTTTTTTTTTTTATGTTACCACTATTTTTTTCATCGGTGGTTGGGGTGGGGGAGGGCGAAATTTCGTTCCATCATCATCATGCTCCCATGAGGTCACCCAAATTTGTATGCTTGCCGTTGTTGTTGAAGTTGTTGCGTCTCTTCCTTCTTGTCTATTCGCTAACCTGTTTTGTTTTTTTTTCTTTATACCAACAAGACAGAGTATTGCCGAGCAGTCACCCATCTAAGTACTAACTATGCCCAATATTGTTTGACTTCGGTGATCGGACGAGAACCGGTACGATAAACATGGTTTGGTCGTTAACAGCGACAATGATGTCAATCGAATAGTTTCTAATTCAGATCTTCGTCATCTGTGGAAATTTTCAGCCTACCTGCCTCAAAATATACGATGTTGTATCTCTTATTTTGTCTCACCTTTGGTTATCCTGTTTTATTATGTTTGCTCTATGTGAATATTTTTCAAACTTTTTTCTCGATTTCCTCTCATCGTGTTGCGCAAATGGTCCAATGCTAAACGGCTTTGGGGGAGTTTATAAGGTGCATACAATAAATAAAAATTACACCAATTAATTAATTTGCTTGTAAAATTTATTATTTAATTAATTTTATTTAACACGTTTTTAATCAATTTTCCTGCACCACCATTTTGTGCTATTTTTTAAACCCCGCGCGGTGGGCGGCATGTCGCCGTTTTGAAGATCGAGAGCAGACTGAAATTTTATTTTTATTTTATTTTGTCTGGAAGAGACAGTAGTTCAGTTGTCCGTTTTTGTATTAGTGTTTCCGTTTGCGTTTCTGTCTGTTCGTGTTTTGTTCTGACCGTGTAGCGGCGAACGCATGTGTGAATGCGTGAACCGCCACAAGTTCTCTACTTTAGTATATCCATAATTATCTAAAAACCGAAAATTTTGAAAACGTTCTAATTTGTAAGAGTGTTAAAACACTCTAATTAATCGTCACTTCGCGGGTCTGGGGTGGTAGCCTCATCCTCTAGGTGTAAAATGAAATAAAATAGCTTTCCAAACACTTGATTTATTTATTTTTTGTGATCTTTTTGTTGGGTGAGGGGGGGGGGGGTGATTCGTAATATTTAATATTAGTACAAATTATTGTCACTGAAACTTGGGAATCCTGATGAAATGGGCTATGACATTTATAGTAGTTTAAAGAAGATTCATATTGCACGAAATTATTCCCAAATTATTTTTTACTCACCGATATTTTATTTAATCAACACTCTTTAATCAAATCAAAAGTCACCGAAATTAAAATCAATGACATTTTTCTTCAATTTGTCACATACTTTTTGTGACATTTTGGAAAAATCACTTGATAAGAATCGATTTTTGCTACTCACAATTACACTGGCATTTTATATGTCATTTATCACCTGATCAGAAACTATCCACAGGATCATAAATCTTAAGAATACATAAGCAAAAATCGAATTTTATAAATTTTTACCTTTTGGGATACTTTCGGGTTAATCATTACTCCAAAAATAAAAAAATCCCAAAAAAATAAAAATTCCGTAAAAAAAATTTTTAATAGAACAAATTTTTGAAAAGTTATTTTAATTCGCTTTGTACCTTAGACGATAGAAGCTGCCGCCCCTAACGCCCGCATTGACGATGTATTAAAATTTCAACATTCTTACATATTTTTCAAAAATCAAAAAATTAATTTTTTTTTAATTAATAAATGAACATTTTTGAAAAAATTATCACGTTTTCCTGTCATCCTTGCGCAAAGACTCCAATGCTTAAGTGGCTTTGGGGAGTTTCCTATTTTAGTATGTGAATAATTATTAAAAAAACACAAATTTTTCAAAACCGTTTTAATTTCTATTAATATTGAAATTTTAATAAATCGACAATGTAGGGGTTTCAGGGTGCCAGCCCTCATCCTCTAAGGTATACAACGAATTAAAATAAATTTTCAAAAATTTGTTATAACTAAAAAACTTGATTTTTTGGGATTCATTTTTTTTTTTGAGATTTTTTTGTTTGTTTAATCGAGGGTAACCCCCTCGATATGTTTCAAGTGGGAAAGGCTTAAAAATGCCTTTTATTTATTTTGAACAAAATATTTTTCTGGTAATTTCTGGATTTTACCGGTTTCATTATTTTAGATTTTAAAATTTCGGGATTAATTTTTTCGGGCAAATGTTTTGATCCCTATACGATATTTCGAATTTTTAGCTTTGTCTCACAAAATTTGATTTTTTTTGGCGGTGTCGGTCGGCGTATTTGTCGGTAATTCGGTATACTCTCCACAACCCAAACTGATTATCGGATCGGCCTTCCTTCACATTTTTAATTAAGTTTCCTAGATCCCCGTAAATTTTGAGGAAAATTGTTTGTGTGAATAGACCTTTATATGTCAATTTATGTTGGTGTGAACAGAACTTTATCTGTCAATTTAAGTTCAGTGTGATACTGGCAAAGTCAATCATGTAAAACGTAAATGTATTAGAAAATAAAAACTTCCTTTCCGGTTTTGCTTATTGTACAAAACAGACGTGTTCTTTAAGCTCTTATTTAACTATCGATGATCATTAGATATTGTAAACAACGCAGTAAATCTACCGGTTACCAATGAGACATTCGACAGCAACGTTACAACTGATAGTGATTGTGACGATTTGTATATTCCAGATGAGTTTGTAGAAACACCGCAACAAGTTCATAGTTCCGAACGTATCCGAAATATGGATATAATACGTTATAATTTCTTGACAAAATAAATTATTGGAAATGATCCTGAAACCGTTGCCGAAGCATTGTCGAGTCCAAATGCTGATTTGTGGAGAAAAGCTATGTGTGAAGATATTAAATCATTGAGTGACAATCAAACTTGGACCTTGGTCGATTTACCTCGTGACAAAACACCTATTAAATGCAAGTGAGTATTTAAAACTAAGAGCAATGCAGATGGTGAAGTTGTGCGATACAAGGCGAGATTGGTAGTGAAAGGTTTTTCGCAAAAATATGGCGTCGACTACCATGAAACGTTTTCTCCGGTTGTGAAGTATACATCGATTCGGTTCCTTATGGCGATTGCAGCGAAATTCGACCTAAATATTCGTCAAATGGATGCAGTTGCAGCTTTTCTCAACGGAGAGCTGAAAGAAGATATATGTATACATGTATTAACCCGAAGAATTTATGAATAATTCGAACAAAGTTTGCAAGCTGCATAAATCGTTGTACGGATTAAAGCAATCAAGTCGTGTATGGAACGAGAAACTGAATAGTGTTCTGGTAAAATTTGATCTGAAGCGTTCGAATTCCGACCAATGCATCTACTATATGGTGAATTGTAGCAAACGCGGCACCCATCTTGCCGATAGCTTTTTCATATGCAAATGTTCATGCAAAATGTTGAACACACGTTCATATGATATGTTTACCATTTCAACAATCTCACGCAACTTGACTCGGCGATCATTCATAACGATATCGAGGATTTTCTTGATATTTTCTTCAGTAACCACCTCTTTTGGCCTTGCTGTTGATGGTATTGTTGCAGTGCTTCTTCGGCCGCGTTTAAATTCAGCAATTCAATATTTTACCATGTAATCTGACGGAGCAGACTCACCGTAATGTTTATCGAGCTTTTCTTTTGTCTCTTTCGCCGTTTTCCCTTTCAAATAATAGTGTTTAATCACTGCACGAAATTCGTTTTTTTCCATTTTTCAAGAAACACAAAAGTTGCTTACTTCAATCGACTACAACAAATAAACTAATCGATGAATTTGGGTGAAATTTTAACAGCTGACGTTTGACAGATCGCAATTTCTAAAAAACAAAAAAATTTGTGTTTGTGCTGCCATCTAGCGCTAGGTAGCTTCATTTTCAATCCGCCCTCGTATATGGTGAATTGTAGCAGAATGTTATTTCTTGCTATTTACATGTATGACGTATTAATTTTCTCTAACGATGAAACAAGTGGACGATTGTTAAGGAACGAGTTGTGCAGACACTTCGAGATGAAATATTTAGGTGACGCATCATCCACATTGGGAGTTCGAATCACTCGTGACAGGGTGGCTGGCACAATTTCAATCGACCAATCGCAGTACATATCCGACATTTTCAATCGTTTCGGTATGACTGATTACAATCCAATCTCTACACCGTTGGATTTAAATCAGAAAGTTTCCTCTAGCATGTGTCCAAAATCGAGTGATGAACAACAAGAGATGTCAAACGTACCGCATATGCAAGCAATTGGTAGTTTGTTGTTTGTGGCGCAGATAACTCGACCGGATACTTGCTATGCAGTGAATTTGTTGAGTTGATATAGCAAAAATCCGGGAAAGGCACATTGGGCAGCGATGAAGCGTGTGCTGCGATACTTGAAAGCAACGATCGATAAAAAATTGGTCTATCAGAAGCTTCGAATGAAATCAGAGGCTATTGTGATGCAGATTGCGCTAGTGATCTCGACGAAAGAAAGTCGACCACTGGCTATGTTTTCACCATGCAGGGTGCGGCTGTTTTTTGGGGATCAAAACGTCAACCAACTGTTGCACTTTCGACGACTGAAGCAGAATTCATGGCGATGGTATGTGCAATACAAGAATCTATTTGACTCAAGCGACTTCAACTCGAGCTTATGCCTTCTGTACTTGCGTACACCAAAAGACCCGGTCAATATCCCGTTTAATGCAGATCGTCGCGTTAAATCGCTGGCTCGAGATACAATACCACAGGTCCTTTATCGTTTAATTGAATTGTTAATTTCTCCGTTTGCTCGTTGCAGATTCACCGTGTCCAAATTAATTCCAATGTCCAAAATGTTTCAGGGCGGTATCTTCGGATGTCCAATTTAATGCAGCGTCAATGTTTTTTCTTTGCGGTATCTTAGAATGTCCAATTTAATGCGGGAGGTAGGTATATAATTTAAACACGATTTGTTTCAACTTTTACTCAATTTAATTTTCACACTATAATATTCGCACAGGTTATCACCGTTTGATAGTTTTTTCTCGATTGTGGTAGATTTTTTCTTTTTTTTGACAAATTTTTCTTTTTACAATAATTATTTCTTAATTCAAAAGTGACATCTGACAAAAGAGATTATAAATACTATGCTGGTTCTAAATTATTAGTACATTATGAGTTTACAGTGTTATACATTTTTAGTACACTAATTTCACAGTGTATATATTATTCTATTACATTATTGTTACAATTATTTTGTAGCTGTCAAATTAAATTGTAAATAAACAAACAAGTGCAAAATAAATTCTTAATAATATTAAAATAGGTAAGTATACTCAATTATATAATATAAATGCATAATAATTAAACAAAATTCTAAAAATGGTATTCCTTTACAGATATTAACGCAACCGTAGTACGTGGAAGATTACGTATTGACGATGTTTGGGTTCCCAATCAGCTGTTTGCCGTCAGATAAGTTTGAATCATATTTTGAATTTAATTGAATTATGTTTCTTTGTGGTTTTGTTTTCCTTTTCAGAGTTCACTACGAACACCTTCGTCATCGAAACAAATGGTATTATACTGTGACAACAAAAGCGTAATACAATTGGCAATCAACAATTCTTCATCTGCGCGTACCAAACATATTGAAATCAAATCAGAGTTAATTCGTGAGAAGGTCAAAAAAGGTCTCATAAATATTCAATACAAACCAATTGATGAGATGCTGGCCGACATACTTACGAAAGCAATCGTAAGAAACAACAGATGATAATTTCAAACAGTTTGGTCTATTTACTATTGTATAATTAGTTACTTTTTTTACTTTCTTTTACTGTAGTAAAATAAAGTATAGTAATCATGAAAATTTTGGACCTAGAGATTTTTAGAGATTTATTTGTTTTAAGGTCCCCTGAGTCCGAAAAAGTGGGTTTCGAAATGGTGTCTGTCTGTCAGTCTGTCTGTGTCCTCTCCACAGCCCAGATGGTTTAACCAATCGAACTGAAACTTCAGATTTAAGCTTTTTTGATAAATTGGGAGGTCCCAGTGAATTTTACCCCAAATCGGCTAACCGGAAGTGGCCACTCCTTTGGTCCAGAAAATTTATTTTGCAAATATCTTAAAAAGTATAAGGTTTACAAAAAACTATTTAATACAAAATGTTTCCAAAAATTAAAAATGAATAAAAATAAATAATTAAAAATTAAAAAAAAAAAATTTAAAATTTTAAAATTAAAAAAAAAAAATTTAAAAAAAAAGTTATAAAAAAAAAATATAATTTCTCAAAATTCTCTGTTCGTAAAAGAAAGTCGTGTGTTGGCCACACCTCCATTTTTTTTATTTGAAATTCACTTAATTATTTTGTTGTTTATACTACAATTAAATTGAATTAGTTAATCAATTGACAGACAATATCTATTCAGGGAAAGTGTTGGTGTGAATAGACCTTTATATGTTGGTGTGAACAGAACTTTATCTGTCAATTTAAGTTCAGTGTGATACTGGCAAAGTCAATCGTGTAAAACGTAAATGTATTAGAAAATAAAAACTTCCTTTCCGGTTTTGCTTATTGTATAAAACGGACGTGTTCTTTAAGCTCTTATTTAATTATCGAAGATCATCAAAAATGGGTGAACCGGAAGTGGTTTATAAATCATCTTCAGAATTAAAGAATTTGAGATGTGCGATAAAAATGGGATTCTAAAATTATTTTTTGGTAAAGCACTGGAATATGGGCATCTGGAATGGAACTAAATAGGCAATAGGTTTCTGACAAAACAAAATTTCATGTAGTTTTTGTACAAATAGTTTTTTTGTATAAATAGTTTAACTTCCTTCCGGAAATCCATTTTTGTCGCTGATGACTTAATTTTATGTTGGGCTTTAGCAGATTATACCCATTTCACATTTTGAAATGGATTTTTTTCTGCAACAGATCCTCTTTCCTATGCGAAATTAACTTTTTTTTTTTTCTTATTTCTACGAAATAATTTTCCCATTCTATTTATTAGGGCAGAGCTTTCTTATCAAGGCTATACTATATGATAAAACAGAACTTTTTTCTTATAAATTATTCAAGAATTTATTACACTTCGAAATGAAATTATCGAATTACAACATTTGATTAATTTTCTTGACGAGAGGAAAACTTATGTAATTTTAATGCTGTGCCTAGTAAATTACAAATAGGTCTACAAACATATCATCTGGCATTTATTTATTGACTCAAATAAAAATGTTTCGAATTTAATTAGACCAAAAATTGTTAATGTATTTTTATTCTGTTCTTCTATTTTTAGGTAAGTTCATCTTCAACAAATTTGGATAATTCAATTAAACTGTCGACTCCAAGATAAGTATGCATACAGTGTAAAGATATATATTTTTTTAGCATAGTGTTACCGTTATCCAGAAACTATGTAACACAAATTATATAACTCCAATAAAGTAGATAACTATAAGCATTAAAATTTGAATTCATTCCATTTCAAAAAGTGTAGTGAAAACCAATAATAATTTATGTAATTAAATACGTAAAAGATATAAAATCGCACACCAGAAAAATTCTGGAAGTTTCAAAAAATTTTAATTGTACCATAAAATTGCAAGAGTAATCTCAATTATTGAGTTGGTCGATATTATAAAGAATGCAGCCACTTTTTATAGTTAATAAAATTATTTCTTTGTTGTATTAATACTTACTATAAATCTCTCATTACTTTTATTATTTTGTCTTATGTTAGTGTTTAATATATTTGAAATTAAAGTATGAAACAAAGAAGCAAGAAAAAATAAATAAAACTTTAGTAAATAACAAGAAATTGAAACCAGTTCTAAGTTTAATTTTTTACAGTATTTATATGACAAAATGTGTTCATACAGTTTATATAACAAAAAGCTTGAAGAAATTATTAGTTTCTTATCAAATTAATAAAAACAAAAAAAAAACGAAACAGACGTTTAAACTTAATTTAAATAAATAAAAGCAGTATCATCGTTAAATTGAGGTTTTTGGCGCTATAACTTTAATAAAGAAATTCGAGTCAAGGTTGTTCATCGTAAGTGTAGTGTAAGGCAATTGATCTTATTTTCCGTTTTCTTGATTATTATTCAATCTGTGAGTTAGGTTAATAGGAGATCAGTATTTTAGCTTGAATATCATATGTTTATTTATCGAGTAGACAGATGATGATGTAACCAGGTTTTGATCAATATTTGATCTTTTTTTTTTTTATCGTATTTATATAGAGGCGCGATTGATCGTATAAGTTTGTCCGCATATGCTAAAATACTAGGCAATTTATATTCAACAAAACAATGTTATATTTTTAATTCGATCGATATATTTGCCTTTGGATATGTAAAATGTACAACTCGAAAAACGTGCTTAAACAAAATACACGACATTGTCTCTTGAATATCTGAGTCATTTTGGCTATCTGCGATTTTATGTTAACACTTATTGTATTTTAAGAGTCATGGAAATTCTCATTAAAATTTTTGAAAATGTGTTTAAGCTTTTAAGTTGCATTCAAAAGAAATGTGTGTATTTCAAAAGATACGTATGAGATTATTCTAGGAAAAACCTATGAAATTTTTAAATTACTTATAGAAAGGGAACACAGAATATTTTTAATTAGTAATACCAATTATAATGAATGTAATTATAATATGACTACTTTCGGCACGTCTGATTTATGTAAAGTGAAGGTTTTGGGAAATGGTTGAAACAAGAATTGTTCACATTAAAATTAAACGAATTTCAACAGATTGAATCTTAAATGTAAGTGAATTAGTAAACGAATTTGCTTGTGTTGTCATTTAAAATTTAATTAGTTTGAATGGAATTTGATATCGAATTCCGCGACTGTACAAGAGTTACTTCATGAAGGAGTCAAATTCAAGAAGTTAGGATGCTTCCTTTTTTTCATAATTTTATTTTGTTCATATTGCGTTTAATTTTAGATTGTATTCTTTCTATTTCTATTTTCACCAACCTGGCTAATCAGTAAAACTTTTACTCGTACTTTGGTAAATTTACCAAAAAATTAAAAATTTAAAATTAACTGTAATAATTAAAAATTAATTTAAACTGGCCTACATAAATTGTTGCTATCAAATAATCTCAAAATACATTCAAATTGTCGTTAATGATAAGCACTATAAATTAATTTTAAATTCAATTCCGATATCTAGATTTTCGTATCTAGAAGATAAACATTTTTTCATGTTATCAAAGTGCATATGTTACGGTAGTTGTGAATGTAGCGGTAAAAAAATCTTTTTAACGATTATAAATCGTTATAATAGGGTATTCCTGATATATTTATCGATCCGTGTTCTTACCTGATTTGGAAAAGAAACATTTTTTTGAAAGCCTTTCGGAGCTGGATCTTAACTCAAAAAAATATTAAACTTCATGTTAACAACACGTTGGGCTTCTGCTTAACAGGAGATCCAAGGGCTTTTTTGATAAAAGCTCTCCTCCTCCAGAGGATGTAGGAGCAAGGATCTGACAACGATTTGTAATCGTTAAACTGAATTTTAAGAAGCTTAGTTGAAGATACAACATACATAGTTCTATTTTTCGAATCGAAGGTAATCCTTCTTCAACTGGGGAAACCACTGAAGGCAATTTTCGATATAGTCAATGATTTCTTGTAGTAGGAATCAGCAGATGTATCAGCATAAAATAACGGGGATGTAACTGGAGAATCGTTCATAATGGTAAACTTCAAAAATTTGCAGGCCACACACACCAGTAATTCGTCGAGAACAGTTTGTAAAATAATGGGGGTCAAACACAGTTTGTAACATAATCCAAGGCCAACTTCAACTTGTCTACAAAGCAATTTCTATTAAGAGTGAGGATAAACAATTCACTTTTCCGTTGCTGTAAATATGCTTTCAAAGTGTCCAACACGTAAATTAAATCTGTACAGTTTGTTTTATTTTGTTGAAAAACAACAATAACAGGTTTACTCTTAATTTTGTAGACTTTTGTAATAGCGTTGATAGATTTAGTGTAGTAGTTACTTAGTTTTGTCCCTTTTTAGTCAAATATTCCTTCCTTATTTACATTTGTCTAGTTTGGCTTGGGATGAATTTGGTCAATAATTCCCATTTATCCAAGAAGAGATTTGAGTTCAGCATTTATCCGCTTGATAAAGTCATGCCCATTTCTAAAATCCTCATTGTAGATAGTTTTACAACATTTTTTTGCCAGTAACTTGGATTTTAAAGATTTCAAAAATGATTTATTCTCAGGTTGCGATGATTCAATTTTCCCTTCAGTCTGAGTTTCAGCATGATTTGTTTCGTTATTGATATTCACTATTTGCACCCTTTGATATTCTTTGCTGTATAAGAAGTGCATTAAGCCCCCATTCAGATCGCTTAACACATCTTTGAATTTAGTAGAAATTTCTGATTCACTTTTAGGTGTTTAAGAATCAATTCTCCTCGTGGCAACCACTGGTAACTAATGCCATTTGGCACTTTTTTGGCCATTTGGCACAGGCAAAAGTACGGCGTTAAAGGATAAAACCTTGGCAAAAACCCTAATCTAAGGTGGAACAGCATATGCCGATGGATGAATGGCTGATAGGTTAATCAGTCCAGAATATGCGGACTCTGGATACCATGCACCCTCCAGTTTTATTTAGCCTTTCTGTAGTAAAGCTGGGTGACCTACAGGCGATTTGCAATTCCCAGCAACTCGTAAGGGTAAAAGCAAACGGAATACGGAGCAGGAGTAGGAATATACGGGAGTGGGGCAACCCTATCGAAGTCCTTGGGCTCCAATGCTACCGTTTAGTAAACATCTAGGAGGGAGAGCAATAAGCACAGATAGTATGTATCACGTACCGGGAGGCAGTATTGTCAAATTCATTAAGAACCTGAATATTGACTGGACGGATAATTCAGCAGGGTCCAGCACAATAGATCTTTTAGGTCGCAGTGCGAAGTTTTCGCTCGCATGGCCCTCCAATAATAATAATAATAATAATAAAAATCAATTTCCGCCTGGTGAGCATCTATTGAACTGCCTACTTTTAAGTCAAATGTGAAGGTATTTTTCGGTACGATTACATGATTTAACTGGTTGACCCTGTACACACCTTTGGTTCAAACAAGGAGTAGTATAAAATTGCTGCAAGACATTCGTGCAAAAGAACATGAGCTTAAGATTTGGCGATATTTACAAAGAACGGCAGCTGTAGTTGAACACATTTTAAATGTATCGCGGCTTGTTACTAAGTGACCGCACTGGTACGACAGTTTTCTTTTTTTGTACACTAAGGTCTCCAAATAACCTAATGCTCTAGACATAGTGCAAATTAATAGATGGGATTTATAGAATTTTTCGAGTTCAATCCTAGTACGCCATCCTCGATTTTAGCTAAACACGTTTTTCCGCATAGAGAACTTCAACGAATTTTGCTAAATCTGATTTATTAAACCGCTATCTATTTAGCGGATAAGACACATTAGGAATGTGCCTTTAGCGTTCGTAAAATACTTTGGACACTAAACAGACGAAAATTAAAAATAGAAAACTAAAAACTAGAAGCCGACAACTCTAAGAATGTGTGAGCTATTAAAGTGACTAAAACTACCATTTTTGGGCTTTTTCTTACTTATAGTTGCTTTAAGGTAACGCACGAACTTTGATTGGCGTCATTTAAATCAAAGATCTTCGAACATGATTTAAAAATTATAAATCTTAAATTTTAGACAATTTTAAGATTACTAACTTTTTTTTTATGTGGAGAAAGTTAATAAATTTCGAGAAATTCGGAATTTAGGATTTAGAAAAATAAATCTCTTAGAACTCTGTGTTTTCAAAGTTCGGAAAAATTTGGCTTAGTTAGATATTTAAAATTATTCCTTAGGACTATTCCCTTCATAATTTTTGTATTCTTCTAATTTTTCCAAAAAAAAAAAAAACATTTACACAAAAACACAATCCCCAAACGTCGAGTACTCCGATCCAGCCAACAATCGGCTCTTTTCTGCCAAATTAAAAAATCGTAAATGTTCTGGAATTAATATATGTGTCGTTTAGAAGCAAACCGGTGCCTATTTCATCTTAGTTGATTTCTTGTAAATCGAAAATTTGTTATTACTTTAACATTTTTAGAGTTATATTTTGTTTTTGTTGTTTAAATTATAGAAAATTAATTTAAGAAATAATATCTGAAAAGCTGAAAATAGAAAAACTATTGGTTTTAGGTAAGTTATTGAAATAAAAATGGAATAGGCTCGTTTTGCTTCGAAGGTACAGGAATAGGCTGATTTTGCAAATTAATTATGCGTAAAATAGGCTGGTTTTGCTTCTTCATACTTGAGATAATTTTTCAAAAACAACTCACTACTTTAATAATACGTCATTGAATTTATTTTTGAAGGAATTCTATTTTAAAACGTAAATTTAAATACAAAATAAAACATAATTTTTGGTAATTCATTCCTCTTAAAGTAAATTTTTCATCGATAAAATTTACAGCATACTATAATACCTCCAGATTCTCCTCACAAATTGGATCTTTATTTCGATCAGTGATAATTGGCTCTTCAGCTGCACTTTGCATTACGTCTTTTTTAAAAAACTAAAGCTGGATTTACTTTCCATTCAACCCCAAAATGCTTTTGTAAAAGCCTGTCGATGTCTGCCAGTTTCTCTTTTTAACGGTCACTCCTGGTTGAATCGTGGCTGGTCGCATTGCTCTGATTGTTTTACCTCCTTTCTGAACCGATCTAGATACACCAATGTCAGATTTATAAAATGTTTCTCCGCTTATTAGACATTCTCCATTCTGTTTAGTATCATTATTTTTGACTCCATAAGTTTAAAGTGCGTGTTCCGGGTGGTATTAGGTCAGTTTTAAAATCAAGAACTGGGCAATCCTTACCAATACTAAAAGATGTAACATGTTCACGATAAATATTTATATAATTTGCAACGTCGATGATGATGGTTTGTCTAGCTTTTATTATTTTTTCGAGCTATGCAAACACGCGGTCCGATGGAATGAAAGAATGACTGGCCACCGGAAATATTAGTTCCACTCGCTTTATATTTTTTGGTGCTTGTGATCCCAGCCAGTAAAACAGCATGCTAATCATTGTGCTGTTCTTATTCTGACCAGCACATCCATTAGTGATTAGGAAATCGATCTTTTTAGTTAAAAATCGTATGAGAAAATAAACAAAACAGAACAAAAAAGATCGATTTAGCACATGACTAACATCCATCAGACACTAATCTGATGGTATTTATATTTTGAAGGTCCATATTACATAGGCACAAGAAGGAAATTTCGTTAGATCCTTTTTGGTGTACGTTTTCCATCCAATGGTACAAGAAAACATTATTTTGTGTTAGTTTTGAGTGCGCTGCGCCGATTATCATTCCAAACAGATATAAATATAGTTGGCAACTATAATATGCCGCCTGATCGGCAACTTTACGCAGCAACATATTTTTTTGACAGTCGAACGAAATCGTTAATAGCCCATCATTTTCGAAATTTAGCATCTGGAAGAATGCTTTACCACGTCAACTGTGTATTCAAAGTTTCGTAATAAGCAGCTACTTTTTTGCTGAATCTTGTTCTATTTTGAAATTTCCTTTTAATTGTAAACAAGTTGAGCACATATCGGTTGAGGGTTGCTTAAAACTTATATTAAATTTCGTCCTAAATACCATCCGGAAATAAGACGCTTTGACAGAAAGGCCCAGATTAGCTTCCATGAACATTTTATACAATTTTGAGATATTGTCATCTCGCAATGGTACCTCGTACTTACGGTAAAATACAGTTATTTATTCAATTGACGAAAAATAAGACGTCTAAAGATTGCAACACACACTAATTTGCAGACGCTATCATTATTGTAATCGATGAGGTTGGCTTATTGATTGGATCAATCCACGTTTCGTTAGTGAGACAAATTTTAAATGTGATTTCCATCACTGTCTATTGGCTCTTGATTATCACAACTAATCGCTACAAAAAATAGAACAAGACTGATGAATAAAATGTTAATAAAAAGTAAAAACTAACAATAATTCAAAATTGCCGCGTTTTTTTGGAATAGGCTTTGTTTGCTACTCAGTTTTTCTTAAACATATACATAAATGCAAAGGAATAGGCACGATTTGCAACGACTTATGGAATAAATTGATTTTGTTTCTAACTATTACTTGGAATTAGAATGGATTTGCGTCCAAATATGGTTTTCAAGTATTAGATTTGAAGGAATAAACCAATTTTATGTCAGCTAAATTATGTTAGATTATAGATTTTTATCCGTTGAACAAAACCCAATCACAACCTCCATTTTTTTAAAAATTGGAATAGACACCGGTTTGCTTCTAAACGATACATATGACCGATGCTGACTGGTTCTTTCATTACGACTTCACGCACTCTCATTATATTTACCTTCTGCTGGAGATTCGTTGGTAGTATTCTGTAGATGGTCTTGACCTTTACTAAAAATTATCCGGAAGAACCGCAAATCAAAACCCTCTCTCAATAGCAAACGGTTACCATCGTTTTCGTTTCGCAAATAAAAATCCCCCAAAAATACAAAGTAAAGTACCGACCTCATTAAATTTTTATTAACTACAATACCAATACAAAAGGTTATTTCATAATTTGGGAACTGGGCTGGTATCATTATCCAAAATAAAATAATCCTAAAAAAAAAACAAAAAATCAAATTTTTTTAAATATTATTTTAATTCGTTTTACCTTATACCTTAGAGGATGGGGGCTGCTGCTCCAAACCCCCGTTTCTACGATTTTTTGAAATTCAAACATTCATTGAGATTGGAACATTTTTTAAAAATTTATGGTTTTTAATAATTATTCACGTACTTTCCAAAGCCGTTTGGCATTGGACCCTTTGCGCATGGATGACAGGAAAACGTCAGAAAAATTTCAAAAATAGTTACATTTGTAACAATATTTACTTTTGTATTTCACATCCTAAAATAAAAAAACTTACCAAACCCGCTCAGCCTGATTGGTCTAGGATGACATGAAATTATGTGGATTCCTTTCGTTTTCATATTGTAGTTAACAAAAATTTAATTGGGTCTTCTTTTTCGATGGGGCATTTTACTTTGTATTTTTTGGGGTTTTTTTTCGTTTGGGAATACGATGGTATCCCAAAGATGTTACGTAATTTGGGAATTTCATGCGAACCAATTTTCGGTTAAATGATATTTGGTGAAACTTTGTTTCGGGAAGCGATTTTTGCGAACCGAACCTCCGAGCTTGGTACCTCCAAAAAAAATGTTTTTTAATAAAACTAATTGTTGACAAGTTATTTCAATTCGTCCCCCACTCCTTCCCTATTCATTGAATATTTATTGAAATTCCAACATTCTTACAAATTACAACATTATTCAAAAAATTGTGTGTTTTAATTATTATTCTCGTAGTAAATACAGAACTCTTCAACGCCGCTTATGCATAAGGAAGATAAGAAATTATGTAGCCTTCTTCTGTTTTCATATTATAGCTCTGAAAAATGTAATGTAGTCTTCCTTCTTAATGAGGAAAATATGCTTTGAAATTTAAAAAATTTATAAATCTTGCATTTCATCAAATTCTGACAAGTTTATTTGAAATGACAAATTATTCATCTTTTTGGCTAAAGTTTACTTTACGTATACATCGGGAAAATCAGGTAAGGAGTATATATTTTGGAAATTTTTGAATGTAGGATTGTGCATCTATAGTTTTTAGGAGGGGGAAGCCAAATTTCACCGGAAAATAACCTCATTTTTCGGGAAAATTTTTACATTTTAGTTGAAAAAATTGTGTATTATTTTATTCAAAATGTGCAATTTTTATAAAAATTTTGATATTAGGATTGTATTTTAAAAATTTTTCGACAATGCAAGCAATTTTTCCGGGAAAATTTTGCAATTTTTCCAAGAAAATTCTGAAATTTTTCCACTTTTTGTTTATTTAGTTTCAAATTATAAATAAAATTTGAAACAGGAAGAATAAGCGGGGTGCGGGGGTAGGGGGCCCCAATCCTCTAAGGTATACAATGAATTAAAATTATATTAAAAAAATTGTTATATTTACAAAAGTGGCTTTCCTTTAACATTTGTGATACTATCAGAAGAAGCGATAAGGGCGAAAAAAAACTCTTTGATCTGTGTCTGCACGGTTGACGAAGCAATTATTATTAATACGTTCGCCACTCAACCATTTTTTGATATTCAGAAAAAACTACCATATAAGCAATAACAAGTCACTTATGTATATGTGACATGAGTTTCTTGGACAATGATGAAGTTTGTACAATGTATGTGACACATTTGTGCGACATGAGTCTATGAATGGTATTTTGTCATGTTTACATAATTTTTCCTCGGAACTCCGAACGAGTTCCAAGCGCAAATATCCAGCAAGTGGAAATACACTTTCATGTATCAGCGGATGGAGCGTCTTGGACAATAAAACACAAGTAAATACGTGCAACCCGCCATACAAAAATCTACTATCAACTGAAACAAAAACCGAAAATATATCGGTTTATTTTGATTCAAAAACATTTCGGGGAGTCCCACAAAATATAAACCACTCGGCATGAATACGTGTCACACACTCCTGTAAACTACCGCGCAAAGCAAAACATTGTAATACAAACCATAAAATAGTTATAGCAATTCAAAGTTGTAGCATTTTGCGTCACATATTTGTGACATGAGTTTTTTTTTTAAAGTAGCATGTCACGTATATGTGACGTTGAATGGCGAACGTGTTAATAAAAATCTTGAAACTATTAATCTATGCTAGTATAAGAAATGTTTGGAAAAAGTTCTTTTAAAATATTTTAACATTTGTGGTACTATCAGAAGAAGCGATAAGGGCGAAAAAACTCTTTGATCTGTGTCTGCAAGGTTGACGAAGCAATTATAATTAACAAAAATAAATTAAATAAAAATTATTTTGTTAAATTATATTTGCTAATTATAACATCTTACCTTATTTTGAGAAAAAAAAATAAAATAAAAAAATGAAAGTTTTTCCGGAAAATGAGGTAATTTTCCGGGGAAATTTGGCTTCCCCCTTCTAAAAACTACAGATGTACAATCCTACATTCAAAAATTTTCAAAATATATAATACTTACCTGATTTTCCCGATGTATGTGAAATTAATTAATTTCTAAAAATTGGAAAGTTAGGTTAGCTTATGGTGGCTGTCTCAAGGACCGGCATAGACAAAAAATGATCCGTAGCCATACCATATAAATTTCTTCCCCAATTCTACTCATCGAACCAAACAGAGCATACAGCGAAGCGTTGAATACACCTGACGTCCATCCCATTGGGATCCGCCAGGTCGCTGAGGAGAAAAGCGTCTGAAAATTTACATATGCTTGGACAGGTGCACAGTTAGAAAATTAGAAACTATTCGTATTTCTTGGAGAGCTATAAACTTTAGACTTTTCGAATTTGGCATAAATTAAATCTTAGGATTTAAAAAAATATTTCGAAATTGAATTAAACTGGTATTTAACACCGGAATAGTAATACATCTATTGGAGTTATTCCACCGCGTAAATAGCTATCTGTACCGAGGCTTAATTCTTCTTAAAGAGTTTCTTATCAAATGAGATTCATATCAAAAATTGCATAATGGAGTTGGGGCGACCTATGTATATTTCCTATAAAATAAATGTACCTCCGACGTAAGTGGCCGCTACCTCCCTCAACGGACACCGTAAACAATTCATCGCGTAAAACTGTCGATCTAAACATCAATTTTAAATATTTTCAAAATGTTCGCGGCATTGTCTTAAAATCTGCTGAGTTTTATCGCTTTGTCATCGCTTCAATGTATCCAGTGTTCGTAATTGTGGAAACCAATTTAAGTCCTAATATTATAGTTCTAAGTATTTTCCTGCAGACTACATGATCACTGTACATTCGTCTATTGTAGTTGTGGCTGTTGACAGTGATTCAACAATAGAACTAGAATTTGTTTTACATTATTGGCTTATATTGGCTTCACCGCCGAAGTCGTCATCTGAAGTTTATACGACATACATAAACTGTTTGTATAATAAAATTTCCAAACTCAACTCGGATGACAACGTGCTGATACTTGGTGATTTTAATTTATGAAAGCTTAAATGGCTGGTTGCTGGATGCTGAATCTATCTTTATCTACATATTTTGTCGTATATTCTTGTTCATATAAATAATGTTCCCAACTATAAAGAAACATTTCTGGATTTATTTTGCACAAATTCAGCTAATATATTTATGGTAAATATGGCACCAAATCCATACATCATCAACGATGTCACCATAAATCAATCGAAATTAATTTAAACACATCAGAGTTTTTGCTGTCTAATTCCAATGCAATCATAATTCAATTAAATTTTTTGATTTTAGGCGTGCTGATAATGATGGTCTGATTTCTTATTTCAAATCGGTTGACTGGGATTCGTGTTTTTCGTTTGTGGACATAACCGTGATGTACAAATATTATATGACCTTATATTTATTGGCTTCGACAGGTTTGTTCCAATTTCTATTAAAAAGGTGAATCTAATAAATCTTCAAAACGGAAAAAAAAAAAATTATATCGAAGGGGAAGTTATGCATGAATGCTGACGACAGTTAATCATTTTTAGATTTATCGAAACAGTTTTATAGTTTATATTGTACTGCATACAAGAATTTTATAGCCGAAGTTCAAAATAATATGGTATCAAATCCAAAATCATTCTGGAATTTCGTTGACTCATACTGATATTGATGGGTATGAAAGTAATGACGGCAGTTGAACCAACACTTGCTTGTATATACCTTACAATATCTCTAGATGATATCATTAAATCACTCCGTCTGTTTAAGGATGGAAGTGGCATTTTAAGGATGGATGGAATTTTATCAAATTTTCTTAAACAATTCTTTTAATCATATCGGAAAATTGAATAAACAGAGATAAGTTTAATATTTTCACGTTTACGCAACATCTTACTTTTTACAGAATCAGGGTACTCTTTACCAAAAAATTTTGTATTTCCCGATTTTCGGAATTCGTTTTGGATCCGATTTGACTCTGGCTGTAATATACATACATTGCACTCTTGGATTGCTCTCTTCTTAATTGCTTTTGAATCTTAAAAGAGATTACTGGGTTTAGCCACATACTGCAGGTTAGAAGGTGGTGGTCGCTGAAGAGGCAAAGGATGGAGCCAATACCAGGTTTGTTCAAGAGATGTTGCCAACCGGAGTTGTTGCTGCTTACTTTGCCTAGGTTTCTAGCTAATAGGTGATTTAATCTCACTTCAATAAGATCAAGAATTTCTAGGTAGTATTTTTCATTCTCTTGTTAATTGGATGAGCGTAGTTGCTTTAACGTTTACTTTGAAGCATATGAAAGTTTCAAGTACCCTATAATTAGAGGGTGGTTTTTCCCGTTATTTTTTATTCCCGCGAAACGGGAAATTTGAAACCAATTTTCCCGGGTTTCCCGGGATTCCCGAGAAATTAAAAAAAATAAAAAGAAATTAAAGGTAACTCTATTTGTATATTTGTTCTCTGATTGTTTGACGACGTTGCAATTTTTTTAGTTTTAAGGGCTGCGTTTATTGCGCCAGCCAACCTTTCGTTAATATCTGCAACTAACAGAGAGTGCTCCGATTCGTCATCTTCCCTGAATGTATCTCACCCTCCAGTTCTATTCCAAACTCTTCTTTGTTGAATATTGACGACTTTGATGATGATGGCAAGTCTGCTGTAGCAGTTGATTGTATGTCAAAAGTCTGCATATATTTGACTAAGGACACAAGATCTTGGTTGGCGACGTGATAAAACTTCCAATAACTCTGTTGAAATATTATCTTCATTTGCACGTGACAATATTGCGATCTAATTGTCATTCAGTAATATTAGGGATCCCAAATCATTTAATGCCTCTCGAACTGAGTCCATCTGGGTGTTTCATCTCGTAATTTTGCTTCACATACTCTTGAAGAATTGAATTTCTTTCCGGAGACATTTTAAAAAATTTTACAATTTTTCTTACCATTTGCAATGCACCATTAACCCCTTAAGGACCAGACCCGAGAGATCTCGGGACTTACTATATGGTCCAAAAAGACCGTACCCGAGATAACTCGACCGGCCACATATTGTACGTTCCATTATGTATTTGCCCGAATGTATTTCGTTTCAACAGATTTATTTTATGTACATGTTGCAAATGCCGTATTAACTCGCTTGTTGACGAACCCTTGCAATTGTGTTGTGCTAATTGAAAGAAAAAGGCCCGTGTGTCAATTGATTAAAAAATAGAGAATAGACAAAAAATCCTGGGAATTTTTAGTTTTTTTCCCGGGAAACCAAAAATTAGGAAATTTCCCGAGAATTCCCGCCCGAGTATTCCCGGGAAGGATCCTCTACCTATAATATGAATATGGATTGATTTCCGAAATTTCCTTTAGCTTGAATTACTACAGTTTCCAGATGAATGAAAAAGCCTTAAAAACAGAACCAACCATTGAATTGTTAATGTTGCGCATGAGCAGCACCTACTGTTTTCATAATTTATCTGGCTTTTATTCAGTTGTATTGTTGTTCAGAAATATTTACATATAACTTAGTGTACGCTGTTTGACCATGAATTTAATGGTCAAATGCTATTCAAGGCTAATTTGCTGTCAAGGTTAATCCTATTTAATTTGTTGTACAAATATATTCAAAATGTCTAAGAAGGAGAGGTAAAAATTTAAATTGATTTTTATTGCATGCAAAGTAAAAATCACGTGCTGCCAAGAAAAATTAATTCATAACCAAGAACTTTGTAGGTATTATTTTGAAATATGAAAATTCAACTAACAAGCTAACTACATTTTCTTATTAAATATGCATATGCGACGACGACGACGACGACTATTCGATTTAAGTATAATTTCAAATATTTACATAGCACCTGTTCAGAAGACAAAAATGTTTATAAGAAACGATATGTCGTGGGCTTATTTCTGGAATTATTGTGTTTGAAGAACCGGTCTTATTACATTTTTTTTTTGTTTATAGATCTATAGAATTTGATTTTGATTTTCTTACAAACTACGTAATTCTCTTTTAATAAGATTTTGTCAAATTTCGTTTAAAAAAATGCACTCACTCACCTTAAAAAAAAAATAGATAAGATAAGAAAAGTTTATTTACATTTTATTTTTATATAATGTTTACACGTTAAAATCTATTTTGTGATATTTATTAGAAATTAATTTTGTAACGGTGATTTAATTTTCCTAAACGTAAGTAAGTGCGTACTAAAAATAAATTAATGAGACTCACAAAAATTTTCAGTGAATTCAATTATTATTTACCTTGACAATTCATTTATGTATTTATATGTGTGTTAATATGCAAATTATGTTTTGATCAACTGAATTGACATTGAAATTCTCGCCGAAGTCAATCTACTCGTACTTAGACAATTCAATTTCTGTTCTGAGTGTATCATTTACAGACAGAAAAACATTTAACACATTATCTTGTGCGAGTGTTTTATATGGCACACATATGATCTAAAATATGCACAATGACTAAGAAAGCAGAAGCGCGTCATACAAATTTTACTTTTTATTATCAGGATGATGATTAAAATGTACAAACATAATTCAATTTTTTATTTTATTTTTGAGTATACTACAATTACTACTTTTATTAATTTATTTTAGTTACATTACAAATTTATGTTTTTATGTTCTTTTGTTCGTCTGTAAGTGCATATTATAATTTTAATAAAACATATAAACTACATATATTGAATATTTTTATTATTATTTAGCATGATATACTTAATGATAATGCACATACATTATATATCTTGTACTAAAAGTATAACAACAAAAATTAATTCGCGATCAGAGATGCAGAGATGAGACCTACATATGAGTACTCCTATTTTAATGATCGAGAGAGGAAAATCAAATTATTCTATGAGCTGTGGGCGAATTCATTGATTGGTAAATCATTTACTATGGTAAAAAGCTTTTGGTGTTCATGCTTTATTGAAATACACAATTTTTTCATTCAGTAGTGATAAAACCCAAGAAGGCCTAGTGCAAATGAGTGACAAGTTATCGAACTTACACTTAGGCACAAGGGGTTCTTCAGAAATAATTGAAGTGCACTGATACGATTGGTTATCATGCAACACTGACATGATTTTCTGTCGTTTAGCAATGCAATATAATTTCGATTTTTTTATCGATCGATTGCGGTCGGTGAACCGCTTTCATCACAATTAATTATTATTAATAGGCTTAAGATTCTTAGGTAAAAAAATATTTTGTTTTTTGGGAAATTCAAACAAAAAATTTGTTGGATAGTTATTCTTTTTAGAACAAATAAAAGCGAATGAGCCATGTATTTTACCACATATTTTTAAATATTATTGCATATCACATATTTTATGGTTTATTCCAAATATTTTTAATTTTTCTACAAGAATAACTTAATTCGACTTTCATATAGCTTAACATTTAATAAATCAAAAATATTTTATAAGCCAAATTTTAAATTTAGTTTACATTCCCTGTACTTATGAAATGTCCTGGCACCCATAAAATGTGAATGTTGAACTGATATGCCATCTCGTTAAGAGATGAGGGAAAGTTCTGGACTACTTTCGACGTGAGGAGGTGTGATTGAAGAGCTTTAATGGCAGCCTGACTGGCCGTATATATGAGAATATCACAAGCCGATATTACATTATACCTCAACCCGTCTACGACTTCCTTTGTGGCAGTTACGTCAGCTTCAAAAATGATACAGTAGTCGGGGAGACGGAAGGAGAGATTTAACAGAAGTTCCTCGCAGAACACTCCAGCCCCGACTTTCCCGCCCCGTTTTGAACCATCAGTGAAGAAGTTTATAACTCCTGGTTCCAAAACTGCACCCATCATCCAGTCCTCCCTGGATGGGATCTTAGTCCGGAACTTTGTATCAAAAGATAGTGACGGGACAGTATAGTCGGGGGTCGTGGGAATTTGTTTGTTGCACAAAATAGATGAGTGTCCTTTATTGTTGCAGGTCCACATTAAGATGGATTTCAGCCGTATGGCAGTACAAGCTTACAAATATTTCCCCAAGATATCTATAGGAGTCAAAAATAGCAGAGTCTCTAGTGCCCGAGTGGATGTGCTCCTCAGTGCACCGCTGATCTACAGAGAGATTGTTCTCTGAACTTTTGTCAACTGCTTTTGGTTGACAGTTTTGTCCAGAGCATGGGTCTGACTACTGCGATATAAAGCCAATGTAGCTTTCTTTACCCTTTCCAGAATATTAGGTTTCCAATTTAATTTGCTATCCAAAACGAGACCCAGAAACTTAGCTTCAACTGTAAAAGTCAAGCTGAACCTATTTAAAGTGGGAGAATCGATATGAGGAAGTTTATATTTCTAGAGAAGAGAACCAATTCGGGTTTGTATGGGTTCACATTCAAACCACAGCCATTGGCCCATAATGAAAGAGTGCCCAGGGCATTTTGCATAAGCTCACTAAGGGTGCCGGGATATTTACCACGGGCACCAATAGTAACATCATCCGCATAGGCAACCACCTTGAAGTCACCGTCCTCCAGTCTCAGCAACAGGTCATTTATGACCAAGTTCCAAAGTAGGGGGGACAGTACGCCACTCTGTGGTGTACCTCTGCTTGCAAATCTTCTGACGGAGGATTCCCCAAAGCTAGCATTTATGATCCTGCCTCTTAGCATTTGATCTATTTTAGCCCCTGGAAGCACATTGTTAAAGGCCCCCTCAATATCCAAGAAGGTTACCATTGCGTAGTCTCTATATTGAAAAGATTTTTCAATGAAATATACAAGAGAATGAAGAGCAGTCTCTACAGATCTCCCCTTGCAATAGGCATGTTGAGATTTAGACAGCTTTTATGACACAATCGTGCCTCTAATATGAGCTTCTATTTGTCTTTCCAGTGTTCTAAAAAGGAAGGAAGACAAGCTAATCGGTCTAAGGTCTTTGGGATTGCAGTGTGAGCATTTTCCCGCCTTAGGTATGAAAACAACCTTCACTTCTGTCCATTTACTAGGAATGTGACATAGTTCTAGGCTGCCTTTGAAAATTACCTCTAACCAGGAAATTGTTAGATCCGTAGTTTGTTGAATATCCGCAGAGATAATACCATCGAGTCCAGGCGACTTATATGGTTTAAAACTGTTTATCGCCCACAGGATCTTTTTTCTGCTAATAATTTGGCCTATGAGGCTACTTGCCCATTTACCTACTGATGTGCTAGGTACAGATTCGGAACAACCAGGAAAATGAGTCTCCATCAGAAGTTCCAGCGATTCCGCACTATTAGTGGTCCATATCCCATCCGGTCGTTGAAGATAACTTGGGATGGAAGAACCAGTTGCTAGTACTTTGCGTAGCCTGGACATCTGCGAAGACTCCTGAATTTTGCCACAGTATAGTCTCCAAGAGCTGTTTTTGGCACTTCTCAATTGATATTTATAAATTTTGAGGACTTCCTTACAGGAGTCCCAGTCTACAGCAGCTTTTGTTTTCCGTGCTGTTTTGAAGAGTCTTCTGCATTTTCGACGTGTTTGTTGAATCTCCTTGGACTACCAGGGTGGCCGAGATTTACCCCTAGGCCTACTAAGGGGACTAGAGCCCAGTATCGCTTCATTAAAAGCGCTGGACAACTCGTCCACCAAGCCATCGAGCTTTTGCGCAGTTTTTGGAGGTTTTGGCACCGGAACTGGTAGTGCATTACCCAGAATAGTTCTAAAGGTATCCCAGTTGGTTTTCGTCCTGTTTCTGTAGATTGGACTTTTTGGAGAAGTCAAGTCCATTTCAAATTGAAGATAACAATGATCAAAAAAGGAGTGGTCCTCCGACACTCTCCAGTTTAATAGACTAATCGTCAAAAAGCTTGAGACAAGAGTAATATCCAATACGTCCTGTCTACTACTATATGTTACTTATATGAAGGTTAGTACTTAAAATGTAATCAAGCAGTAACTCATCTCTTTCATTTGTGTCCGTACTTCCCCAGATCGTGTGAAGAGCATTTGCATCACTCCCAAGGATGACTCCAACCTTGCGCTTCTTAGCCTCCAAGATTAGCTCACCTAGAATGATTGGTGGAATATCCACTTCATCATAAGCTAGGTAAGCTGATACTAGCCAGAGGTTTCGTTTATCGACGTCAATGCTGATCGCTGCTACATCTCCATTACTGAAATTTGATAGCAGAAAACAAATTATGTTATTTTTAATGAGAATGCACGACCGAACATTACCTTCTTTTTTCGCGTGCATTACCCGGTCTTCAGTGATCCAAGGTTCCTGGATCAAGACGACATCTGTCGCTTCTTTCCCAATTTTGGAAATTAGAGCAGCTGATGCTGCCTTAGAGTGGTGAAGGTTGACTTGCAGAAATGTCAGTGTCATCTGTACAGCCTCTTCTCCACCACAGTCACATCAGAGTCGTCCCCTGTTGAGAAGTCCTCTGAGAGGCTCTTTAAAGATTCCATGGCCTTTGACATCTCCGTGTCCGTGGAGAGAGTTTCTGCTTGGCTGGCTACCTCCGCGCACGCAGATGGGCTATCAAGCACCGCGGTATTTTCTGAAGATGACTTCAGACTCTCCGGGTTGTCCGCGTCCTTCTTGTACACCTTGAGTGTGACTGCACTGAAACGTTGATTAAACCGTTGGTTTTTTCCAGTGCAGTCAGTGGCTCCCTGTTTAAGATGATAACAGCTGACCTATAGTTAGCCTTTGTCTCCTCGAGCTAAGCAACTTTCCAGTTGTGCGTTGGCAACTCCGGGTTGCCAACCTGCAACAACTGGAGTATCACCTTCGGATTACTAGGCTCCGAAGGGATGTACACCCTAGCTCTTGGTCTGCTGGGGACCTCCTCCCTATCAATCATAGCAAGGCTGGCTATACCTCGCCAAGTCCCCCCCCCTGCCTTTTTATAAGCAGCATGGACCTCTGATCTGCACAGGTAGTCGGTTTCATCTGAAACTCCGCTAAGTGAGATCAATAAATTAAGAAGGATATACACGTCAAATTAAAATATCTCAATAGTTTATTGCACATTATATGACGATCCGTAGTTCTTCTACAAAAGCAAATTTTGTGATTATTGTTATTATTCGTTAACGTATGTGCCTTTATCAAAAATGAAATAACCCACGTTGTGACATTTATCTGATTAGGGCAAAATATGGAAATCCATGTAAAAAAATTCATCAGAATTTAAATGAATCGAACAAGCGTTGAAATTGCTTAACTATAAAAACGTAGGAAATGCAATTCTACCCAATTTATGCACTTGAGCAACAGTTGTAATATTCAAAATGGGCTCGAACGAAAACTAAATCCGAAAAGTTCCAAGTTATTAATGTTTGAGGGAAATGTTGAATGTAAATGTGTGAATTACTAACTGCATTATTTGACCAAAATGGTAGATTAGAAATCGATTTCGAATTACATTTAAAGAACGATGGATTTGACGAAAATTAGAGGGAAATCTGAAGGTAACAAAATTAGCTTCAATTCTGAATTGGAGGTAATAATTGTGAATAAAATTTTAAGTAAAGTAAACTTACCGTCAGTTTACGAAACTAGTACACATTATTTTAAGATATTTTTTAGAGCTCAAATATGTTTTTAAATAATTTACCTTCTAATTAAAGCTCTAATATTGTAAATAATAGTCTAAAAGATTAATTTTAATGTTATTATCATATTTTTATTGAAAATGAAAAGATTTTGTAACAATAAGTCTTCGCTCTTATTACCAGCATATTCGATTTATTTTTGTTCTAATTTTCGGCGACAATTACAGCGCCATCTGGCCCGAACACAAAAAAAAATATTTCAGACAAAAGTTACGTATTTTTTGACGTAGAATTCGAATATGTAATAAAAAAATGGGGGGTTTCCATTTGAGACATCAAAGTTGCCCCACCCCCACCCACAGAGGTGGGGTGGGGGTCACGTTTAGTGTAGTTAAATAGCTTTTTCAAAAATATTAAACACGTATTATTTTGTTTTTCGATGCGGGGCGTACCATTCAAAATATTCGACTGTCCCGGTACATTTTTACACCCTATATGTGTATTATTGCAATACTAGTGGTTTTCACCATAATTCGAAATCATTATATTTGTCAATTTTGGAAGAAAAGTACAACATCATCTGTATAACAGAGGATTATATCCCGTTGTCCTATGGTGTTCATCGCATAGACAGGTATGTCCAGAAGGATACATATGAAAAAGGAGGTTGCGTTTTAATCGCGGTACCGAACGAATTTTCTTCGGTTCCTGTACACATTGATAATTGTGATTTCAGCAATTTTTAACACGATCAATTCGCAAATAGTCTCTAACTTTTATCCGAAGGATCACCTTATGATATTGGGTGATTTTAATTTACCAAACGTGCAGTGTGAATATGATAACCTGACAACTATTAACTTGAATGCTGACATGTAAAGCTTTTTATCTGACATTCTGTCACTTGGTTTAAAGCAATGTGTAATTGTAAAAAATAATTTCGGTAACGATTTACATTTAGCTTTTCTACTTATGGATCATGATGTGAGAGTGTTTGTATGTGATGTCCGATAGCGAAGTCGTCGAGTAGTTTTTATCAGAACCATCTAGATATGAATAGAGCCGGCATGTAGAAAATGAACTTAAAATAAAGGACATAGAAACACTAAAAAAAATTTATTTTCATAGAGTTTGTATGAAAAAACGCGATTTCGATTGACGAAGAAATGTGAATTAAAAATTAAACCTAGATAAATAATTTTTTCTGCAATCACTAATAAACAACTCAATGACTAACTCATTTAAAGCACAGATTCTCAAGCCTCCCCATTTTCCAGATATAATCAAAAGAAAATAAGGTAATTAAATTAAAAAACGTTCTACAACAACAACAATATGTATTAAAAAGAGAATATTATATTTAATGACGTCATCACTTATTCACAACTAAAATCAATGGTAAAAAAAGACAATACGTTGAACAGCCAAAATTAAAATAAATCAAAGAGAGTCAGAGAGAAAAAATTATAATAATATGCATTGAGCGAGAAGAAATCAAAAAAATCAAATCAACCCAGATTGTTACGCATCACAAATAAACCACATAACCAACAAACATTAACTGTAATATAAATGCCTTATTTATTTCTCAAGTATTAGAAATACTATTTAAATTAAGTCACAGCTGAAAATAAATACAACATGATTAATATTTGGCGTCGATTTTTATTCCCAAAAATTAATGACCCATTCAAAATAAGTTTTTGTTTAGAATATTTGAATTGTCATAACATTTGAGAGCGGTGTATAAAATAAAATAGCTCTTACTTATTATTCCCATTCCTAGATGTCACTTAACACACAAATAAAAACAACAGGGATTCGGGCTGAGTAAACGATTTGAAAGAAAACTTTTTACGTAAAATTAACATAATTTCTTTCATAGCAATGGTTTAATTTTAGTAAATTTATAAAAAAAATTATATTAAATTAATTATTATTACAATTTAGTTATTATAATAGAGAAAAGCCACCAAAAATATGTTTAACCGAATCAAAAATCAGACCGATTTTAGAATCCGACCGGTTCGATCACCTATTTGATTTTTTTTATATGTTTATAATTTAGGCGACATCTATGGTTTAAACAAAATGTCGTTTATAAAGCATTGCCACATGATATGAATCTGTATTCGGACAGATTTTTGTCATGTGGCAATGCTTTTAGAAGGAGACTAAAAAGAGATGGTTATAATTGTTTATAAATTTTATGTTATGACGTATTTTACAACAACAACATTCCAAAAAAGTTTAGCAATAGTTTATATTCCAAGAGGATTTTCACTAAGAAATAAACATTTTCATGATTCGATTTTTCAATCAAATAAAATTACATGTTTTATGAACATTTTCGTATAAAAATAATGTAAAAGCTCATAATTCTTATAGACTAAAAATGTAAATGAAAACAATAATTTTCCCATATAGTTTCATAGTAAAGAAAAAATTTTATGTACTTTATTTTAAGCTTAGTAAAAAATAGAGTCAATGTGGAGGCTCTTATTTATAGAGTAGGCTCTGTTTTCATTCCCCATCAACTGGTCCTGTGATTATCTGAATCAATTAATTCAAAGGTCAAAGTGGAAAACCAAGAAAGCTGCCTTAAAGTAAAGGTCAATGACTTAGGGCTAATCTGCCGCCGTCGATATGCTTGTTAGGATGGATCGATGAAGTTTATTACAGCGATGATATGGGATAATCGAGCAATCAACAACATATACAAAGTGCCAGTAGATAATGAAGAAGATATTACCATGTGATTTAGATTCCTAAATAGAGGTGAAAATGAACTCAGAATTAATTACGAATTAATTACAATACTTTTAACATTATCTAAAATTTAAACTACTTTTTGTGTAATTATAACTTCAAATTCAAATATTTTAACTACCGCCGAGGTATTTGTACATACCATAAAATTTGTTAACTTTTTTTTAGGTTATTTTAAATTTGGCGCTTCCCGCATTCGGAAGAATTTCTTTTATTGGCATTATTATTATTTGGCATATTTTAAAATAAATAAAATAAAATCAGTCTTCTCAAATCAGCTCACCCCAAAAAAAAAAATTGGGTTAGTGCCATATTATTCGTGGTTATGGATTTTCTTTACTAGCATGTTATCGTACGCATGTCGACTTAAGCGATTCGGCTCAGAAAAAGAGAAACTGTTGGGTAATGATTGTTTTGATTATACTTGTTTTGTTTTTGATGACCTGTCCGCTGAAAGTAATAGCGGCAGAACTCTCGGCTAACTGTTTTGTCGTACGTGTAAAACATTTTTTCTACTTAATTTATCCCCTTATTACCTACAGCCCATGCATGGCTAGTCATAATTTACTAAAGCAATATCAGGCAATTAATTAACATTAGTGTAATACCAATTCAAATGAAATTCTATTAAAAAAAAAATGTATATTCCATTTACAATTAAATATTTCAAATGACATTGAAAAAACAAAACGGAAACGAGTTTTCAATTAAATTTCTAGAAACTTTCATTTTCATATAAAACGAATTGAAATTGATCTTTAAAGTCACTTTTTAACTAAACATAAATTTATTATCGAAATATGATTATTCTAAGATGTTATACATGACTATTGTTAATTTTTAATCTATAATACTTATAAATTTCAGATAATAATTGTCATAAAAATCTCGTGTGTCTTTCATAATCAAATTTATGTGGGAAACATTAAATCTTAATATATTCTTAATTAGGTTCAAAGTCGTAATTTTAGTACAATTTCAAGTCAAATTCTTAAAATTAACAAATTGTAAGTAGAGAATACCCACCGAAAAAAATCTAATTACATTTCAAATTCTTAATAAATTGTATTGTAAGCTGCTAGCGCAAATTCGAAGTAAAAAGTTAGTTAAGTTAATTGGAGTTTAAATAGAACATGAAATTTGAAAGGGTCCATAGTTTTACAGTCTCAACGCTTGCTCCTTGTTTTTTTATCGATTAGCGTTCCTTTTCAAATTATTCGAGATTTTTGAGATTTATTCATTTGATAGCTGCCAATTATTCAATGCTTGAATCATCCGAGACTATTTCAGATTTTCAATATTATTTGAGTTTCACATGTTGTTCTTTTTATTGCACCTAGGCCCGTAACTTTGGAACAGGATTAATTCACAATCGGAGATTTATTTAAGCTGATATTAATGACTTCTACAAATATTTCAATAATTTCACAACTTTTCAGGATTTTTGTGTTATTTTGAAATTCTGATGAATTTCTTACAGACTATTTGAGTTTATTTGATATTTCCTGCGCGTTTCGACATTTTTAAAATTACTCGAATTTTTTGGAAATTTATTCGAATTTAATCCGGCAAAATTATCGGCACAGTAAGCTGCTGTGAGTAATTTCTGTAGTGACAAATACAAGTGACCCAGAAATGTTGGTAACTTTATAGATGTTTTAAGTTTAAGAAATAAAAAAGTCGAATAATTTGAAAAATCAAATTCAGGCTAAAAAAAATTTTCTTTAACTGTAACAAATTATATTGTGACGATAAATTTTATGGAAAATTCAAGGAACTGAAAAAGAACCAATTTGGTGGAGGTGGCCACTTTTGGAAGTTTTACTGTAATTACAATTTATTATATATCTTATTCGAGGATATACCATATGTAGGTTGTAAGTAGTTGAGATTTTTGAAAATTATTAGAAGGTTTTGATATACATATTTCGAGATTTTTAGAAACTTATTTTTTTGGATGTTACATTTTTTTCGAGGATTTCTGTTTGAGTTGCTTAATATTTCAGATCATTTAAAATAAAAATTTGCATTGCGATTACCGTAGGAATTCAATATCGAAAATAATTTTCGAGATTTTTTAGAGAATCAAGGATTTTTTATAGATCATTAAAATTTTTTATTATTAATGATTTTGGTTCATTTCGAAAAAAAACTATAGAGCAAAGAGTATTATCGATTAGATTAGTGATGTGGCCTAACAAGATCTCAAAACACATTTCGTTTAATAATGTGACAACATCCCGGGTATTTCTAATAGTCGAATACTCTAATTCGAGTATTTTATGAGAAAAACCCGGGTTATCGAGTATTTGTTTTCCTATAATTTTTCGACCGATTTGCGAGTCTATAAAAATAAACGATAAGTGCAGCAAATCTGTTATTTCCGTTCAAAGGAAAGGAATTAATGCGAAAAGGTTGACTATTCATTTACGTCTATAGTAAGAGCAAAGATGAATTATTTTGCTCTAATGTTTCTATTTTGAAATGGTCCAAAATATTACTAAATTTTTAAAAAGGGAGTAGTTTAATGAGTTTTTGGCCAAATTCATTAAATTTTCATTTAGAGGATAATGGATTCTGAAATTAACACCCCATTCCCATAGTCGTATCACGTCATTTTTCATGGCTATAGCCACGTCACATCAATTTTCCTTTTCTCTTAGTCGTTTGTTACGCCTAAAGACACTTTATACGACAGATGTCACTTGAATTTTGTAAATGACAAGCGACTACAACAAAATGGAAGGACGAAATTTTCGTCGACAATAATAAGTTGTTGTTTAGATTAATCCTTTTTTGTTTTAAAACGATTTTATTTGTAATTTGGCCGACATCTTTGTAGTTACAGTCGTGTTACTTGAACCGACTTCAAGAATATCAACTTTCAAGCAACGTGAATTGACTGAAGTCACGTTGTCTGAAATGACACGACTATGGGAATTGGGGTATATATAATTTTCTATTGTACAAATTATTAAATGCCAAAAATTTTAAGCGACAAAAGGATTTGTCTAAAAGCAATTAAGTTACTTTTTAGTTGGTTACGTTTTAAAGGGTAATAAATACTTCAAGAAATCAGAGGGATCGCAGGAAACGAAATCAAGGGTCATTTTCTCCAATTTATTTAAGAAAAACGAAGCGATATTTTTAAATTCGGTTTTTAATACATATAAGTCTTGAAGTCACGAAAAATGTTTATTTAAAAACAAAATGGCTGTGCAGTAGCATGATGAAAGGAAACTCCTTTTTTTAATGACCTCCACAGGCGGAAATTTACAGGTCACAATTTTCAACCTAGAACAAAAAACGAAAAAGATGTTGAGAAAAGATGTCAAAATCTAGTGAAGTACGTAAGATTTTTTTGATCAATTAAAACTGAACGGTTTTATGACCTATTTTCGAAAAATCCTACGTACTTCACTAGATTTTGACATCTTTTCTCAACATCTTTTTCGTTTTTTGTTCTAGGTTAAAAATTGTGACCTGTAGATTACCGTCTGTGGAGGTCATTAAAAAAAAGGAGTTTCCTTTCAACAGCCATTTCGCCGCCATTCTTTTTTTTAAATAATTTAAAAAAAAAATTCTTGTACTTTTAAAACTTATAATAAACATGTATTAAAAACCAAATATTAAAATATCGCTACGTTTTTCTTAAATAAATTGGAGAAAATTACCCTTGATTTCGCTCCTACAAGGTGTTTTTATCCTTTAAAACTGACGTCGTTGCATCAACCAAAAGCACCAACTTAGCGGTTACCGACAGTATGATAATGAAATTTTACCGCGAAATCAAATTATGTTACAACCATACGATTCATTTGATAGTGGTCAGTGTTTCCTACTCAAAAGTCGCCCTAATAAACCCTCAAAGCTTCAGTTGTGATGTCGAAAAGGCTGATTATGTCTAATGAAGATGGTGAAATTGAAAGTGATATTAATGAAAATTTTTACGTTGGTGACTAACAGGATTTTACAAATACCCACCCGGGTTGTCGAAAACAGATGCTTGAGTGCCCGGATATTACATTTCCGGAGTATTTCAACACCCTAGTGATAGGATATTGGATTAAATTTTGAAACAAACCATAAAGTTTAAAAGAATTATGCGTCGCAAACGGAATCTTTGCCTTTAAACCTTTCCAAACGTTTTCGTTATTAGCTGATTGAAATCGTAAAATATTTATTTCTCGTCTATGCGTGCAACTTAAAATGCCCCGTACTGCCTCTTCAAGCCACTAGGTTTGGAAGCAAATGCCATTTTTTGGTATGGTTTATTCCAAACAGATTTCTGTAAAAATATGACACCGAATACTGTTAGATTATAATATGATCTATCACTTTAAGAGCACTAGTTCCTAAAGTCAATGCCCCATATCGTCAATAATATTATCTTATTTGGTAAGTTGAATTCTTAATTTTCTTGTTGTAAAAATGGTTCGACTCTCAGCTTGCATTTTGGTTGCATTCTTCTTTTGCTTCACCTTAATCTTTTCAATCCTTTTTATTATGAAATGCTAGGAATCCCTCGCACACCTTAAACTCAATAACTATGCCAGCACCGAGCGGTCAAATATAACTTCATTAGCAAATTACGAGATTGGTTATTTAGCATTATCGAAGAGCACGCAGTAAAGGGTGAGCAAGCTCACATTGTTCAATACTACGACTGCATTTACAGGGTGATCTATTTTAATCGAAGGATCCAAATATCTCCTAAAGGACAATGGGGGTCATTTATCTGTATTAATGCCCTTGACCTAAACCCTTATTTTTGACACCGGATTCGAAGAGAATGGAAAATTTTACGCCCAAATATGTATTTCCAAGACCTCCAAAAGTCACCTTAAGGAATATATTTTAGTTATAATGCTTATGATTTGCTATGAAAATAAAAAAATGCGTTTAATTTGCATAGCAAATCGTAAGCATTTTAACTAAAATATATTCCTGTATGGAAAATACATATTCGGACGTAAAATTTCCTCTTTTAGAATCCGGTGTCAAAAATAGGGATTTCCATTTAAAAAAAATGACTTTGACCTTCAAATGACCTTGAAAATTGACCTGGTTAAGCGCATTAATACAGATAGATGACCTCATTATCCTTAAAAAAAAATTGTCTAGCTGCCTTCATGTAGGAGATATTTGGATCCCTCGATTAAAATGGTTCACCCTGTATAAAATTTAGCTCAAACAATGCAGGTAATTTTAAGCGGCAAAAGTATCAACTTGGATAATTTTTTTTCACCCCTTTAAAAAGGAAAAACAAAATAAGGGGGAAAGAAGATTCAAAAGGCACGTAGGCCCAAAAAATAGGGTATAAAAACAGTTTCTAGCAAAATTAAAGTAAGTGTATGTTAGATCGTAATTTCATTTTCAAATAAAATAAATATCACGTTAAAGAAAGTGACAAAACCAAAAATATTGTAGTCCACGAGTAAACAACAAATATGTTATATTTAAAATATTCGGGACAGTTAAAAATCAACATCAAGGTCGACATGCATCAATAATTAATATTCCCCAAAATCAACAGCAAATACTTTGTCTTAGTAAAGGTAACCCAAAGATATCTATTCGAAAACCGTCCAGTGTTGTCCAAGTTTCCCCATATCTAAAAAGTTCAAGAGCTAAAATGAATCGTCTTCCTCTTGCGCAAAACTTTTTGGAATACCTAAATGGAGATTACATTTTGAGGGAGTTCACTTCTACCTCACAAGATACGAACAAATAAATTCAAAGAATTGGAGTTCAAAAAACCCCAGGAAACTCGCTGGGGCTAATTAAAAGATGGGGTTTACGTTGTTAATCCACGAGATGTGAGTGAATTGGAAAACGCGATTCGAACGAATGTAATTCAAATTACGACTGATCTTCCCCTGCGAGTTATTAATTCCATACCTAAAAACAGCACTTAGTACATGCTTTTTGTAAAATAAAAATAAAACTGTTTAAAAATTTGAAATGGTTGCTTTAATATTTTTAAAAAGACGCGTTTTGAATAGGACACCACTGTATTTCATTAAAAGAGATGCCTCATGTACAACAGCAAACCGGCATTTCAAATCGTCAACCCTATATATCAAAATTATTTTTAAAAAAAATAGTTCAAATCTATAAGTACCACTCTATTCTTGAAAAACTTTATTAAGAATGATTTAATTTCATTAAAAAAAAAACTTTTTTATTCTGACCGACGAATTTTAGCTTGACGGGCCCGGCCCGCAAAATCTAAAATTGGGTACTTATAGATTTAACCATTTTTTAATAATTTTGGTGTTGCTCATGAGACAATTTTGACAAAAATTTAGGTTGGAGGTTTGCAGCAATTTCCTAAATTAATGCATATTAAATAATCAAGCTGCTCACATCCACGATACAACTATGAATCGTCTGAATAAGACTTGATTTTGTCATAACATCCTATCGTGTATATTGTTATACAGATAATAAACCAATGGGCTGTTGCATAAGTAATTCGGACGTGGAGATATTTAAAGCTAAAATTAACTCCTCGTGTAACTTCTTTCTCACTTCCCTCTCTTTAAGATCATTTTGATTAAACGGTCGGAACAAGAGGTAGGGTTTCATTGTAGTCACTGTCTTTTACTCAGTGGCACGGAGCTAGATTGGTCCTTTATATTACATTTGTGGGTTAATACTTTTTTTTTGCAATCAATCACAACTTTTGGCAATCAGGGGGTGTTCAATACTGCTGAGCCAAGACTCAAGTTGTAGTTTTTAAATTGTTTGCTCACCTTTTGTGAATTGGTATTTAGTTCAGTAAATATATTTCAATTTTTTTGACAGAAAGTTCCTGCTACACACTACCATCCAACGTAAAGAAATTTCATCATTCATATGAGACAAATATTTCGTCATTCATATAAGGTAAAGAACTTTATTTTTGGGAGAGGTTTGTATGCGGTTAAGATACTATAAATACCTGTTATTTCGATTCGACTCTCCTATTACCAATTATTTATCATGCAATTAATTCTTTTCAATATTTATTGTTGTGGTTAGGTAAGACACATTGTTAGATAAAAACAAGTGTGTCCAATTTGTTTCCCTCATAATTATAGTGTAACTACCGCAATTGGTACGTTACAAACGTATTTAATTTTCCTCGCTCAGCCGAACTAATTGCACTAAATATGTTTAAACTGTGTGGTTGGGGCTACCGAGTTAGAATTCCATCAGTGACGTCACATTAAATGGGATGGATTTTTCATTTTCGGTACATATCTGATATTTTCAATCCCATCGTTGATACAAAGTAGGTTTTCGCTTTTTTCCAGTATTCCGAAAGATCAATTATGTAAAAGTTGTTAGGAATTTGAATTCCGCAACTTCGAGGTCGCTTCTTATTGGGTAAATTAAAGTTTAATGCAAATTAATATACATACCATGATGTAATACAAAAAATACAAAAGTTGTAAATCTCCAATAAAAAAGTTTTATAGTAGAAAAACGATAATCAAGATAACTTTAATGCAGCAAAGCCCAAACTATGGCTAAGAGGTTGATTCTAACATTACTGATTGATGTCGTTAAATTTAAGGCAAAACCATTTAACTAAAAAAAAAATCTTAACCTAAATTTTTACATTTTAGACCAACCACATAAAGTGTTAAAATATTTTTCAAACCATTATACGATTAACCAATAAGTCGGTAATGTAGTTCTTCATGGTTTGTGTCTTTACTAAATACGATACGATATTTTTTTTAACTTTTAAGAAACATTCTGCTCAATTCTCTTTTACTATAAAGTAGTTTCTCGTTTTATTATTTTTTTTTTTTAATCATAATTAAATAAAATTTATTTTTTTAAGAATAAAGTCTTCGGTGGTATTGATTCCTTTCACCAAAACACATAAAATATAAAAAATTTACGCAATTAAGAGGAAAACTCAAGGAACCGCGCAGAGATAATAAATTTACAAGTTTAATTGCTATAAATGTACATTTATATATTTTTGAATTGCTGAAGTAATTCTCTGTACTTCCCACGCTAAATTTATTCTGTCGAATAATAATCAGATAATATATGGCGAAATTTTTTTGTAACATACAACTAAGAATTGTTTTGACGGTTGATTGACCTTGTCATGGAATTGAATAGCTAATTTTGTGTGTGACGGGAATAATTTACCGACCGCGCGGTATAGACATTTTTCGAATGTGGGTGAACCAAACCAAGATTTATTTTTCTCTCGTATACAATACATATATACACATATCTACTTACATCAATAAGTTTTATTTGACCTGATTTGGTTCATTAGGTTTTCGATTCAATGGTATAAAAGAAATCAAATCTTTATTTGTGTTTTATAAGAAATAAGGAAAGAATTTAACTTTCTTATTTCTTTTTTTGGTTATATAATTTTGTTATTATGCAAAATAATATGCCAATCAACATAAGGCAATCTCTATATTATACATTTACTCCGTATATCGTTTTATATTATACATTACACTTTCTTCTGTGTCTATTGTTTTCCCACCACTTATCGCTTTTTTTTTTAATCTTATCCATTATTTAAACATTATATTTTAGACAAATACTTACTTATAATTTATGTCGGTTTTCTTGTTTGTATTGAAATTCGCGCGCAAGATACAGTGAGAGTACTGCTAAAATTTATTCACAAAGGAATTGCGTGCGGTTTGTAAAATTGTGTAAGATGATTACCTATCGAAGTGTAATACTTCACATTATCAAGATATTCATTGGACAGCAATCTACCAAATCGGACAGATACTCAGTGGCTCTTCAGCGTCAGTAGTGCGCGTCTCACTAGATAGATTTATAAATTTGCTTTCATCTTTTCCATTTTATAGAGTGCACTAAATTTATTAAATTCTTCAATAAATAAACTTTTTAGAATTTTATGAAACATGTTATTTTTTAAATTCACAGGTCTGAACAAATTTCGAAATTTGGCCGATTATAAAGATTTCGATCTGAATCGATCTGATAATTAAATAAAAAAAATAAAAAAAAAATATTAAAACAAATTAATTTAGTGTATTCGATATTACGCCCGACTGAGGATTTTGGAAAATGATAATAAAAAAATTTGTAACAAATTCAAAATGTTTATTTCCTCTGTCGGTATGCTTAGCATACTTGCAATGGTTTTTCGATTTAACAATAAACCGTTGGCTGGAAAGGTAAGCAATAAACTAAAATATTAACAATTGATTATTTTATAGAATTGCGTACAAAAAAATTTTATATATGCCTAAGTTTTCCCGAAATGATTCCGACTAAAATTATAAACTAATTACGCTTTTCTTAATATTTATATGTATATAAAACTAATTCTCATGCGATTACTGCAGAAAGCAAATTAAACCTTGTAAACCAATTTATGGTTTAAGACTTCCTTCCACCGTTCACAAGAACAATCCTTGAGTAGAAATCTATATATTTCCGAACCATCTTACAAAACAATAAATAAATACATACTTTGTTGCTCGCTGTTGATTTTGTCAGATTTCAACTTTTCCAACACAATAATGCAATAATAATAGTAATAATAATGGGAAGATGTAATTAAATCTTGATTTAAGTAAAATGGTTTTTATTTCTTCTGTTATATTGTCAATGATGGTATGGTATATGTCGTTTAAACTTTTGAAATAAAAGGTTTATAACCTTCTAACTATCTTGTTCATTGTTGGTTAATTTATTATGATTGGATGAATACCACAAAGAATTAAATATTAATTTTGTTTGATATGTAGATTAGGAGTTAAAATGTGACAAGCAAATATGTTATGTACATATTTTTCTATCACTATTCTAATCGATAATATTATATAATCGCGCGAATATCGTGAGAAATAATAAAAGACAGTTTTTATGTTGTGGAAGAACGGACGTTATATCGATTAACAATTAAATAAAGGAAATTGGTCTTATATCATTAATAATAAAGGCAATCTCATGTAATTTATGTGTTTATGATAAATTGATACAAACCTACTACTACTAACTGCATGAATCTATTATTTTTGTAAACTAGACAAAAAATATGACATTTTATCACATCAACTATTGGATACCACCAGTATAAAAAAATAGCAATGTGACTTAACAAGAGAGGTAATATTACTTACAAGCTTTCATCCATAAATATACAAAAAAAAAAAAAATTTTATCTTAAAACACTCACATAAAATAACAATAGCCAAGCAACAAACAGAAAAAAAATTGTTCAACTTGAGAAACATGTTTGATAAAATTGAAATAAATATAAAAAAACTACAATTTAATATTTACAACAACAAATTATGTACGTATATGTATAGTTTATTAGTTTATATATTCTCATTTTGTAACAGAATTCTTATAAATACATCATACATAAAATATGTATGTACGTACGTACATGTATACATTTTTTATGCTATATCCGCTGCATTTTAAAATCATTTCCTATAAAAATAAAATTAAACCACACCATCATTATTACTAAACTACAGTGGAATCTCGCGGGTTTTCTCAGTTAGATTTATATTATGTTATGAAGCAATCGTCATCATCATCGTATAAAAACGAAGTAAATAGTTTTGTGGTAGGAGGTTTATATATTTGTTTTGCACAATTGGTAGAATCCACAATACATAATTTGAGCTTTCAACCTAAATGATTAACACTGGTTGGATATGAAGACAGCATCGTACTTCTAAATCTATTCAAGATGATGCATTTTTGAAAAGTTAAGTTTTTAAAGAAAGTGAAAGCACATTTTTTGTAGCACGCGGCATATATTAGAATAAGACTAGAATTGTCCGCAGACTCTCTAGTTTTTTAAATGTTTCGTACTGTTATCTGGAAAATTTATCCAACGTTTTCTTTGCTAGCTAAAGTCGACTTTTACTGTATCAGGTGCTGCGAGCACCTGATACAATAAAATTCGACACCTCCTAACCCCAGCTTTTTCCATTACAGTGTGTAGTACTCAGGGATTTAAAATTGATGAGGGCATGGTGCGCAGACAAGGAGTGCTGGTTGAGGTCTGCAAATATTTGAATCACAAATTGGGTGCCAATCAACGAACATAATATACAAAATTTGAATGGATATAATATCCGTAGACTTTGAAAGATTCTCAAAAATTGTTTATATTCAGAGCGAAATACTGTTGAGGAACTTACGGATCTTAGGGTCAAAGGTTGCTTGATGTTACCAACTGTCACAAATAATTCAATCATTTCACTCTCATTTCATTTATTTCGTAATTTTTCGAAATTTTCATGAAATTCTTACAGATTATTTTGAGTATATCTGATATTTCCTAGATTTTTCGAGATTATCAAAATTATTCGAGATTGTCTGGCGAAATTATCGGCACAGTAAGCTACTGGGAATGCTCTCTATAGTGATCACTCTCGTCACTTTATGCATGTGGAAAGTTTCCTTAAACTAAATTAAAAAGTCGAATACATTGAAAAATCAAAGAAAGGCTACAAAATTTTCTTTAATTGTAGGTTAGGTTAGGTTAGAGCGGCTGCCAAAACGCACAATTAGACCGATGACGATCCGTTGTGATACCGAAGGATCCTACTCCCCTTCCATCTTCACTGGAACCAATTTGAGCTATTTACGTAGCGTAAGATATCTCGCACATTGCAGTTCTGCGCACATTGCCTCCGTCCTGACATTGTTAAAGGCGCCCTCTATATCGAGGAAGGCTACCATACAGTACTCTTTCGAGTGGATTGATTTCTCAATTGTTCGCACTAAGGAAGGCAGAGCTGTGTCCACAGATCTCCCTTTCCAGTACGCATGTTGAGAAGTCGCCCACCTATTGGGATTTATTTTTGTACGAATGTACACGTCGATCAATCTTTGCAATGTTTTCAACAGAAAGGATGATAGAGTTTTCGGTCTTAGGTCCTTTGGGTAGGTCTGTGAATTCTTTCCCGTTTTCGGGATGAAAATCACCCTGACCTCCGTCCATTTCCTAGGAGTATAATTCAATTTTAGACACCCCTGAAGATCACCTCCAGCCATGGGAGAATGATCGACGAGTGTATTTGCAGCCCAGCTGGGATGATACCGTCCGGGCCAGCCGATTTAAATGGTTTAAAGCCGTTTAGTGCCCATAGGATCCGGTTCATGCACACGATTTCCTCCGGGTACCCCGACGATACTCCTTCCCACTCCCCGCCAAGCTCCGTCGACACATCCACACTACCTGGGAAATGGGTATCCAGCAGAAGCGCCAGTGATTCCCCAGTAGACGTTGTCCACAGCCCATCAGGTTTGATTAAGTAACTAGGGCTCGTTGGACTCTTAGACAAGATTTTTCTGAGGCGCGAAGTCTCCGAAACACCTTCCATTTTTTCACAGAATAGCCTCCAAGACCTCCTCCGCGCCCTCCTTAGTTCCTTCTTATACTTTTTAAGGTGCTCCTTATAGGAGTCCCAATCCTGAGCTTCCCTAGAGCCCTTTGCTCTATTGAATGCTTTCCTACACCCTGAACGTAGGATTCCCAGCTCCCTGGACCACCATACCGGTTTCTGCTTCCCTTTAGGTATTCTCCTGCGGCACGCAGTGTCCAAGGACAAGTTTCAGGCGCTTGTGATTTCCTCCACCAGTAAATTCAGCTCCTTCTCTGTGGCTGGTTGCCTCGGCGCATCGGTCGGTAAGAGTCCTACTAACACTTCCCCGTATTTGTTCCAGTTAGTCCTTCTAGGATTCCTGAAGGATTTCTGGGTAACAGGGTGAAGGTCAATATTAAACGTCACGTACCGATGGTCCGAGAAGGAGTGCTCCTTCACAACCCGCCATTTTTTGACCATATGTGTCATGAAGTCCGAAGCAAAGGTAACGTCCAGTACCTCCTGCCTGTTACTAATAATAAAAGTGGGCTCTTGCCCCAGATTATACACTGCAAGGTTAGTACCCAATAAGTAATCAAATAAGTACTCACCCCTTTCATTGATGTCGGTGATACCTCAGATTGTATGGTGCGCATTTGCATCACAACCCAGTAATACTCCGATCTTTTCCCGTTCCGCTTCGAGTATCAGTTCCCCAAGGTTATCCGGCGGAACCTCCTTCTCTCGGTCCATGTAGGCTGAAACCAGCCATAGTAAGCAGCCTCCCGTCTCCAGGCCGACTGCCGTTACGTCTCCACTACTATATTGTGGAAGAAGAAAAATACTCAAGTTATTTTTAGCTAGAATGCAAGATCTGATCTTATCGGACTTAGAAGAGTATATAATCGTATATCCTTTTAACCGAGGCCACAGACCTTGTTTTTACTAATCCAGGGTTCTTGAACCAGGATTATGTCCTCATCCAATTTGGTCAGTCTGAGGATCAAGGCTGCCGAGGCAGCCTTAGAATGGTGAAGATTAATCTGAACCGCGCTCAGCATGCACCGATCAACTTACCTTCCATCATATTCCCTCCACTGTCGCGGCAGGGTTTAATCTCCCGGTCCCAGGGGGACATCATCACTCCTGACGCTCCCCTCCGGTACTAGGTGCTGGACCTCTATGCCACCCTCCTCCTCCATCGACTCGACCCGATCCTCCTCGTTCGAGTCCAGGAATAGGCGACTACCCATGGCCGTCAATCGCTCCATCACATAGCTCCCAACGTCCTGTGTGCCACCACCCTCTCCCTGCTCTTTCCCTGGTGGGTCTTCCGCCATTGCTTCGGCCTCATCCCTTTTAAACACCTTAAGGGTAATCGACCCGAAACCGAAGTCGATTACCCCCTTAGTTTTAGCTAGAGGGGCTAGGGACTCCTTGTTTACCACTAAAATGGATAACCTAGATCCTCCCTTCGCCTCCTCTTGTTTCACGATCTTCCAATTATCCGTTGGATGATCCACGTTACTTTTCCGAATTATACGCATAATTTCATCCGGACAGGATGGCTCGATTGGCAGCCAGACGCGCTTTAATTGTAACAAATTATAAAATTATAATTAGGAACTGACAAAAAGTGTAATTACTGTTTTCAAATTTTTCCCGTTTTTTATTCAGCAATTTTGAGTTTATGCGATATTTTCTAGGTCAGTAGAAATTATTCGAGCGTATAAGTTTTCCGTGTTTCCTAAGGCCACCGCCGGAGTATTGAGATCCTATAGATGTGTTTGTTTAGCTCCGATATTTTTTAAATTATTGAGTGAGGATTTCTATTTGTGAAGAAAAATTTTAGTAGAACAAAAATTTTAATATATAAGTAGCGTAAAGCGCTGGGCGACCGGTATATTGTGAAATTTCCGAGGAAACCGACTGCACAAGGCCGGATTTTTATTGAATTATTACAATAAATTGAAGGCCTTCAGTTTCCGTTTCTTATAATCTAAGTTTAATAGCACTTTTCAAACCGTTTCTCCTAACTAACCCCTACTGAGACTACATATGTAGACCTAGGGTATCCATCACCGATTAGCGAGAATCCGAGTACTCGGATATATTGGTTCTTTTTGGAATACTCGATTACCCGGTTATTTGATCGAAAACTCGACTAGCCGGTATTTTGATCGATTAAATATCGGACAAAAATTAAGAAAAGTAATTTGATCATTTTAACATTTTCTCTATAATCTTCACTCCGATGACTGGTCAACATGATATCTTAGGTTTTGTTACATTTCCTCAATAGTGACCGCAACGGGGCGTCCTGAGAGCGAAACATCACTCGTACTGGTTCGACCCCATCGGATTTCAGTAATTTCAGTAAATCGCTTATAAACCGTGAAATGTAGGGTAGCTCAGTCGTCATAATACTTTTTAACTTATCTTCGGTTTGCGTAATAGTTTTCCGCGTAATTATTTTTATTATGGTGTGTTTATGACATAGGAAGATACCAAAGGATTGAGTTGAAGTTAGTCACTAATGATTTGCTCAAAATAAATAAGTTTATTTTGCGCCATTTTATTTATCAAAGAAGGAGAAGGCTTTGAGTTTCATGTCGGTTGGACATAAAAATTTGAATATAAATTTGTAATATATACAATATTTATAAGCACGTTCGTTTGTGGTTAATTAACTGAATTGATATTGAGTTACTATTCCGATAATTGAGTTAATATTCAGATAATTAAGCTACTGAAGTGAATTGGTCGTTTGTTTGCTACAATTCAGATAAATGTCAAATTGTTAAAAAGTAATTGGCTTGTGTTATAAAATAATTAAATTTTAAAGTTAATCGACCATTTTCTTGGATCAATTATTTTTGTGTGTCACATTACATATCTCATCCTAGCTTTTTCGATGCGTAAAACAAAATAATGTCAAAAAACAACAAAAACAATTATCTGAATTACCTACCCAAGCACAATTATTATTCAGATAAATCAGTAGCTCAATATTTTTAACTGATTTGAAGTATACCAAACGGACGGACAAATTAATTCAGTTAATTCAGTTAATTCACCACAAACGAACGCACTATATGTATTTTAGAAACCTGACCCGCGAATGTATTTCCGGTGCATCGAATTAATTCCGCTTTGGAATTATTTCGTTGATATAATCGAAGGCATCCATGCAATTTATGTTTGCTACAATAATGCATGATATTTTTATTATTTCAATTTTTGTCAAAAATAAAAATATTTATGCGACCAGCGAAAGCAAAATAATTTTAATATTAATTATTAATTATCGAGGGTTAAATTCAATTTTGAACAATTAATTAATTGTTAAATAAAAAGAAAAATAATGAAATTTATTAAAACGGATTTATTTTCATATCCATGTCAAAAATTAGCAAATATGGGCAAGATTATTGCTTATAATTTTGAATTTTGGTTTCTTTTAGTTGGTAATTCTGTGACACCTTTTGCTCAAACTAAGAAATTTTTCAACTCGAGCATGGAACTCTAGTAGGCGGGGATTGTGACATTTTAAATAATTTGGTTGGTCGTGTCAATATTCCTATCTTCTTATCTTTCTATGTCATAAACGCACCATTAGTGTATAATCAACGAAATTCTCTATTTTTCGATAACTTACAAAACAGAACTAAATATAACATTGGTTTGAATTTTAGAGTTCCTCCCTAGGAAAGATTGTACTTTCGGAAATGCAATCATTTTTACTCTCGAAACACTATCCCTTAAAAAATATCTAAGTTTTCACTCTATCCTCGTACACAGGTTCACAGAATTATTATTTATATTTGTTAGTTGCCTTCATTCATTCATGCATTTAGTGCAATTTTTTTAAGCGAATCGTGTTCCTAAAAAATGACCAATCTGCTCCTTCGTTTTTTTATTCGTCATTTTTAAGCAATATGATGAAGGCAGCTGTGAAATCGACTTAGTTTGGTATGCCTTTTGTTCAGCACCCGTTTTAATGATATCATGAAACAAAATTGCTTGCAAGGCTTCTTCTTCTATAGATAACCCGCCGTCTACACTAAGCAAATTCACTGATATTTTCTATCAACAATTTTATGTTTGTATATGTTTTTTTTTCAATGTATTGACAAATATTTGTCCAAAAAATATCATAGCTGGGCGTTTCACTATCATAATAATATCTTCAAATGTCAAACAAAATTGTTTCAATGCTACGAAAAAATTAGTTGTTTTTTAACACTTGCCAGTTGTGATTAGGTTTAAAATAATTTGTTCAAGAAAATTGTACAATATGGAGAACCACCACCTCGTCCAAAAACTTCATTTCGTCGTACAAAAACCAAGTTTTTTTATCGTCAGCAAGAGCGCTTCCAGATTTTCTTTTACTCTGTTTTAATTTTTTATTTTGTACATTTCGAAGATTCCTTATTTTTTTTCCTAACGTTTTCAATATTTACGGTCATTTCGTCCGCTATTTTTTTTTAACAGAATTATTTATGTCGACCCGTCTGTAATTTTTATTGGTTATCTTCCATAAAATTTCATTTTTGCGGTACAAGTTGATTAATTGCACTGTACTTTCGGTATATTTTTTCAACTTGAGAGAACAATTTCAAATGGCAAAACACAACTTGAGAGAACAATTTCAAATGGAAAACATATCAACCTTTTTATGACATTTCATAATAATTTACTAATAGAATTACGTGAAATAGCCTCCTAATAATTTGCTAATATCTAGCGTATTTCCTTGACAAATTTACAACAACAATTGCATAGGCTAAATCCTCGCAAGAATAACATTAACCCAAAAAAAAAAAAATTGGGTTTAATTAAACATAATTCTAATTCTTGGTTATGATACCTGCCACCAGAGTCAGATTACATATTAAATTTATATTTTATTTCGAAAGGTTGGCTTTTGTCAATTAAATCAAATTGGCTATTTTCTTGTAAAAAAATAAACCCAAAACAATTTGAATTAAATTTTGGTCAACAAAATATGCTTAGTGTCAAAATGCGTATAATATACACACATACATTGATAAAATTTAGATCATGATAGAAAATATCAGTGGATTTGCATAGTGTAGACAGCGGATAACATAGGCACTGCTTTTAATTTTTGCTTGGAACTTGTTGATCGCAAGTAAGAATTAACTCGCCTAAGATATGAAAATGATTATTCGGCCGAACAGTTTGTCGTTGGTTTACAGCAAAATATTCTTAATGTTGCAACAATATTGGGATATAAACAAACAAATGCATCTCTGCCTTTATTCAACTCTAGTACTTTGGATACCTTATGAAAATCTGATTCCGATACCAATTTCATAGAAACAAATGTAACGACAGTAATTATGATGTATATTAGCCTAATTATGCTAATTATTGTTAGTTTGTACAGTTTTGTGACGTATGTAATTCCGGTTTTTAACAAAAATAATAGGAAAATGAATGTACATCAATATTCCATGTTTCTAAATTTCTTTTGTGATTTTTTAGGGTTGGGACAGCTTTATCAAAGTGCTTTATGCTTGCCAAAATTTCAAAATCTGGGTAGGGCTTTTTTACAGGGTGTTATAGCAATTTCCGCATTTATCATTGTCATATTTTCTAAATTATGTAACTTGGTATGTTATCAATAAAAAAAATATTTTGACAGTAATTATGCTATATATTAGCCCAATTATGCTAATCATTGTTAGTTTGTACAGTTTTGTAACGTTCTTCCGGTTTTTAACACAAATAATAGGAAAATGACATCAATATTCCATGTTTCTAAATTTTTTTTGTGATTTTCAGCCGTAGCGTTTTCGAAGTAACACCTTGTGCTTGTTTATTTTGGGCAATCTTTAATTTGTTGCTTCCAGCGTTGTGGCTCTTGAATTGGTCCACAGTTTCTTAGTGTTATTTTGACTTCCATCGATACCTCTGGGAACCTTAAGGCCTGCAGACCGATCTCACAATTAACCACATTAGTTTCATCTGATTTATTTCGGTTTAGATCCAGATTTTTCTTGTACCATTTTCCAGGTTCAAGAAGCTTGACATTCTTTCGCGATCACCCAAAAATCCAGTAGACTTTGTTGCTGCTAGACGAAATTATTGTTTGAGACAGTCCTAAATGGTAATTCGTTTATTTGCGTCAGTTATGAATTTATGGACTGCTTAAAAACACAAGGGATTAGGAGAATACGATATTTTTCATAGGCGTGTGGAATTTCTGAAACTGAGAAACATAAAACTAGGAATGTTAAAAAAAAAGTTTATGGGTACCTCAATGAGCTTAAAGTTAACTTTTTAGATTGCCGAAACTTTACTCACTTTAATCTTTCTAGCTCTTAACTAAAAAAAATTTATTTTTGGTTACTTAATATATAATTGATGTTCATACCACCGTTACTTATTGGAAACAGTTTTAAACAAGAGGTTTGTTTACAAAATTAATGATGTAGTCTCCTGCGATTTCTCGCTAAAATTGTTCTAACCAGTTGTTATGTTTTCATATTTTTCTACGGAATATCATCTTTAAAATAAATTCTTATTTTACACCGTTTATTTAACGGAGTAATCCATAAAAAATCAGTTTTTTAATATTTGAATCTCAAAATTCAATTTGTATGTTTTTTGTATACTCGAAAACTAAGAAATTACCTAAAGGTCTGCGAAATCTTTGCTTTTTATCAATTATCGTGTCGTTTTAGTAACAGTTTATGTACAATTTTGGGTTGTTCAAGTTCTTGAAAAGTATATTATTAAACTTTGAATCCCAAATTAAAATTCATATTCTAAAATATTTATTTTTCGTTTCAGCCTCATTTGCTATACAAAAATTTAGTAAACATCTTTGGAGTTTAGGTGAACCGTTGGTAGGGATTTTTTTGTCAAACTTTGAGGAGCGAGACTCATAGAAAAACGGCAAATGCCCCTTGAATACCTATATTCAAGTGTTGGAATATCCTTGGAAGATCTCGTAACGAAAGAACAACATTTTTCTTGACTGTTTAAACATTTCAATGGTTTATATACTGTAAAGGACTAGTTGAAATTATTGTTTCAAAATAACTTTTGTGAAATCTCTATGGGTGCGTCCAAAATTGCAAACACGCATTTAGCAAAGACACATTTCGAAAGCTACATGCGATGGAGTTTTTATATGCATTTTTAATACAACTTGTTTGATTTTAATTTATATTTTAATTCATCATATTTATCATCGATTTATTATTTTGATGTTGTCCAAGTTAATTTAATCTAAAAATCCGCACTTTAAAACTTATCCATTTAAACACGCATTTCGAACGTCTGGAGATCTTTTGAAAAAAAAAAAACAAAAAAAGATTTTGAAATGATTGCGGTTTTGCTGATTTTTGGAAATAATTTTATGTAGGCATTAGGCATGTGGATTAATTCATATAGGCTAAATTTATTATATCACAATTTTAAAATTCTCGAATTTAATGCAATTTGCAACTCTAGTTGTTCAAAAATAAAATTTCGGAATAAATATTTTGAAATATTCACTGGTTGACCAAATTTGAAATTTAAAATTTTTCAGTTCAGATAGCGCCCAGAGAAAACGAGCAATTGAAATTGCAGTTTCAAAAAACGATTCTTCAATATTTTTTTACGTAGTTGATTTCTACCTAGTCAGGTTCTGAACAAATATTGATATCCTTGTTAATATAATGGGTGGCAATTCACAATTACATCCAAATATGATTCCATGTCGATATATTTCATTTCTGCGTTTTCCTGATTTACTTGCCGATTTAATCGCGGAAATTTAATAAAATGAGGAAGATTTCCTTTTGCTTCGTAAAACTTCTCTAAATTTATTCTAGTTTTTTGAAACCGAAGTCCTAAGACTTTAATTTTTTATATTTCAATTTGAGACTTACCTAATTTGATTCTAGCAACTAAGCTGCTGGTACTGATATGTTTGATTTTTTGCGTATTTTTTTTTGAAGAGTTCTCAAGCAAACTTATTTTACTCAAGCAATATCGCATTTTACAGACTCGCAAACGCATACACATTTTTGGAATAAATTTTTGAAATTTAAAAAAAAAAAAGCAAAGTTCAACACGAAAATATTCATTTGCACACCAGAATCGAGTTTCAATAATGACTGATTACCATTGAGGTTCACAATCAACTTTCAATTTGACAAACATTCAGTTTCGAATGATTTTAAAGAGATTTAAGTAGATGAGTTGGAAAGGAAAAGTTAACCAAATTACTTCCTAAACCGAGTTGTGAAAGTGTGTCCCAAAAAGTGTTTTTATTTTAATTGTAAACGTGTTCAGGTTATGGTAATAATATTTTTTTCGAGAGTTTTTAAATAAAAATGTTGATTTTTGCGTAATATTGAAGCATAACATTTGAATAGCACATTAAATTTAATAATATCCAAAATCAACAATTGGCCTACTGTTTGAAAGTTGATAAAGAAACTGTACTTATTTGCTCAATCGTAAATTAATAAGAGTGCCACTTTCGATTAGAGATTATTTTGAATATAATTGAATAGGAAATATTACTTTTAGACCACATTTTCTGCAAACAATGCCGGATTAAATTTTTTGTTTATTTCTTTTTGTTTATTTTTTTTTTTATTACACTTACATATTATAGAAATTTTTAAATCACAATATACAAGATAAACACCATTCAAGTTGATTCACTTAAATTAAGAGGGAAACATGACTTATAAAGGTTAATTTAGACATATCCTTTTACCCTATTACATTAAAAAAACACATTAGATGATCTACTCATCAGGAATATAGGCCCATTTTCAAAATTTGAAATGCAAAATCTTGTTGTCTTGTGAAATGCAGTTAAAGTTTGTAAACAAATTACTCCTAATCAACTGTTTTCCAGTCAAAATCAATGTTTTCCTTTTATTTGATTGTTTTTATTTAAACCAAACAATATTAGAAAAAAAAACACGACAGTTTCACTATTCGGAGACAAAATATTTAGTTGGCGAACATTTTTGCAATCAAAACCCTCGTTTGCAATTGTTTGAGGAAGCCAAAACCCGGCGAAAGAAACACTTAGGTCTTGGGTTTATACATTTTTTTTTTGTCTAAATTATATTAAAGCTTCAATATTAGGTGATAGACTCTAGCCCTTTTAACCGTAACTAAATATCGTCTTGATTAGTGTCAGACATAATTAGTGGCAGTCCTAAAGTTCATTATAATACCACATAGCGGAATGCATACCCGCTATTCTGAAGAGTTGTCTTGATTTGACAATTTACCGTCAACTGATTGTGTGAAAGTTGATTATTGATTTATTATTTACAACAAAAATAAAATAAGGGCTGTCTTTCATATATATTCCTTGTAACTCCTAGTCGAGCCCCATCAAATGGTTCTTATCAAGCACAAAATGGATTATAAATGGCTTTAGATTTCATCAAAATAAGGCATGTAGGTGCATTCTTTAAAAAAATCAAAATTGACCTTGAAAAGGCCTTGACAGGTCATTTCAAAGTCATGCATAGAAGTTAAGTATTCTGTAACTAATCAATCCTCTCAAGATCAAATAGCCTTGCCTGGTGCAAACTATGTTTGGTGATATCACATTATTTACAAGTTTACTAAATCATATTCGAGAGCTGTTTTATCTTGGTTATTTGATTTTAAATATTCCAATTAATCTTTCATTTTACAATTAATGAAACACCATTTGAAAGTATGTCCAAAAGTTTAACGTTTTACGATTATCTATTTATAAATCCAATTACCGCATTCCATTTATCGTTATAAACAACACACTACTATGAACTACTTTTAGCTACCTAAACTCAACTACATATTTGTACTTATGTCGGAATCGTTTTTCAATCGTTTCATTGATGTGCCGTATTTTACGGAAATTTTTTTTAATTAAATTTTACTTTCGCAGCTAATTTTTTGCGTTCTACTTATCATGTAAGCAAGCACTTATTCGTACTTGGCCACGTTAAATGAAACGCAGCAATTGTATACAAAATCCAGAAGTAATCACGAAAAGATAAGTTTTAAAAATTGGTTCAGGTTGGAAGTGATTGATTAATTTTTCCCAACCAAAGTTCATTGGGAAAATGAATACTTTTGATATTGGTCCCATTGGTTAATGCAACCCTTTCAAGGTTTAAGTGGTGGTAACCGGCAAGAGGAGAGATATTTTGCAAAATTTTAAAGTTAAACGATTTTGAAACTTCAAAGAGAAGATTTGGTGGTCTTCAAAATTATTATGGGTTTTACTCAATCGGTTTCAGTAATTGTTAGAATGTAATCTTTAGCGTTATTCAAATCACTCGGAATAAAAAAAAATCCACATTTTTCATTTTGACTCGTTACTACGGACGTTACAAATAACTTTGTTACTTGTTTGACCCATTATGTTAGCGAATGCAATTTTTTTTTTGTGCTGTGCTACGGATTTTGAGCTTAAAGAATAGTGCTTTTTGACTTTACAGAGATGTGCTTATTCCAGATGAATAATTGTCAACACATACAATAAACAAAATTATTAGTGGAAACACTATATGTTTGACATATGTAAATTAACACATTGTTGTCGAGCGCTTCGTGTCGGTGTATTATGGCGGGAGCGGGCGATTTTTCGAAAAATCTTCGCAAATTTTGTCGTTACATAAAAACACTCTAAATTGAAAACTACTCTGAATCTTTTACGAAACTTATTTTCGCAACTTAGAATGTATTCTTCATCGTTATTATGAAATATAGGCACTTTTTGTATAAATGAATATAGAATATACACTTTAAAAATTTTACACTTGAAAGTACAAAAAAAGAAAAATTTATAATTTTCGTCATTATTATTTATTACTAATAATTTTCAGTTGATTTTTCGGCATTTTTTATAGACAAATATATTAATTGTTCATGACAATCCCAATATTTTCGATTTGATAAATCAGAAAATACAGAGGCCATTCGCTCATAACATATCTACTGAAAAAAAAAGTAGAAATATCTTTCCCCCTCGCTGTAATTTTGGCTGAAGGCCCAAAGAGGTATACCAATGTACCACTCTGCAAAAATGAGAGCCCTCCATGAGTTCTTTATCTTGGTAGTTTGGTTTCGTACTGAAAAGTTGGTCCACTCATCAGGCAGCTATGACCAAACTACAAAAAATTCCACTGTAGCCACTCACATTAAGTATCTGGCCAGAACGTACTGACATAGCGAATTATTATTCACTACATCAAATATCAAAAACCCATGGAGAAACCTCATTTGTGTGTGTATTATGCCCACACGAATATTTTTTAAGAATATAATTTGCCTGTCTGTAATCAGTTGCTTTTTCGGCATTTTTTATAGACAAATACATATATTAATTGTTCATGGCAATCCCATGGCAATCGCTCATAATATATCTACTTAAAAAAAAAAGTAGAAATATATTTCACCTTTTTTTTTTCAGTAGATATGTTACGAGCGATTGGCCTTTGTATTTTTCTGATTTACCAAACCGAAAATATTGGGATTGCCATGAATAATTAATATATTTGTCTATAAAAAAATGCTGAAAAATCAACTGATTGCAGACAGACAAATTAAAATTCTTAAAAAATAATAATTTTCAATCAAGAAATAACTTAATGAAGTAAATAATGAACACTAATAATGTTTCATAGTGTGATAGCGCTCAAAACATTCACCTCTATGAAGGGGTACGCCACAAAATTTACAGATAAAACAAGTTTCACTTCGCACTTTTTCAGATGCACACACGCGACATTGTTTTGCGCAAATTTTTTCTTTCCGGTTCCAACAATTTTTTGTAGAGCGTGTTTTTTCATATCCATCGACAATCTTGCTGGCGGATCTTGTTTAGGCGCCCTATTCCTGAAAGTGGATGGTCCTGGCTCTTAATTGTTATCTTCGGTTTGTATCTAATCAAAACCCCAATGCAAAGCTACTTCATATAAAAATTTCTTATATTTTACTTTGTTGCTTTTTGTTGAATTATAGACAACAAAGGAATTAAATAATGCACAATTTATCATCTACATTGTTACTCGTTTTGTCCATTTCGTCGTCTTTCGGAGTATTGAATAGTAAGACAAATACTGATCTACACGGTCGACACCTTTCATAAAGTTGTTATAATCAATCAATATTGTGTCAATATTGTGACTCTCTTTCATTTCCGCCGAATGTATAGACGAAATAAGGCTCACTTCTTTCTTTGATTGCCAGATTTGAAGTGAAATATCCCCTCTACGGCAAAAGATAGTCTGTCCTTTTCTGAGATTTGTCTTTTTTAGACAGTCAGGTAAACCTCTATTTTTTCTGATGGTTCCACATACCCTAATTTTTTTTCGCAAAAGAGCTTGAGTGTTACCAACACTATTATAATAATTACCCATATACAGATGGTGCCAGTCATCTGTATATGGAGATACAACTGTCTGTATTGTCTCTATCACACGTGACCCCTGACCAGAATAAATTGCAAAATTACATATGTATCCTGTATCGCTCTCACATAACATTCTTACTAGTATGCCGTATTTTATGAGTTTTATGAACCGTCCTCTCCAAGGTATAATGCCTTCATCCAGGGATACTTGCTGTTTAGGTTTGTATATATTCACAAATTTCGGGAGAAAATAATCAATTACGGGTCTGACTTTGGTCAGTCGGTCTGATTCATCGTTGATATTCTCGTTATTGTTGAAATGCCAAGCCTTTCATATTTGCCGAAATCTATCTCTAGACATTGTTTTTGCAAATAATGGCGTTTCTGTGCAAGGATCTGTGGTCCAGTACTTGTCTCTTCTATCTTTTCGAACTTGCCCCATGAAATAATTAGTCCCAAAAATTTCTTCATTTCTGATATCGTGATATCCTTCCATTTCACACTTTTCTTAGGTATTTTGAAATTATTTATATTTTGATAATAATACCTATTCGATTATTCTACAAAATATGTGAACAAGCCATCTCCAATAAACAAGTTCAACGCGTCGGTTAAGGATTCGGGAACAGTATCAACATTTATCCCAGGGCGACCTAAAAACTTCTCTAAGATCGGATAATTATCAATAGATGACCATTCATCTTCATGTTCGTAAGAACTTGATTCTGACTCAGATGGAATAGTTCGACGGATAAATCTTCGAGGTCGTGGAATAATGTCTTCATCGTCACTCACCTCCTCACTGTGCCTATCGATAACACTCTATCGATTCACTCGAATAATCTGACAAATTATCCGCACAAATTTCCTGGTCACTTTTGTTGTCACTGTATCTCATCTTATCAGTATTTAGAGTATTTAGAGTATTTATATATATATATATATATATATATATATATATATATATATATATATATATATATAAATGAAATCACTTCGAAAGGAAAAACAATTATTGAAGCAGTTCGATAACAAATTCGACTCAAGATAATTATAAAAAATACAAAATATCACGAAAAAAACTCGAGATTTTAGACGAACTTTAGACGAACGTCTAAACACCGATAACTACCCTGTTGTACGACTGAGCGCTCCAATAGTGATCAATGATCAATCACGGTGATGCTCTCTTATATCTCACCGTGATCATCACTTTATACCATATTTCGTAAAAAGAGCACGGAAAAAATGCGAACATTGTAATTTACTACATGAAAAACAAATTAAAGAAAGCCGAAGATTTCTTTTTTGTTTGCTTTATACTTCTGTTTCATGTTTTTAACGTGCCATCTCAAACAAAATTTCTCGATTACTCACGCAAAGTACAACTGGGTACCTGAATTCACTAAAAATAAAACGTCGGGAATAGATATACCTGTGTAGCAGGTATGTATAAATAAGCGGCATAACAAACAAACAAACACACATGTAGTAACTCGTATTGGCTACGTTTCCCGCGTTATACCACCAGTTCATAAAAAACGTATTACTACGTGATCCGCCTTCTATGCACAGTTTGCGAAAAACGTAATTTTACGTGTCGCGACTACAATGTGTTAACACTGGCAGTAAAAACAATTTATGCTGTAATGTTTCAACGCATTTAACGCATGTATGGCTTTAAAATATAAATTTGTGGTAAACGTCTTTTTTAACTAGCAGTGCAAATACAGGGTGCCCTAACCCTTGCGCTTTTTCAATAAAACTTTGAAATATTCTCAACGCAAGAACGACTCAAAATTATTAGCCACTATTTGCATAATAATTCTTGTGCCGGGCTATTGCTTGAATTTTTAATGTCGACAATACTCGATCCTAGATTAAAAAGGTTGTAATCAATAAAAATTTTAAAAATGATGTTTTAACGCTGTCCACCCTCTTTCGTTTCCATTAAAATAATAGGCCCGATTCTGGAACGATAAAATTCATGTTATGTTATTTTATTTCCCCGCTTCCTATATGAATTTGTATTTAAAAAACCAAAATAACATAACATAACATAACATTTTGGAAGGCAGAATCGAGCCTAATATCTTAGTAATGCAAAATTAAGCGAGTGCAGATTTCTGAAGAAGTAATTCTCGATTACCAGTATACAAAGAATGAAGGAATAGCAACACATAGTTTTAAAATCTGTTTCAGGTACTTTATAGTTTTCACCGAGTTACAATTTTATCTTTGTCATTTTATACTTCAAAGATTTTTGGGTCTGACAAGATTTTCTAAATCGGGTATCTGAGTCGTTAATCTTCTTTTCGGATGGTGCACACACTGCGTTTGGTACCGGCCCTTGGAACCTTCAGGAAAATGACCTACTGGATCTAGAGAATCTGCAGTCTAATTACCGATCAGAATGAGCCGTAACCCACATAACCATAACTCTCTTGACGGAACGAAAAACATTTTGGAAATGTTCATAGTTGAAACAGTCAGCGAGGATGTTTGAGAATTGAAAATAAACTAAGACTGTGTCCGAAACCTATGATAAATATTTTTTAGTACAAATTGTTGACATTTATTTGAAAAATATTCCCCTACATTCACAATTTTTAATTATGCTGCCCGAATAGTGTAACAATTTTTTGGTATTCCCCTCCTGTTATTTCGCTTTAAATACAATAAGTTCCGAAAAATAGGGAGATTGATTTTTTATTTATTTATGTATATAAATTATGCTATACATTCACAATAGAGTGTGCAATAGATGACCAATATTTTATGTAGAAAAAGAAACTGCAACCAACATCCCAAATTGCTGCTTAGTCCTTCCTTTGAAAATGTCCAACGTCTCTCCATTTGGGAAAACATTTCACTCTTCTTAACTGTGTCTAGGATTTTTAATCGACCGAATACTTATTTTTGGACAATAAGTGGCTAGAATGATACCCATAAGTAATCTTGACGACTTTATACTTTCTTTTACTCTAGTAAAATAAAGTATAGTAATCATGAAAATTTTGGACCTTGAGATTTTTAGAGATTTATCTGTTTTGAAGTCCCCTGAGTCCGAAAAAGTGGGTTTCGAAATGGTGTCTGTCTGTCAGGCTGTGTCCTCTCTGCAGCCCAGATGGTTTAACCAATCGAACTGAAACTTCAGATTTAAGCTTTTTTGATAAATTGGGAGGTCCCAGTGAATTTTACTCCAAATCGGTTAACCGGAAGGGGCCACTCCCTTGGTCCAAAAAATTTATTTTGAAAATATCTTAAATATTATAAGGTTTACAAAAAACTACTTGATACAAAATGTTTCCAAAAATTAAAAAAAAAATTTTAAAATTATAAAAAAAAAATAAAATTTCTCAAAATTCTCTGTTCGTAAAAGAAAGTCGAAAGTTGGCCACACCTCCATTTTTTATATCGTGGCTAGGTCGTAGTATATTTACAGAATAATAAGGGCTGCTGTTCTTTTTTTATTTTTATATAAAAGAAACTAAATCAAATGTTGAATAATTCTACAATTAAGTGTGTGCTATTGAATTGTCAGGAATTGGTCGGAATTGAATTACGTTTCCGGAACAATACTCGGCAAACAAAGGTAATATTTTTAAAAATTGGGCTATGGTATTGAATAAGTGTAGATAAAGGAAAATAACTTTTGGATATGCGATATGTACATTAGCAGAATGAGGAAATTGGCCTAGTTCTTACATTGAATATATGTTTGTACATATAAACCAGAAGTAGAACCATTCACATCGTTGAACAATTTCCGATTTCTGGATAATGGATGTTCATGACACTTTTGTACTCACGATAACGAAAAGAGAATTAAAATCATGTCCTTGTTGAAAAATGCATCTCATAACGACTTGACTGTGATAATTTGAGTGCATGCGGTTTTTTTTTAAATAAATGTCAAAAATTAGTACTAAAAATATTTATCACGGGTTTGTAATTTGTGAAATACTTTAAATCGTTTTTTATCGTTAATCGGTCTAATATTTTGGAAACAACTACAATATGAAACGTAACACGATTTTCACGCGATTTTAATTTCATTTTAAAAGTCACATTGAAATAAAATAATTCTATCTCACTTACAATTTCTGTATCTTTTTTGAATTTAATGTTTATCGAGTTTTTACAACTAGATAATCAAATTATGAAGCACGGTAGTCCTGAAAGCATTAAAATCATGCTGTGATAGACTAGAAAAAATAAATGCATAATCTCGAATCCGCGATTATCTAGTTGGTGACTGTCGGGGGTATTAGACAACTAAAACTACTAAGGGATTCTAGCGATCCTTTTACTAAACCCGACGCCAAATTTCACGGATTAGTTAAATTCCAAAAGAGTGTTTGATTGATAACTGAAAATTTTTCTTTTCTACCTTAGGACGTGTCCGATTTCTGTGCGAAATATTTTTTTTGTGATAAATTAATGTTAAACTGTACGCAACCAAATTATCACAGCACCGGTATGTTATAATTTTGACATGTCCTAAATAATTCTTGTTTCTGTGCCGGTGAAATAAACAAAATAAGTTTTATATAATTTAATTTAATTTTATTTATATAATATAATATGTTGCAGCATTTTCTAGTTTCCAGCATTTTGTGAACAATATCACAAACTGTGGATCTTGACATGTTCATTGCTGCACCTACAATTCTATAACTAGTCCCACTTGCCAGCCACAGCAAAAATATCATTAGTTCCATTTCCGGTACCCAACCATGCTTTTTATTGGACTAGAATTTGCTAATAGCGATGAAAATATTAAACGATATCCTTAACCCTGCATTACTAACGCTAATTTATGTTACATAATTACTAACCATGGGTCCAATCGACCCATACCTTAAAACTGAATTTATAGAGAAACCTTAGCGCCCAAAATATACATTTATTAATTTTTTAATTCAAAAATAAAAAAATACTTCATAGTATCACATAAAAATGATTAAATGGTAATGGTTCGGGAAAATATCTCACAGTGCCTAGTTTTTTCAGTCACACTTTTCAGAACGAAGATTTTGAAAAGCTGAAAAGCCAACAAAATTATATCATGTAAATTGCTGTATTCATTAGAGCATATTTTTTTTTTATATTTTCTTGTTGGAATTGACTATTTTGATTATATTTCTTCATCAGAATCTGAGATTTCTGGATGCATTAAATTGTTTGGCTCATTACAATTTATACATATTGTGACTAAACGGCTCCCACAAATATATTTGTTACACTTAGAACAAGTAGTTCTAGTTTTACGATCGGTTTTGTAGCTACATAGTTGACAGCGGTCCTTTATTACTAATTTTCTCCTTTTCTCTAAAGGCTGAGATCCTTCTAAGTGATTTTGTGTGGAAGGCATTGTTCGGGTTGATCATCGGTAGGTCTTTTACTGGTAAACTTTTGCCAACTTAATTTAAGACGAGAGTTCATATTTGAACAGGACCTCCTATCAATTTGAGGTTGCATTAGGGCAAACGCAAGATGCTTTATAAAAAGTGACCGTTTTTTATATATCAGTGGTGGATTTTCGGTAAGCAACAAAATAATTCGTGCATTTATATTCGCCAAATTTATTAACGAAAAAAATATAACTAACGGCCACCAGCGTGAATTTCGAGCCACATTATACGTAGCAAATAGTTGATCGGTAGTATCACCACCACCTTTCGTTTTGTTGTAAAATTCAATAATCTCTGGCAAAGATTTTGGAGAATCAATAATATTCCCATTTTTTTGGGCACGTATGATAGTATGAATAAAACAACAAAAAAGTTTGTTCTTAAAAATCAAATGAAACTTTGGATAACTCCCTTTAATATTAACCTTATAAAAAAAGAGAGAAGTTCTTTAAGTTAAAAATTAAACATCCACTTAACGAGTACATTGTAGCACAATATAAATATTTTAAATTTAAAGTTTCAGAAAACATTAAATCTGAAAAGAAAAACTACTACAGCGCGAAACTAGAACAGTCTCTGTCGCAACCAAAGGTTTACTGGGGTCATATCCGCGAAATTTTATTCAACCGAAAGACTAAGAGCACTCAAAGTGACTGGACTTTAGACATCGATGGGCATAAAATAACAGGAAACTATACGATAGCTAACCGTTTTAATACCTATTTTACACAAATTTCCAGTAGTTACTTTAATACGCCAATTTCTCCGTATATTTTAGACCTTAACTATGTATATTGTCGAATCTCCACTTGAATTCTTCGAAGTAACGGAAATAGAAATTAAAAATTATATAAGTGAATTAAACAGTAGTTCTGCTGTTGGAATAGACTTGATATCTGCTAGGTTCATAAAAAAATATCAAGGAAAATTGATTCCTATTCTTGTCAAACTGACAAACAATGTATTGGCTACCGGAATATTTCCTTCCTCATTGAAGCATGCTAAAGTTACACCAGTATTTAAGGACGGAAGCAAACTAGCAATAAGTAATTATAGCCCCATTTCGGTTTTGAACTCACTATCCAAAATTGTAGAAAAGGCAATCCTTAAACGAATAATACAATTCTTGGATTCCAATAATATCATCGACAATTGTCAATTTGGGTTTACAAAGAAGTCTAATACTACTGCAGCCTGTATAGAACTTACAGATTTTGTCAGCAGATCTATAGATAATAAATGTTACGTAGCCTGTGTATTTCTTGATATTCGTAAAGCGTTTGATATGGTTAATCATTCAATACTTCTGCTAAAACTTTAAAAACTTGATTTATCACCTGTTCAATTAGCTCTATTTGAATTTAATTTAATTGGTAGAACCCAAAGTGTGATAATATCTAATTCTTGCAGTACCTATAGCTCAAATTACAAGAAGTGGAGTACCTCAGGGATCTATCTTAGGGCCCTTACTTTTTATTATTTTCATCAACGATATAGCAAAACTTAACCTAAATGGTGTAATCCAGTTATACGCTGACGATACTGTTATCAAATATGCAAGCATCTCTCTTAATCAGATGTTTTTAGATATTCAGCATGACATGGACATTATTTACAATTGGTTCCCAAAAAATCGGTTAGTTCTCAACGTAGACAAAACTAAATATATGTTATTCCAAAATAAACAAGTAGGAGAAAACATGTTAGAGAACCTACACATAATCTACGACGGTAAATATATCGAGAGAGTAAAAAAATACAAATATTTAGGATTGATCATTGATTCCAAATTAAAATGGGATAGCCACATCGACCTTGTCGCTTCAAAAATAGTTCCATATATATTTACACTCAGGAAAATAAAAAATAGCTGTCACACAAAAACCTTGATGTTGATTTATTACTCGTATATACATTCACATTTCACGTATCTGAACACAATTTGGAGTGGTTGCTCGAATAGTGGAAAATTAATCAACTCTTTGTTCTACAAAAACGAGCCATCAAATACATAAATAATTTGCCAATACTGTATTTCACAATTCTCCTATTTAGAAATTATAAAACATTTATCAGTATTTCTGCTCTTGGAAATATTGAACTGATGTTAATTATCCACAAAATCATAAATAACACTATAAAACATAATTTTGAGCTAATCCATGTTTCTGTTAGACATCATTATCCTACTAGCAGAAGATCTCATCTCCAAGTTGACTTTTTTGCTACCGGAATGGGATCGAGTAATATCTTATACAGAGGTATTAAAATATTCAATGGCCTACCAAAAACTATAAAATATCAAACGAACTTCCTTAAATTCAAAAAAGAAATTATAGAATTTTTTCGTGAGTGAATTTTGGACTGGCTGTTATTATAAATGTATTATAATGTTCAATCTGCTGATCCTATAATTATTAATTTATTATATTATTGTAATTTATCAATTTAATATTTCTTAGTTAGTAATACATATGCATTCGAACTTAATATAATACTGTTATGTTATTTTCCTTATTATTTTAAACTACTTATATTGTATGTACTATAAAATGGATAAGGAGATAAGTAATTTTAAGTACAAATAGATTTAATGGTGGAGAGTTAATGATGAAAATTATAAATTATATATTTTGTTAAAATTACGCTGCTAACAGCCAAAAGGCTAGAGCAGTTAAAAGAAAACAACATTTTCTGAAATAAATTTGAATTAAAAAAAAAATAATAATAATAATATATTTAGAAAACCTGTTTAGTTTACCTTTATCGATCGCCGTAGCATCCGCCATTTTGCTGTCAAAGTTTATTATTTTTCTAAGCTGCCTGAGAAAAATTTCAGATAGCAAAATCACTGTCTGAGAACATTCGGAGAAAATAACAAAACGAAAAAGAAAAGTATCCGATCGTTTCGATAAAATAAAAAACGCAAAAGGCTTATTTTTTATCTCTCTGTTCTCTCCGATGCAATAAAAAACACACCCAATATCGTCAATAAACGAAAAAAATATATGCCAACTTTCAATAGTAGTTTTCACATCGCTTGAATTTGCAGTTAGATTTGGCCTATTTATAAATAGATTTTCAGCCCGTGTTCTTCTTTGAAGAAATGGAGTGCTCCGCCAAATGGACCCGTCCCTACCAACAAAATTATCCTCATTAGGTCTTAACGCGAAGTTTTCGTCATCCGAGTCACCCTCTTGTTCCGTTTGTGAATCGTGATTACTTTCCATTTCATTATCCACCTCATTATCACTAATTTCTCCACCAATGTCTTCTTCTTCACTGTCGAGCTCGGCAAGAATCGACCGAAGTCTATCTTATTCCCTTTCAAAATTGCACATACTATAAAAACAACATTTAATAAAAAAAAATTACCGGAATAATAACGTGGGTCCAAATAACCCATAAATAATACTCACTCGATACTAACGTGGGTCCAACAGACCCAGACACTTTTTGTAAAAAAAAAACGTGAATAATAACGTGGGTCCAAACAACCCATAAATAATAAACACTCGTTACTAACGTGGGTCCAACAGTCCCAGAAACTTTTTGTAAGAGATGTTGTTCACTCTACGACTGACAAAACACTAATAAAATATATTTTAAAATGTGGGGAAATACTGAAATTTAAATTTCATTTTGACGTGAAGATAGTTACAATTTCGGAACATTTGATTTTTGAAACGTACATAATTTCGAATTGGGTCTATTGGACCCATAGGTTAGTAATGCAGGGTTAAATTCATTCTCATCACAGGTTCATTATAACTAAGTATTGAATTAACAATATTGTTTGTTGAGGGAATTGTGTACATTATTGGTTGCTGCAAAGAATAAATTTTGTTGATATTTATAAATAATAGAGAGCAATACCTAACATACATACCTGTAAGTTTAAATGTATCATACCTGGGAGTTTAAGAGATCCATTATTAAAGGTCGCGCAAAGTTCGGTGTTCTTCTCATTAAACACATGTAACCCGAAATTAATAGAAATAATACCATATTTGGATCAATTTCTGGATTTCATACACTTTTAAATAACTCTCTACGTATAATTTGGCGTTTGTTATATTTCCAAATGTCAATTTTATTATGTCAAAATTATTTCGGTATTCGGACAGCAAATGAACGTATTTCAAATATGGAAGAGAAAATTATTTCACTAATGTCAAATTTATCACAAAAAAATTATTTCGCACAGAAATCGGACACGTCCTTAATATTGATAACATCAGTTGGGACACCCTGTGTATGTTTTGCAGAATTAGTTATGGTCCAAAATTTATTAAGAAGCAATCTAGCAATACATTAAAAAAAATTGCATTTGTTTTAATTAAGCACATTGTGTGACTGCCTTAATCTGAATTTCCTCTTCGATAAGTTTCTAACAATTTTCAATGCTTCTGAATTCAGCTTCAATAAAAATGAATATTAGCGATAAAATGTTTTCGCGCAAATATCAATACTCTAGTACATGCTCTATAATACGACTAACTGCTTACGCTACAGTAAAATTTAACAAATCAATAGCGAAGCCATTCCTACCTACAATCAAATATACTAATCATGTTACATTTGTATTGGTTTCTTTTTTTTTTTTTTTCAAGATGATTAGGGTTCCATGAACTCCAATTATTATCATTACATCCCAATGCACAATAAATTCTCACACACAATAATTCCGGATTGACTGTAACTTTACATTATTAAATGGGAAGAATAACACATAAGTACATTTTTTTAGTTTTTGTTTTCTTATAGTTTTTAGTTTAACATTTTTTGTTGTGGAGGATGTTGTGGTTTTGTTGCTTGTTGCCAAAAATATACGTATTTATTTATTTTTATTTTTTTTTTTTTTTGTTGTTAAATCAAACAAATCTTAATTAATTTGTGATTAAGTTTTATTTCTTATGTGTGATTTTGAAATTTTTGTGAATACATTTTACAGTTTTTTAAAAATTTTTTTTTAGTAGTGTTAAGTTAAAATTTGTGAGCTATTGAAGTGTAAAAATATTTTACCCGTTTTTTTTTGTGTTTTATTTTAATATGATTCAGTGAAAATTTGTGTGAAAATCATTTGAAAAAAATGTCTTCTAAAAATCGTAATCGGTTTTCCCAAGGCTCGAATAAATTTCAAATTGAACATCATTATCATTCAATTGAGGATATGAATAGGATAAATTTATTGAATAATAAAAATTATCGAAAATCAGCAATAGCAGCATATCAAGAGTATTGGAATTGGTATGTTGGTTACAAATTATTATGTGTGTGTGTGTGTGCGCGTGGTACTAAATAGAGAAAGACACCTAAAATTTATGTTTTGTAACAAAAAAAAAAAAAAAAAAAAAAAATTATGTCTTAAGACTTATGGTGTATTGCAATATCGATTACATTATATAGTATATACAATCTGCCTATGTCATCTAACACCTGTTATTATTGTATTTAAGAGTATGTAGCGTAAGAAAGCCACAAATGTCTTATAATTTTATAGAAATCTCTATGTTCATGGTCATTCAACAATGAAGTGGATTTTTTATTTGAGGAAATTTAATGATTTATTCAACTGATTGTTTTACTTAATGGAGCATTCTAAGTTGTGTATACTTTATTTCAACAACAAATCTAACTGTCTCATTTCCATTTTGAATTTCCAAATCTGTTATTCCGTATTTTAAATACAAATATAAAATGTAGGTGGTTCTCTAGAACTTTATTTACTAAAAAGACTACTTGAAAAAAAAAAAACATTTCCTATATAGATTTTTAACCCTTTCTTCATGAAATTTTCTAGTTCGTCATACATAATTTTATTATAAATTACACCATATGAATTATGTAAAAAAACATTATTTTTTTTTTGGTATGGTTCATGGCTTTAAATATGTTTATTATGTATGAACGTACATTGTGTACAAGAGGTTAATGCTACTTTTGTTTTCTTTTTTAACATCTGAGAAATTTGGAAAAAGGGCATATTATTTACTTAACTTTCTTGGATTCCTGATAAAAAACTATTGGATGAGTATTTTATTTTTTAAATGTTAAATTGTTTGTAGTTAAATATAAAATTTTAAGCCGCTCTTTAATTTAAAATTAAACCGCCAAGGTTAACTTGGTTATCGATCATATCGTTTTTTTTATTGATATGAATTGCTGTAATTAAAAAAAATATAGTTAACCACGTCTTAATCCAAAATGGTTACCTAAATAACATAAAAAATACATTTAAAATTTAATTGCAATGAAAATTAAGTGTGAATTAGACCGAGGAACTGATTCTAATTAATTATAAAAAAGAAGTTGCGCTAAGTCGTTTATAAAATATATTATTTAATCTTCTGTCCGAAATTTCCGGCTTGTTAACTTACTATATATTTTATAGAAATTTTTAAAGTAACCGATCGTGAAACGCATCAAAATCAATTATAACATTAACTTTCCAAAATTAGCCTTTTTTAGCTTGTTTACACTTTGGCCATAATGCGGCTTAACCGATCCTATTTCGATTAATGTGGCAAACTTCTTGGAACAATAACATGAAACGAAATACATAGAAAACATTAGAAAAAATATGTTTAAAATACAATAGTAAATAATTTGGGTTTAATTACGAAATAGAGGAAATATTAAAATTATTCTAACGAGCCATAGAGCGTGTAAAAAAAAATAAAACAGTTTCCATGAAGTCGGGTGTTCCTCTAATTTTCTTTGCCAGCTTGTTCAGAAAGTCGAAAAAAATGGTCCTACCCGAGAACGTGTTTTTATAGATGAAGATGGAATTGTCGCTTAGCGAGAATTTGACCTGATCGATCATTCTCTTAGGTAAAAGGCATTTGCTAGATGGTACTTGCAAAATATAAGAAAAAGGTTCTTCATCCATTATCAAAATTATTACTCATTGAATTCTGTTAAATCTCTCGATTATTCCATCACACCACAAGCTATTGAAGACCTCAAAACAAAAATTATTGCTGTTTTTTGTAGGATACAGCTTAATTTATGTGCCGGAGCCAACGAAAGTTGGTTCGTCGTATTCAATCCACTCGTGCTCGAATTTACTTCAAAATAAATTATTTTTCTCATTCAAACCTCTCTTGGAAAGTAAAGGCTGATAAGAAAAAAAATGTTTCAGATAAAAGTTATTTGTTTTTTTGACTCATATTTAAAAAGACAAGGCCTCCTTAAAGTGGCCTTCACATGTCATTTCAAGGTCATTAAAAATAATTTAATTTTGTGTCCCCTTCAAGACCAAACAACTTTGACTGGCGCCGATTAAATGCGATTACAGTACCAGCTAGGTATCCTCTCCCACATAACTACAACTTTTCCTTTAACCCTTTCCCTTACCATCATATTCCTGCCGCTTCAGAAGATATACACTAAACCGCTATCACAGTACCTTTTGGACTATACGAATTCACTAGGATGGCCTACGGTTTAAGGAATGCTGCGCAGACATTTCAGCGGCTAATGGATGAGGTCACGAAAGGGCTAATATGTGTATATGGACGATATTTTGCTCTCTTCTTATTCTCGCGTTTGACACAATATGGTTTAACAATTAAACCTTCCCAATGTGAATTTGGTGCAGCTTACATCAACTTCCTTAGCCACTAAATCACCAAAGATGGCGTAAAACCTTCTGCTCTCTTCTATCAGGCAAGTGCAGCGTTTCGTGGGCATGGTTTACTATTACCATCGCTTCAGCCCTCATTAAGCCGAACATCTTGCTCCAATACACAGCCATCTCAGCAAACTAGGTAAAATTAGCAAGAAGAACCCATCTTCATGATCAACTGAATGTGAATTATCTTTTAATGCAACGAAAGTTGTATACTCACACAAACCACTCTTCTTGCTCATCCAATAGAACATGGAACACTTCGTATCAGTACCGACGCCTCTGGGGTTACCGTGAGTGCTGTATTGGAACAATTACATGATAGAAGTTGGCAATTAGTTTTTTTTTCCAACAAGTTTTCCCCTCGTGAACAAAAGAATTCGGCTTTCGACAGACAACTCCTGGCTTTTGTTCTATCAAGAACTTCCGGTGTTTTGTCGAAGGTAGAATATTTCACATTAACACCGATCACAAGCCACTGACTAATGCAGTCGCGTCCAAGTCGGAACGTAGTCCACGTCAGAGTCGCCAATTCGACTATATTTCACAATTTACTACAGATATGAGGTCACGGTCGGGGAATACCCAAGTAGCAGCTATTTGTCATACAGGTTTAAATATGGGCAAATTCGTTTCTCTCCAAGAGTTTGACTACAAATTACAAACACTGGTCAGAGACTGTACAAAATACTCTAGTTCAAAACGCAAGATGGAACTTGTTTCGGATTTTGCGTGGAAACTTTCAATTTGGTGCGAAACTTCAACCCGTACTAAACGTCTATACATCCCAAAAGAAATGCGGCATACTATTTTTGGAAAGCTTCACAACCTATACCATCCAGGAATACGTGCAACACGACGTAGTATGAATGTTGGTAAGGGGTATTGGTCAAAGACTTGCATTCCTTTCCAGAAGACGAAGTTCAACCGACATACACGTTCGGAACATGGACGGTTTGATATTCCTTCTGGCAGGTTCGAACAGATACACATCGATCTAGTCGATTGGTTCACTCTATGGGCAGAAGCCCTACCCCACAACGGATATGAGAGCAAGTACGGTAGTGAGAGCTTTCGTAGACCAGTACATTAAACAATTTTGTGTTCCACTCGAAATCACGACTGATCAAGGCAGTCAATTCGAAAGCAACTTATTCAAAGAATTTACGAAACTGTTAGGTTCTCACAGAATAGGAACGACGATATATCACCGTCAGACAAATGGCATGGTAGAGCGACTACATCACCATTTAATAGCCTCTCTTTATGGTAGATCGAATACCCTTAATTTGAGTGATGAGCTCCCATTTATTCTCCTTGGTATAAGAACTTCGATCAAGACTGATCTCGGTTGCACTCCTGCTGATCTTGTCTACGGACAACAGCTGAAGGTCCCCCCATATAATATTTAATAAAATGATTGAAAAAAAAACCCGAGCTGATCAATACACATCGATGCGCGGATTAGTAAATAAAATATAATTAAACCATTGGGTTTGTTTTATTTAAGCAGTGGCTAACCAATTAGAGTTAGTTTTATATAATAGTGAAGTGAAAGTGCATCCTGTTTATCGGGATTAGGGCCAAGTAACAAATCACGGCATCTATGTACCACTACAGTCTTTCGAATTTTTCGAACAAATATTTTTGAGGCTCCTTGGTATCCAGCGATAATTACTGAATTAAACGTTTAATAAATTGAACTGCTATTCCACGGTTCATTTCAAATCTGGGATAAAAGTCTTCATTTTTTTTTATGTATTACAATAAAAAATTCGGAGAATTCAATAATCATTCGAGTTCTTCTTCCAAAAGAAGGAGGAATCACGTTCAAAGTTCATTAATGCTACACCACCATGATTTACTGTTTTTTTTCCATACCGAGGGTAAATCACCTGATTTGGAGGCGTCTTACATATGGTCTCCCATAACTTCCAACCACGTTGAATTTACTCTCACCAATCCAAATTATTAAATCCAAAAATGCCCTTCTTTTCCAATTCTTTTGGCTACCTTCCGGTTGATTAATTGTGGTTTCTTTTTTGCTTTTTTGTTCTGGGGTCTAACAATATTATCTCCATGTTCTAACAAAATAACATTATATTCACCCCTTCCGTTTGGAAACAGCACTTGGATAGCCCATTTCATCTGGTAAATATAAAGTAACTATTTCCACTTAGCTCGCACCTTACAACAATTTCTAGCATTTGAAAAATAGAAACAATCATCCTAACTTAATTTTTCACAAAAAGTCACTTTTTACAAGTCATTCAACCATTTTCTTTAGTATAAGCTTCACTTAAAGAAATGAATGAAAGAGATCCTGAATTCGGAATAAATAAAGTTAGACATAATGTGTATGTATGTATTACGACAACTTAGAGAAGGCGAAACACTTGTCCAACTCGCTAAAACATTGGGCCTTACTGCATCGACTTTAGGAATTTTCGCAACAACATTTACTAAGCACCAAACTTGCTAATGGTGAGGATGGAAAAACTCTTAGCGTTATGGATAGAAAACAACAACCTAGTAAAATATTCCAATGAGATCAATGGTCATCCAAAAAAAATCAAGTGTATTCACGAGTACCTACATAAAAAAAAATTGGTGGAAGTTCAAAAATCGTACCCTTCAGTTCAAGTAAGGGATAGCTCGGTATCTTAGCATAAAAATGAAGAAGCAGCAAATTGTCCAAGAAGGGTGGTTATAAATCACAACAAGTTTTTAATGCCAACAAAAATGGTTTTTGCTGGAAACGTATACCTCACAGGGCAAAACTAGCTAAAGGAGAGCTGTCTGCGTACCGGAGTACAATATTTCTTGATATGTAGATAAATTATCTGTTTTATTTGAAGTGTACAAGTATTTGTATCGAATTTTTGATTAGCTAGAACGGATCATTGAATTTTATGTTACCTTATATGAAAAATGTTAATTCGATTAACAGAATTTTGATTTACGTACTAGTTACAAGGGACAAACTGTTCCGTAAATCGAAGGAAAGGTGATTAAAACGCGATAGCAAGTTTATGGATCGGTCTGATTAAATTATGTGTTTTAAAGAGGCGTTTTTTCAATACAAAATTACCGACCAAAGCAAACAACATTTTTTGTTTAATTGCGCTATCAACTTTTTGAGTGATTCATAATCAACTACGCAATCAGCATTGTATTATTGTTCCATGCTCATAGTTAGTTTTATTACTTTCTTTACTTACCACATTTTATTAAATTATTTATAACCACCAAATTGTTTGTTTTATTTCCTTAGACCACACTACAACATGCAAAAACCCATACTCGCTCTTTAATTGGAGAGAAAAAAAGCAATTTCCACGACCATAAAAGGAAGTGATGCTCTCTTGTGCCTGTAGGTTTGTATAACCAAGCCTTCAAAAAGATTCGGATTTAGTGAACTTTTCGAGTTCAACCTTAGTATGTCAACCTCGATTTTAGCTAAACTCGTTTTTCGCACAGTTTAGTTGAACGAGTTTAGCTAAATCGGATTCATTAAACCACTGTCTGTCTAGTGTATAATATTAACTTAACTATATTTAACACAACGCTAAGTAACTCTCGGAAACCTCAAAACAAAAAGTCAATAAAGTCGATAAATCAATTTTGTAACAAAATGCAACTCAATCCCTCGCAAATTTCGAGGAAAACCAGAAGCTCAAATGGAATAGCCGAGTAAACTTAAAATCGTATAATAATTTGGAAAATCAAGCACTGAGAACCTCGAGTAGGTAATCTGAAACATACTGGAACTAGCTCAGCGCTTTTTAATTTCGAAAATCCAGATAAATCGGAAAATCTCGAATTTTGAGAATCTCACCTCTGTAATTAGGGCATCCAATACCGGTATACCGGAAACCGAAATACCGGTATACCCGACCATTTTTCAGTACCGGTTTTGAGCGATCGATACCGCCCAATATTCATTGAATTTTAATTAAAGTCAGAATTCTTATAGGAATCGTATAAAGTCAAATTTTTTATAACCTCTTGAAAATTTATAAACAATGCAAAGTTCAGGAAGAGTAACGCAATATAGGTACCTACTCGTACAATATTTTTTTTTTTTTGGGTGTTTTTTTAGTGTTGGAACAATCTAACCGTTTAGCTGATTCGTATGATTGATGTTTCGCTCTACAAAAAACAAAACAGGATGAAAAACAACAAAAACGACGTTTCAAAAATTTTGATCCATTAATAAATAAAATTAGAAAGATTGTAAAGCTGTTTCGACGATCACCGACAAAAAGTGTTAATCTAAAATCTTACGTTAAAATGAATTCGGCAAAGTACAATCTGTAATCTTAGAACCAAAAACAAGATGGAATAGCTAACTTTTTATGATGAAGCGGTTCTATAAATTAAGTAATTGCTTCTTAAAAGCTCTAATCGAAGTCAAATCAACTATCAGCTTTACTGAAACGTGCGTTCCTAGAGTATAGAATTAACGTTTTCTAACTATGATTTTACCAGTCAAACATACAATAGAAGCGTTATGTCGGAGGGATGCCGGAGAGATCTTCTGTCAGCTGACGCTACCCTGGCATTCATGGTTTAACATTTGGGAGAAGGGCCATTAGCTGACTGAATGAAAACCTCTTTGATCCAGAGAATCAAAGAAAGACGAACTTATCTTGCCTTTCGCAATATTTGCACAAAGTTAAGCAAGTTCAAAGCATTTTTGGCTCGGACGTCAATTTTAATCGACTAACTAGAAACGAAATAGTTAATATTCTCTTCTTCTTCCTTCAACCCCAGCTCCAGGTGAAACTTCATACTCAACATCAGAAATTGTTGTTGATAGTGAAGCCCTCAAGCGAGAAGGGAAATCTTTATCGATAAGATTGCAAGAAAGGCTTCATGTTGAAATAAACAATGAGGTTAACAAGAAAATTGCACCAAAAGTAAATCGAGGTTTATTATGTTATTATGTATATTATTAAAAACTATTTGTTTTAATGGTCGATGTTTTTTAAGTGTTACATAAACAATCCGGTATTAATACCGGTATCTCGGTTTTGTTTTCAAGTAATATCGAAATACCGGTATTCATATTTTAGACAGAAATGGATGCCCTATCTGTAATATCATTTAACTTTACATAACGTAACTTTGCTTTGAATCATATCGAAAATCTCCAACAAAATCTAAAAATCTAAAAAATTTCTCTTAATGTCTAAGTAATACATAACGATCAGTGTCAAACAAACCTCGAATAAAGAAAAAAACTACTTGAAAATTCTCAGGAAATATTGAAAATCTCTTAATACTACCTTGATCAACAAGTTCTCGGAATAACCACCGTGTGGCGCTCCCATCGTTCCGATTTGAGTTCTGTTTTTTTTTTGTTAAGTTGGTACATCTGTTGTTGATATTCCCTCTAAATCTTAGCGTCATAGCTTGACATTTGCAAAAGTTACGTAGTCAAGAGTACATCTATCTCTGTGTGTGTTGGCGATTATTTACAATTTTAGACATGATTTGCGAGGCTGAATCCGACCCCACATTCATCAAAAGGATCATTACCGGAGACGAGACGTGGGTTTATGAGTACAACACGCAATCCAGACATCAGGCAACTGAACGGCATTCACCAAAAAAAAAAAAACCACGTCGTTTTCAGTCGAAAAAGAAGGCAATGCTCACGGTTTTCATGAATTACAACGGTGTAATTTTTGCCAGAAGGCCAGACCGTAAACAAAGAGTATTATTTGGGCGTTATGAGACATTTGCGTGAAGCAATTTGCCGAAAGATACCAGAATTGTGGGCAGAAAACTCGTGGATTTTGCACCATGATAACGCACCGTCGCACAGTGCCATCATTATTTGTAATTTTTTGTCGAAAAATGCAACAAATACCATCCAACAGCCGCCGAATTCACCTGATTTGGCTCCCCCACCCTTTTTGGCTGTGACTTCTTTCTGTTCAATCGAGTTAAAAAAACATTACGGGGAACGCGTTTCAGCAGCCGAGATTAAATAATGGAAAAATCGCCAACACACAGAGTAGATGTACTCTTGACTACGTAGCTTTTGCAAATGTCAAGATATGACGCTAAGATTTATAGGGAATATCAACAACCGATGTACCAACTTAACAAAAAAACAGAACTCAAATCGGAACGATGGGAGCGCCATACGGTGGTTATTCCGAGAACTTGTTGACTGTAACGTACAATTTAGAATCTTAGAATATTCTCGTTATTTCCAATATTGGGAATTTCGTATAAACTAGATGGAATTTCAGGGATTTCACCTAACAATAGGAATTTACCCAAATTAAAAAATTCGAAAAGCCGGGGGAAAACGTTAAAATTCGCCTGTATTTTATACGACCGACATTCAATATAATTTATTGTCGTCAATCGCAGCAATTCTTAATTTTTGACCGACTTGCTAAAGTCAAGACTTGATAGCAGCCATATTTCAGTAACATATTATTTAGGTAAAATTTCGAAACGATTTGTATTTTTCCAAATTTAGGCTAAAAGTAATTCCATTTCAGAGCAAGTCTGTGGTTTATTTAGGCAGTAGTGTTAAAGTGGAACTTTTTTTTCCCCCAAATTTGGAAAAATACAAATCGTCCTGGATATGCTTTTGTAAAATAATACCAAAATACACTAAAAAAGTTACCAGAATAGTGCCACAGTAATATCTTCGCAGCTACGTGGCTGGTTCTAAGCAAGCTATTTCATATTTTTTTGTGGTAGAGCGAAATTTTGGTTATTTTTGAAGAAATTGTTAATGCAAATTAGGTTATAAAATTAAAATAAATTAAAATTTGTTTTTTCAAAGTATCCAAATCAATTTGTAAACAAGTTAAAATTGGTAAAAATAAATTAATTCGATTTATTGAATGCTTGAAAATTTAGGTCAGTGATGTTTTACCTTTTGAGACTGTAGCTTACCAATGCTACCGTATAATCCCAATTGGAATGCTATTTTTTGTTATGCGAATTTTAAAGATTTTCGAGACTATGTAGCTGCTCTTAGATTTGGTTGGCTTTGAGTTTTTTTTTTTTTTGAAATAATTTTAACGCTGAATGATTTTTTGATGCTTTGCAAATTTATTTTTAAGAGTTTTTAAGAATTTAAAAATGTTTCTAGAGAATATTCGCTGAGTTAGAAAGATTATTCAGGTTTTCGAAATTTTTTGAATTTTACGAGGGATTAATCGATTACTGCGATTATACCAGATTTAAATTAGCTTGCTAAACGTCATTGGTATGAAACTGACCATGCGTAGATTAATTACAAAATCCAGAATTTTATTTGCCAGATTTAAATTTGGTTTGCTGAGAGCTTTAATTATTTCAATTTTTCTCAAGTTACTTTCGTTCTGACTTCTCTATTTTTGTTTACACTAAATTGTTGTACTTGTTTGTACCCAGATTATATTTTCGGTTTTATAATAAGGTTTTCTGAATCTGGAACTATTAATCTTTTAGTTTACCTATTCTAAAATAACAAAATTTCCTTTTTTAAAAATGTTCAGAAATACCCAAATTGGAATTATCGTGTCACGGTTAAACCCTCTTTGGTTCTTTGAGTATGAGCATTAAACCTCGGCATTATGATCTGTATCTTTGTATTTTGTTTAAGCAACATGACATTTTTTTGTGACTTTCTATAAATATTTTATAGATGTGATTACTAAAAAGCATTTCTAAGGGTAGATTTCGAGGAATTAAACATTACCACTTCATTATTAAATAATTAACATTATCAGAAAAAATTATCATTTCATCAGAATTTAGCTTTTGAGACTGATTTTGTTTCAGGAATTTCTGGTTTCTACCCTTGCTTTGACATTGATTTAAAAAACGATGGATTCGATTTGAAAACAACGGATTTCTCGACACAATTTATTATGACTAAAAATCATTTTTTAATCAGGATTCTAGTTTTGATAAATTTTAGTACTGATACAGGCAAACACAGCATTCTGTAAACACGAATTTTGGAAAAATAAATCTGACTTTGTTGTGCATCGCTTCCAAATGCTATAATATTTTTTTTTTCGGTGAATTTTGAAACCGACCCGAAAAGTTCAAATTCATTGAGAACGGAATCTCGAGATTTGTATGCATTTTAATTTTCCTGTAAGTTTTTTCTATGTAACAATTTGCAGATTAGAATTAATGCTGTGTGCCCCACGGGTTCGAATGTTTTGTCTAAATTTTCGACTTTCCATTTCAAGATTACATTAAACTATTCACCGCCAGACGGTTAACGAAAAGTTCTCCTAGTCTAAACTTTGTCAGAACATTCAAATTTGAATTCTCTCTTCATTTGACCAAACGCTTTAATCGGGTTGTATGTGTGTGATTTAGGCGAAATGCTGTTATAACTGATATATCAAGAACCAAGTGAGATAAAAAGGGATCTCAGACGTTTCGCATCCGCACAACTGATCAATGTCCCGTACTCCGGGACCAACGAATGTTATTGCTAACCATTTTTGAGCTTCTGCTACTGACTATTCAAAATTTATCAAAAATTTTAATTTTTGCACGTTTTCCTAATTCGACCGCAACACAACTAGATCTGACAACTTTAGAAATATCCAAAAAATTTAAATCAATCTGTACAAAATTCAAAGTTATGGAAAGTTTTTTTTTTAAACCACCAATTTTCAACCATTTTGAAAATTATCTCAGTTGCTAATTTTGTAGAATCTTGAATCTTTTTGAAATATCCAACGGTAACGAAACATTTTAAAGAAATTAAAATTTTTTAATTTATATAATTTTAATATGTTCCGAAGATTGTAAGAGAATTTAATCCAGTTTCGAACTGATGAGCTTATGATTATGAAAAAATCAATCTTCTCATCAGGCCGCGGCGACTAGACTGATTATACCACAATTTACATTCTATATATACAGAATGTAATGTGCGTTATGTACTAGCGAATCATACTAATACAGACAAATTCTCTTACAATTTTTCTTCTTCACGAAATTACACGAATTAATTAATTAACATTCAAAATTAAAGTGAAATTAAAATTTCTGAAGCCAAATTTGACAAGTTGAGGTTTGAAATTTCAAATGAATTAAAGTAATTTTCTGAAATTAAAAAAAAATTCTTAATTTTAAATTTCCAATTTTATAAATTTTCCTGATTTTCTACTTTAAATTTAGCTTTTAAATTTTCGAGGATTTATAACGGATATCGACATTAACATAGAATGAATCTAAGGAAATTTCTTGGTTTGAATTTCTGGCTTAATACTTGAAATCAAATTTTAAAATTATGTGGAACTTTTAAAAATTCTATTCTAAAAATTTTGTTAGTCCATAATAAACCAATCATCTGCACGTTGAATAAGTCCAGCCTCATGACGATGATTCACTTTTACATTTTGACCTTGTTGATTCCAACTCATTACATCTCAGATCAGATTTTGTGATCTAAGATCTGTGGAGTTGAAGGGCCTTACGAGATTTACATGAGCACTACAGGAAGTAGAAACAAATAAATTCTCTGCCAACTGGTGACAGAAACTTCATATGTCAATAATCTGGTTCCATCGATTTCGATGACGAACCAGCTTTTCTTTTATTCTAAACAATCTGAATAGGCGACGAACGCGGGGGCGTTCTCTAGCTAGCTACAAATATCACACTTATGACTTCATTCATTCATTCTGCTATAACCTTCATAATCATCAATCAGCGTCCAACTGTCACATCCAAATATCACAATGCACCTTTTAAACGCTATGAACAATTTTCACTTGATTTGGTTGCAAGGAACCCTTTCACTTCCTTCCATGTGTATTTACTGCTACTAAAGATCATTGCGTCATTTTATTTAAAACCGTAGATCATCTATTTTCCATCCCAGTCGCATATAACAGTTGTGTTTATCTATTTGACCGACATTTTAAGGATTAGAAATACCGATAAATTTCAAAATATAGCAACAACATTCGGTGACACATTTGGTTGACTTTCGAAAAGTTGCTTTTTAGAAAAATAAACGGTGAGGCACAGCATTTAGAAAAGTCAAAAATTTAGCAAAAAAGGTGCTCAAATGCAGGCTCTGCATCTAGACTATTCACGTTACACCACCAATAAAAGAAATCTCAAAACAATATATTTGTTAGAACTTTGCTAGACAAATTCTTCTCCCCTTTGAAATTTATTAAGCCAAAAATTTGTGATTTGTTATTGTTTCTCAAGAGGAACTAAACAAATCCTAGATACCGCATCATAATTTGAATTACCAAAAAACCAAATTATTCCTCTTCTCTAAAAGTTTTGCTTCGAAAAAGTTCTGGTTTTGTACTGATATTTTGAGGTATGTTCGAAGAGGCAAATTTCTAATATGATTGTGTCTAATATTTATAAGAAATGGGTCTTGTGTGATTTTGTTGCGATATTTCATTTCCATTTAACAGATTCCCTTACCGATGCTGTGATCAAATAGTATTTTTAACTTTCTAAAATTTTTATTTAGGCCTAAAATTCTGTATGTAAAATACCGTTTGATTATGTTAAATTTATCGAATTTATTAGTCATGCAAATAATAATTTTATTGTTGTTGTCATCAATGTCATTTTATTTTTAATTGGGAACAACATAAAGCAAAGATTATGCCAGTAAATTTTTAACTGGAGGATATAATTTGATTAGATTTATTTAAACTTCCGTTCATACATCTAATATTGCAGCTGGTCTCCAGACAAAAATTCAGTCTCCCATGTAATTTCGAATACGACAAAATTATGCTGACCACTTTTGTTTGTTTTTTTTTTTATATAGCTATATATAAATCTGGATATATTGTGGTTTCCATTTAAATTTCTTAAGTTTCAGCTTTAACAAAACAAAAAAAAGTAATGAAATTGGTTTTTTTTGTGCAAAAAGTATGATTCACAGAAATCAAAAATATAATAAACACCAAAGTTGATTTTTAGACCCAAAATTTTATCGTAAATATATTTTGTGTGGGCGCCAACACTCTCCATAATTGGGGCAGTTTTGGAATAATCAAATTAAAAAAAAAAAAAAAATTGTTTTGTAAACAAAATTAAAAAAATTCTAAGTAACACAAATACACTTGTTATACTTTATTACAAAACTATAAATATTAAATCGTAATTTATAAATTTTTTTTTGTCGTTGCTTAAGAGACGAGACGCGCAGAGATAACGATTGAAAAATTATCCGCGAGTATAATTTTTTGCTTGGTTTTTTTTTTTTATTTTTTTCGTTGATAAGTTAAACTCGATACTAATCCATTGTTTTATTTATTGTTGTTTCATTACAGTGAACAAAGTATTATAGGTGCTAGAGCGTCTGTTATGGTGTACGATGATATCCAAAAGAAATGGGTACCATCTGGTACATCGTCGGGTCTAAGTAAAGTTCAAATATATCATCATCAGCAGAATAATACATTTCGAGTAGTAGGACGTAAATTACAAGATCATGAAGTCGTCATAAATTGTTCTATACTAAAAGGATTAAAATATAATCAAGCCACAGCCACATTTCATCAATGGCGAGATTCAAAGTATGTGTATGGTTTAAATTTTTCAAGCCAGCAAGATGCCGAAGCTTTCGCCGGAGCAATGATGCAGGCGCTGGAAGTATTAAGTGGGAGAGGTATATCACAAAGTGCTCCGCCTCCTCCGCAGAATAATCCGAATTATGAAGAGGATATGGGATATAGAACAATGACTCGGGAGGATGCGGCTATATTACAATCGCAACAAATTACCACAGTCGATGGACGACCAACTCCGTCGCCACAAACACCAACATCTCAAAATCAGCAAAATACACCACAAAGTCCTCCAACGCCACAAGGTCATCATCGCACATCGAGCGCACCGCCCGCGCCACAACCACCTCCAATGTCAATCCCAATCCAAAATTATACACAGCAACCACAAGTTTTGCCCCAACAACCACAGCTCGTAAATAATATTGTGAGTAATCCCCAGCCAATATACCAATCACAACAATCTTATACGTCGCAGACTAGCCAAAATTCATACGGATCTAATCAAAATATAACACAATATTCTAATAATCAACCAATTTACGTAGCATCAAATTCAACTCAAAGCTTAAATCAACAGCTGCAGCAACAAATTAGTCAAACTAATGGTCCTATATATGTTGCCTCTTCGAATGGAACTGGTGGTTTACCAACATCAGCTAGTAATAATAGCGTAGGGGTATACGGCCAACAAATAGTTATTCCAGCATCTGCACCAGCAGGATTCGTACAAACGAATGGCGCTAGTACATATACAAATCAACACTATATTCCACAACCACCACAAATGCCACCGACGGCTGGCCCACCACAAGCTCCACCACCACCACCAGCATTTGGTGGAGCTAATCCTGTCTTTATTGCTGCTGCCCCACCTCAAGCGCCACTCGGACCAACACCACCCCAGCCACCTGCTGGACCCAGTGTATCAGCTCCCCCACCTCCTCCACCGCCACCAATGGGTGGTTTATCATCATCAAAAGCGGATGGTCTCGATATGAATTCACTAGCCGCACAATTAAAGCAAGCACAATTAAAACGTAATCAAAAAACAACACCACCACCAGCTGAAAATAGCGGAAGCAGTACATCGAGTGGTGGTAGTGGAAACTATGGTACTATAGGTAGATCCACGACGGGTATGGCATCAATGATGGATGAAATGGCAAAAACCCTGGCACGACGTAGAGCACAAGTCGAGAAAAAAGAGGTAATTAAGCTACAAGCAATGTTGAAGACAAAAAAAAATAAAAAAATATTTAATTCTTATATGTACATATTATAGCCTGATCCACCAGCAAATGAAGAAATTCAAACGACACGCCAACGACCATGGGAAAAATCAAATACATTACCACATAAATTAAGTAGTGGTAATAATATTACAGGAAATAATCAAATAAATTCACAAGGAACTATTAGTAATACAGTAAGTACAAGTGGACCTGAATCACCACGGCCACTAAGGAAACGTTTTGGAAGTGCTAGTGAAGAAACTATCTTAAAAGTAATTTTTCTTTTTAATTTTCTATTAACTAACTCTATAATATAATATACTTGTTTACCATTTTTCACTAAAATTTTCCATTTGTATTTTCAAAATGCAATCGTTTGTAGTGTAGTAAAACAAATCATTAAATTATTGAAAACATTATACTTATGTACAATTATTTTATTTTAAAGTTTTATATTCTAAAACTATATTTTTCATGAATTTTTTTAGCAAGTAAATGGTGATGCATTATCACTACCAATGCAAGCAGATTTGGATTCACTTAAGGCTGATATAATACGAGAAATGCGTTTGGAAATTAATAAAGCGAAACAAGAAATTATAGAAGGTAATTTATATTCAATATTTTAATTAGAGGATTTAAATTAATAATGCGCGTTATTAAGGCCTTTCCAAATACCTTTCAAATTTGTTCACAACTCTCAGCCTTATGTGGGCTGATACGTCTTGATAAATGTACAACTTAAACTAATGTTAATCGAATTTAATGGGACGGAAATTATTCATTCCAAAAATTAATCTTTTTTGTTGCATTTGGGTTTATAATTTTTGGTTTCTTACTCGAGTAGCAAAAAACTCGTTTTACAAAATTCCTGGATTTCAGTTATTAAGTTCGTCGTAATCTCCTCCTCCTAAATTTGAAATATTTCGGTAATACAAATTTGTGACAATTTTTATTTCGTCGGTAAATTTCAGTTAAAATCTGCATTGCAAGACAGCATTTTAAGAGGATTGTAATTATTTTTTTGCGTTCCTACAAAACGACTTTATGCCTAATAAATCTGGCACAAATGGAACTACTTCGAAACTAACAACATTAATACGAAATAAAATAATTTAGTACGAGCGTTCGGCTTCTATAACAAAAAACTTTTCGATAACTTTGTGGCGATTTTGGTCTACAAGCTCATTCTCATGAGAACAGAATACATATTTGGGGTCATAAAAATCCCAAAGGAACTAAATATAACAATGCACTCTCAAAGTGTTACTAGAGGGTTTCCAATTTGAGGTTAATTTTTAAATTTTTAATAAAACGCACAAATTATTTGATAAGTGTCTAAATTTTTATTTCAAACGATAAAACAAAGGTTCCGGTTTAGTAATGGAAAATAATGTAAGTGCCTTCCTATGAAAATTTTCGATTACATTCTGGCATAATTACGGCAATTTTTTCAATACAATACAAAATAATATTCTCCTTTAGGTTATCAATTGTTTGTGGATTGTTGACAAAGACTTGTGCCTGCAAGATCTAGGCGGCCAATTAATATTCCCTCTATGAGAAATTATTCGATTACCAAAGCATTCGCGCAAAATGTCAATTGTTTCTGTGGCGACAATTTTGTATGTTTACAAATCCATCCAGTTCAAAATTTGCTTTTCGCTAAAGATAGAACGATGACTGTTGAAAAAATTCGCATTTTCAGGTTTTTTTGTATGGTCCAATTAACGAATTGACGATATAATCGAAAGTCTGATGGCTTTATTTTTTGAGTTATCTAAATCTTGTATGCCTTCAAATGAATATGTTTGTGCAAAATTCTGAATAAAGTGGTTGGTGCAATATATAATTGCTGTGTAAGGTGACGAATTCATCTTTTTGGACTCTTATTAACACTGGCACTTACGGTCACAGCAGCAATATTTTCTTCTGAACGGCCACTACGATGATATATTTTGCTTTTTTCATCTTTGTCGAACCAGTTTCCATGAATTTTGTAACAAGTTTTGGAACACTATTGATAAACAATTTTCTCTTCCATATTCTTGTATGGAATTTTCTTACAACTTCTGCGTAATTTTCACCAAATTTAAAATAATTTTTAGTGTCCATTCATACATAATTTCCATTTGTAATAAACGGACTGTTTCTACTTGTCATCTGTTAAAAATATAAATGGCGGTAAAATTAACACCCTTTACTTGGTTTGGCTTTTTGATTGTTTTAATATATCGAATACCAATCTGTTCGGCAGGTGTAGATTCGCATACTATCATAAATATGAACCTAATTAGTGGCTAAGTGACCACCATAAGGCTTTATAGGTTCTTAAGTTCTATAGTTTTAGAGTACATGTTTGTTTCCAACTAGATTTTAAGAATTTTTCTTTAGATTTTGACAGTTTACAAGAAAAAAAATTGAAGTGTTGCCATAGCACGAATTTCATTTAAGATATGTACATATTTGCAAAATAAATTTTCTGTTTCAAAGAATCTGCCATTTCTGGTCGGCCGATTTTCACTAAAATTCACTGGAACCTCCCAAGTTATGAAAAAAGCTTAAATGTGGTTCCAGTTCGATTCGATTTTTTCAAACTTATGAGACCCCAAAACGGATAATTCTTGAAAAATCTCAAGGTCGAAAATTTCCAAGATTACTAAACTTTGTTTTACTTACGTAAAAGAGCGTTCAAGAAAGAAAAGGAAGGAGAGAACAAAAACGCAGCTAATTATATAAATGGTATATATTCGAATCGTCTGTTTGTAAAGTTAATGTGAACTGATTTAGTTCATTTAGTTTTATTCGCCATCTTTTGTCTTTTTGTCGCCATCTTCTGTGTTGTCTCTTCGTTGCTTTCTCCAACAGCTAAGATCGTCGTGTCATCTGCATAAGTCGCCACTGTGTTGATTTCTAATGCTGGAAGATTAAGTGTACAGTAGCTATAAAACCAGCCCTAATACAATGTCCTGTGGAACTCCTGCGTTGATTTCTTTCAATTCAGAAAAGGTGTCATCTAACTTGATCCTGAATCCATAAAAATTAAAATTAAATACATAGAATTCTGTCTATCAGTCGGTTTTGTTGAATGATTGTTCGTAAATACTAATACATTCTACGTGTTAATTTGTAAAACACATTTAAAATGGTCTAAGGATTGGTTGCATATTAGAAATTACACGAATTAATTAATTAACATTCAAAATTAAAAGTAAAATTAGCTTACACAGAAATAGAGCTGGGTGAATGTCGTGAAGAAGAAAAGTTGTAAGAGAATTTGTCTGTATTTAGTATGATTCGCTAGTACATAACGCATAGTACATTCTGTATATATATATATATATATATATATAGAATGTAAGTTGTGGTATAATCAGTCCAGTCGTACGGCCGCTATCCTCGGCAGTTCTTTTAAGATTTCTGTAGTAATAAGATCGTAGCCAGGAGCTTTTTTCGTATTCATATTAACTTTGATCTCACGCATGACTTCTTTTGGTGTTGCTGGTAGGATTTCTTTACTTTCTTGCACGGTTTGTTCAGTTATTATCACGACTTCCAATAAAGCTCAAATTAAACAGATACTTTTAGATTGTCCACCAAAAACCAAGAGCAGTTGTCAGGCATGATTTCTATCGATTGTATAGAGTGTCATAATTTTTTTTTGAACAACCAACAACATATCTTATATATTCATCTGTATCGGTGGATGTTTTCGTGTATTATTTATGCCCGGTTTCACAAAAAACTATCCAACCCTTAGTTAAATAATATTTCCACCCTTTCATCTTTTAATTACGTTTTATTTCATAATACAAATTCTATGCAAGTTGATTATATTTGATTTTTACATAGAAATATTTAGCCTTCAGCTAAATATTTAGCTCGACGAAATTGGGCAGTTAAATATTTAGCTCTCCAGTTAAAATGTTCATGTAAAAAAGGAAATAAAATTAGCATGCGTTGAATTTGTGTTATGAAATAAATTGCAATTTAATAAAAGAAGAAAGGGAGGAAACATTATTTAACTAGTGATTACTTCTTTTTTTGTGAAATCGGGCATTAGACTTTCAAAATAAGTCAGATGAAGCTTTATAAAGAATTTATCAAATTTTTCAGAAATGGCCAAAAAAGAAAGTATCCTGTGTCCGAGGCCGCCATTTTGTAATTTTAGACTCGCAAAATTACCGAGGAAATACTGAAGATTGTCGGTAATTTACTGATTTTCCACCATTTTAAGGAAATCCAAAACATAAAAATTGTCGATTTTTTCCCCAAGAGGCGCCAAATTACGTACTTTTGTCGGTGTTTTGTTAGTAAATTGCCGACACGATCTTCAATATTTGCTTAGTAATTTTGCAGATATTCTTCCGTTCCACTCTCACTGAACAACTGTATAACTTCGGCTGGTCAGGATTTGCAAGATATTTGGACTGTAGCAGTGGACATGGAGGATACAAAGCACGGCTGCTATCGGCAATACTTTGCGACTGCTTCATATCCTCCCCCACACTATTATCGTGAAAGACAAGGGATTTCAAGTACTTGAATCTTGTCACTCCCCTGTGTCAACGTCTCTAAAGCAAGTGATCAGATATTTTGTTTTGGACTTGTTGATTTTGAGACCAACGGAAGCTGAAAATTGTACTAGCGGATTAAGTAACTCACTTTCGAACGTCGAAAGCTTATTCTCAAGTTTAACACAACCGCCAAATAATTATGTTAAATAAAGCTGCGTAAAGTAAGCTTTTCGTGAATTGTTGATATTCAAAATCCACCATGTTACACCCTTCGTCCTTGTCACATTCTTCGCCAGGACACATAGGTAACCGAGATAAAGCGTCTGCATTAGAATGAGCTTCCGTTGATTTATATTTTATTTCGAAATCATATCCCAACAAAATTATTGCCCGATAGATCCTTGTATTGCTGATTTATAATTTCTGGACATCATCATTAATAGTATGTGCTTTAAAATGCTGTCCTAACTCTAAATGGAATGTTTGCCATTCACCTCTTGTTTTATCAAAAGAATGAAAAACGGCCACGTATCCTTAACCGCTAATTGCTCCATCCATGTTCGTTGCTGCTCCAACATATTTTGCACAAAGGTATTTTGTTGATTTAAAACCTTGGTCATTGAATTTTCCATCTCTGCTGCTGACATTTTTACCATTAATTATCCCCGTCGCCACTGTTGTTCCTTCTGCTATATAACTTAACACTCCGCTATAGATAGAATTTACTTTTTCGGATTTTCCATCTCCGATTAGAAGTACTTGCCAGGAGAATTCAGCATTACCTCCGCCAAGTTGTGCTCTCTTGTTTGTCCTCAAACTGAATTCTTGGAATACGCTGTTCTACCGCCGCTGATGAGTGCGGCAGCAATACCCGACAATGCAACACCTAGGGCAGAACTACGTACTTATCTAACCTTAGCGAGTTAATAAAAATTGTCTTTCCTCCAAAAATATTTTATTTGCTTTTATCGAAGGCTCGTCGTTGATCAAATACCAACTTAGGAAGATTTTCATGTCCGTAATTTTACAACTCAGTGTTATCATACGAACGCCTTAAATTCCCTTCGTAGAGATAACTGGCATTATGTTGAGGCATTGGTTAAAGATATCTCCGGAAAATGGTACAGTGATATTATTCCATCGTAGCCGCTCTCTATGGTGAACGTCGTGACACAAATTTTTGTGCGATGTTTCCCACAGTACGTTGGGTTGGTTTGGTCGACACAAAACCAGATTATTGTGAATAATTCTATTAAATTGTACGATGGCAAGTATACCTCTCAGTGATCGTATTTCACAGTCCTCTCACGAAGTGCTTATGTAACGACGTTCACGTACTTCTATATTTTATCTTTCTCATCTTTGATGGAGAACGTATCTTGATCTCTAAACCTTGTATTCAACATTCATATTAGCACCGAAGCATCGCAGCAATATTGGGCAATGCAGAACAATCCGTTGTCTACCGTCACCATTTCTTCAGCTATTCTAAGTGTGGTAGTTTGTCCTTCATTTTGAGCAGCCCCCGCCCTGATGTTGATAGCCATCATCGCCAGTGTGTATTTCCGGAATAAATTATCGGAGATATCACTTCGAACTTCTAAATGTTTTGCACACTATCTCATATATGATTACATTCCCTGTCAGGGAACTCAGCACAAATGAGCTCTTAACAAAAGGGACTTTAGAGCAAAACTCAAGATCGTTTGTCGTTTTGGTTTTGCAGCAATGATTTGGTGCGTGGGAAGAGTGGGGGCAGTATCAATAATAAAATTTATTTTCAAAGTGAGTGTCATGACAGAGGTTGTTTACGACAATTTTGCACATTTTAGTTTCACGAGTATTTTTTTTTTCTCACCAAATCTAACCTTACGTCTTACCAATATAAATAATACGATGTAACATACCGGAATTACAAGCGAAATCTACAAAATGCCTCCTTCACTTGACTGTTCACCTCATTGAACTTGTGGCAGTACATAACAGCAAATCACCACTGCTTGATGAAATCACACTACGATTAAGCAAATTCCGTTCAAAAGCGAGGACCTATTAATAATACTTAGTAATGCTCTTCTTTTCTCAACTAAGAGTATTTTCTCATGGTTGTGGAAATAAATCATATCATAAAAAATACCAAACGAACTTCCAACCTGGGGAAGAGGAGAGGAACTGGAGATTATTATTATTATTATTATTGGAGGACCATACGGGTGATCAGCTACCTCGCACTGCGACCTAAAAGATATATTGTGCTGGACCCTGCTTAATTACCCGTCCAGTCAATATTCAGGCTCTTAATGAACCTGACAATACTGCCTCCCGGTACGTGATACATACTATCTGGGCTTATTGCTCTTCATTGTTAAGATTTTTTTTTTTTTTTAAAGTTGTATCTCACAGCAAAATCGACAAATTAACCGCAGTCACGTGCATAGGAGTTTATGTCCTAGATGGTCTCGCTTTTCTATGGCAGGCTAAATCCGGTTTAGTTGTCTTTTAAGTAAGATGAATAGTGTCAATGAACTTGTCATAAACTCATAAGGTGCTTTGTTCGAATGTAACACAAAAGATCACTGAATTTAAATATTAGCCGCATTTCTTAGCAACAACAAAAATTTAACAAATCCGAGTAGCTCTTTGTATTTTTTTTTTTTGTCATTTCATGAAACATGATTTGATCCGGATTAGACGGCAGCAACCATAACGCCTCCACCCTTTTCATAAATGTCCTCTTTCTCTTGGACGTACCTATTTCTTCGATTATCAACAAAATGAAGGATCATATTCTTCGGTTTGCTATATCTCGACAATGCAAATGTCGTCAACACTTTCCTCAAATATTGACAAATACGTAAAATTGAACGCGGCTGTCCAATTGAATCTCCGCTGTAGGCAATATGAGATGGAGTAGAAGATAACCCAGAAGTTACTGCTGATGTTGACGTAGGACAACGGTTCGATTTTTTGACATGTGTGAATAGTTTGTAAACGCTTGAATTATTTGACATTATTATTATTATTATTATTATTATTATTGAGGGGCCATGTGGACGTTCAGTCACCACCTCAGCGACCTACCTAAAATGAACCCTCTTATTGAACATGATAATTAATATTGTCGGTCGGTACGTGGTACATTCTATCTGGGCTTATTGCTCTCCCCCTAGATGTTTAGTACCGCATGTAGTTCCACTAGAAAGACAGTAGCATCGGAACCCAAGGACTTCGAAAGGGTTGTCCCACTCCCGTATATTTCTACTCCTGCCCCGCATTCCGTTTTATTTTACTCTTACGAGTTGCTGCGAATTGCATATAGGTCACCCAGCTTTACCACAGGAAGGCTAAATAAAACTGGAGGGTGCCTGGTATCCAGAATCCGCATATTTTGGACTGATTAACCTATCAGCCATTCATCCATCGACATATGCTGTTCCACCTTAGATTAGGTTTTTTTTGTCAAGGTTTTCTCCTTTAGCGCCGTATTTTAGCCTGTGCCAAATGGCCAAAAATGTGCCAAATGGCCTTAGTTACCAGTGGTTGCCACGAGGAGGCAGCACGCACACTTGCGAATTGTGAACAGGTTACCCCTTACACAACTGTACCCATCACACAGCTGCCTAATGACAAGACCAGAATAGCTCACGTGATGCGCACTCTACTGGAAGGTTACGGAGCTGGACGCCAAACCACCAACTGGAGATAAAATTAGACAAGTCTTGCCCGATCATTCACGTTATTTCACTTCACAGAAAGCTAAGGTTTACCAACTCAATTTTTCGCTTCCCATCTCTTAAGTTTTTAAACAATCTTTTCTCTTATTTCAAAACGTCAATAATTTAATGAATTAGACTTTTTCCATATATGTATGTGATGTTTTTCTAAGGGTTTCGAAAGTTTTAAACATACAAAAGGCAGGTCCTGATAGTATTCTGGGTTGGAATCGTTTGATCTATGCGAAAGTTCCTTTTTGTTACGCAGTAATGGCCCAAAAAAAACACATGAATAAATCCTGATGTAAAAATCCGATTACTCGTTAGCAAAACCGATGACACAATGTATTCTCCTCGCAACGACAATGTGTATTTTCCATCAATTTTTTTCTTCCAGTTTATGTAAAGTAGTGGCATCAGTAGTCATTTTCATTATAATGAATCACCTGATTTCAGCTGGTTTGTCCTGGGAAGAAGATTTCCCAGCTCCCATGTCACATGTCAAACTTAATGTCCTTGGTCTTGGCAGCCTTTTATCTCCTGATTTAAGACTTTTTTCACAATCTATAAATTTAAATAGGTAGTATTTAACGGTCTAAGTTCCGATTTTCAAATTTTTCATGCCGGTGATCTCTAAGAAAGTTTCCCACACTTTTTGTATTTCACCAACGGTCTATTATCCTACACTCTTAAACCTGTTCATTCTTTTAAGGATGATTGACTGTTATCTGCTCGCTATAGCTTAGCAAGTCGCGTCACCTCCCTTCAATTTGAACATATCTGGTCTAAAGTCTGGGAAAAGCCATAATGTGTATCAATTAATTTTTTCATTATTCAAGTTTATATACTTAACACTTTCCTTAATCACACACTGAATAATTAATTTTTTTATTTTTTTATTGCAGCAATCAAATCGGAATTCAATCGAAGGTAAAAACTATAAGCGTACTGATCGAACAAAATGCAAAATTCTAGTTTCCAAATTCATTTAAAATTAAAAAAGTAAAAAAAAAAAACAAAAAAGTTAGAATTATAAGAAAATAAAACTTTCGAGCATATTTATTATTCGCTGGGCGTTTAAATACTCCCAACATTATATGTAGAAATATTGACGATATTTTTAAGGCATAAAAAATTATTAAATTGTAAAATTTAAAAATAAGATATACAAGTTTTATTATTATTATTAAATTATTAATATAATTAAATTCAAATATATTAAATAATTACACAAAAGTTATGTGTAAAAAAAGCAAAATTACATAAATACATCAGAATTAAGCCAAAATACTTGTAAAAATAGGAACTTAAAAAACACAAAATCAAATTTGGCTGAATTATTATAGTAATAATGTATTTGCGTTTTTTTAATTTTGTGAATCGGGTCCCCAGATCGCATTCCATACACGGTTCCTAAAAGTTCCATCCCCTCCCCCAAAAAAACAAAAAAAAAAATTAAAAACTGTGGTGACCAAATTGTAGTTGTTTGTCCATTATTATTATGTTGTTGTTTTTTTAAATAAGATTTTTGTTTTTTATTTAATAATTATTATTAAAATAATTACAATTAAATAAAATAAAACAAAAACGTGTTGAAGGAAGTTGTGTAGGGTAGGAATTTTAAAATAAAAATGAAAACAATTTTTCTACCTTAATAAAATATAAATATAATTAATTAAGAATTAATTAAAAAAAAAACATAAACAAAATAAATTAATTTAAAAATTATAAATTACCGCCTATTTATAATAAAATATATATATTGTATATGTATAATTGTATTTAAATATTAAAAATTAAAAAAATATTATTATTAATACTACAAAATAATATTTATTAATTAATTAAAATGTTATTTAAAAAAAAAAAAAATTAAAATCTATTAAACAACAACAAACAAACACTAAACTATCTGAAATAATAAAACAAACATAATTTTAACTCTAAACTTTGTTGGTCACATTTTATTTTTTTTTACTATTTTATTTTATTACCTATTATTTTATTGAAGTGTATAAAAAGAATTAGAAACATAAATAAATTAATTAATAAGTACATATTTTTTTTTTTTTAATTAATTTTATTATCGTGATTTATAGTCATATTTCCAAATATATATAATTTTTATTTTAATTATTTAATTATATTTTTATATTAATTAAATGTGCATAACAATGGAATTGAGTTAAATAATTTATTGTGATTTTTATTTTTATTAAACTTATTTCTCTCCGAATATGAATGGGGTGATAATGAGAAAATGGTGCCGAATAATTAATTTTGTTTCTACACATCACATAAATCAATGGTGCTATAAGATGCATGTACAACAAAAAAAAAAAAAAAAAAAACTCATCGATCTTTAAAACTGCCTCGAAAAAAATTTACTCAGTTTTTAAAAATGAGTCCGTGTCATTCCATGTCACTCGTCGTTGTGTCACCCCTTTATAGAATTGGGTTGGGTAAGTTTTTATAATTTTGTTGTATTTGTTTTTTATTTTTTTATTATTATTAATTTAATATGACTATAAAATATTTTAAAAACAAAAATTTAAATATAAATTTTATCAATAAAGACTTAATATTTATTAATTAACCAGTCAAATTAATTAATTTGATGATGATTTAAACAATTGGGAAAATTATGGATGAATTGTAGCTTTCATTATGAGTACGACTGTTCCTCTAGCACGAGGCATACAAGCTAAAAATTCATTCATAAACAAATTTTCCGCGAACATTCCATCCTTTTTGAAAAGAAAAAAAAAACGAGCAACCCAAAATAAATCTTACTAATTAATTATATAACATTTAAAATATATATATACATACGATTTTTTTATATCATTACGTAAATGGAACACTAATTTAATAAAGAAACAATTAATCGTAATTTTATATTAAAGTAAAATAAAACAGAATTAACGTAAATAATTAATCGTGTAATAAAAATTCTATAATTTAAGGATTAATTTTTTGTTTTTTTAATTTTTCTATTGGTTCTATTTGTTTGTTCTAACATTACACACAATAACAAATTTCTTGATTATTAATAACAACAACAAAATCCTACACATATTTATGTATTTAAGAAGAAAAGTAAATAAATCAAAGACTGTTTATTATAATAAGCTCTGTAAAGTTAAATAAATAATTAAATCCGAATTAATTAAATTAATAATTTTTATCGTTCTATTAAATATAATTATAATGAAGCAATTTTTTTTTTAAATATTTATTAAGTTCTTCAATTTTATGCGGTTTGTGATTTATTTTTAATGAAGGGTATTTATTTCCCACCAATTGATATGCCATCATCTTATGTGTTGTACGCACTCGTCCCACCAAATTAAAATTAAATAAAAAACATACGGTCGCACGGTACAAATTATTAATTTAATTAATGTTTTGCATTGAACTGAAATGAAAAAAAAAAAAAACAACGATCAACACCATTTTTTTACAACCAACAACATTTACAGAGCGCTTTTATAGTAATTTATATTAAAATATTAATTAAAGCAATCATTAATAACCGCACTGATTAAATAATAAAATAAAATAGTAACTACTAAACTCTTAACTACATATATGTATGAAATAAAAAATAAATAAACAAATCAAATTTAATTAGTGCCAATAATAAAATGATGAAAATTCCAAGAAAAAAATATATTCTCTGCCTAAAAGCACAAAATCCAAATCAAAATATGTGGACCAATTACGTGATTCGGTTGTCCTTAATATAGGACTGAAAGAGGTAGCCTACAAAAACTACTTAACGTATTGTACATATTAATTTCCCAGTTTCATATCCAAAATACTTGAAATCTCAAATCATTCAATTATTTGAACTCAAATAGCTCAGGTTTCGTGGAAAATTCAACTTGTTCATATTCGATATTCATTTTTAGCTTATTTATGAAGATTACGATTCTTATCATACCGCCCGCTTATTCATTCGTTTTTACTTTATTTATGTTGTCTTGCTTCTTAAATATATTACTATAATTTGTAATATATGTATGAGTGAATTGCTTATTAATTAATTAGCTTTAACACGAAAAATAAAATACAAACAGAGAAAAAAATACAATGCTTGCTTTTATTATCTAATTTTTTTTTTTATTTTAAATTTATCTATTAATTTTCATTAATTTTAGTTAGATAAAAATCAAATTAAAAAATTAAACATTTTGTAAATAAAAAAAAATCCATTTATTATTATTAAATATAAAAGTCTCATTATTAATTATTGAATAATATTAAACAAACAAAAAAAAAATGATAAATATATATTTAAAAATCTATTGTATGTAAATAAATAAATTATATTATATAAATAAAACAAACAAGAAAATATCAAAAACGAAAATAAATTTAAAAAAAAAATTATTATTATTATTAAAACTAACAAAACAGATAATTATTAAAACGAAAATAATTAATTAATAATAATATATAGATATACTACATATATACATTTAATTATTTTCGAAATAAAATTAAAAAATAAATCTTCCAGAAAAAAAAACAATAAAAATTAAAATATACAATTTAATAATCATTTATTTATTTTTTATTATTAATATTATATAATATCGACTGCGAAAATTAATTATTGCGATATGGCGATGGTTCATAAAATTTTAATTAATATTATATTTACGGTTAATATTTAATAAAAAAAAAAAACTTCGAAATAGTTTCATCAAATCTAAATATCTTAGAGTTTTATTAAAAATATTATTATGAACCATCTCATTCTCATATAAATATACAACATATAATAATATTATATTAATTCACCAACAAAACAAACAAACCAATTATTTTATTTTTACTTAAAAAAAGAAAAAAAAAACAAAAATTCAAAAATAAATACCAACCAAAATAATAATATATTTGCGATTTAATTATAAGAGAAAAAAAAAATAAAATTTTAATGTTAAAAAAATTAAATAACAATGATAAAAAAAAAATTAATTAATTACTATTAATAAAAGAAAAATATTAAAATTAAAATTTATTATTATTATTATTACAAAATATAAATATTTATTGCTTTTGGATATGTGTACACAACATAGAAAATAAATTTGACATGAAAATTTATGAAAATAAAAAAAAAATATATAATTTTCTATTTTACCATTTGCGGCGACATAATCCATGGGTACATCGTACTTGTAAATATTATTTCGCAATAATTTTATTTAATTCACAGACTTGTGTTTGGTTTAACCCTTCTGTGTAGTAAAAGGTTTGGCCATCCTTTTTAAGATTTAGTCATATTTTTCCCATAGAAATACTTAAGTAAGGATAATCAACTTCCTTGACTTCCTAAACAAATATGTTTTTTAAGATTTAGTCAATGGTAGAGATTTGTAGTTGCATTTGTTTTCGAAAAACTAGGCTTTTTCGATTTCTATACTTCTTTCGTACTATAAGGTCTAGGTCAGACCTATTTTTTGTCTTACAATATTAGTCGTTTTTATCGTCGTTATATTTTACTTCGTTCCATATATTTAGTCATAAACTGTTATTTTTTGTTTGTATATAGCACCTGATTTTTTTTGTTTATTTTGATGTTTTTCATTTATTACTTCAGTATTTTTGGAGTTAAACGGAAATATTTCCAAGTGAATAAATATTTTTGTAAAGTAATATTAGTGAGTGTTATCCAAATTTTTTCATAAACCGTTGTATGAAAATGGCTGATGATGAAATAAGTAAATACAGATGGAGACGATAACAACATTTATTGCTAATATTTGTAAACAAATTCCTAAATGCGTGTTTATTTGTTTAGTATGTCCGAATCGCAAAGGCAAGAAGAACTTGGAAGAATTATTGCAGAAAAGTTTGATGAAGAATACGAAAGCAACATGAGTGAGGCTAGTGAAGAAGCATATTCATTATGTTTTCCATTAATCGTCGTAAAATCTTATTCGGTGCCGTCTATAACCCACCAAAAACTAGTAAGAGGTCGTATGCCCAATTTAAAAAATCACTTGTAGACTTAGATATTTAGTTATTTCTCTTGTAGATTCGATGAAATGTATATATCAGGTGACTTTAATTTCGATATACTCCAAAATTCCGGCTTCCCTCGGGATTATTTGAATCTTTTAAATAGTTTTAATTTATCCGTACACAACACTGTGGCACCAACGTTTTCTTGTCCAACCGCTAGCGGGGCCTCTTATTCCCTTATTGATCATATCATATCTTTTACTAATAAATCTATTTGTTTTTTCAATCAGTTGTCTCTCGGTATGGGATCCCATCATGATCTTTTAGTTTTTTCTGTGAACTCTTACTCTCCACCTAAACCTAAGAGTTTTAGCTTTAGAGATTTTTCTAGTATAGATAATTCCCGTCTTTACTTATAGTTTGTAACTCGGTTCCTTGGGAGGATATTTTTTGCCTTACTTAGGCAGCAAGACAAATAGAATTTTTTAACTCGTATATTAATTTGGTGTTTGATAGTTGCGTTCCACTTAAAAAGGTTACTTGCAAAGCAAAATCTCCGCCTTGGTTTTCTCAGGAAATTTCGAATACTATAAATATTAGAGTTAGTAAATATCGTTTATGGAAAAGGTGTCCTAATAGTCAGTGTCATTTAGATTACAAGCAGGCTCATAACAGAGTTGTAGGGTTAATTCGAATTGCTAAACGTAATTTTTTCAAGGACAAGTTAGACTCCTCTCTTCCTCCCAAGGTTTTCTGGCGTAATGTTCCTAATTTAGGCCTAGGCAGATGCAAGATTAGTTCAAGTGGGGATTTCAAACCCAATGAAATTAATAGTTATTTTTGCTCTAGTCTGAACTCGGGCAGTAGTACCGTCGATTTGTTCTCTAACGCGTCTTCTAATTTGTTTTCGTTTTCAAATATTTCTCTCGAGGATTTACAATCTGCTATTTGGAAGGTTAAATCGGAATCTTCTGGTCTGGATAAGGTCAATTTAAAATTCGTTAAGCGAGTTTTCCCTTTCGTCTCAAAATACTTGTTACATATTTTATTCTCACGTCCTCTTCCTATCCAGATCAGTGGAAACTAATTCAAATAATCCCCATCCCAAAGATCAGTAATCCTTTAGAGCTATCCCATTTTCGGCCAATTAGCATTTTAAGTTCTTTTTCTAAGGCTTTCGAGATAGTTGTTAAAAATCAAATTCAATCGAATTTACATAGCAATAGTTTAATTAGTTTCTTCCAATCTGGGTTTAGAAAATTTCGTAGCACTTCTACTGCGTTATTAAATGTATGTGATGATATTAACCGTAATATGAATAATAGGGAATTAACTTCTTTAACTTTGTTAGATTTTTCTAAGGCCTTTGATTCTATTAATCACAGAATTCTTTTTAATAAACTCTTATCTCAGTTTAGATTTTCGCTTTCTGCTGCCAAATTGATTTTTAACTCTCTTTCTAATCGTTCTCAGGCAGTTTTTTTCGACAATTCCTTGTCTGATTTCCTTCCTGTAATTTCCGGCGTGCCTCAGGGTTCAGTGCTGGGTCCTCTATTATTTTCTATGTACATAAATGACATAGAATCCTCCATTCAACATTGCTCATTTCACATTTTCGCTGATGACGTCCAAATTTATAGAAATAGTCGTTTAGATCAGGGGCCCTATTATGAAATTTTCGATAGCGTTTTTTTCGATAATATCGAGTGTTTCGATAGCGTCGAAAATACCTATTATGAAATTTTCGATAGCGTTTTTTTTCGATATTATCGAGTGTTTCGATAGCGTCGAAAATACCTATCATGAAATTTTCGATAGAGTTTTTTTCCGATAATCTCGCAAGTTTCGATGACATCGAAAATATCTATTATGAAATAATCGATATCGAAATCACTTCAATTTGAATGTGAGATTATAGAGATATGTATTTACTTGGCATATATGTATTCATATGTATACATAAGACATTTACTTAGCAGATATGTAAATATAAGACATTTGTTTGGAACTTGGCCATTTCTTATCCGATTTTGATGAAATTCAGCATGCACGATGGAAATGGGATTCTAAAATGATTTTTAGATAAAATTCTGGAATATGGCCAATTAGGAAGGAACTTGGTAATTTCTTATCCGAAATTGATGAAATTCAGCAAGCACGATTGAAATGGGATTCTAAAATGATTTTTAGATAAAGTTCTGGAATATGGCCAATTAGGAAGGAACTTGGCCATTTCTTATCCGATTTTGGTGAAATTCAGCATGCACGATGGAAATGGGATTCTAAAATGATTTTTAGATAAAGTTCTGGGATATGGCCACTTAGGAGGGAACTTGGCCATTTTTTATCCGATATTAATGAAATTCAGCATGCAATATGAAAATGGGATTCTTAAATGATTTTTAGAGGAAGTTCTGGTATATGGCCAATTACTAGGAAACTTGGCCATTTCTTATCCGCTATTGATGAAATTCAGAATGCACAATGGAAATGGGATTCTAAAATGATTTTTAGAGAAAGTTCTGGAATATGGCCAATTAGGAAGGAACTTAGTAATTTCTTATCCGATATTGATGAAATTCAGCATGCACGATTGAAATGGAATTCTAAAATGACTTTTAGATGAAATTTGGAATATGGCCAATTAGTAAGGAACTTGGCTATTCCTTAATCGGTTTTAGTGAAATTTGACACTTGCGATTGAAATGGGATTCTAACATGCTTTTTGGATGAAGTTCTGGAATATGGCCAAGTATGATGGAACTTGCCTATTCCTTAAACGATTAAGATATGTGCGTTGGAAATGATATACAAAAATGGTTATTCGATGTATTCAATGACTTTTTTATAAATCATTTAAGAATCCCATTTTCAACGCACATGTCGAATTTCATAATAATCGGTTGGGAAATATGCAAGTTTCGTCATACTTGGAACTATTACAGAACTTCAAACAAAAATCATTTGAGAAACCCATTTGCAACGCAAATGTATAATTTAATCATAATCGGTTGAGAACTAGGCAAGCTCGATCATACTTGGTGAAATTCCAGAACTTCATCTACAAATCGTTTTAGAATCCCATTTGTTTATTTTATTTCTTTAGAGTCACATTATATTTCAATCAAAAGTGTTTTTTAAATAATTGCGGAAAAATATCATCTAGTAAATAACCAATCTTATAGAAAAAATCTTTAACACCTTTGACATACTTGCAAAACTTCATATCGAATTTCTAAACCAACAATTTTAATTGTTCACAAAATTGTATTCCTCTGTTTATTAAAAATTTTATCATAATCGATTGAGAAATAACCGAGTCCCTTCCTAATTGACCATATTCCAGAACTTTTTCTAAATATCATTTTAGAATCCCATTTCTATCGCACCTGTCGAATTTCATCAAAATCGTTCAAGAAACAGCCAAGTTCCATTATACTTGGCCATATTCCAGAACTGCATCCAAAAAACATTTTAGAATCCCATTTGCTTCGTACATGCTGAATTTCACCAAAATCGGATAATAAATGGCCAAGTTCCTTCCTAATTGGCCATATTCCAGAACTTCATCTAAAAATCATTTTAGAATCCCATTTCCATCGTGCATGCTGAATTTCACCAATATCGGATAAGAAATGGCCAAGTTCCTTCCTAATTGGCCATTTTCCAGAACTTTATCTAAAAATCATTTTAGAATCCCATTTCTATAGTGGGTGCTGAATTTCACCAAAATCGGATAAGAAATAAAGGCAGATCTCAGTATACTCTGGCAAATCATCATGAGTAGACTCACGCTTGAAGAACGCTACGAAAATATTAAAATTTACTTTGAAAATCAGTCGTCGATTCTCGCAACTAGACGACTTCGTGATTTTTATGGCGCACATAATCGTTCATCTGAGCAAGCTATCCTTCGAACTGTGGATAGATTTCGTACCACATACTCTCTAGAGGATGCAATAACATCAACACGTCGAAGCAATGTGCGTACTGAAGAGAATATCGCCGCTGTAAACGAAAGTGTGGAAGATCCAAATTTAGCGATTCGTCGTCATTCGCAGGAATTGGGGCTCTGTCCGCCCACTACAAATATGGATGACATTAATCCGAACGAGATTTGGTTTCAACAGTATGGCGCTACATGTCATACGGCGACTGCAACCATCGACTTATTAAAATCAAAATTTGGCGATAAGTTGATTTCGTGAAATAGACCTGTCAATTGGCCTCCAAGCTCTCGATTATTTCTTGTGGGGCTACGTGAAGTCACTGGTTTATGTTGATAAACCAGCAACAATTGACGCCTTGGAGGCCAGCATTGTTCGTGTTATTCGTGACATACGGCCAGCAGTGCCCGAAAAAGTGGCCCAAAATTGGACGTCCAGAATGCATTTTCGTCAAGAACAGCCGCGGTGCCCATAGGCCCGAAATCATTTTCAAATATTAATGCCATGTACATATTGATCTTTCGAATAATAAAAAATGTTCATTACAATTTAATTTTTTGTGTTATTTTTTACAATTTCAAGTTCTATCGGGCTTAAAAAAACACTCTTTAGAATCCCAAGAAAATTTTAATAAAAAAAATCATAAATGCTCAGTTCAACACCCCATTACAATGGACAACCTTTTTGGTCCCATCGATGTCCGTTGTAGAGAGGTTTCTCTGTAATATAATATTAATATAACACAAATATAATATTAATATAAAATAAAAATTTATTTGCAACTCACATTTTTGAAAAAAATATTTTTATTTATTAAATATTGCAATTTAATTCTATTAAACTACCTTAATGAAATAATATGGTCGTCACCTCAAGAGCAGTCGAAAATTTTCGATATTATCGAAAAAAAAATACTATCGAAAAATTTCGTGATAGCTCATTTTCGATAATATCGAAAAAAAATCGAAATCGAAAAATTTCGTAATAGCTCATTTTCGATACTATCGAAAAAATACACTATCGAAAAATTTCATGATAGCTCATTTTCGATACTATCGAAAAAAAAACGCTATCGAAAATTTCATAATAGGGCCGCAGGATTCTATTGTTAGGAACATTTCTGTGATAAATGAAGATTTAAGTAATATCGTTAGTTGGTCGGTCTCTAACAGGCTCGTTTTAAACGCAAATAAATCTCAGTCGATTATAATTTATAAAAAACCGTTAGATACCTCGTCCTTTCCTGATATTTTTCTGTAGGATTCGCTAATTGAATATTCAAATACTGTTATGGGTTTAGGCTTAGTTATTAATAAAACTCTTACTTGGGGCGACCATTTAGTTACTATTAGTAAGAGGGCCTTTGGCATGCTTAGTTGTTTGTATAAAGTATGTAGTTGGATTTTCTGATAGTCAGTTTAGGAAAAAATTATTTTTGTCTTATCTTCCTCATTTTATTTACGGTGACATAGTTTTATTCGGTATGCTTCAGGAAAATATGAATGTTCTCCAAAGATGTTGCAATGCTTGTACCAGGTTTATTTTTGGTATTAGGAAGTGCGATCATATTTCTACCTACTCTAGCCTTGTTTTAGAATGTAGTTTATCTATTTTTTACGAATTTCGCGTTTGTCTTTTTATTTTTAAACTTCTCAAAGCTAAGGAGCCTTGTTATCTATATAGGAAATTAATGTTTAGTAGGTTTCATTCCTCTAACTTTCGCCTAATTCCGGCTAAAAATTGTTGTAGGTCGTTAAACACGTCATTTTATGTTAGGGAGTTTCCCTTTGGAATTCAATTCCATTGGAAATTAAGAGATTAGGATCGGCAAAATTATTTAGGTCAAAATTTTTGGAGTGGCGTGATTGATGGGCAATACGTAGTTTTTTAATTTATTTTTATTTACTTTGTTATTTTTGTTAATTTTTAATATTATTTCACCTCGTGCTGTACATTTTATTGTAAATGAGCTACTGCTCAAAATAGAATGTGTAAGCATGAGGTGAAAATGGTTCGAAAAAATTTAAGGTTTTTATGCCTAATGGAAGCAACTTCATTAATTTTTCTTGTTTCGATTGCTTTGTTTCCATGTGTGCTTTTCCTTTTAATACCAAATTATTTATAAAATACTACAAATAAATAAATAAAGCAGATTATGTTTCGGATGAAAATACTTCTGATGCGACAACGAAATCGTTTTGAAAGGCTTCACGGATATTGAAAATAGCTACGATGAAGAGTTATTGGAAGAAAATCACGCTGATATTCAATCAGTGTTTCAACAGCAAAATGTGCAAGTACGTAATGAATATTTCCTTGCACGAGACTGAACAAAATGGAACAAAGAACCGCCAGCTATTGGACGACTAAGAGCACACAATATTATTCGAGAGGCGGGTGGCAATGCTCGGCGATGAAATAGTCTAATTCCGATAGATATATTCAAAACGCTCATAACACCGGAAAAGACAGATATTATAACAAGAGAAACTAACCCAAAAAGCTGAAAGTGAAATAGCGAAAAATCAGAAAATATCAACATGGACACCTCTAACAGATCAGGAGCTATATGCGTATATCGTTATTTTGCTGGTAGCCGGATTGAGTCATAGCAATATGCAACATACGACAGAGTTGTGGAAGACCAACAACAATCCAGTCTTTCGAGCAACAATGTCGCTTCATTGCTTTCGGGCTATAGGCCATTTTATCAGATTCGATCACTTTCGAAATCGCGCTCTGAGGCAGAAAAATGACAAAGCAGCTGCCATACGCGATATAAGGATTATGTTGAACAATAATCTCAAAACAGCATATTCACCGGCCGAGGCAGTTACTATAGATGAACAACTATTTCCGTTAGAAGAAAAACGAGATTCACTCAGTACATTCCGTCGAAGCCAGCAAAATATGGCATCAAAATTTGATTAGCCTGCGATTCAGACACCGGCTAGGACCGACCAGGAAAGGAATCGGGCCAACAGCGTGAGTCGAACCAAGGAAAAAGAGTGTTGCTTGAACTCTCTAGCAGGTGTAAATCGAGTGGAAGAACAATTGTAGCGGACAAATTTTTCACCTCTTTATATGCTGTTAAAAAGCTCCGAACCGCAGGCTTAGCTTTCGTTGGAACGCTCCGCAAAAATAAAATATGCATTCCAAAGGAGATGTTGCCAGACCGGAACCGTCCAGGGGCCCTATTCTCGAATTCAACATCCATTTTCCACATGTGGACATCTGTCAAAATTCATAAAAATTGTATTTTTTTGGTACTAAGGGAATATTTCCGAATGGGTATAAGCAGGTGGAATAAATTCCGTTTTTTATATACGAATTAAAATTTCCGAACGTTTTGATGAATTTTGACAGATGTCCGCATGTGGAAAATGGATGTGGAATTCGAGAATAGGGCCCCAGTGCTCTCAACTGAGTTTGGTTTCTCCGAAAATTTCGCTATCGTGTCATTTGTTTCAAAAAAGAATCGGGCTGTTATTTTGCTATCGTCGCTTCATTATGACACTGAAGTGGTTGGCGAGGCTAAAAAACGCAGGCGATTTTGTATTACAATAGACGTAAAGGGGGCGTTGACAAAATGGACCAAATGCTGGGAGAGTACACATGTAAAGGTCAGACAAGGAGATGGCCGTTGGCTTTTTTTTTTATAACATGTTAGATGTCGCATATCATAGAAAGGTAAACGACATTCGTATTACTAAAAACACGTATGCCCGTAGACAATTTTTGAGCTCATTGGTTGATCAATTGGTGACTCCTCAGGTAGAATTGCGTATGAATAACCCAAGAGTATATGGAAAGTTCAACATCAAAAATGGAATAGAAGCCTTCTTTGGTTCACCATTACAGCACAGGATTCCATTGCCAGACATCTTCAATTTATCATTCTTTTCAACAATATTTGTCTGTGTCGGTACATAAAAGAACGGAAAGGAATGGATAATGTAGATAGAAAATATATGTAACAATGTTTTTGCGTTTATATCAGACACGTTACGTGTAGCGTAGGCAGTGGCGGATTAAGGAAAATCCGGGCTCTAGGCAAGGTTCGGTTTCCTGGCTCTCATAATAATCCGTTTCTGGAAGTAAAATTTCCTTTTCCTTCACAAAGCGTGAAAAGTAGGCTTTTTTTGGTTTCACGTGTCCAAAATGTCTGGTTTCCTCCAATCTCCAAACCATTTCTTTTCCGCTTTGTTGACTTCTTAATCCCACGTCCCCCTTAGTGACTTGAGACCAACTAATACTTTTTTCGATTGAATATAATAAACAAGAACAACAGTTTTATTGTCCCTATATTAAACTGAAAACAAATCTGTTATAGAATATAATCGTCCTTTCCAAGGCGACAAAGAACAGTTTTACGAACAAATATCCTAATTACCTAACGGAAAAGTAACGTGTGTAACATGTTCGCAAAGTACTTTATCGCGCTTGAAAGGATCTCCACAAAGCACCAGTTTGCTCTCTTGATAGCCAAATAACCATTTCTTTACGTACAAAAACAAACTTCAAACAAAAAGATCATAAAACATTAACAATTTTTACCGTTCTTGTCTTTGCTATCACGGACATAAAATTAGAAACAATGGTTGTATCCAGTTCTACTAAAAAAACATTTTTGGTGTTGAACACAGTAATCATTTGTCACAGAATACTCCAGCTCCCACTTTGCCGGTTCAGTTTCCGACAATGGCCTGTCCCTCCAGGATTCCATTTGAGAGGAACATGGTACGAGAGCCCTGCTCGGAGCGTAGAGTAGGTCAATTATTAATACACTTCCACTGAGAAACGACTGCAAGTCGTACAACCGTAATTGCTGCCAGCTGTATGCGAAAAATGTCTACCGGAAGAAAAGTGAAACAAAATCTCTACGGCACATTTCGGTGTCGTCTCAACGCCTCGCTCGCAAGCGTACATGCCGTTCTTTGCACCTTCTCTATCTTATTTTATAAGTTAATTACTCCGGAGCTGACCGCGCCACACTCACCCTATACAAACATAAGTACTGGTCTCACTACAGCGGAGAAGAGCAGGGTGTACCAGCTCCGGCTTCAGACCCCATCTTTTACCAATAGCGTACCTGCAGGAGTATATAGCTATAGTAGCTTTGTTCACTCTTTCCTACGTGTTAAGCGCCCAACTGAGCTTACTGTCCAAAATAACGGTCCACATTTGCCAGCCCATTTCGTAACGATTATGAGCGCGTATTCTACATTTACGTCCACAATCGTACCCGGGTATTCCCAAATCGCTAGATCGCCTGCGTATGCGATAACCTCTATACCCTCTCTCTCTCGCTAGTTCCAGTAGTAACCCATTTACAACTATGTTCCAGAGAAGAGAATCCTCAGCTCCGAGCTAGCAATCCTGCTTACAAGCATAAATTAATTAGGGTCAAGGTCATCCTGATTGCCTCTATATTATTAAAGGCGCCCCTTATATCTAGAAAGGCTACCAAACAAAACTTTTTCAAGTACCAAGCAAGCCGTGTATCCACAGATCTCCCATTGCGGACGCTGAGATAGTGCTCATTTACTGGGTCTTATTTTTGCTCTAATATTGTGTTCGGGAAACAATATTGAGGGATTTTTGGTAATTTTTTTAATAAAATTTTTTTTTATTCAAAATGAATTTTATTGGGTGTAGAACACCATTCTGGGTTTCGCTTTCCCCTAGGCTTAGCCACAGGGCAAGCCGCACTATAGGACCGGTTGCATTCGCTTGGGACGCTATTCACCATGTCCTACAATTCCCTTACCGTCTCTGGGGTCTCCAGGACCCCCAGTATTCCCATATATTTGTTCCAGTTGGTCCTTCTAGGGTTCCTTACCTTAAAGCAGAGCGAACATCGAGACTATATATACAAATATCGATGGTTAGAAAAGGAGTATTTCTTACCCACCCTCCATTTTTTTAACCGCTCCTCCAGGTTATCCGGCGAAGCCTCCTTTACCCAGCCCATGTAGGCTGAAACCATCCAAAATCGGCAGTTGTCTACCTCCAGGCTGACCGCAGTTGTGTCACCATTGCTGTATTGAGAAAGTAGGAATAGATTTAAATTATTTTTCCCAAGAAGAGGGGTCCTGAATTTTCTACTAGGGCTTTCAGAAGACGAGGATTAGTGTGTTGTAAACCAACTTCTCTTTGCAAAGCGATGCTTCATCTTCTTGACTTTTGTCAATTACGGCTAACAAAACATGCTCCCTCAAGACATCGCTGAACAGCTTTTTATTGTTCTCCTTGGTGGAGTCCGACTTCTCCTCGGTCAATAACTTGGCACGCTTGCTGTCGGCCACTTTTATCTCGCCTTGGGACCGCTGTCTTTTAGACACGTGGTTCCTATATTAGGTAACCGCAGCTAACCTTGCCCATGCCACCGGCACTTTTTGCTCCTCAGTGAGCTACCTCTTGGATTCTCACCAGAACGATATCGCTTAACCCATTTGTCTGATTCGAGGTACTTCCCATCAATTTGTCCGGCTTTTAGAGAGTGCTGGTTCTCTTATTGTGCTTTATAATCTCATCCATATTTCATCCCCATGAGTATCAGGGAAAGAAAGGTCCACCTGCGCAGAGATTCGCATATGCAGGTAAGGCTAATTACAACTGGAGGTCGCCTGGTATCCTGAGGGCTCTTTGTTTTGTGTCTCCCCAGCAGAGGCATACTGCTGCATAAAATTTCGATTATGGCATTTGAATGTGAAAGCAGCTGAATTGAATCTCGATCTGGGTAGAAAGCCTACATTTTAGAATTTTTCGGTATTCTTCGTTCATAAATGTTGTTAATTTACATAAACTCAACTACTAATGTCGAGTGGGGCACAAAATGTCTAATCTATGGTTCTAAGGACCATGACGCGATGATTTTAGCAGTAGAAAATACACGGTGGGGGGGGGGGAGGGGGGAGTTACTTCCAAACACCTTCAAGCATAAGTTGTATATACATAGTATTAATCAACCACGGTGCGATATTTGGGTATGACTGAATAACGACGTTAGAGATACCAGTCACGCGTGTGATATTTAGCTCAATCTCATAAAAACCATAACAAAATCAGGGATTTCATCCGAATCGCTCCTCTGAGCCACTCTTTGGTAGGTGTAGGACTGTAGGGGTACTGTTGATTGTGATGGTTCATAATCTGATCATAATCTAATAACAGGAAAAGTTATTTCGTTGTTGAAATGCATGTGAAAATCGTATTATTACTGCTAAAGATGGGAGACTACTCAGCTCAATGAGTGAAGTGAGTAGAAAGAATGAACGCTTTTACTTAAATGTTAAAATGTTTCCAAGAATCTTACTTGTTAGTAGGTAAATGTCTTCAAGTTTTACTTGTTGGGCAACACTGGGTGGAGTGAACAAAAAAGTAAATACTACTTTTAAGTAGAAGTTTACTCTTATTTCGAAGTGAATAATAACTACATACTTTGTGCCTACAAGTATTTACCGGAAAAAATTTCCTATAACCCCTCTACCCCACCACCCCCCGGCCTTTACTTATCGTAAAGGTAGTACTTCAGAACTAAGCAACAAATACCAGCCGTTGAAGTCTTTGCGGTAACCACACGGCAATGTCTGTTAGGCTTCTTTTTGGGGTTAACAACATATCCACTGCCCGCCCCCCCCAAAAGCAGAACATCTAATTGTTACGTTGGTAACAAATAAAACATTAGTATTCTTGTTTTATGTTCTTACATACTTTTATTAATTCATTTTATAAACTTAAAAATACACACGTCTTATAATGATGGAGCGTACACTATGAATAAATTCATGTAATGCTGCTATATGCTTAATGGGTGTTTTTCAACTTGCCCTACATGTCTACATGGGCAGGTTCAGTAATCCCAAACACATTCCCTAAATCCATTTTAGTCACTTCTGCTGTTGTTGTCCTTATTTTAAAAATTTCTATCCATTTTGAAAACGCATCGATAATTATTAAAAAGTTCGTGTTTTGCCAAGGACCAGCATAATCTAAATGAATTCTAGACCACAGTCTGTCCGGTATTTCCCATGATATTAATTCGGCTTTTGGTGGATTTGGTTGCACCTGAAAACATGCACGACAATTTTGTATCATTTCCTCTATTTCACCGTCAATCTTTGGCCACCATCCGTACGATCTCGCCATTGACTTTGTCTTTACAATTCCAAAATGTGGTTTGTGAAGCTTCTTCAATACCAATCCTTTAATGCTTTTAGGAATTACAACTTTGTACCCTCTCAATACCACATCTTGTTCCACCGAAATTTCATTTTTGATTTTAACGAACGCCTTATATTCTGGGTTGTCATCTGTAAACATATGACCATTTCTAACCGTATCCAATACTTTTGATAATATTGAGTCCTTTTTTGTCTCTTGTTGTACCAATTTGTAATCCAGTACTAAATTTTTATTGTTATTAAAATAGTTTAAATAACTGGCTTTATATTCATATTTCCTAAACACCTCTTCGTTGGCCTTCATTGGATGTCGCGAAAATATATCTGCCATATTTTCTTTCCCTTTAACATACTGTATCGTGTAATCGAATCCCGACAAAAAATGAGCCCAATCCCCGTTGTTCCCCCAATGCTGTTATCAACGATTTATGATCCGTTTGAATTATGAATTTATTTCCAATCAAATACTGATACGATTTGTTCAAAGCAAAAATTATTGCTAACGCTTCTTTATGTTGCATAGAATAATTTGACTCTGCATTCGAAAATGTTCGAGAAATGAACGCTACTGGACGTTCATCTCCATTCGGATATTTATGCGAAAGAAGTGCCCCAATTCAGTCAATATTGTTTGAAGCTCTGGATTAAAATGAGCCAAAAACTTATCCGAAGTCATCTCGTTTTTTATTTTATTTAGGGCTCTATCACATTTATCATTCCATACGAATTTCTCATCTTGTTTTAATAATTGATAAATGGGATGCATAATAATCATTGCCACATTTTTAATAAATTTACTGTAATAATTTAATTATGTGGTATAACGATCTAGTTTCCGTTACATCTCTCGGTGGCTTGATGTTCAATATTGTCTCAACACGTTCTTTCGTTTTATATAATCCATCGCTGGTAACTCTGTATCCCAGATAGGAAATCTCATTTTGAAAAAAATTACATTTTCTTTTATTTAACTTCAGTCCTGCTGTTTTAATTCTATCCGATACATCTATCATTGCTACCTGTTACTACTATATGAAACACCACAACATTTGGAATTCCTTGAAATAACTTTTCCATAGTCAACTGAAATATTCCACTGGCAGGTTTGATACCAAATTCCCATATGCGTACTCCAGGTAACATATTTTTTGCTTTCCTCATCCAGCTCGAGTTGGTTGTACACGCACGACAAATCTAATTTCGTAAACTTTTCGCCATTACCCAGTGAATACAGTATGTCCTCGATTCGTGGAAGCGGGTGATTAAAACTTTTTAAAAATTTGTTGACCGTCACTTTATAGTCACCACAAATACGGATTTTGCCATCCTCTTTTAATACTGGTACCAGTCGTGTACCATAATCCGATGTTTTCATTTTTGTTAATACATCTTTACTCTCCAAACCCAGCTTTGCTGGAATAGCTCGTGGTTTAAAAAAATCGATTTAGGATCAGCAACTTCAAGCTTAACCTTATATAACTTAAATAATCCTAAACCAGGTTCAAAAACACTTGAATATTCATCCAGAATAGAACCCAATTCATTTATCTCTATTCTATTAATATTGAATGAGATGTTAAATTTCCTCATAAAATCGCGGCCTAATATTCGTGGTCCTCCACTATCTACGACCAACAAGGTTATTTGATCCGAAATATGCTTATATGTTACCACGACTTGAATTGCCCCAACAACTTTCAAAATTTCCTCCGAATAACCTTGCAACACTGTATCATCACGAATAAGAGCTAGATTGGAAAACTTTTTTATAAAATAATCACCCGTATCGTATCTAATTGCATACACATTTCTTTGTTATCAATTTTAACATTTAACATTATCGGGTTGTCTGTCTTACTATTTACATTAAACAAATTATAAATGCCTGCAAACATGTCATCATTTTCTATCTCACTATATTTCCCTTATCATTGTTTCCTAAAAAACAATTTCTTGAAATCTTATTGTTACATACCCTTGAGCTATGTCCTAACTTTTTACATTTATAACAGTTTAATTTCTTAAAAATACAATCACCTTCCTCGTGATTTGTTTTATTACATCTAGTACAATTTTTCTTACCACTAGCATATTTAATTTTAAAACCATTACCTGATGAATTAATGTTGTTGTTATTACCACCAGACGCCATCTTTGAATCGCCATTTTTCCTTTTGTTCGGCTCCTGGTAATTTTTGTTCTCGTTCCCCTCACGAATACGACGATTTATGTCATTTACGCCTATCTGGTCTTGTTGCTGCTTAATATCCACTGCATTAGCTTTCTTTACAGCGTCACCCAGGGTTAACTTTTCGTCTTCTTCAAACAATTTTTTTTTATACCTCGGTAAAGCCCCCTTAATAAATTTTGTTCAATAAATTATTCACCAGGTGTTAACCAAATTTACAGCTCACCGCTAATCCATGTAAACGAGCACAATAATCATTTACTGATTCATCCTGTTTTTGATTTGCAACAAAAAAATTTTGACGCTCTCTGAATATTGACACCTGCGGCGAATAATGTTTATTCAGAATTTCATACATTTCCTCATACTTTTTGTCTTTTGGTAGTGCTGGATTGCACAAATCTCTAATCAATTTATAAACGCTCGAATCCAAGAAATTTATCAACACGTCTCTTTTCCGTGTTACCTCATTTATTTTATTGGCACTAAAGAAAAATTCCAATTTTTCATTAAACACTTCCCAGCTTTCTTTATTAGGGTTAAAGGGCTCCAAATTCACCAGAATAGGGAGATTCTCCATTACGTTTATATTAATTTATTATTTTTTATCCTTGTCGCCAAATTGTTACGTTGGTAACAAATAAAACATTAGTATTTTTGTTTATAAACTTAAAAATACACACGTCTTTTAATGATGGAGCGTACACTATGAATAAATTCATATCATACTGCTACATGCTTAATGGGTGTTTTTCAACTTGCCCTACATGTCTACATGGGCACGTTCAGTAATCCCAAGCACCACACTAACATGCGCTAATTTTGCTTGTATATTTAGTAGGTTTGGGTACCCTTTTCTATTAATATAATTTTCAATATTTTCAGGTGGGAATGAAATGTCTTATAAACGGTAGTTCTTTATATTCCCTTATCCTTACGAAGACCACATTTTTTTGGTCTTTCAGGGGATTTAATGTCTTTTGAAGGAAAAGATTGTAACAGCATGATAAATTTCTTCTTGTCACAAAAATAAATAGAACCTGAGACCTCCAAGTTGCAAAGCAAAGCTTTACTTACCTTACCCCGGGCTACATACGAAATGTACCCCGAGGGCGATCCACCTTGACGCACAGGATCACGTAAGTAGCTTAAAAAAGTAAAATTTTTGATATGTACCCAGAGCTCCGCCAGTATGATCCACTTCACGATCGTTCACGATAATTTTTCGAATATTAATAAGTCGGGCCATTCTGATCAAAATATATTTCCAAATTAAACTCAAGTCTCCTTGTACTTAACCATGTAAATATCACGTAAGTACGGAAGAAGTACAAGAATTTACTTTTTTTATTCACAGCTTTTTAAGTAGAGAAACTTCAAGTATCCGCTACTCCATCAAAAACATACCTGAATCGGCCACTTATTTGTTTCTACTCACTCCGCCCATGGGTGGAGTGAAAAACGAAAATGCTTTTAACTTGAATTTTTCACGTTTTTTTTTCTTAGAGAAGAACCAAATTATCAATTTCGCGTCGTTGTTGTTTCCTGGTCCTATGATTTCTTTTAAAAGGGGTAAAATGTAAAGTTAATGATGAATGCTGACAGATTAGCAAAAATTGAAACATAAAAACAATTTAGAACGGATCATTGGTCAAACACAGCCGAACTTATGCGAATGGCAAGGGTGAAATCATTTTTCATTTGTGCGCACCGAATGGAATATTAATCGAAGGAATCTCGTTATGAAAACTAAATTGAAAAAGTAACCTTGCGAGTCTTATTATAGTCCTGAAATGAAAAATCGAAAATTTAGTCAAAAAAATCAATCTTGAGGCATACAGCAGCATAAACAAATCTAGTGAAATGTCCACCAAATCCCTCTATGGAACGGTTAAGAAAGTACGAAAAATTTGTAGTGAACCAAATAATGATAATCACAGCAAGACTACTCTTGTGTATTGGGTTGCGGCATATTCTAACATCAATATCGATTCGTTTTCGATGTAGTTAATGTCTCTTTTTTCAGTCATTAAATTGTACTCTTTCGTTTTTTATAATGCGATCTCACCTTGTTGTTTATCCTTGCTTTTATCCACTTCGATAAAATATCGCAAACTAAAAATTGGGTGTTAACGAAAATATAAACTTTAGACAATCATAATTTATTACTTTTAAAGAATTCGTAAGTTTAGTTGTGCTTCCAGAAGTTCAGATTTATTATCTAGATTTAGGTTTTTAGATAGCGGATGGGATAAGCAGAGGTATACGTATAATAAACTTTTAGCTACAAAGAGCAAGAATAATTCGTTATTATATCAATGAACTAGCAAACATTTAGGGGCAAAGAAAATTAGTAATATTTGTATAACTCTTGATAAATTTTGAAACTTTTGACAGATTCATGGTTGCCATAGTTCGTTCATTCGATATTTCCATTATCACATCAGAAATATGACAACAAAACGCAAAATTGCTCACACTTTTGTACAAACCAAATCTAACTATAAATCAAACTATCATTATAGTATCGTGATACAGAAAATAATTTTAACGCAACTACAGCCATCTACGAACGATTATTAAAACCAACTTTTAAATTTGAATAAAAATTACAGTAAATGGTTAGGACCTTTCCCCCTAATTCATTTGTTTATTTTACGGTATTATTGCCAATTTTATAAATCAAGCGAATAAGTTTTATTACACAAACACTTGTAGGTAAGTAAAATAATGCCGAAAGCATTTTTTTTTATTTACATAATGTTTTATTGTTTTGTAAATAAATCCAAGAAAAAGAGATACAAAAATGCAAAAATTTGCATAACAAAATTCTTTTTTTTTTGTGTTTTTTGGTATTTTATTGTTGTTGCGAATTTGATTGCTTCATTTCTGTATATATTTGCTTTCGATTTGCTTGCGCTCTTCGTTTCGTCTATTTTCGGTGTATAATACTGTATAACAGTGCTTTGCTGGCTATGATGATGCTTGTGGCAAAAACAAAATTCATTTATTAGTAGTTCCCAAACTAAAATTGAAATCACGCCAATACTTAAACCCAAACGCGACTGAATATTGATTTTCTTGTTGTTTGTTGCAAAATTTCTTAATTTATGATAGTATTTTTTTATGTGTTTGGAGAGAGTTGCGGTGGGGTGCTTTTGGCGGCATTTTGGCTGCTAACAAAATTTCATTGCCTTTACTATACATTACGGGGTGAGGTTGGTTAATTTTATATTGTGTTAGGTGTGTGTGTTGAGTACATTGATCTACTATTTTCGTAAGAAATTGAAAGTATATTGTGGAAAAAGTGTCTTTGGGATAGCAGGGTGATTTGGAAACGAACAAAACAAGTGGTGCCTAAAACTTAGGCCATTTTCTTCAAAATATTTCATTTGTTCATGATTCATAGATTTAATAATGGAAACGATAAAAAATAATCTTTCAAGTGATTCATTATAGAATTGATTGGCATATTGACATATGTAATTTTTTGTGTTCACACGCAATTACTTCACAAAGTCTGGATCATGAAAAATCAAATTCTCTATATTTTTACATATCAGTCGTTGTTTCCTTATCAACAAGGAATTTGACATTTATTGTTATTATGATAATCATGTATTTATATCGATTAAACATTTTGTACATTTATGTATCTTTACACAGTTGATATGGTTAGAATGTAAAATATAAAATAAGGCAAAATTTACAGACAATATTTTTATTGTACATAAATATATTTTAAGAATACATTTCTACAGTCTGTCCACTTTGGTATAGTCATTTGTCAAGAGGCAGACGAGCTTTCGGAATTGAATAGTTTCCAATAATACCATTTCTGAATACTGAAAACTTCTAAACTTGATTTTGGCAAATAAATTACTAGCTATGACTCATTATCGTAGTGATATTAAAACTTTCGTTTTGGAACTAATTTCTGATCTGTGAGATTAAAGTAAAACCAATTGAAACTCTGCCTCTTGCTAGAGATCGCTTCATTAAAATGAGAACATAAGTAATACCGTCAAAATGCATTAATTAAAAACTGTGGTGCTTGGAAAAAGAGGGAGCTGTGGATCACCTCGAAACCATGGATGACAAATACTAAGATGGTTCGAAGCTATTGATGAACAGATACCCAAATAAAAGTAACAACAAAGTATTCTTGCTATTAAAAATTTAGGCACACCTACTCCATACTGGAATTATATCTGTTATTCCAATTAAGTAACAGCAAAAAATTTGTCAAGAAGAAGATTTTAAGACTATAAGGAATGTTAAAAATAATTACCTCATATACTTACACATCTAATGTACTCTCTCTCTTTCTCTCTCTGCTTTAAATTTTTGGACTTTTTGAAAAGTTCACAAATTTATGCGTTCCCCTTACCCCGGATCACTTTGTTTTCGCATTAATTTATGTCTATCTCATTGATCCGATGAACCTGCAATGTCCGAATTGGTTGAAATCTCACGAACGCGAGTAAATAATTTTTATAATATTATGAATGTCATGTTACATGCGAACTTCGTTTTTATCTAATTTTGAAATAATTTTCAGGCTTAATTAAATTTAGTTTGATTGAAAACATCTATTAATTCGTGCTTGGTGCGAATAATCTCTTATAATTATGTAGTATATACATTGAACATGATGTGAATGCTATGCGTCAATTTCAGTTTGTGATTTAAAAATGAATAATTTGCCGCCCTACCCAGGCTATAGCCTACCAAGACCACAGAAAAATCCATCTCTGTGCATTCACTATCTTTGATTTCAAAGTGATTAAATCTATCTCTGGAATCTTGCGCCTAGCATTAAGCCAATTGGTAGATTATTTTTTTGAATTAATTTTAATAACGCTCGGCCTCTAGTCACCAATATTGATCCCCACTCTATTCACATGGTGGTATTTTAAATTCTACCGCAGTCGGCTCCGTTTCTCTGTATCAATTTTGTAGCGTGAATTACCTTCTACACGGATTAATGAAGTACTCGGATTTATTTGTAAACGAAGGAATCAAATGGAATTTCATTCTGCAGCCCCTCCCATTAACGGGTTGTCCGATTTGGATTATTTTTTGCCAATCTGTTTCTATGGCAAAGACGGAGATTTGAAAAGCTTTTGGAACTTGTACGTCAAGAGGCACGGGTATCTGACATACGAATTGACTCAAAAAACACCCGGTTATATAAATATTTACCAATTTTTTATAAAAAATTTATATGCTGATTAAAATATTGAGTTGAGCATTGAGTTTGTGGTTGAGTTGAAAGTTAAGGATAAGGATATAGTGAGCAGTTGACCATTTTTTTATATACACATGCTGGTTTGAGGATTAATGTTATGTTGGTATGAAGGTATGACGGTATAATGGTATGATGGTGTGGTGGTAGGGTGGTATGGTGGTACGATGGTATAATGGTATGATGGCATAATGGTATGATGGTACGATGGTTTCCTGGTAAGATGGTATATGATGGTATGATGATGTGATGTTATGATGGTATGAAGGTATATATTCTTGAATGATGGTATGATATTGTGATGGTATTATAGTATGACGGTTGGATGGTATGATGATATCAAGGCCTGTTAGTATGATGGTATGATTGTATGATGATATGATTGTATGCTGGCATGATGGTGTGATGGTACGAAGGTATGATGGATTGATGGTAAGATACATTTGGTATGATGGTGTGATATTTCGACGTTACTATGATACGATATCATGATTGTATGATGGTTTAATGGTATAGCGTCATGATAAATAATCAATCACAATCCCCTCCCCAGGGAAAGGGGATTGTGATTTTCTAATTCGCAGGAATTCCCGGGATTCTAGGCACGGCAAACTTTTAATCCATTACTAGTACTGATCCATTACAGTACTTATTTAATCACTAAACAGGCGTATTCCGGCCTCCCATCGTGGGAAATGCACTGCTAAACGCTCTGATTTTACTTATCATATTGCCAACATTTGACGGATCTGAGCATTTTTGGTGGACATCGGTTGGACAGTGGATTGTTTTTTAAATTGGTTCTTAGCCCATTTCTGGGCGAAGGAACTAAAACTATGTTTCATTATGCCAGGGTTTTGGGTACACTCACAGTGCGATAATTTGGTTTAATTCTGTATAAAGACGACGTAAGTCCAGCTCTTCTTTTGACTGAATTCTGTTTCTTTGTCGGCTTCCAACTGTTCTACTTCAACGTTGTTTTCCAAAAAAGACCGTTTCGGATTTTGATCTCATCGCAAAAATGTATTATCCATAATTTCCTTTGTCCCCGACTCTGGATCTTGGAGGAGTTTTATTAACAAGACAACTAGGTTATCCCATACTGATTTTAGAGTACCCGGGTACTCGTAATTTTTGGTCCCTTTCCGAATACTCGGCTACCTAAATAATTTGATCGACTTCTCGAGTTATTTGATTAAGAGGCACTTAAAATGAAATAATATCGCGCGGATTTAATTTAGTTTTTAAATGTTAAATATCGCGGATTTAATTCATGTTGTGTTTAATTCAAGTTTATCGGCGAAATTAATTCATTTCCAAATGAATTTAACTCCGCCGATAAATATGAGTTTATTCCGCCACAAAAATTAGAAGGTTGAAATACAAATATTGTCATCGAAAGTGAAAGGAATGTAACGTCTTGAAATGAGCTTGAATTGAAATACCATCAATAAAACGCTTTAAATTTCACATCGATTACAAAAATTGAATTAACTTAGTATTGTGAAACTAGTATAAATAAATTAAACAAACAACAGTTATTTTCATTGTGAATTTAATTCATGATTAAAAATGAATTAGTTTCTCATTTAGTAACAAAATCTAAAAAATTTTAATATAAAGTCACAAGAAAATGTCATTTGCCCATGATCAGAATCTAGCCCCAGGCGGGGTAATAAGACAAAAAGGTTTCAAAAATAAAAAGTACTCGACTGCCCGAGTACTTTGCAACTCTAGTAATTTGGATACCCTAGAGGCAACATCTTTATTTCTTCTAATGGCTAATTATTCTTTTGGAAGATTTAAAGCTCCTTAGGTCAACAGTATTTGTCTGTCCCTAAAAAATAAACTAAACTAAATACCTAAGCAATAATGCTAAAGTCGCTTCATCTTTCGGTATATCCTTGTCTTGATTGAGTTTTGGTCGGTAAAGAACATTTTGTAGCTTGATAACATTGCCCAACATTCGTTCTTCCTTGATTTAATATATTTTCAGATCCCTAAGTGCTATTTTTGTTCCTTAATAAAAGAACCATTTCAGCATACTCTCTTAAGCACTCCGGCTGTGTGTAGGTATCTAACATACTATTCAGTTCTTTACCCTCTAAATCTATAACGTGTCTTTATAATGTTGTATCCTTCACGGATGACTTTCTGATTAATTCTACGAAGCTAATAAACAACTTTGAGGACTTTTGAAATTGGATTTTGCATTGTATGTTGGTGAATAGGCTTTGAGTTTAAATTGGGTTGAAATTGAGTGAGAAGTTTGGTTAGGGATTTATTTGGGGTCGAGTTTAGGGTTTAGCGGGAGGTTAGATTGAGTTAAGTTTATACACGCATGTAATTTTCGAATTGAGTTGATTTTGGGATAGGGTTGGCAATTAAGTGAAGTTGAACAGAGGATTGAGATTTGGTTCGAGCTAAGTTGAGTTAGGGGTTAGTTAGGTTGCATTGGCATTTAGTGAATTGTTCGGTTGGAGAATTATTTAAGGGTTTATTTGAAAGTTGATTTGGACTTCATTTGGTGGTTGAGTTGAGGGTTTAGTTGTAAATTGAGTCGGAGGTTGGAACTGAAGATTCACTTAAGAGGTTAATTTTCGATTTTTTCATTTTTGTTCAGCGATGTCTTGAGGGAAAGTCAAGAAAATGGGAAAGATGGAGGTTAGTGTATAATGCACCAAACCTCGTCTTTTTAAAGGCTCTGGCAGAAAATCCTGGACCTCCCCATCTTGTAGAGATGCGTGGCTCATGAAGTTTACTGCATGCTCAGATGAGAGATCGGTGGATCTCTGTAAGAAGGCTATAGCCACAGTGGGAGAGGTGTAGTCAGGCGCGGGGCTTGCGAAAGTTAGCCAAGAAGAGATTCCCATTAGGCCAAGGGCAAGTATGTGGATTCCATCCGAATGGCTAGCCCTAGTGAGGTCTTGAAGATCATTCAGACCTCTAATCCAGATCTTCCAACCGCTAATTAGAAGGACGTCAAGCACGAGGAATCGAAAGAGGGAAAATACACACAACTACTGTTTTTCTGAAAATAGGCACTTGCAGATTTTGGCTAGTATTAGCTTAATTGGATCGAGAAAAGCAGATTCCTCCGGATAACCTGAAGGAGCTTATCCTCGAAACGGAACGAATTAAGATTGGTGTGGTAGTGGGAGTTGATGCCTCTGTCACTTTTTGATTACTTGATAAGTGCTAACCTTTCAGTATGTTATGTGAGGCGGAAGCCTACATTTACTAGTAGCAAAAGACAGGAGGTTCTACACGTGACCCTTGCCTCAAGTAATATTTTTCATTTGGTTAAAAAATGGAGGGTGGATAAGGAGCACTTATTTTCTGATCATCGATATTTAACAGCCTCGACATTCACTCTGCTACCCGGAAAGCCTTCAGGAATCCTAGAAGGACCAACTGGAGCAAATATGGGGAATTAATGGACGGATTCTTGCTATCGAGCCATCCGGAGAACCCGACGACTGTAGAGGAACTGGAGGACTTGGTGGATAGCGTAAGTAGCGCAAGCAATCCTGCTTGCCCATTGGCTATGTTTAGAGAAAAGCAAAAACCAGTGTGTTGGTTCAGAGAATTGGACCCCTATCGTAAAGCTTGTAGGCCCGCCTTTAATAGAGCTAAAAGCACAAGGGATGCTTAAGGTTGGAGCTTCTATAAGGAGGAACTTAGAAAGTATAAGAGAGAATAAAAGAAGGCACAAAAGAGGTCCTGGATACTTCTGTGATAAAATGGAAGAGGTCTCCGAAACCACTCATCTTAGGAAGATTCTTTCCAAAAACACAGCAAGTTCGAGTTGAGGATGATCGGAGAAGAGAATCTTTAGAGCTTCTATTCGAGACCCACTTCCCAGGCAGCTTTGACGGCCTGATGGTGCATAGCAATCATCAGGAGGTACTTTCAGTGTCCACAGAGGATATCGTAACTAGGAAACAAGCGAGTCGTTTTATTTGTGGTCTTATTTCTTTTATGAGCATTTCGGAATGCGTAGGACTTGGTGTTCACGTTAATCGGTGCACAGCTGTAAGTTGATGAGTTCTGTCAATTTTGAAAAAAAGAGAAATATTGGGTTTCTAGTTCGGGTGCTATCCAGTGTCTTGTTTGGCGCATGCATCATAGAAGGGAGTTCGGCTTTGTAATGGGTTTGACAGAAGTCGACGAATGAGAAAAACGAGGAAGATTGATTTGGACAACGAAATTGAAAAGTTGTGTGAGGAATAAATAAAAAAAGCAAAATACTTAAAAATTAAAGGAAAAATTATTAAAACCGAACAATAGTGCGTCAAGCTGAACTTATCGGAAAAAAATAAGAAAAGATAAATTAGATATAATAATTGTATCTATAATTTTGTGCAACCGGGTGGAACAAAACTAAAAAAAAAAGTTTTTAGTCGTGGAAGGTGAAAGTTCGGGAATTGAAAAAAAAATCTAACCGACCGCTTCTACCAACGGTAAAATTAAGTTACCACCGAGGATTGTGGTATTCCCAGAGAACAAATTCTGGTAATTAGTTCCTGCAGTCAGCGAATAATACAAAGCGTAAGTCCATATCGCTGTATTGTAGCGGTAAAACTGTGGCGCCTCTTAGAACGTGGAAACAGTTAACCGAAATTCCAGCTCATCCGCTATCGGAACGGGAAACATCATTTACTGTAATATCACCATTTATTGTTAGTTAATTATATTTTGTGTGCATTATGACCGGTGGTGTTAATACTCGCCTCGTGGCTGTATTCCGGGTTGTGTGTTTCTTCTTCCAATTTTTTTATCGTTTTACCTACAGTCAGCGTGTTCCCGGCGAGCTCTCCGTATGCAACGACAACGATATTCAAAGGGTGCTTAAAGCTGATTTATATCCCTATAGGTACAGACGGAGTTTAATGTGGCCTTCATCCCGAAAGGGGGAAACATTCATATGATTATTTCAAGGACCTAAGACCAATAATTCTATCATACTTTTTTTTTTTAAATCTTGGAAAGGCTGCATCTCTTGGTGCGCACGATTGCGGAATCGATTAACTCGAAGGAGTTCTGTTTGGTGGTCTTTCTGGATATAGAGGGCGTCTTTAATAATGTGAAACTAATGCTCGCTGTGAGAAGGTTAATTAACCTTATGCTGGTAAGCAGGATTGTTAGCTCGGAGCTGGTGTACTCCACCATCAAGAGGCGAGTAATTAGTGCGATTCTTGCAGGGAGGGGGTCTTAACCCCACTTCCCATAAATACAGTGGTAAATGGGTTGCTACTGTAGCTGGAGAAAGAGGTTATGGAAGTTATTGCAAACAGTGTGATCTTTCAGAATCCAGAGTCAAAAATAGATGTTTCCATTTAAGAAAATCGACTTGACCTTGAGATGATCTTTAAGTTTGACTTCAAGTGCAAATTCAAGCTCATCATTTGGTTTCCCTTAAAAATTGGGCAGCTTTTGTATCAACAACTTTTTTTGAGTTAGACCTTCCCCTTATTTAGCTGATTTAAAACTGTCCAAGAATTATTATTGAATTTATTTTGTAACTTTCTTGCCTATACAAATTTTAATGCTATAAATTGACAAATAAGAGCGAAGGGGGAGGCGGTTTAATAATAAGCGTGTTCCGTTATAAATTTAGCATTTTTTTGTATTGCCAGCCCTCAATTTATTGTTAACACTAATCTAAAAAAAGCGGGACATTTGGTCTCTTACAAAAATATATGTCAAACTAGACTGGCGTGTTTTTTACATTCGTTCTTATGCTGTATACGTTTTTATTTCAACAGTCGGCAATTTTTCAACAGGTTATGGGCCCAGAAGATGCCAAAGTGATTGAAATGATTATTAACAAGTAATAATTAATTAAGTTCGTGTTTGTCGCGATAAATTAAAAAAAAAAAATTCAATACAAGAAAAAATAAACGTGTGTCGTTTTATATATAGAATTGAGTTTTGTGTGAATGCGCGTGTCGCTTAACGGTTTCGCAATAGCGCAATAAATAGTGAAATAAAAACAGAAAAAAACAATATAAAAAAAAATATTGTTATAAAAATGGCGAACGATAGTGCTTGGAACGGCATAGAAAAATTGCATGGTAGTGAGAATTATCATATATGGCAATTTTCAATCAAAAATTTGCTCGAATTGAACGATTAAATAAAAAAAAAGAAAAGCAAAAGCCAGAATTGAACTAAGTATTTCTCCAAGTATATTCGTACACGTTGCGAATTCAACCTCAGCAGCTGAAACATGGAAGATATTGCAAGATTTATATGAGGATCGCGGTCTTTCGCGTCGTATCAGTTTATTACGCAAGTTGGTGACAAAACGTTTGGAAAGTTGTGATTCCATGAACGATTATTTTTCACAAGCATTTGAAACTGCGAATAAATTAAACAGTATCGATTTTTCTGTGCCAGATGAGTGGCTTGATAGCATTTTGTTGGCTGGTTTACCGAATGATTTTGCTCCTATGATAATGGGGCTTGAAAGTAGCGGCATCACAATAACGGGAGATTCAATCAAATCGAAATTACTAGATTGCGGTTATGGTTCGAAATCGGTTGGTCAAGGATCAGCGTTCTTTGGAAACAGTGGTAGCAGCACTAATCCTGCAAAATCAACTAGTGAGCCCACCGAAAGTGAATTTGAAGAAACATTGGTTCCATTTGACAGTTCAATTGAAACGATATATGATGACGCAAATGATAAAACCTATGAAACAGTGGTAGTGTTACACCACAACAAACAGTTCGAAGAACAAGTTATACACCAAAGCAAAAAAAATTTGATGGATATGTTACATATGGTGCCTGTGGTTTACTTGCTCAAGTAGATGAGCCGATAACATATAATGAGGCGTTGAATAATGAAAACTGTGAACAAAGGAAATCGGCCATGCAAGAAAAAGTTAGTTCGTTAGTCGAAAATGGGACTTGGCAGTTGGTCGATTTGCCCAAAAATCGCAAACCAATAAAATCAAAATGGGTGTTTAAACTCAAGCGTGACGAATCTGTAAATGTTACTAGATTTAGAGCAAGATTGGTTGCGAAAGGTTGCTCGCAGGTCTATGGAATCGATACCACTGGTACGTTACTCATCGATTCGTTTTGTCATTGCACCTGCTGTCAAAAATTGTTTGAAGATTGATCAGATGGACGCAACGTCAGCATTTTTGCAGGGTGATTTAAATGAAGACATATATATGGTTCAACCGGAAGGCTTTCACGATGGTACAAATAAAGTCTGTAAGTTAAATAAGGCGATATATGGCCTTAAACAAAGTGGACGAGTATGGAACGAGAAATTAACAAAGATGTTAAAGATATACGGCTTAAAGAAATCAATAAATGATCCGTGTGTGTTCTTTAATGATGATCTGTCTTTGATCATTACGATCTATGTTGATAACTTCCTGATTTTTTGGAAAAATCAAGTCATGTTGAACAAATTGAAAGAGGCGTTATGCAATACATTTAAGATGAAAGACATGGGCATTGCAACTACATATATTGGTTTGCATGTTACGTACGAGAATAATGGAATTGCCATTGATCAAAAATCGTATATATCAGAAGTGATTGGTCGATTTGGTATGGCAAATTCAAATCCAGTTGCAACACCCAGTGATCCATGTCAAAAGCTGTCTATTACAATGTGCCCAACAACTGAAGAAGAAAAAGAAGAAATGACGAAAATTCCTTATCAGTTATTAGTTCGTTGTTTGTTATTCATTGCACAAGGAAGTCAGCCAACATTGCATATGCAGTAAATGATGTGAGTCGTTTCAACTCGAATTACGGACGACCACACTAAACCGCTGTAAAGAGGATATTAAGATATCTAAAAAGAACATTAGATTACAAATTGCGTTATTCAAAATCTGATGTAAAGCATTTAACCGGGTATTGCGATGCAGATTGGGCATCAGACTTCGACAAGGACGGAAGCTGAATACATAGCCGCATCATGGGCGGTTAGAGAAGCGATTTGGCTACAAAATTTTGGTCGTGAATTAGATCCAGACATCGCTCAACCAGCTCATATTCAGATGGACAATCAAAGTGCCATCAATTTATCAAAGTCGGATGGCTACAATCAAAGAACGAAACATTTAGACATCAGGTATCATCATTTGCGACAGAAAATTGAAGATGGTACAATCAATTTAACTTATGTTTCAACCGACGACAACGCAGTAGATGTTCTTACCAAGGCTGTTAGTGAACCAAAGGCGAAATTATGCTCAGTAAAGATGGGATTGAATTAATGAAGCAATAAAAAATAAAAAATAATAAAATGTAACACAAAATGACATGTAATTTCATATTCAATTTTTTTATTGAGTGAGGGTGTTATAAATTTAGCATTTTTTTGTATTGCCAGCCCTCAATTTATTGTTAACACTAATCTAAATAAAGCGGGACATTTGGTCTCTTACAAATATAATGTTAAACTACACTGACGTATTTTTTACATTCGTTCTTATGCTGTATAAGTTTTTATTTCAACAGCCGGCAATTTTTCAACAAGTACTTATATCTACTCGCAACTGCTCATGCTGAAAAATTTTTTGTTTATGTTTGTGATACGATGCGCAATTAGAACAACGTATTTTTTTATTTAAATCTAGTAGTTTTATTTAAATTGAGGTTATGTTTTACTACTGTCACAAAAATTTGCGTTCCATTGAACATTTACCCACAAGTACTTGGCAGTAGCAAATTGTTTCCAATGGAACACAGTGAATGCTGTTTGGAATAGGGTCGAAAGGCCGAATGTCGAAAGACCGAATGTGTCGAAAGTGTTGAAAGGCCGAACGTCGAGAAAGGCCAAAAGGTCGAAATGCCGAAAGGGTTGAAAGGCCGAATATCGAAAAGCCGAATTTCGAAAGGCTGAATGTGTCGAAAGGCCGAATGTGTGTAAATTTATATTTTTATGAAAACCAAAATTTATATTTTTATCAAATTTTTTGTATAAAAATGATTAATAGTAGCTTGCCATAAATATTAAAATTTTCTTACGTTTTTTTCTTGTCATATAATTAAGAATTAATTAATTATAATAAAAAAAAAAAATTTAATAAATTTTTTTTTCCGACAAAATTTGATCACAATATGCTACATACACAGGATTTAATTAATTGAAGGAAAATTTTATGATAATTCAGCCTTTCGACCCAATCGGCCTTTCCGCACATTCGCCCTTTGGATCCATTCGGCCTTTAGACATTCGGCCTTTCGACCCAATCGGCCATTACACATTCGGCCATACGACTTTCGGCCTTTCGACATTCGGCCTTTCGACATTCGACCTTCCGACCCATTCGGCATTGGGCCTTTCGACATTCGGCCTTTCAACATCGAACGTGCTGTTTCTATTGAACATTGTTGCTTTCTTCCATTAAATACGAATACTATATATCGACCACCCACTGTATACACCGTCGAGCAATGTAAATTTTACAACATACTGAAATCAACTCCGTACATCATTCGTATTTGGTATTGTTTTGATACGACACAACACAAATCCATTCACAAAAAAACAAAAAAATTCTTCAGAATATGTGTATTGTACAAGTACACAGAAATACAAAACTTTCAAAAGACTTTACATAAAAAAATTTTTTTGCTTTTATATTTTAGTTTCGATTTAAGTTTTAGTCGCGATTGTGTGTTTTTTTGTTTTTTATAGTTCTAATCGAAAGGTAGATTTTTGTGTGAAAAAATATATTTTTTTACTAGTTTTGTTGTTGTTTAAAAATAAAAAAATTGATTTCTTACAAGAAAATTCAATTAAATACTAAACAAAATATGGTTCACAAGAAATACACGAAAAATACTGTTTTGTTCATGATTTGCTAAGTGAGATAAATTTGGATAATTTTCCAAAAAAAAAAAAAAAAAAACCCAAATTTTTTTTTTTTGGGGGAAGAAAAGAAAATCTGAAAATAAAAAAAAAATACTTTATTATCGATTTTTGTTGTTGTTGTTGTTTTTGTTGGTTTTATTTAGTTTTGTGGAAAATTGTACTACACACACACATATATACATATTTTCAGTTTTGCGAGAGAAAATTTAATAAATTTCTTTTTAAAGTGTTTTTCTTTTTCTTTTTTTTTTTTTTATTATAATTTGATTTGATAGTCTTTTGCATTCAATAAGGTTTTTCAATTGTGATAAGTTTGTTGTTTTATTGGGATAAGAAATAAAAAAAAAAAAAATTACAAATAAATAAAGAAATTAGTGTGTGAGATAACACGAAAAAACGTGTTTCGTGATTTAAAAAAAAGTAACGATAATTTTTGTTGCAATTTAAGTAAAAAAAAAAAAAAAAAAATTGAAAATTTTCATGAAAATTTGAAATAAAAAGTAAAACTGTGTCATTCATCTAAAAATAGAAAATTAAAAAATAAAAATTGTTGGTTTTTCATTTTGGTGAATATAAAAAAATAAAAAATAAATTTAAGATATATTTTGCGTGTCTCTTTACTGTAACAACCGCGCGCGCCTTCATCCTCAACTTACTGTGACACCTTGGTAGAGAGATTTTAAATTAAATTTTTTTTTTTTGTTGCTATATGTGCCAATGGAATGTTATTAAATCGAAAATATTAATTAAAATGATTTTACTTAGTGATATGGTGCAAGATTATTAAGAAATTTTAAAGTATGCTGATCGTTTCGTATACAATACACATATGGAAGCATAATGTTGCGCTGTGCATAAAATTTTTGGTTGCTTTCAATTTCATATTTTGATTTGGTTCTCTATTTGTGTGTGACCTTACTACATACTGAAAGACAAAAACCGAAAGAACTTGGAACGAGGTGAACTGAGTGTTTTTTTTGACTATAACGATGGTTAAATGTAGTTTATTGCTGCGGCGAGATGACGTAAATCTTGCAGGATCATAAACGTTGTAGTCGAAAGACAAAACGAATAAATTTTTGGTGATTTTTGTGTAAAAAAAAATCACTTTTGGAAGCAGCAAATGATTTAGGTTTTTGTGATTTCATTCAATTTTTATTTTTTTCCCTTTTATTATTACAACTGATTTACAAATCATTTAGTAATTTAGTAATTTATCTTTCTTAAATGAAGATTCACATTTGACGGGCAGTAGCCCAATGGTTACTCCCGTTTAAATTTACATAGTAATTATTTTTCTCTATCCTAATTAAATACAACTGCCCAATTCCAAAGGTTTCTGCCTTTGAAGTCTTCTTACTGCATTGGTGGTATCCAACAAACTTCGTATGTCTGCATTTTGATGCCGAGATATCCGCTGAATGTGTTTCTTCGCATGATTTTGTATTTCTTCACTTACATATTCCATGTTTAAGTCCCTATGGAGGTTATCATTTCTAATGTACCATGGTGCGTTTACAATGCCACGCAGCAATTTGTTTTGACAACATTGTATCATTCGTATATTTGTCTTCTTGGTACAACCCCAAAGTTGAATACCGTAGGTCCATACTGGTTTAAGTATTTGCTGATATAATAGCAATTTGTTATGCCAATACATTTTCCTATATTTAATTTCAATTCTTCTTTTTTCTTTTTAACATGGTCTTTCCATCTAAGCTTGCAATCGAGAGTCATACCGAGGTATTTGGCTGTATTTGCATTTGGAACCGGCCTTGAATTAAGTTTCACTGGAATAAAGTTAACTTTCTGGTTTGTGAAGTTTATGTGAACCGATTTTGCTTCATTTAGGCTAAGGCACCATTTCTTTGTCCAACTACTCACTGTGTCGGTTGCTTTTTGAAGTTTGGTTGTTGCTTCTGATATACACTTTCCAGTCGCCAGAATAGCTGTATCGTCTGCAAATGTTGCTATGGTGGCACCTTCTGTATTTGGCATATCTCTGGTGTACAGGATGTACAATATAGGACCCAGTACGCTACGCTTTGGTATGCCTGCTGATATTCTCTTTAGTTCAGAGTACTCTCGGTTATATTTTACACGGAAATGTCGGTCTGCGATATAAGATTTAAGAATTTGATAGAATTGCTTAGGTAGATCTCGATGCAATTTAAATTTAAGTCCTTGGTGCCAAACTTTGTCGAAAGCTTGTGCTACATCTAAGAAGATGCTGGAGCATATCTTCTTATTCTCAAGTGAGTCTTCGATTATATCCGTTATTCTGTGAACTTGTTCTATCGTAGAGTGATTTTCTCTAAATCCAAATTGGTGTGGTGGAATCAAATTTCTCTCTTCTATTGTTGGCTTGAGTCTCTTGAGCAGTAATTTTTCAAATAATTTTGAAATTACTGGAAGTAGTGAAATCGGTCTGTACGACTTTTTATCGTTCGCTGGTTTGCCTGGTTTGGGGGATCATAATTACTTCAGCAACCTTCCATTGTCGTGGGACATATTTTAGTCTGAAGACAGCACTGATAATTTGAACCAATTTTCGTAGTCTCTTCTCGGGAATGGCTTTTACTACTTGTCCAGTAATTAAATCATATCCTGGAGCTTTTTTTGCATTCAAATTACACTTGATCTCATCTTTTAATTCCTGTAATGTTACACATCGAATATTATATTCATCAATTTTGCTAAGTGTTATTCTGTTTTCATCTGCTGTTTGCCTAGGTAACGGTTGAAAGGTGTCTTCCAAGTGAGCCGCAAATCAAATAGCTTTTTGCTTGTCGTTTTTGGCCCAGGTTCCTTCCCCATTTTTAATAGGCGGCACATGCATTTTGGTTCTTTTAAATCACTTTGTTGCTTTCCAAAGAGAGAAATCAGTATCTTTATGTTCGGTGAGACCATTTAAGTACTTTTTAGTAGTTTCGTTCCTAATTTCTTTTATAAGTTGTTTTAGTTTATTGCATAGAAAATTGAGGATTTTTTTGTTTTCCGGGGCGCGTGTCCTTTGCCAGGTCTTTCTTGCCTTCCGTTTCTCTCTAACTAACTCCCTGACCTCAATAGGATAATTTTGATTCCTACGGGATTCGGTGTGACTAGCAGGAGAACTTTCCCATGCTGCTTGTTGAATAGTACTGTTAAATACCTCTAGTTCGTCTTCCAGCTGTACCGGTGTTTTAATCGGTACTCGTAGATTTATTTGCATTTCAATTAGCTCTCGGAATAGGTCCCAGTTAGTTCTATTATTTGTTAATTTAGGCAGGTCCTTATTAATTATCATTGTGCTGAGTGTCATGATAACAGGTGTATGATCGGAATATATCCCTTCGCTGTTTTCGATGCACATGTAATCCTCGAAGATCCCTTTCGTTACATAGAAATCAATGAGATCTGGTATTTTATTTTTATCAGCAGGCCAGTATGTTGATCTACCTCCAGAGTGTAACTCGCAGTTATTTATTCGTCCGGCTTCGAATAGCTCTTTTCCTTTATGGGTTGTAAGTCTTGATCCCCAATAGGTGTTTTTTGCATTAAAGCCACCACCAATAATAAAATTGGATCCTAGTGATCTAAAGAGTCTATTATAATCTTTGTTTAGATTATAGCGTGGAGGGCAGTAGATAGAGAAAATACTGTATTCATTATTATTGTTAGTTTCAAATTTTATGGGTTTAACTTGCATACTTTCTTCTTCTATACTAGGTTCTTCATAGTGTTTGAGATTCGTTTTCACTATTACTGTTGATCCTCCTCTTGGTTTTCCTCCTGGGTGAACAGCATGGTAACATTCATAATCACGTATTTTAATAAATGATGTTTTGTCAAATGGCTCTCCGATATAAGGCAGATATCTATTTTTTCTAAATTTAGAAAAATTTCTAGCTCTGGAACATGTTGCGCTAGTCCGTTCGCGTTCCAGGTGACAATTCTTAATGATCTGCTCATTTTAGTATATGAGGGCTGTTGCCTCGTTCAAGGTTTGATGCATATCTAGACGCTTACATAAAGCTACTAAACCACGTTCTTGCTTTGCTAGCCGTATATTTATGGCTTCTATGCTTCGACAAATCCTTTCAAGGGGGTTATCATTCGTAGCATTAGATGATTGCTGTACAATTTGTGAATAACTTTTCCGATCTGTACCTATACCTGGTGGTTTTGGCTCCGCTTGAGTTTTAGTTGGTTTCTATTCTCTGGTAACCTTAGGGTTTTGAGGAAACTGATGCATTTTGTTTCTTAGTCTTTGAAGTTCTTTGGCTACTTCACAGCCTCTATAGGGGGTGTTTCTACTTTCTGTACACTCTTTCGCGTTGTGTTTTCCAGCACATTTTACGCATCTTGGCTCCCGTCTGCAATATTTTTGCGTTTGATTGAAACCTTGGCATTTTTGCATTGAGATATTAGCCTCGCGTTTTTCTTTAGCGGTTCTATTTTAACCCTCATATTGAGAATTGCTTTGATGTTGAAGATGTTTTCAACTTTATCGTTTTTGTTAATCGTAAGCATGAAGAGTGGAAGCCCCCTTTTTTTGACTTGATTGTTCTCACCTCTCTCTCGTTTTAGGATGTTTACTGCATCTTCTATTTGCAGATCTTTTGCCTTTAGGACCTTAATTATGTCCTCTTTCTTACACGTTGGATGAAGGCCTCTGGCCATAACCTTAATTGCGCGTTCGTTTTTATATTCGTATGTGAACCATTCTTTACCTTCCGCATTGAGCTTTGTTGCTAGAGCTCTATATGTATCGGAATCTGGTGTATTGATTTTCCACACGTTATTGTTTAGTGACACTACTCTATATTCCTTAGCTGTCACTGATTTCATTATAGATTGTATACTAGCAAATTCTGTTATGCCGATTACATTAATTGGCGGAGGAGCCTTTTCTTTCGGTACAACCTTTTGTTGCCGATTTTGTTCCTGTTGCTGGTGAGCTCGTTTGGTATTAGTATCACCAGTTACTAATACATTAATTTGCGAATGATCTCCCACTTCAGACGAGAATTCTGCTTTTCGTTTTTTGGTAGGTCTTTTCCTCCTTTTCAGTACCCAATCCGTTTCTCTCATGAGATCCTCTTCATCAGTATGGAACTCATTGTTATAACTGGTGTGAGTACTTGCTTCATTATAACAAGTTAGCGGGTTTTCGGAAATCTCCATTGGTTTGGGCTTCTTCAATTCTTCATTTTCTTTTTTTAGTTTTTCAATTTCGCTTCTTAGTTGGGTTAAAAGTACATCTGCTTCACTGAGTTTTCGACAGAGTTCAGCGTTTTCGTCTTTCTGCTGATTTGCAGAGTTAGTATGATTGTTTGGTGATCTTAACAACATTGAACTTCTTTGGAATGGGTTTAGCAATGATTGGCTCATCCCAGAATCCATTGAGCCAGCCTTGTAAGAGGGTGGGTTAGCCAACTGGGTAGTTGGTTTACCACCTGGGGTATTATTTCCTTTTTGTGTTGAATTCATTGATTTAAAACGGGTTATGTATCAACTGCCAACCTAACCAGTACAAGTTGGTAGTGGGTCATTGAAGAGAACATCATTTGCTATGTTCTCGGTAGTCGGTTATTCCGCCGTATCTCGGTCACCAGAGCCTCGTTAGTTAATTAGCAGGAAGTACTACGTGCAGGTGAGGTTGGCATTTGGGCTAGTATATTAAGACCATCTAAACCGGCGCCCCTTACCCCCCATTTCATTCAATAATGAATAAAATGTTTTGTTGCGGAAGCCACCAAAGAGCAGGGTGGTTACGTTCCATTTTGCAAAATTTAAACATTTGCTTATTACTTTTTACGACACGCAATATACGGTTTACATTCCTAATCCTGCATTTGGTTTCCCATTCCTCTCAAAAAACATTGCAATTTTCAAACAGTTACATTTTTTAGTAGATATTTCATGAAATGTATGTCCTGCCCATTTAGTATCCTCTGTATAGCATGGCTGTTGTAAATATATATTTTTATTTATTGACCGAATGATTTACATAAGGCCTTTTTACAATTTTCCTTAGGGATAAGTAATTTTTTTTATGTAAAGCAACAATGAAAGATTTATACTTTATATGAATATGCTAATTATGCTATCATGAAAAATTAGGCAAAACATTCGTTTGTAGTCAATCGTTTGCAAATTAGAAAAATGAAAACGTTGGCATTGAACAATCGGGCAGATCTAAAACACTCTAATTATTTTTGTCGCGTAACGAGTTTACTTCTTGGACGGAATAAACCCCTCGCGTGTTGATCAACACTGATTCCACAATTTTTTGGATAATATCCGTGTTGCTATACCAAAAATCATCATCCTTGTTGGGCCATTTCAAATTACTTCCGGACATACACGTCACCCTTACAAAATATTCGTCTTTTTTTATATTCTGTATTATTCCTAGACACAACTCACCCTCATATTTAACAATAACATATTGTTGAACTTTAAGTTCAAGATCAACATCAGTAGTGCTCGCTAACGTTATTGTTTCCTTTTTTCTATTTTTCCAGAATCCAAACAATGATTCCGTTTTTTTTTCAATATTTTCCTGTCTTTTTCGCTTTCTTTTTTCTTTATCATTATTATCCTTTTCCTTTTTATCTATTTTATTTTTTGAATATAAAATCCATTGCTGTGATGAGACCACTGCTGGTAACTTATCCCTTCTAGATGAAATTGATTCAAGCTTAGGTGTCGGCCAAATTAAATTTTGTTTGAACGGTATTGGTAAATCGTTATTAATTTTTTTGTCTAATTTTTTTGGAGTTTGATGTTCACTTTCGACTGTTAGCAGAGTTCTCTCCTAATATCCTATCTAGATCAACGTCCATACTATCGAGGCCTAATAAATGATTATCTAAAGTTTCTCCAATATTAAGATAGGAAGGCTCTTCACATCCCCGTTTCCGTTCACTAACATTTGTTGCTGCAATTTTATTTTTGAGATACTTCCAGTATTCGAATAAATATGTATCCTCCTTGGATCCAGACCAGGAATTGCATAAGAAAGCCATTTCAAATAAATTTAATTTCAAATCTCCCAAATAACTATCAAGGTGTCCTAAGTGATCCTTCAAATTATTTGGAACATTGCTTTGTTGGGCAATGCTGTTGTTGTCTTGTATAAGCGGTTTCACTTCGTTGCTAATAAGTTTCTCGTAATTTATAGCGTTGGCGTCGAGGGGACATAAGCCGCATGCTTTGAAACTGTTTCGTTTTCCAGTAGGGACGATAACAAAAGCCCAAAGTCTTCTCGGCGAATTCGTGCGCCATTATGCTCCATACGCCAGTTTTTTACAGCATTCCTCCATGCTTGTTTTAATAGATAGATGTTGCGTTAGGTAGCAAGGAAATCAAAATATTTTTTTTTGAGTTGCAAAATTCACTAAGCGCTAAGGTCATATGTGAGGTATGCCCATCCACGAAAAAGGACAATAGGAAATTTAATTTGTTCTTCTATCAACCATGGTTTGGCATACTCTTGGCGATAATAAGCGGGATCCTCTTGTAGGGAAGCACTACCAAGGGGGGACCAAGTGTTCCTTTGGCGTTATCCATTACGAGCGTAGTTATATTTTCCTTTTCATCATTTGACGCAAATGAATAAACGGATTTTTGATCTTTTTTAACCAAAACGGAATTTTCTTTGGGGCTTAAAAAGAAAGCAGTTTCATCGCAATTGAAGATTCATTCGGGATAATCAAAAATCGTTAGATATTCGTTTGTTTCTAAGTATGTGGTTATTTCGTTGAACCAATTTCTAATATTTGCTTCGTTGCCCTGCGCGCGATTTTTTATTAAATATTGTGAAACACGTTTGGAAATTGAAGGGCTTCTCTTCAAAAATACGTTATACCAGTGGCGACCTAAAAAAAGGAATTCATATTTAGACAAGTTGGAATATAAATTAGAAGAGGCAGCTGAAAGTAGCTTACCTGGCCTGCCACCTTGGAAGTTGTTTGAAATTTTCAAGTTTTTCACAATTAATTGAACTGAATCCAACAGCATGTCCTTAGATATGGGGAACCCAATTTTAGCCATATATGGTCAATCCACGTACATAAATGTCGCTCTTGATCTTTCGACAAAATGCTCGGTGCGCCTTGTTTTATATCGGCGCTCAGGTTTTTATTATGATGGTTATATAACGTTGTTGTTGGAACTTTAAACGTTTTGCTGGCAGTGTGAATAGTCACGCCACATTTCACTGGAATTTAATTCATCCCTTGGAATTTGTACAGCTGCACTGGATTTGGTAGGAGCCATTTTAGTTTGCCAAGTATAAATTCGTTGAAATTAACGGTCTCTAATAAATAAATTATTAACACGATCCTCAATAAGTACAACAAATCTAATTAGTAAAACCTAATTGAAATCGCGCGGTCTACTTTTGAGCCATTAACGGGATTTTTTAAAACTTCAAATTCTTTATTAAATTTAATTTATGAAAGTTAGGTGTAAACAATTATTAATTAAAATAATTTAGGAAAATCAGTGGACATAAATTTGATCTAGGAGTTTGGCTCTAATTAATTAGTAATTAATCAGATTATATACCCGTTTTATATTACAATTATTTATAAATTTAAGTAACTTTAGCTATAAAAAAAACTAAAAAAATGGTGAAAACACGTAGATCCAAATTAGCTCATTTTAAAAGAACAATTGTCAACTATAAATTGTATTTCTTGGTTTTAATTATATTGGGATTTTTAATTTAATAAATTTCGATTAAAAATTTTGAGTTTGTGAACGGAAAGTGGTTCTTGCGATCCGAAATCGGGCGATCTTGAAAATATATTACTCACTGAAAACTATACCTCGGTAGTGGCATATTACAATCCATCTAGGTGATAAAGCTCGTTTATATTTAATCGTTCGGTATCCACTTGACATTTGAAATTAATAACTTTTTCCAGGCGGTCTACATTGCAAGTATGTACAAGCTTAAATGCCACAGGTTTTCGTGAGTGTAATAGAGAGGTAAATGTACGTTCCAAATCAACAACATCACGGCACATGGTTTTATTTTGTTTATTTATGACCATGATGTGTTTATTAGCAACCTTGTATAACTTGCTTACTGGATTAATAATTATTTTGAGGTAATCAACGACTTCAGCATACATTAGTTAAATTTTTCGTACATGGCTACCGGAATTAGTACTGATATATCCGGAAGTGTTTTAGCTTTTACCCAAGGGATTACTTCTGGTGCAGCATTCTTTACATTTTTCTACCAGATTTATTTTGCTGACAGAAATTTTAAAGTGAGCCTCGAAAAGAATGTATTAGACAGGGGATTTGCATGTCAAACTTAGTTTATAGCAGGAATTTTCTTTCCTCGGTAATATGACTCACCAAATTTAACAAATAAAATTCCACCGTAAACTACACACAACGCATCTCTTGTGTTCTTTTTAGCACAGTAGAATTCATGTTGTAGCTTTATCAATTTCCGTGGTTTAGAAAAAAGGTTTATTTGCCCCCTGTGCTATCCTGTTTTTGTCATCGAGATCGTTAAGATCGATAAATTGATGATTTGGAAAATAAAATAATCGGTGTGAATTTCCAAATGTCAGCTGACATGGTTAAGTAAAAAAATTGTATAATACAAATTTCCGCTATATTCAAGAAGCTGGAAATTTTAGTGCTGTCATATAGCACTTATGTCATGGCCGTCAATTGTAAACAAGCTCATTCATAAGCTTGCACTAGTTTTGAAAAGGGCCATATAAGTAAGTATCATCAGGATTCCTCATGTTCATTTGCCTGTTAAATTGAACAAACAAAATTCTGAAATTTCCTTTCTGCGTATTATACCACCCACGATATGACTTATAATTCCGATTTGGATGTCTCCACCACTGATAGTTAATACTTCCGTTAGGCTATAAGTAATTTTGATCAGAATACATTGGTTGCAGGGGATTCGGAGCTTTGATTGGGAGCTAATTTTTTCTATTCCAAATATTGAGGACAAATTCAAGTATTTTAATTCGTTTGTAATAACACGAAAATGAATATTTGTGAATTTGCTATTTTAATTAATGACACTTAGGTCTACTTACTGTGGTTAACATTTGAAGGACAAATCTCAACATAGATGGCGGCTATCTAATTCGAATCCCTAATTTACAAATATTTTCTTTGATCAAATCAGATTTACGAATTACCTTGACCCCAGTTCCTCCTTTGGTCAACCCTAATGCTGTTCAAGAGAATGGGTCACTTCATTTAATCTTGAACAATTCCGTTAACTTACCAAACTCTTAAGTAAGTAATATGATTTCGTTTATCCTCTTCTTTGTGAGGGTAACCGTAAACTTTAAGCATAATTTTTTCAAAAGAGTATTTTTCATAAAATTTGGTTTTTTTCTCGTTTCTAAGCTTCGTTTTTCAGACTATGGCTTTGAATAATCAAGGGTGCTTTCGTTTTGTTTATTCCTAATGCTTATAGTCCTCTTGCTTACAATACCAGAGCACCCTGTATTTTATAGAGCCTTAATCAAAAAATCTGAGCTCTTATAAAGGAATTAAAAACGAGGAAAAAACGAAACTTTTCATAGTAAAACACACAAAACATATGGGAAATAACTTTTTTTCCTAAGACAAATTTTTAAATGAAAACTTTACAAATTCTTAATTATGATTTCTTAAATACTTTCATAAATGTTTGATTTTCAACATATATGAATATCGTTTAAGTAAATCGTTTTCAGTTTCTTGTAATAATTGATTTATTTAAACCAAAATTTAATAAAAATTTCATAACAACAGCATTCTGGTCAAATTGAAATAAAAGCTTACTACGATTCGTTTGGGCATTAAAACAATATACATTACATAGATGGCAGTGATAGCCGTAAAAATTTGGAAAAATCGTACCAAAAATTACCACCTGGGGAAATTTCAAGTTCAAAAATTGTAGGAAAAGCAAAACAAATTCACAAAATATAGGAACGTGTGATAATTTTGCGATTAAATAATTTTTTTTCGTATTTTTCAGTAACCATTTTAGACATCTTACGTACACTAATTTGTCAGAGCCAACTTTGATGTATTTTTCAAAATGAAAGTTCGAAAAAATATATTTTAGAAATAATTTAATTTTAATATTTCTGCAATTAATATTACTTAATACCAATATGGCCTTCTTGTATATTGTTCTTAAAGATATGTAGAAAACTTTTATATAAACATTTTATAATATTTTTGCTTTTTTCATTGAAAAACTTGAAGCTAAAAAACACCATTTTTACTATGGATTCCTATGGAAATCAGTGAAAAGTTATACCACTAAAAAAGCTTCTAAAAATACGTCATTAAGATTATGGCTCTATACTCTAGAAGGCTCTGACAATACCCCTTTAGATAAAAATCTAGGCAGGAAGTTTTGGTGACCTACTTTGATGCTTTGACGCTCTATAAACTTTGCGCGAAGAGCTGCAACTACTGGTTGGCGAATGAAACCCAGATAAATAAAAAAGAGCGCCAAACACAAATTGCAATATTTCCAATGTATAATGTAACATATTTTGTAGTTTAGCATGTAATCGAAGCATAACAAAACAAACAAATCCATATGTTCAACTGAATATTTTTTCACATTTAAATAAAAAATTGAATGAAACACTTTATAATGGATATTAAGTTTTTTTTACTTAAACCGTTACAAACTTTACGGACGTCTATTATTTTATCAAAAAAATAATTAAAAACTTACAGTAGTTTTAATTAAAATATGCTATTCTTTGTGCACTACATAACGTAAAGTCGATACCCGATTTGAGTAGTATAACTCTAAATGCTACAGTTAACTATACATATATATAAACTGTATAAAATCACAGCTTCATTAATTTATTTATGTGTGCGAGCATTTATGCGATTACATAATCATTAAATCATATTTTATTAAATTAAAACTTTCTACATTCATAATACTATACAATATTATGTTACTTTTTAATCAAGATTTTCTTTTTTTTTGTTTTCGCTTTTAATGCCCATGTACATACATAAATAGGTAGATAAAAACGTATAAAAGATTAATGGTCAATGTAAAATGCATTACCGCATTTCCACTTGCTTGTAAATACGTTTCGTTGCAGAAGTACGCGGTTGCTTTGGTATGCGACCTCCGTTTTTTGAATGGCGCAAATAGCGCCATACGTACTCAAATATATGTGTGTGTGTGTGTTTTGAATATTATATCACTATACAGCGCGTGAATATAAATCAATGTGGTTGATTGTGTCTTATTATCAATGCCAGACATCATCAATTAACTAGGATTTCGAGAAAAAGCAATAAAATATTTTGCTTTTATTTTAAATGGTTTATTAAAAACTAACTACTACTTATTATATTTATTTACATAGTACATATGTATAAAGACCAACATTAAAATTAAATTTAATGATTTGTTCGTTTGTTTTGTTCATTATTTGTCTTATATAAACATAGCTAATTTGGTAGTCTTGAATCAGTTTAAATGTTAAGTGTTTCAGTAATTATCACAATAATGTTTGTATTTTGCGCGTAAACACTTACCATTTGGTGTGATAAAAATCGTAATTTACTCAAAATACGAGACACGGTTTGCTTTAATTTTTTAAAATCAATATTCGCATAATCACTAGCCTGCGGTTAACTTTTGTCACAAAAATGTTGAATTGTAAGAAGTGTTAAAAGTTCTACTTTTCATTTTAATCCAGCTAAGTAATGCTAACTTAAACTGGTTTGTAGCGACTCACTCATTCATATTCATAAATATTTTCATTCCCTCATCGCAACAATATATCAAATACATATATTGTCGCGCACAACTAATTTACATCATTCCGTTCATCACCGCGATATATCAACCGAATATATCAGCGCTCCAAGTGTACATAACGTACACTGTGACTTAACATTTGTCGCGTGGACGGCGATCCCAACCAACTCAATCTACTCGATACATTACAGCGTGTGCCAACAACTTCACGCGTAACGTTTTCCGACGAGTTAATTTTTATCTCGTCTTTCTACACAGTCGGTCCTTTATACTTACAGTGAACACTCATCGTTTTTAAAAAAAAATAAATTAAAATAAAATTAAAAAAGCGTGCGTCCATTTTGTACAACATTGTTGTGAAAAATTAATTGAATTTTAATTTGCATAATATTGCATATTAAATATTATTGTGTTGATTTCCAATTAATAATAAAATTGTGCTAATAATTACGATTGAATAAAATAACCATTAAATAAAATATTAATACAAAAACTCTGGGATTACATCAGGGAGGGGTGCTCCAGCGGATTCCGGCGATATCATCATGATTGTGCTGGACTGTTCCTCCTCGTTGTCCCTTGCACGCTGAGCGGGGGGACGAGGATACCAGCCATTTCCACCCGGTGGTGTTGATTGTGGCGATTCCTCGTCTCGGCGCTCGGTGGGGCATCACTTAGCCTCTTCATTCCAATTCCGTTTTCTTCTGTCGAGGTCCCCAATTGTTGGCAGGAAATTTATTATTAAATTTTTTTTCTGCCAATACATGGGCGGTGCACTCTTTGTCCTTTTCTAGTCCTTGTCATCTATACGGTCAATTTTATCACGAATTTATGTCCGGAAACCCCACGCCCCAACCTGAGCTTAGCCTGCCAGTGATACCGCATCGGACCTCTAAATTCGTGTTCTGATAACGGAATTAGTCCCTTATCCTCGGAGGAAAAGTCAATACCTTGACCAACAATAAATTTTCATTACAGCCCTACGGCTCATATCAAAATGGCATTTACAACCTTTATAGTCACTATATGAGCCAATCTCTGAGATTCATGCTATTTGGTATAATAGAGAACAACGTCCTTGTTCCAAATGAAATTCGTCGATTTGTTAACTTTCAAAATTTTTTTGCAAAAGCCCTACGGCTCATATGAAGATTTAAAAATGGCGCTTAGTTCGTTGATTTGTTGAGAAGAAAATTAGAAATGAATGTTAGAAATTATTTGAGGCTTATTTTATTCGAATAACTTTATTTTTGTTAAATACACTGTTAAATGATGTACACACCCGCATAAATATATGTCCAAAAACTTATTTTTTCTACAATCTGAATTTTGTCCAAAAACTTTACAGTACACTCGCTTAAATTTTTGTCCCAAAAAAAATGTCCAAAAACTTCACACCGGTAACAGCATCCTCTTCGCAGATGACATGAAAATTTTCGCCTGGGTTACTAGTTTGTCTGATTGCGTAAAGTTGCAGGAGGACTTAAACAGATTTTGCAGTTGGTCAATTAACAATAGACTATGGCTCTGAACGTGAGCAAATGTAAGACTATTTCTTTTAATCGTATCTGCTCACCCATTTTTCATTAATATCAGCTGTACAATGAAGACATTGACCGAGTCGAGTTCATTTCCGATGGTGGTGTGATTTTTGCATCTGACGCTACATTTACCAGACATGTTGACACCATTATTTCAAAGTCGTATATTATGTTGGGCTTTATTAAACGAAACTGTAGGGATTTTAGGGGCCCAATAAATTTGACATCACTGTACGTCTCGTTTGTTCGGTCTATTTTGGAGTATGCATCTCCAGTTTGGGAGCCATCCTACCACTGTCATTCCGTGAGGATTGGTAGCCCACGTGTGCTGTGGAATATGTCCTCCCACCTTATGAGGATCGATGTAATCTTTGACAGTGCAACGTCTAGACTGTCGCCGGGACGTAGCTTCCGCGCTGTACGTGCGCGATATCATTAATTTCCGTATCGATTGTACCGAGTTGCTCGCATGACCGTGGGAGGGCATGGAAAATACATATTCGAACGTAAAATTTCCCACTCTTTTCGAATCCGGTGTCAAAAACAGGCCGCCCCACCTACAAGGAGGAGGAAAGGGTGGCTAATTTTAGCACTAACGCCTGCGGAATGATTAAATTTAGATTTTGTTGGTTTTTTCCATAGAGTGCTTATTTTTCGAGATATTCCAAAGTTTCAGCTTAAAACAAAAATCACCCGGTACAAGTAACCACTTAAAAACTTTCAACAAAAAGGGTAAATTCTTCTTTTGCTACCAGGAGAGTTTTATCATCAGATAGCCTGAATTACTAATATTGGAAAAATGAAAAATGATCGGGAACCTCTATTTCCCAGCGTCCTACCAAAAATTAATAACTTTAGAGATTTACAAGATGTTTTACTATACATATTTGAATTTGCGTTCAATATTGAAAACCAATTTTGATACATAAAACGTACTTCGTACCTTAAAATATTTTCTCGTCACACTTGAAGACATTACTATTTAAATTATAGTTTATGTTTTGGGAACAATGTTTTCGGCCTTGGCTTTATATCCACCAAAATTATCTCGTTCGTTTTGAATAAATTCAGCTAATAATTTATACAAATTAGAAGCTTTTGATAATGAACCAGAAATATAGAGCAATGACCATATTAAAGTGTGTGTTTGCGTTTCCGTGTCCCAGTGGAATTGCGTTCAGTGGAATTGTGTCTAGTGGAATTGTGCTAGTGGAATCCGGTTCGGTTACCAAAAAACTCCACTATTAGTACTGTGCTCAGTCTTAATATGATCCACTTCCCATTTCATGCCAATTACTCCCGAAATGTTTAGTTAATAATTTTTCGACGCCCTTTAGCTTTTCATGCTTATTAAATTTAGCACCACTCAAAATTATCTCTATTTTTCCCATTCGTTGAAGCAGCTTTACCTTTTTAAGTACTCCGCGATATTGGCCAACATTACTTCTGTATAAAACTTCACCTTTTAAGAGAATACCACTTGTAGATTTCTTAATATAGCAATCCGTTTACTTGGCTTTAATTTAAAATGGTATAACGTAGGAAATTTTGATGTTTTCTTTGCCATTTGCTGCAAGTCAAAAACTTTACAATCAATGTCTAATCTGGAAACCGATTCATGTTTTGCAAATATTTCTAAATATTCCTTTGGATCAATTATGATTAGGCGTTTTCTTAGTTCCTTTTCAAACATTCCAAAGACGCTGTCGGGTGTTATATAGGAATGATCAACAACACAGCTGAACCTCTTGGACATTCAAAATGTATTTTCTTGACGCTCATTAAACTCATTTTTGTTAATCAATCGAATATGGCTGAAGGTATTTCGTTGGCTTTGATGTTGTCTGATTTGATTTAGATGAGCCTTCACAAACCGTAAAATTGTACTTGTGAAACTACAGCGAGTAGTAAGCAGCTTGGTTAGCTACTTTTGGTAAAACTAAATTTTTGTATCAGTCGTAACTCAAATTCACTTTGTTATCACGTTGTATTTTTAATAATTCAAAAAACGCTTTAGCTCTTAATTTATCCAGCCTCAATTCGCGCATCAAATTGCTTCTTTGTAACGAACTGGAAGTAGCTTTAATTTCTTCATGCGATGATATACAAAACGAGCACGCATCAGTCCAAATCCAATGTTATACGAGGTTTTGAAAATTTTGCTAAAGAGAGTTACTTGTTACAGAAAGAGAGTTACAATGTTTACTTTTAAAATCACTACAAATATTTATAATAAATTTAAATTGAACAACCACGTTGTAAGTAAGTAACTACTTCACCAAAAACTTCATACATAATGAAAAGTAATAAGTAGGATAGCAAACACTCGTTCATTTTGTCAAGTTTTGGAATACTATCGGATGTTTGAATACAACTTTAGCCCTAATACAGCTTAGTTTTGGTATAGAATGTTTTCCAATTTGTAGCTATTGGGGTTCTCTTCAATATGGTGCATCTAACTCAATTTTTTTTTTAAACTCGAATGTCCAGTTTTGGAGTTATAGGCCTATTTTTTACCTTATTAATTTTTTGTTGTTGAATGTTAATTAATTCATGTAATTTCTAATATACTACCGGTGATTAGACCATTTTAATTGTGTTTTTATTAACACGAGAAGTATATTAGTATTTACGAACAGTAATTCAACGAAACTGACCAATAGATAGAATTCTATTTATTTAATTATATGATTTTAATATGTTCCGAAGATTGTAAGAGAATTCAATCCAGTTTCGAACTGATGAGCTTATGATTATAAAAAAATCAATCTTCTCATCAGGCCGCGGCGACTGGACTGATTATACCACAATTTACATTCTATATATACAGAATGTGCTGTGTGTTAAGTACTAGCGAATCATACTAATACAGATGAATTCTCTTACAATTTTTCTTCTTCACGATATTCACACAGCTCTGTAAGCTAATTTTACTTTATTAATTTTTTGTTGTTGAATGTTAATTAATTCATGTAATTTCTAATATGCTACCGGTGATTATACCATTTTAATTGTGTTTTAGTCCAGTCGCCACGGCCTGATGAGAAGATTGATTTTTTCATAGTCATAAGCTCATCAGTTCGAAACTGGATTGAATTCTCTTACAATCTTCGGAACATATTAAAATCATATAGTTATAGGCCACTTTAGGGCGATATATCCCAATATTATTTTAAAAAGGGAGTGGAGGGGCTAATCAAAACAAATCGCAAATTCGCATTTGGAATATCACATCTTTTAGGTAGTTAACTGGAAGCGACCTGTTAGATTGAGTTTATTTGACATAAATCACTTTTGCGGTATTGACGAAAATGACATTGAAATGACCTATCAAATTTTGCTTTATTATTAAAACCTAACATGGAAAGTAGAGGGCGGGCAAACAAATATTCCAGACAAAAGTTTTAACTGGTCGGCTGCCCCCGGATATGAAAGCCATAAAACCAAATTAGCTAAACCGAATTGAATTTTTGGCTTTGTGCACTACGGATGTCACTTCTTGCTTCTAAAACGATGAGATATTTAGGATAAAGTGAATTGTGGAATAATAAATTGAGCTTGTTAGGGATATCCAGTACCGTATGGGTAACGACTTCATGTTCAAGTGCTACAAAATTTAATAAAGCTTTACAGATACATCTGTAAAACTTATAAAACATTATTTTTCCCCATTTTCAAGTTTTCATTGAACTATCTTGTCTATCTTAATCCTGTCGTATTGAAATTTTAGCAAATCGGATCTACATACGTAAATTTATTGTAAGTGTTGTTCGAAAAGTGACCAACAGCTGGTTGTAGGCTGGTGCTCAACAACAGGCTCAGATATTTAAACCATTTAAACAGAATTTGTCTTATGATTATGATAGCATTATCTGTCGTTTATTCAAAAAAGATTTGCATGGTTAGAAACCAGTTCAAAATATCTAAGAAATGGCCTTGGCATCAGTAGGGATACTGGTATGTTTTCAGAACAACGAACCTTCCATGAACAAAGATATAAGTAATTCCTGTCATCGGTTATTCAAAAATAAAGGACAAACCTGATTAGAGATAAATGAATATTGCTGAACCGAAAATGTTTGTCAATTCGCATATTTTAATAACTGATCAATACAAATAATATTTTAAAATTTTAAGCATTAATCGAATTGAATTTTATAAATTTTGACAAGCCCTTGTCGGATAATGTAGGATTAAAAAATTTTTGATATCGATTAATATTTTACCCAATTTTACTTATAAAATTCAAATTGGAAATTTCACGTTCAGCGCTCTGTAGTTTTGATAAATTGACACTTTGCGCGGTTATCCAATTGCTAAAATATAGTATGCTCAACGTCACTTTCATTACACATCTTCTTGAAACAGCCGAAAATCAATTGTGGGTCACTAACGAAGCTGTCACAAATTCCATGGTGGGTGAATATTTCTTGCAGGTTATCAATGGTTTTTTTTCGATGTTATATTGCTCTATAACTAAGCTGTACAAATCATTGACGGAGTCAGCATAATCGGATCGATTTTGGTTTCAAAGTTTTGGTGTGTCTCGTTGTTGCTGTCAATTCCGGACCAATTAAACGTTGCTTCACGCTAATAGCGTGTTCTGTCCCAGGGTAGACCGAATTCAGTTCTTCAAGAATATTTCCAAGCAGATTAACTAGCGTTACAATTCGTTCACCATAAACAACACACTCTTCTGCCAACGAAAGCAACGTAGGAAGCTTAAAATACTCCACTGCCCCTTCGCTCCCGATTTGGCTTCCTTTTTCGGCCAACCATGTTTGATGAGATCAGCGACTATTTTCAGGACACCACACATTGCAGTTTCAGCCTGGAGCAGCATTTCACTGATTCGATTGCAAAACAATCTGCATGGGCGTTAGTGCGAATTGTTGAAATGATGCCATCTTCCGGTTCTGGTTCCGTTGCGTGTTAATCAGTCTTGAAATAAAGTCAGATTTGAAACACTGCCAGCAATGGCTGCTGATCGGTACGTGCCAACGATCTTTCGGCCATGGATACAACATACAACGATTTAACTGTTTAAGTGCGAACACTAGCGCAAGTGCTTCTCGCTGGTTCTGCGCATAATTCTTTTCGGCTTTGCTAAATGAGGATGCGGCGTTCCGAACCATCTTCGAATTTGTGCAGCTGTACCACCTCCATCCATTGGTTCCGGCAATTACTGAAGTCCTACGAACTTGGCTTTTTCGGGGCGCATCCCGTTAGCGTTGATGCTGTGGCCCAAGTAGTTAACCGATTTCTGACCGAATGAAAATTTTGCGAGCTTTAGAGTATCACAATGATATTGTCGATATATGCGGCAATTGTGTGAATTCCGCCTAGCATCGTGTATATCAGCTGTTGGAAAATGCCGGTTGCAGTTTTTACTCCATGAGTTGGTTGGCATTTTCATCGAGCTACAAATGAAGGAAGGCATCCGAAAGGTCATTCTTACTGAAGACCGGTAATATCCGTTTTTTGTGTTCGGATGTTATGCACGTTTGACATTCCTTGTCCTTAAATGAGAAATCTGGATGGTCATGAACCTCATCACCTCATAAGAAACATGGGTACTTCGAAGTCAGGTCATTGCTACGATTTCAGTCAGCAACAACTCTACTTTCGCCTTTTCCGTCAATGATGCCGCATCTTTGGTGAAAATCGATTTGTAGCGGACGTTCTGTATTGCATACAAATCTTTAATGATTGAGTATTCTTCCTTTTCAGATATCGGCGGAACTTGCTGCTGGTTTATGAGACGCTCCAGCAATTATTTCATCAGTTTCTCATTTAAGACAATTTCTCGACTAAGTCTGATGCTGCTGGTTATTCAAAATAGCATTTCTTGCAATAAACTTTCCACTACCTTTTCCATCTTTGGTTTATGGTTATGTCACCGCTTTGTAGCAGCGTTGTCTAACTCAAATAATTTTTTTAATCGCGTGAGTTGTATTTTTCTGGTCGCCACTGTTGTAATCTGTACGATTAAATACTTCTTATTAATCGGACAACGTTATTTAGAATAATGTGACCTTTATTTATTATACTTCGATCCATTAGCTATCCAAATAATCAATGATAATCTATGTCTACTCTTTTAACCCTGAACTTAAAATTTTTACATATTTCCTATTTAAAATGGAGGACATATATAAAATTTGAAATTTGTGGTTTTGTGTAAAAGCCCCTTAGTTGGGGTTTTACGACTTTTTTTTGCCTCAACGACACAGTTCTAGATGTAGCGAAGTAAACTTGGTGCTTCCTTCTATTTAAAGCTTGCAGTCTGCACTGATATGGTCGATGATTCTACTGATAATGTATGATATTCCTTCATTCATTAAGAATCAATAAAAACGCACGTATGACCTTCTTTTAAAGTCTTCTACTCTGGGCCCGACCTCCTTATTTTCTAACGGTGTAACTGTGGAAGAGTCCTAGTTCATTAAAAATAAGTAGAAGTGCATAAGTGCTAAATCCATTTTTCAAAACTTGCTAAACAAAACTATCGAGATTATACAGTGCTGAAATTCCTCATTTGTTTATCAATTAATTGTCAAACTGTAGCGATGGAATCCACCGAGTTCCTTTCTAATTGGCTATAATCCAGAGGAATTCACCATAATCGCTTAAGAAATAATCGAATACCTGCCTAATTGGGCGTATTTCAGAAACTCTTCCAAATATCATTTTAGAATCCTACTTCTATCGTACTAATACAATTTTATCATAATCAGTTAAGAAATGGCCAAGTTCCTTTCTAATTTTCCTGGCTTGAATATATGGATACAAGTATAATCTTTTGTATGATGTGTTCAAATTTTATACTTTCGGATCTAAGGGGCAATTGTAAAGGAGAGACGCGATTCTCGAGTTAGTGTCTTTAAGCGAGGTTTTACTGTAATATACTATGTAAAAAAATAAATCGAAAACCCGGAATTTTTGAGACAGAAAATGGGATCTAGCAGGATATATTTGGAAATTCTTCATGAAGTCTTTGATACGAGTGCGGCTAGCAAGATTTAAGTTCTCTTGATTTTTTTTTACGGAAAACTTAAACCAAATAACAGAAATTAAGAAGCACAAACTAAAGTTCATCGAACCTTGGCACTTGTACTCAACATCACTATTGGGCCCATGGTTTTTACTCAGAACACGATAAACTCACTCACCTGACAAATACACACGTACAACAGCCAATTGTGACATTTTCATTTTCCACCATCGGAAATCGAACCGGGCCACCTATTGGTAAGGCAAAGGGAGTAACTAAACTTATACTTTTAGAAAAGAAAGACAAAACCATAATGACGAGAATTGAATTTCGTTCTTTTTTGTAGTGACGAATATATTGTGAGTCGCTACAGGACTCCCCCGCAAGTGAATATCCTCTCCCTGAGAATGTGAAACTATTCGGCAAAGTGCACGGACTTTTGTTTTCGTATACCTCATATTTGATCAGGTGAATGAAGTATTCCGTATGCCGGTTTTATTCGATCAATTGAAATGTTGTGGTTATTACCATTAAATGAAACGATGAATTGTTTTCGAAGGCGACGTATAACTTTATACGGACCTTCGTAAGGAGGTAATAATCCCGTGCGAACTAGTCCAGTGATTTGGGTACAAAGATATTATCTTGGTTTGTAGAACGAGTTGAAGTTGGAACAAGGTTTTGCATGGTTTGTCACAGTTGGTCGACGAATATGTCTTGAGTTGGTAGAGGTGAAGGACGATTTTCGCGAAGAACTCACCGGGTAGCCTAATGGTTTGACCCTAAACCGTTTCAGCTGGCGAGCACTTCAGATCTTCCTTCACTGTTGCTCGGATTCCAAGTAGTATGATTGGAATTTCTGAACTCCAATTATTTGTATTACCTCGGGCAATCAGGGCAGCTTTGAGCTGTCGATGAAAGCGTTCAACCATGCCATTTGCTTGAGGATGGTAATCCGTTGTTCGTATACGATGTAAGCCAAGGAGTTTTGTTAATTAGGTGAAAAGCTTGGACTCAGTGATCTGAAGGGGAACACCGAATCGTGATACGTAGTTGCTTACGAAGATAGTGGCAATGGTTGGAGCTGACATATTGAAAAGATATTGAAATCCATTAGAGGGAGGAAGTGGTCCTACTATATATACATATATGGATATGCTCAAATCGACCAGATGGAATTTGGAATTGTCCAAGAGGTGAAATTGTATGTCATTGAATTTTAGATTTTTGGCAGGATAAACAGGAGTTCTCCCACTGGGTTACGTCCTTGGTTATACTGGGCCAAAAGTAATGAGCAGTAATCAATTTACGAGTAGCACGGACACCAGGATGTGAAATGTTGTGCAATGTGTCGAACATGGTTCAACGTATTGGTTCTGCGATGTACGGGCGATTGTTATCCGTGGATATTTCGCAGTGTATTTCGAAACCTGGCAGTTTAAAAAGCTCTAGCTTATACGATGAACTAGTGCGAAGTCCGGAAGTTCTAAGTTCGCCTTTTGCGCCTTAATAATTACTTGATAGTCGAAATAAGTTTCGACTGAAGCTATTTCGTTGTCTGTGGTTCGTGAGAGTGTATCCGTAACCACATTGTCACTACCTTGCACATGTCGGATGTCGGTGGTGAATTGACTAATATAATCCAAGTGGCGTGTTTGCCTTGGATTGCGTTCAGTTTTAGACTGAATTGCTCTAGTCAAAAGTTTATGGTCGATATAAACTGTAAAGTTCCGATCTTCGACAAAATATCTGAACTGTTTCACTGTTTCAGATAAATTGCGAGTAATTCCCGATCGAATACAGAATATTTCTTTTCGGCATTTGATAATTTCTTGGAGAAAATCCCAGGGTTTCCCAATGCTCGTTATTGTACTATTGCAAAACTGCTCCGACGGCAGTGTTCGACACATCGGTTGTAATGCTGAGCTTTGAGTCGCTCAGTGGATGCGCGAGAAGTGTTATTTTGGCCAATTCAGTTTTAAATGACGGGAAGGCATGATGGCATTCGTCAGGCTAAGAGAAGTTCGTGGCTCTCTTGGATTTTTTATTTAAAACTGCGCCAAGTGGATATGAGTTGGAGCAAAATTTCAGCAAGTTTCGGAATAAATCGGTGGTAGTAGTTTACCATGCCGACAAAACGCTGAATGCCTGAGATTGCCTCGATTCGTTCTTCTGATGGTAAAATTCCATCAGGAGTTATTTTGTGGCTGAGGAAATCAAGAATTTCTGTTCCAAATACGCATTTGGCGGTCTTGATATGAACATCAAACTCCATTAACTTTTTTAATAGTTGTTCCCACAAGAATATCGCCAATGTAGACGAAGACAAAATCAAGATCAGGAACGACTTCGTTCAAGAATCGTTGAAACGTTTGAGCGGCATTTCGCAGACCGAATGGCATTCGCGTGAATTCGAAGAAGCCAAATGGTCTTCACGAGCGACGGGAATTAAATGGTGTGCTCTGACGAGAACAATTTTTGAAAAAATTTTGCAACCATGCAAGTGCATGGAGAATATCAGGTATTGTGACCGTGTTTAGTCGACGATAATCCCCACCATGGTCTCCAATCTTGATCTTTCTTTTTCACCATGTGTACCGGCCAAGAGACGGGATAGACGGCTTGAGTTTTTAAGGTTAAGTGATGCCGTCTCGACCCGGTTGTTTACTATGTCATATTTTCAATGTCCATGCTGGACATTGATGAATTTGGCCTGAAGTTGCAGGGTGGGTTGCACTTCTTTGCGACCGCGCTTTGCGTGATATCAACATTTACCGCCTCGACGGTTATAATAGTTGTTTAATGGCTTCGTGATCTCAATCGTCATGGGGAGCATTGATAAGATTTTGTAAGCGTGATTCGAAACTGCGATCGTTCCGTGAAGACCGACGATCGCCGTCACGACCGGAACCCGGGTGCTCTGTGGATCGAGATCGTCTGTTCATTTGTGATATGTTTCGATTGTGTTGTTGGCCGATGTGTTAATGCTGTCGTAGTGACAGAAATAGCTGCGTTTATGCGATGAGTTGCAGTTAGGTTAGTTCTACACTGACGCTCTTTTCTAGTCTCTAATAGTTCATAAATCAATATTCAGTCCAAATTGGCAGTCTTAATTACTTATTGAATACTAAACAGAAATTTGAACTCATATATATTTAACAAACTTGCGAATAATTTTAAAGACCACGTAAAATTTTTGAAAATTCGAAAACCTACAAAATTTAATTTAAAGTGAAATACTGATTGGATTTTGTTGATCATTACATTTAATTATTTCAAATTGAGTTGGGTTTAAATATGGAATCCAATGCAAGTACAAAAAATTACACTAATAGACATTGCCATAATTGAACTGCATTATTAAACACAATTAAAAAAAATACGTCTATTTACCGCCAAAAAACATGTTTATCCAGTTTTATTCATACATATAACATTTTAATTACGGTATAACCATTAATTATACCCCTAAACTATAACAACTCTGTACTGTATTTGTTATACTTTGGTTTTCCGATTTGTTATCGATTTTACAACCAACAATTTTATTTGTTTACTAAATCTGATGATGGCTCGATCAAATTTTCCCAAAAACGTTTGTAATTACTGTAAGCATTTAATGCAGGAGGGATGAGTCAAATTAACGGCGAATTTCTTTTTATGCTGCGATAAGCAAAATGTATATATTATCACTTTGTATTGCGATAACATAAATACAAATCGGGCTAATATAGGTTGTACAAGTAAGCACGGGGGGCCTGCGATAACAACTAATTGATTAAATATAATTTTTTTTTTTTATTTATTCATCGATAACGAATTATTATTTCGATTCATAACACACAGATTTGTAAAGTTTGATAAAATTTTATTTGTTTGGTTGATGCCCGCGCATGAACAACACAATGACATCTAAATATCCTCTAAATTTGGCACTATTGTAAGCCTTGATATTGTGACATCATTTCGGTTTATCCAAAAATGTTGCATGCGGTCTCACAATAATATCAAATTAGTCCATATGCTGTCTACATATTTTCGAAAGAGCACATCTAAGTATTTAAGTTCAAGTACAGATTACGACAAGAATACCACCATAAAGATAAACTGCTGTTTAAAATGATCACAGTTTCTTATTTCATCTAAAACAACTAATTTTTTTTTGGTTGTACAAATACTTGTTCTGCCCAGATGATATTCGATCACTGCATGTAATGTGCATACAATTTTCCTCTCAATTTCGAACAAATTTTCAATATCAGTTAACAAAAAAAAAAAACAAAAAAATTTGAAATCTCTGCTCTAATCGTTTTCTCTTACACTCACACAAATACAAACCCAACAATTAGGCAAGTTATAAAATTTTCCCAAAAAAAATCTTAAAATAGATTTTCTTGCTTCGAAGTGTACATACAAAATTATTTAAATAAGAAATAAGCTGTTCGGTATTTTTATCGTAAAAAGTAAAAAAAATAGAAAACAAGCAAAATTATTGACACTATAGAGTGAAAATTCGGCTGAAATTTGTTGTACACAAATTTTTTTTTTTATTTTGATTTATATTGTGTTTCATTGATAAATTCATTATTTCTTGTTGTTGTTGCAAAATTTCCAATAAAATAATTTTGATTTAATTCGGATAGAATATTATAAGCTTTACCGAGTAAAAAGAGTGAAGTCACCCCACGTTTCCCAATTAATCAAAACTCTGAAATATTATATTTAACCACACAGTGACTTATTGTGTAAATAGCTAAATAAAATTTGAATCTTCACACTACAGCTTTATGTAAAATATGTTCCGCGTACCATCAAATTGTTTTTTATTTGTACATATAGAAAATATTTCGCTAAACACTGTTCGTTTGTGAATAACTCTGTAATTTGGTCTGCGGCTCGAAGCACACGCAGCTCTTTCGTATTTTTTTAATTACCTACCCTTAAATGTTCACTTAGCGAAATGGGAGAAACTGTAGTCTCAGGTTGCTAGATAAATTATTAGTTTGACGAATTATGTAAACTGTGTTTATTCAACAAACAAAACAAATCTTAGCTTAGATTTTGGTAAATTATGTTAGAATGTTAATTGTTGTGTTTTTCCAATTTAGTTAAATGAAACAATAATGCAGAGTAATTTTACAATTTATTGTTCAGATCTCGACTCTCGACTGATCATCATTATCCAAAAACCTTTTTGTACTTGTTTCTTCCCGTTACAATTTATATTCATTCTAATTAACAAAATTATACAAACTTACTGCTATTATAAAAGGGTGACTCAAAATTATGACATACTATACATATATAACAACTATTTACTAATTCGTTAGAAATTGTTAGTAAAAATGTTAATGCGATACCTGGTTCCTTGAAATTTTGTCTCATCCATTGGACATTTTTATAACAATTTTTTAAGCAAGTGCGACCGCTATCGCATTTCTATTGAGTTTTCAGTAAGCTTTCTTCAATTTCCTGCAAGCCTTAAAATATTGAACACGAAGCCAGAATATTTTGATAAATTTACACAATTAGGGTAAAAAATAATTCAGTTCTGGAATACCAATTCAGCAACAAATTTATGAGTGTTGCATTAATAGCTTTTTGTCTCTAATCTGGTTAAAAATTAAAATTTTACAGCATTTCGTGATTTGAAATTTGAGTGGTCAAACAAAAATAAAAAATCTGTCCAATTTAAAAATATCAAATTCGGAAAATTGAGCAATTCAAAATTGTTTCAAATGTTCAGTTCGAAAATAAAAAACTAAAAATATTTTTTAGATAGGAATTGTAAAATTCGCTAGTATTACAAGTGCATGGTTGATTCCTGTATATAGGAAACAATCAAGGTAATAAGTTAGTAGTTCAGTCGCTATAGCCTGATGAGATCATTGAAAAGTGATTTATTTTTAACAATGCTCACAGATCGAAACTGAATTGCAGACTCTTAACAATTTCTCCCCTTCGTAAATATTTTAAACATCTAGAAATGGCTTAAATTACAAAGCGTTGTGGATTACTAAGCTGTCGGGTCAATAAATTAAATTTTTTTGAAATGTTGCAAAATTTTCAAATTCTGAAAATTTTTAAAATATTCAAAATTTTGAAATTTTCATACGTCAAAATTAGTTATGAAATGCTTTGATCTCATTTGTTCCCAAAACCTAAACTAATCTTCCTTGGCGAATATTTCAAATTTAGCTCAGTCAATATTCTGTTTTAAAAATTAAATGTTCAGATTCTAACGGTTTGGAATTCTTTAATAAGAAATTTGGAAGCTTAGCTAAAAATTTGGACTGGAACAACTTTGAAAATGGAAAATTATTAAAATTTTAAACACCGAATTTTAAGAATGATGATAGTAGTTTGAGTTTCTGACATTTAATTTTAATGTAGAAATTAGAACTTCCAATTTAATTAATTTCATTAATCACAAATTTTCCATTTTCATTTTCCCTAATGGTTTGGAATCGTTTAATAATAAATTTTGGAGTTTAGCTAAAAGTTTCGTGTGGAACAACTTCAAAAATTTTAAATACTGAATTTTGCGAATTTTGAAAATAATGATTTGAATTTCTGAAAAAAGTACTGAACGTCGAATTTTAATTTAAAAATTAAAGCTTTCAATTTAATTTGTTTAATTAATCACAAATTTCTTTTTCATTTTCCTTAACGGTTGTCTGGAATAACTTCCAAAATTTCAAATAATGAAATTGCGAATTTTGAGAATGTTGATTTTAATTTAAATATTTAAATAATTTCTGAACGTTAATGTAGAAATTAGAAGTTTCAATTTAATTAATTCCAAATTTCCATTTTCATTTTTATTATCAGTTTGGGACTCTTTAATAATAAATTTTTGAAGTTTAGATTAAAATTTCGTCTGGAACAACTTGGAAAATTTAAAATTTTTTAAATACTTAAAAACGCACAGCACATTCTGTATATATAGAATGTAAATTGTGGTATAGTCAGTCCAGTCGCCGCGGCCTGATGAGAAGATTGATTTTTTCATAATCATAAGTTCATTAGTTCGAAACTGGATTGAATTATCTTACAATCTTCGGAATATACTCGTATTAAAAAAATCAGAAAATTTATTACTAATGACGATAACACACTTATTTGAACAAAATTAATTTTGAGATGACTCCTAATGTGATTTAATTCTGTTAAGGTGTCTTAGTTCTTGTATTATGTCAATTCTATTGCTTCAATGTTGAAAATGTTGCAGTAATCTTCTTTCTTCCGGGATCACTTCATCAATCCATTTAACATTTACGTCGTCATGTAATTCCTCGTTGGTTACGTATCGGGTAAGCATTCGTTATTGCACGTAGACATTTTTAGTACAGCACCAAAGTTGGATACCATACATCCAAATTGGTTTAATTATCGATTCGTAGATAAGGCGTTTACAATACAAGCTAAGCTTAGAATATCTTCCTATCATCAGCCAGTACATTTCACGTTGTTTTATTTTAATTTGCACTTCTTTTTGTCTAACGTGGTATTTCCAGGTAAATTTTGAAACGAGATTGCAATCCGAGATATTTAGCAGATTCAGCTTAGGGTCATTTGTACTCCATTGAGATATGTGTGTAGGTTGCTATTTTTGGGCTGCAACATACATGTTACACGGACTGATTTTAGCTGGTTCAGATTTATTTTCCAATCCATAGTCCATTGTTATAAGTATTCATTTTCGGGTACTCCTGCTAGTTGGCAATCATTTTGGGGCACTAATTTACTTATAATATTTTGTAGATGTCACACATCAAAAGCCTGTGATACATCTAGAAATACGCTAGGGGAATATTTTTCCTCTTCAAATGTTTGTTCTATCTTTACTATAATTGCTGAATCCAAACTGGAAATTAGGTATTAGTGATGGGCTAAATCGATCTTTTTGGTTGAAAAACATATGAGAAAATAAATAAAAGAGAACGAAAAAGATCGATTTAGCACATCACTATTAGGTATACTGATCATTGGTTTTAGTCGTTTCAATAACAATTTCTCAAACAACTATAAGATAGCCGGTAATAAAGAGATAATGACTGCCTTTAACAGCCTCGGCGAAATTTCGTTAATTGTGAAACTTCGAGTGAGGTGACACTTCGGTTGTTCGAAGGAGATCTATAGACTGGTTTAGGGTCAACCTTAGATTGTATATCGTGTGGTTGAAATACTGATGCCAGGTGTTGTGCAAACAGTTCGGCTTTTTCTTCGTTACGTCGCACCCATTCTCCATTTATGCTCCTTGTAGGTGGCACTTGGCCTCTTGTATCTTCTATAGCTTCCCAAAGGGAATAGTTTTTATTAGCTTCAGGACCTAGTCCTTTCTGATAATTTTCAGAACAAGTCAGTACAGTCTTTATGTTCTTTAGTTAATCGGTTAACTTTATTACTTACCCGGCTAAATTCTCTTTTATCAATAATGTTTCTGGTTCTATGCCTTCTCCGGGCAGTTGATCTCTTGTACAACTTTCTCACCTAATACGGGTGTCACCTCTTTAGCTTTTATTTTAAATTCTTCTTTAGTTTAAAGGCAAACTTAATTACTCAATTTCTATCTAAATAAACCCCAATCAGTATATTTATTGGTAAGATTAAGTTTCGTTTTCTTTTTAATGACTAATCTATGACTTAGAGTCAATAAGACTGGTGTTTGGTTGGAAGAAAGGTCTTCAATATTTGAGAGTATTCCTTCAATTCCTTTAGTCAATCAAATCAGGAACTTTATTAAAGTCTGTTGGCGAATAGGTTGGTTTAAGCGATGAGTAATATTCACACCCTGATATTTCTATTGCACTTAGGAATTCTTTACATTTTCCTGGTATTATGAGTCGAGATCCCCAAGCAGTATGTTTCACGTTGTAATCACCTCCTATCCTAAAAATGTTGGCATATTGATTTTTGACGATATTTTGTCTTGTTGGGCAGTAGATCGCTCCTACACTTAGTTCACACCACCATGATTCATCGTTATAATGGTAGCTTGCATGAATGGTTCTTTAATTTCCTCTTGTTGGAAATGTAGGATATGTCCATTAAGCCCTATTGTCCCATAATTTCGATAATATTTTTCCCTGAAAAGTGTGTTTCTGATATTAAGGCTGGGCTCTTGCATTAAGCTCGTTAGCATTCCAGGTTATAATTAACGCAAGATTTGTATTAAATAGAAAACACAGTTTTTAGTCTTTAGATTGTTATTTTTTATGGAATCATAAAGTATATAGGATAGGGTTATTTATGGAATAACACATCGGGCAAATGGCCTCCACGGCTTTGCTGGCACATAAGCACTCTTTTGTCGAAATTTTCCATGACCATTCTGCATAAATGTAGCTGAATTTCGTTTATGCAGCGTTTAATTTCCTCCTGTAATGCACGGGTGGCCGTGGGCTTCTTGACATAGATCTTTGACTTCAAATAATCCCATAAAAAGAAATCTAATGATGTTAAATCACACGATCTAGGGGGCCAATTCTGATCACCGAAACAAGAGAATACACGACCATGAAATGTCTGATGCAGTAATTGAATTGAAGACACAGATATTTTGTGAGTAGACGCTGTAGAGACTCTCACGCATTGCTTCGATATTGACATTTGAATGGCTTGTTTTTGGACGACCAGTCTTTTTGGCGTCTCCAACTGATCCAGTCTCCCTGAATTTTTCAATAAATCTCTTCACAGATGACGAAGTTGAAACACTATTCCGACCATATTTTGTATGAAATTTTCGAACTGTGGCCGCCAAACTTTCATTATTTTTGAGATATTGTTCAATAATGAAAACACGTTGCTGTATTGTGTAATGCTCCATTTTTTACTAACCCTAAACTCTCAGCTGTTAAATTGTTTTTTTTTTCAGGGTTTCCTATAATTTACTGCATAAATGGTGGCAAATTCAAATCTTGCGTTAATTTTGTGACACCTTTTACTTATGTAGGAACGTTACGATCATTTACTTTTTAGCGTTTTGTTTGGTGGTTTGGAATTATCTTTCAGTTTTTCCACCCTGTTAGTAAGCTGCCTGAAATTCGATGAGCAACTTCATTATATTATTAATGGTTGGCTCGTTGGGCATTGGTTTTTGCCTGATTTCTTGATTTTGATTGTTATTTAATTTTTTTGGTCGCGCTGCGGGCGTAGGAAACTTCGTCTCTAATAGTATCATGTTGTTTGTTTGATTTTTGTTGGAATTTTGAAAATCGGGATTTCGTTACACACCCAAATTAAACATTAGAACATCTAATTTAAATAATTTCATTAATCCAAAATTTCCATTTTTATTTTCCCTAGCGGTTTGGTGAGACCCTTTAATAATAAATTTGGAAATTTAGCTTAAAATTTGGTGTGGAACAACTTTGAAAATGTAGACTTATTAAAGCGCGAATTTTAAGAGCGATAATTTTAATTTGAGTTTCTGAAAAATTTGTGAAACATTAATTTCAATGTAAAAATTAAAACAAAAGAACAAAAAAAAAATGTGTAAGTGAGTTTGGCTGTATTAGTATAATTCGCTAATAACACCTGCATAGTTATAAAATGTAAATTTTGGTACAATCAGTCCAGTCGTCACGGCCTAATGGGAAGATTGATTTTTGCATAATCATCGGTTGGAAAGTGGATTAACTTCTCTTACATTTTTCGGAAATATTAACTTCAAATAAATTAAAAATTATAACTTCCTATTTAATTAACTTTCATTAATCCCAACTTTTCATTTTTATTTTCCTTAACGGTTTAGGACTCTTTAATAATAAATTTGGAAATTTAGCTTAAAATTTGGTGTGGAACGACTTTGAAAATTTAAAATTATTAAAGTTTTAAATAAAGAATTTGCAAATTTTGAGAATGATTTTAATTTAAATTTCTAGAAAAATTGTGAACGTCTGTTGGAAAAATGGTTTGAGTTTTTTTAATATAAATTTTGGAAATTTAGTTAAAAATTTGGTCTAGAACAACAAACGTGAAACTTTTAAAATTTTAAATAACGAATTTTGTCAATGGAAATAATTTGAGCTTTTGAAAAATTTCTGAACGTTCAATTTTAATGTGGAAATTATAACTTCCAATTTAATTAATTTCAATAAATTGGGAAGTTTAGCTTAAAATTGGTATGGAACAACTTTGAAAATTAAAATTATTAAAATTCAATATTTAAAATTTTGCGAAATTTGAGAATGGTGATTTTAATTTAAATTTCCGAACAATTTCTAAACATTTAATTTTAAAGTAGAAATTAGAATTTTAAATTTAATTAATTTCCTTAATTATAAATTTCAACTTTCATTTTCCCTATCGGTTTGGGATCCTTTAGCACTAAATTTGGAAGTTATGCCTAAAATTTGGTCTGGAACAACTTTGAAAACGTAAAACTTTTAAAATTTTAACAAAAATTTAAATTGTTAAAATTTTAAATAATTGAATTTTCGAATTTGAAAAATGTTGATTTTAATTTTAATTTCTGAAAAATTTGTCAGCATCTAATTTTAATGCAAAAATTAGAACGTTCAATTTAATTGATTTCATTAATCATAAATTTCCATTTTTATTTTCCCTGGATTTTGACAAATCACACAGGATTTTGACAAATCGGAATTTTGAAAACCGAGATTTCGTTACACACCCAAATTAAATATTAGAACTTCTAATTACGCTTCTAACGCTTTGATGGGACTTTAATAATAAATTTGGAATTTTAATTACCTTAACATTTTTTCTGGAACAACTTTGAAAATGTAAACTTACAGTGTGAATTTTGAGAATGATGATTTTAATTTGAGTTTCTGAAATATTTATGAACATCTAATTTCAATGTAAAAATTAGAACAAACGAACAAAAAAGAAATTTGTTAGTGAGTTTGGCTGTATTAGTATAATTCGCTAATATAACCTGCATAGTTCATTGTGTATACATAAAGTATAAATTGTGGTACAATCAGTCCGTCGCCGCGGCCTGATGAGAAGATTAATTTTTTCATAATCATCAGTTGGAAACTGGATTAAATTCTCTTACATTTTTCGGAAATATTAACTTCAAATAAATTAAAAATTATAACTTCCAATTTAATTAATTTCATTAATCCCAAATTTCCATTTTTATTTTCCTTAACAGTTTGGGACTCTTTAATAATAAATTTGGAAATTTAGCTTAAAATTTGGTGTGAAACAACTTTGAAAATTTAAAATTATTAAAGTTTTAAATAAAGAATTTGCAAATTTTGAAAATGATTTTAATTTAAATTTCTAGAAAAATTGTGAACGTCTGTTCTAACAGAATTTAATAAGTTTGCCAGAAATTTGCATTCTCGTTTAAAATTTAAAATATTTAGATTTAAGCCACATTTTAAATTTTAATGGTTTGGGATTGTTTAATAAGTTTGGAAGTTCAGTTAAAAATTTGGTCTAGAACAACTTTGAAAATGTAAAACTTTTAAAATTTTAAATAGCGAATTTTGTGAATGGAATTAATTTGAACTGTTGTAAAACTTCTGAACGTCCAATTTTAGTGTAGAAATTATAACTTCCAATTTAATTAATTTCAATGAATTGGGAAGTTTAGCCTAAAATTGGTATGGTGATTGTAATTTGAACATCTCAAACATTTCTGAACAACTAATTTTAATGTAGAAATTAGAATTTTAAATTTAATTAAATAAATTTCAATTTTCAATAATAAAATTGGAAATTTAGTTTAAAATTTGGTGTCGAACAACTTTGAAAATTTAAAATTTTAAAAATTTTAAATGATGAATTTTGAGAATGTCGATTTTAATATGAAAAAATTTTTATTTTCCCTATCGGTTTAGGATTCTTAATAAATTTGGAAGTTTAGGTAAAAATTGGGTCTAGAACAACTTTGAAAATGTTAAACTTTTTAAATTTTAAATTACGAATTTTGTGAATGGTGATTAATTTGAGCTTTTGAAAAATTTCTGAACGTCCAATTTTAATATAGAAATTATAACTTCCAATTTAATTAATTTCATTAATCATAAATTTCCATTTTTAATTTAGTTTAAAATTTGGTGTCGAACAACTTTGAAAATTTAAAATTTTTAAAATTTTAAATGATGAATTTTGCGAATTTAGAGAATGACGATTTTAATTTAAATTACTGAACAATTTCTAAACATTTAATTTAGCTTAATTAATGTTAAGCGGTTTTAGCGCCTGAATAATAAGGAAATAAGTTCATAACTAGACATTGAATATACAGAATTTAAAGCGTATGATGTTGTAGTAGCGAATTATGCGAATAACCCCTTCTGGAATTTTTAAATAATTTGTTTAAATTTGTTTGTATCATGGACAAATGTAATCTACATACATATATTCTTATGTCGACTTAACAGCAAATTAAGGTATCTGACATTTTTTTTTTTGAAAATTCATTTTTGATATCAAAATGTTCGCCTTGACAAACCATATGTGAATTTCACTTAAGTTAATTCACTGTTAAGATGAGGACGTCGTTCTACCGGTGAACTAATGTAAGTGTAAAAACTGAGGCCGATTATCTATTTAAAGAATTTGGAATTTTGAAAATTAATTTTAAAGTTAAATCTTTTTAACTTTTGTTTTGTCTCATGATTTTGTGTACAACAATTATATTTATTTGTAGCTTAGATAAAATTATTAGCTAAAATATTTACCAAACAAATAGTTGTATTTATATTCGTATTGTCTGAAATGAAGTACTTGCCCAGGCCCCCATTTCTTCCTAGTCGGCGCCTGTCTTTAGGATAAAACAAAATCGTTTTATAGGAAGCCATTTCAAAAAGCAGCCAACCGTCAGTTACATAATTTTCTCTCTTTCTTCTTTTAACTAATATAATGGTATGACGAAATCAAACGTGGTTGCTTTTTTTGTGCAGCTGGGCAAAAGCAATTTAATAGTACAGGCATCTTCGAAAGTCTCTAGTTTATATGGTTAAAATTTAGGTTCTTAAATTTCAAAAGTTCGGCGTGACATTTCAATCATTCGTTTGTAAAACCGACTTTCCGGTTTCAATAATAAAAATGTGTTCTTTAAATTTAAAGGCAAAATTTTCACAGACACTTCAGTTTCAAATTTTATTATACGGTAATTATGCGAGGGCAAATTATTATATTCAAAACGCCCATTTGCCGCTGCATCTCATGAAACTGTTTTTTTAAATTTTGGTATAGGAAATATTCACTAGGTGCCAACTCTGGACTGTAAAGTACTCAATTTCTTTCTTGGATATGTAATTTGTCCCTTTTTCCCTGCGTTTGCATTTGATCTGTTTTTTTGTAGTCGGTCACGAAAATTACTTTCGGGTCCAGAAAGACTGCAGCTATTACCATTTCATGTATTTATGACATGAATGCTTTCTATACTTTTGCCCTATTTAGTAACAGTCTGGGAGGTAACCGGCGTTTTGAATGTGTTAGTCATTTTAGCAGATATGTCATTGGATTCCCAGGTACAAGTATCTGGTTAAAAAACTAAATTCAGGATACTTATAAAAATTTGAAAATGTGCCGCAATACCTCAGCCTTAAATAAAACAATTTCCCCGTCCGCTTGTAAAAGCGATAATTAAATAGTTACGATATCAAACTCTGTAGATTAATGTCTTTCACCACAGACAAGATATTATATGTTGCAAATTGATATTAGATAATCTAAAACGAATAACTGTACTCCGGGATAATTGCAATTTAAATTTGTTGCTGCAAGTAGTTTGCTGGCTTTGTTGCTACGACAAAAGAGAAAGTCAAGATTTTATAAAAAGCAAAATGTTTATGTAACAGAGATTATCAAAAATTCTACTGTTTAACAGTTAGCACAAAATTGAAGCAAAAAAAAAAAAGTTTTGCTGGAAACGAACTTTCTCTCTATAGTCGTATACACAATACCAATCTATGAACAGTAAATTTTTCTGGTCCAACGATTTTCTAACGGAATATAAATGGCTGTGATATAAAACAACAAACCAAAAAAAAAAAAATTTGCTGCTCTATAATTTATGTTCTGATTCAAGATTTGAAAATGTTGTGCAAATTGATTTAGTTCCATTAAACCGTTATCGTTTGTGATTATGTTAATTTATTTATTTCGTCGTTGTGTCGTGTATGTATTGTGTATATACGAGTATGTCTGTTTGTGGTGTAGATTAAGCTTTTAGCCATGTAATTTCCGTTTTGTTTACAACATAATTGAAGCCGCGAATATTAAATGTGCGAATAACATATAAAATTGATAGTCAAAGCCAAAACCATGTTTTTTACTGTAACATTTAGTTATTTATTTATAATTTTAATCAATAATTATTAATGTAGGTTAAAGGTGAGATATACGAGTATATTTTGCGTTTAAAAAAACATAATTATTGCAAATTCGGGAAATAAAATTCAAAAATTGAACTTTGATGCCTGTCTCATACAATATTGTTTATAGTTATTATCTGGACTAGTATGGGGAATCTCTTATCGCCATTTATTTGATAAGGCGAATTAATCTTGGATTTTTTAGTACTATTTATAGTATAAAGAGCTACTGAAAAATGTAGGTGGCCTAATTATTCGGCTATTTATCGACCAAAATCTTTATACACCTGTCGGTGACGGTATAGTAATTGGGTTATCGCTTTGCGTTGCTATTCCGAAAAAAGAAAATTATTCCTTAAGTGATGATATCTATTAGTTCACTGCCTTTAAGAAATTAAATAAAAACTATTGTAACCTTCTTGATAATATTTTGATGAGGCAATCATATTTTGGTAACCTCGAACGGTGATTTCTTAATTTTTTTTTTTTTTTTAAGTTTTATGACAAATGTTTTGTCTTGAAAATGAAGTCATCTTAAGGCTACCAAATTATTATGTAGTTAAGCTTTCATAAATCTTATTTAATTGCTTCATTCTCACTGATCATCTAGTCACTTGGAAAATTATTTTGGTTAGCTAAATGGTATTGGAAGGACTTTAGAGATTCGTGGATCAAGGCATTTCAGTAAATTTTGACTGAAAGAGTTAAATACAAATTTCTAAATAGCCTTAATTGTAAGTTAGAATGTCCAGTGGGTTTAATGGGCTACTACTTAAATTCCAAAACCTAGAGAAACATAATATATTGGGTCTGTAAAATAAAGTTCACCTTCGAATGACAACATCCGTACATAACAAAATTAAAGTTCCGAGCTCTTATAGTTTTTGAGTTGAAAACACAACAGAAACCGCTTACTTCAATTTGAATGAGGGGTAGTCTAGAATACGCCAAATTTTGATAGTCGAAAATGTCTCACGAGATAAAGTTGAGTGTCAAATTTGAACTTCCTACTGTATAAGAAAGTTACACCTTAAAGAAGTTGAACCACATAGAAATCTCTCTCTATCTCTCTCAGGCTTTCACATCCCATGGAGGGATTTTGCCGCCCGCACTAAGGTCCTCCATCCGTCTCGATCAATCGCTCTCGTCCTCTAGTTTCGACATCCTAATACATGTAGATCTTGTTCGACGTCGTCACGCCAGCGCAGTCGGGGTCTTCCTCTACGATGAACACCGGCTGGTTGTTGATGGAACACTTTATTGGTCATTCGTTGTTGTGGAGACCGTGTAACGTAGCCGAGCCATCTAACTCGATTGGATTTGATGAATCCGATAATATCGCAGCATCCGTTCATACGAATCCGATATTCGTTGTCCGCGACTTTAATTGGACCAAAGATTGAGCGAATGACCTTCCTTTCGAAGGTAGATAACAATCTACAATCGTTAGAGGTCATGGTCCAGCTCTCACTTCCGAAAGCCAGCACAGGTCTTATGAGTGCTTTATAAAGTGCGAGGTTGCACAACTGCGACAGATGTTTAGATCGCAATAATTTCGATTGGGCGTAGAAAACTCGTTGTCCGGCAGCGATTCCGGCTCTTAGATCTGCCTGCATATAATTCGACGATGTTATAACTGACCCGAGGTATTTAAAGTTTTCGACGCTATCAAAGTTATGGTCGCCAATTCCGAAATTTACCATGGAGATGTTCCTGGGTGTTGATAACAATTTTGTTTTGCTGCTGTTCACCTCCAAACCAAGTATTTTTGCGCAGCGATCGAGCTGTATGAAACTGTCCTTGATATCGCTAGGTCTTCGGCCAAGAAGCACGATATCATCTGCATATCCAAGAATTTGGCCTGATTTATTAAATATATAGCGCAAAGTTTCAATGTTGCTTTTTCTCACTACGTATTCAAGCGCCAAATTGAACAGCACAGTCGCGAGTGCATCTCCCTGTCGAACACCAGATGTTATTTCAAAGGAGTCTGACACCGCTCCCTCAATTACGATTCTGCATACAGACCCAGAGGTTGTTAATTTACACAGAGAAACGAGTTTCTCTGGAATTCCTATATTGTCATATGCCTGTCTGAAGTCTATATACAGTTGATGTATGGTTATGTTGTACTCCCAACATTTTTCCAAGATCATCCTCATGGTAAACCATTGGTCGGTGGTCGATCGGTTGGGACGAAAACCACATTGATAGTCGCCATTGATGTTTTCGGCGAAATTGATGAGTCTGGCAAGTACAACATTAGCAAACACTTTGTAAGCAGTGCTCAATAGGGCGATACCACGATAGTTTCCACATTTAAGACGGTCTCCTTTTTTGTGCAGCGGACATATGAGTGCAGTCTTCCAATTCTCCGGTAGCTCTTCTTGGTCCCAAATAGAGACGATGAGATCGTATAGATTTGTTGCAAGAATAGCGCCTCCGAGCTTAATCAATTTTGCGGAGATTCCGTCGAGACCGGGTGCCTTTCCATTTTTTAATCTACTAATAGCTGCATCTTCTTCCTCTGCTGTGGGATATTCGACAAAGACCTCTTCACCTGGAAGAGCTATTGCTCTAATGGGGGTCACTTCGTCATTCCGATTTAGCAGATTTTGAAAGTAGGTTTGCCATACAGAGAGAACATCAGCCACGTTTGTTCTCAGCTCTCCATTTCCGTCTTTGATGGCTGTACTTCTTGGGTGGAAGTCTTTAGTTAGATTTCTGGCGTTAGCAAAACAGTCCCTTGAGTTTCCCATTTCCGCTTGAAAGCTGATGTTTTCGATGCAAGATCCCATATGATCGCGCTTCTTTTGTCGAAGGTATTTAGTCGTAGCTTTCCTAGCGCGGAGTTATTCTGCTAGCGTGCTTCTAGTGTTGCGAGCCCACCATTTCTCACAAAGCTTTCGTTTATTTTCGACGACCCTTCGGCATTGATCATCGAACCAATCATTGCGGGACTCGGAGGTCTTCTTCCGATAGAACTTTGCGCCGCGGTGGTTATGGCTGACTGTAAAGCGTGCCACTGCTCCTGGATGTTGGGAGGAGCTTCGTCGTTGTTATTGGGCCGGTCTAAATAATTAGTGACAGCTGATTATTAACTCTGCAGTGACGCTTGGTCTTTTAAAGCATCAATATTCCACCGAACGGTTTTTTGTGCGTGTCTGTTGCACATAGATGACAGTTTGCACTTATACTTAAATATGACCTGCACCTCTGTAAGATCTGACGTCGGATAGGCTGGTGGAGTGTCTCTTAGACACCATGACGTGATCGATTTGGTTTTCCGTTCTTCCATCATTCGATCTCCACGTTTCTTTGTGGATTCTCTTGTGTGGGAAAAACGTACTTGATACAAGTAAGTTGTACGTTATTGCCAGGTCGGTGACCGTTGGCCGTTGTTGTTACTACTGCACTCCTACCGATTTTTGCGTTAAAGTCGCCCACGATGATTTTAATGTCGTGGTGCGGTATGTTATTGATGACTTCCTCCAGCTCGACAAAGAAGAGATCTTTGATGTCATCAGATTTATCTTCGGTGGGTGCATGTACATTAACGATCGTGATGTTAAATTTCTTGGTGCGGAGCCTGACCGTGCATACCCGTATGTTGATAGGGCGGAAGTCGATGATATGATGCTTCGCGCGCTGATAGATAACGAAGCCAACTGATAGCCGCTGTAATGAAGAGTGTAACCATTGGTGGTGTCATGGATCCCACTCCCAGACCATCTAAGCTCTTGTAGTGCAAGCACGTCTAATGTGTAACTCTTTGCTTGATTCGAAAGGGTCTGGAGATCTCCAGGTCTCAAGAGGCTAAGCACGTTCCATGTTCCCATTTTTAAAGCGTTGTCCATGTACAATTTCTGAGGTCGATTTTGTGATGAATCCGATATGGTAATCCGAGGCCTTTGATTAGGATTCATAAATTTAATTGTTTTTATGAGAGCAAGTTGTTGGCCTGCTGCTCAACCCGCTTGTTACGTGTGTGGGCCACGTACTGGTGAGAATCTTAAGGCATCCAGTCCTACCTTGAACACATTTTTATAGCGAGCCGCTTGATACAAGACAGACGCTCGCTTCAGCCGCACCTAACCTGGAGAACAGATGCTGATTTGATATCGGTTTTGAGGCGCCAATGTCTCGCCCTGACATGTAGTTTCCATGACTATAAACAGGATTTCCCCTGCTCGTCTCCACTACACCGCATGATTCATTTAGCGTGACCCAGGGAGCACCGCATGGAGGTATGAATCTAGGACTTCGCCCCCCAAACACAACATAGAAATCGCTCAGGTAAAATTTAATAAAGGAGGAGGGAGGAGGGGGGCAACAATTTCACCATCTTCTTCTCTAGTTATAAGAATGATTGTGATGTTGCTCTGTTTTTCTAGTTTCTCAATATTGGTCACTGGTGGCTGTATTCTGTGGGGTTCTCTTCAAAATTTTTCGTTTTTTTCCTTTTTGAATGTCATTGATAACTTTCAGGTCTACAAGGATAATGTATTTATTAATACAGAATATTATTTTGAAGCTTCAAAAGTTACTTAGTCTAGTGTTCGTCCGCCTAAAAACGCTATTTACATGAAATTTTTGGCTTAAATCTTATCTTTCATTTACTTTGTCTCTTACTAACAGACAAATATCTCCTTCACTGAAGCTTCCACTAAAATTAAAATTGTGAAAAAGCTCTCATTTCCAAAAATTTTATATTTCTGTAAATGAGAAAGCACTCGGCCACAAAATCCGCCAGCTATTTCCGAAGTGTTGAAAATTGTTAAGGATTCTGGTGCTTTGACGACCAACTTAATTTGAATTATGTAAATGTATACAAGTTTCTTGAAGATCAGAGAGGCCTAAGGTTTTTAATGGAAGTGTTTTGCGCATCTACGAGACAAATCGTTATAAAATCGGATAAGCGTAACTGATCTACATTAATTGGTCTAGAGTTAAACACTTGAGCCCTAACAACATCGAAGGCTGACTAGTTGTACACGAAGTGGCTAGAAGGGACCCCACACCTGTCGTAACTTTAGAACGGAGTTTTTGATAGCTCTCTTAACATAGAGCAAATTTGATCCATCTTTAATTTAGTCACTGGCATCGGATAACTTCAGTAGATCCAAAGATTTTTTGATAAAGAGAACATTTTAGAAACCCCAAGTTTTGCCATAAGTCTGATACGTTAATCGATTTCCCAAAACTAGATGTCACAGATAGATTATCAATATTTCTAAGCTTGGTAAAAATTCAACTAATCCAGTTTTAGAAGGGTTGAGATTTAAGACCTTTTAGTTGGTCAGAATGGAACCGATATTAGCAATCGAAGAAGATAATTTGACAGAGTTCGATTTTAAAAGGGAGTGGGATAATTCTAAATGCAATGCACTTTTTGAAAAGATAGAGCAGAAATCACTTTAGTGCCACCACATTTGCACGTCTATGTTTGTATTCCACTAAGTCCAGTCGGGGATTTCGTCACAATTGTAAACGGTGCCGGAGGGAGCAAAAACAGATATAATGATTCTCAACAAGGAAAATGAACAGAAAGAAGCATTTCCTTTGGTTCCTTCTTTCGAGAAAACATTATTTTTTCTCTCTGTAAAGTTTAGTGTCAGCAAACAGCTTGTTAATGTTGTCAGAGGTTTTCCAAGCGATTTAAGGGGACAAGCATTTTCAAAAGCGAATTCTTGCAATTCAATGTCCGTAACCACCGTATATCAGTAGAAGGGTGAAATTCAGAAGCAAGCTTCCAGAATAATTCCAAATCGGTTAATTTCTGAAATATAAAATATAAAATATAAAATATAAAATATAAAATATAAAATATAAAATATAAAATATAAAATATAAAATATAAAATATAAAATATAAAATATAAAATATAAAATATAAAATATAAAATATAAATATAAAATATAAAATATAAAATATAAAATATAAAATATAAAATATAAAATATAAAATATAAAATATAAAATATAAAATATAAAATATAAAATATAAAATATAAAATATAAAATATAAAATATAAAATATAAAATATAAAATATAAAATATAAAATATAAAATATAAAATATAAAATATAAAATATAAAATATAAAATATAAAATATAAAATATAAAATAAAATATAAAATATAAAATAATAAAATATAAAAATATAAAATATAAAATATAAAATATAAAATATAAAATATAAAATATAAAATATAAAATATAAATAATATAAAATATAAAATATAAAATATAAAATATAAAATATAAAATATAAAATAAAAATATAAAATATAAAATATAAAATATAAAATATAAAATATAAAATATAAAATATAAAATATAAAATATAAAATATAAAATATAAATATAAAATATAAAATATAAAATATAAAATATAAAATATAAAATATAAAATATAAAATATAAAATATAAAATATAAAATATAAAATATAAAATATAAAATATAAAATATAAAATATAAAATATAAATATAAAATATAAAATATAAAATATAAAATATAAAATATAAAATATAAAATATAAAATATAAAATATAAAATATAAAATATAAAATATAAAATATAAAATATAAAATATAAAATATAAAATATAAAATATAAATATAAAATATAAAATATAAAATATAAAATATAAAATATAATAAAATATAAAATATAAATATAAATATAAAATATAAAATATAAAAATATAAAATATAAAATATAAAATATAAAATATAAAATATAAAATATAAAATATAAATATAAAATATAAAATATAAAATATAAAATATAAAAAAAAATAAAAAATATAAAATATAAAA